>OY728136.1:794873258-795525480 GCA_963277665.1 Viscum album | reverse complement strand
AACCCTTATACATAATGTATAAGGATTTTTTTTAAAACAAATTACACCATGAATATATTTTCCTGCTATGATGAACATTATTTTCATTGAAATTTATATTATATGTGTCATAGGATGTTTTAAAATAAAATTATTTTTAAAATATTTTATGAATTTTTAATTATTTTATTGATTTAAAAAATGAAGATTTTACTTTCCTATAAAATGTTTTTAATGATATTTTAATAGTATATATATTCATCCAAATCAATAACCCTTATTATTGATTATGATTCAATGTTGATATTATTTAATTATTTTATCCATATTTTTCTCTCGATGTATTAAAATTATTTCAAAGACATCGAAATGGATTCCATTTTATTTTAGTGGGTCAAAAATGTTTCACAAATATTTTTATAGAACCTATTTCCATTCTATAGGTCAACCATGTTTCAAATATACTTTCAGGGAAACCAATTTTTCACCTTGTTATTCATGTTTTTAAAATATTAACGGTAGTTTGTATACTGTTTATAATAATTTGTATGATTTTTGTACTTTATTTGTGGTTATTAGAAATTATCTAAAATTGGTAAACCCAAATAGCAACAGTGTGTAACCAGTATATCTTCTACCTTTAATGTTCCCAGATAGGGACATGGAGATTGATATTTCTTATATTATGGGTGAATCAAGATATAACTCCAACTCATTGGGTAATGATTACATTATCATGTGAATTGTATTAGAAGTCATCTATATGGTTATTCCAATTTTAAGGGGTTTGTAAAGGTTCAATGATGTTTATGTTCATAGATAAAAACAAGTTTTCTCTAAGATTACCATAGGTTTCTAATGAACCCTTTTTCCCTGAATAATATCACATGGCTCCTAATTTTTTAATCCTAATATTACTTCCTTTATTAATAACTTATTTCATGTTTTACGATTTATTTTTCATGAATTAATGGGTAAGATTTAATTTACGATTATATCATACACTCTAATTATGTTTCCAAACAATTATGAACTTTGATTTTAATGAAATTAATTTTTTTATTTCTTATGCTTACCAATAATGAGCTATTTATCTCACCCTTGTTATATTTCCTTTTCTATTGTTTATCGTTAATGATGTATAATGAATTACGTCTTGTTTTTTATATGGATTATTGTGATGACATAATGTGAAATAATAAAAGATAGGTTATATGAGAGAAATTATCATTTCAACACACATGTGCTATTTGTGTAACAATTTGACCTATGTATATAAAATTGCAATCTCAAATGGTATTTGATAATGTATGTGATCTAATATTTTCCTATTGATGTTGTATGTTTGGGAAAGAAAAAATTATGTGGCCTTATTTCGTATCAAATATTTAAATTAAAAAATATTGTTTTCAATACTAGACTCGGGTGTGCTTGTTTTGGGCTATTATACATCCCTAACATGCTTCATTATATATGTGAGTATGCACGAGAAAGAATTGATAAAAATTCATGTTTCTAAAAAGAATATATATTGAGTCAGCATGTGATAATAGAGGTACCATGATACTCATCCATATCAATCTCAGCTAATTATAGATATATTTTCATCAGGTACCAAGTCCTAAAAAATATTGTAGTACTAAATGTAGAGAGTAAAATAAAATATAAATTAATCCCGTCAATCTCAAATTAGGGCCACTAACTATCCCTGAAAAAATTAAACCATGTAATAACCACTTCACTCCCACAATATATAAGGTCATACACCAAAAATAAACCTCTAAAACCATTGCATGCCACCACCCTCCCACTCATAATGAGGTCCAACAATACATCTCATAAAAAGTTTCCTTCCACCACACACTATCTCCATATAAGGCATTAATGAAACATATAATATCACATTTTATATAATGAAATTGTCACACAGAGTAAGGTATCATAACCTATATTACATCATATATCGTACCTCTTGAGTTTCAAATAAGATGGGAATCTCAAATAATGATATGAACACTACCCTCTCACATAGTGTGGGTCCTTATATGAAACCTCAACCACATTACACTTAATTTACATAGGGACTCCAAAAACACATATATTATTCTTTCTCAATAAGGGCATTACTCTATAAATATATCATATTCCACCCCCCACATAGTTGTTCAATGTGATATAAATTTGAAATTGGCCAGTTTATAATTCCATCAACACATAATATAGCCAGTTCAAAACCTCAAACATCTAGATCATTAAATAACCCCACATCACAATCATACCACACCACACAAATAAAATCATTGGATATATACTACTTAATAATATTGCACAAAATGTTGATATATCAAACTGGTCATTATCTATTTTTCATTATTGTGGAAAATTTTTTATTCTCCAATCACACAGTGATCATTACTCAGTGACACCAACTCATGTCTATTGTCCAAGAATGATCTGAGAGCCTTTTTTCACTAACTAACAACAACATTAATGTTTTTTTAATTACACGTCTAAATACCACCTCAATATCCAAATAAGAATACCAATAAACTATAAAAAACAACCACCACCCAACCCACTTTATAATCATTTTCCAAAATATTAATCAAATTACCACTGTCATTGTTCAATCCCTATCTCATTTCTCGAATAGTTAATTCTGATTCTGATCATCTTGATAAAATTATCCATTTTTTGATTTCCCAATTTCTAGTGGAATTATCTAATTTAGTATAGGCATGATTAATATAATCCAACCACAATAGGGTTCTCCACACCAAATGTTACATTTATAACACTCTCACACATCAACAACTATCCACCCCCCCAGAAAATCATTGTAGAACTATGTTGTCAACTATATTCTAAAAACTCATATCAGGAGAAACAATGATCATGGGACACAAATAAACTAAATCAATAGCCCACCACATTCGAAAATGGTTTTCGAGAAATTTCCAAGAATTAGGCATTCAATGGAACACTTTTTCTAAGTCTAAGAGGCCCTTTTCCACCTAATATATCTACTAGTTAAATCTTTTTCCCATTCCAATATACCCAATCTAAAACAATATTTTACACCTAGAAAATATAAAAATAATACAATTTTATTAAATATCATGCATGATAAAAAATATAATGAATATAATGGAATATAACTTCTAGATAATTTACAATATATTTATTATTTTGAATAAATTAAATATATGATATATCGTTCAATGAATGCAGTACCAAGTTATCTTATGTTACATGAAACAACAAATTTATTCTATAGCATGCATTATATGTTAACCTTACTTTTGATGTATATTATTCTTATTTTTATTATTAACGAATGAAATCATAGATTTTAATTTGTGGTTATGAATATGGTGAACTAATGAATGAATATATACGGGCGAATTAATTGATTAGAAATTAATTAGACAAAAATTTATGAACCAATTGAATATAAACGGTATTTTTTTATAAAAAAATATATTTATATGCCAAATAATTATATCCAATTAAATTTATTTACCAACTATTAGTTAGTTATATTAATGAAATTTATTTATTATAAATTCAATCTATTTTTTTAATCATATAATAGGTTTTATAGAAAAATATAAGAAAAAACCCAATCGTATGCATGAAAAGTTGTATTTTTTTAAATTTCCTTTATGTATCGTTTTAATGGACCACATGTTTTAAAAATAAACACTGACACTTTTATAAATATTATTTTAAAATATGATCATAATTTTTTAATTTTAAATATCATTATTTTTTTCGAGTGAATTGATTGTTTTTTTTTGAAGCTTCATTTTTTGATGAATAGAAAAAAAATATTTAATTTAATGAAAAAATGAATTTTTTTCTAAATAATTTATAATTTTATATATTATTTTAAATTTTTTATAATGTTAAATAAGTTAAATAATACATTTCTTAATAAAATTTTGGTCACTGGAATTAATTTTTATGTTACTTGTTATGTGAAAACATTTCAAACATTTGATCATTTTCACTTTAATAACATGGGTTGTCGTCACGTCTATCGGATAAATTTTAAATTTAATTATTGAACTTTTGTGAGATATATTTCTAATAATGGATTACATATATGATATAAATCCTAATTTTTTATTTCTAGTATGGTCAAATTAATTTTTTTACCAATGTGATTTGTGAAAATTATTAAGTTTAATTAAATTTATTAAGGTAAAAAATAGTTTACATAGCGGTTAATCATAAAATACATGGTGTTTAAATAACCCAAAACATGTGAAACCCCATATAATAGACATAGTTTTTCAATATAGAAAGTTTTTCAGAAAATGGTTTATTATTTTAGACATGTGAGGTAAGGGATACTCATATATAGTGTTTAATTTTTATTATTTTCAAGTTTAATAGTCCTAGTTAGTTATAAAAGGGTACTAAATCAGTTATATTATTCACTTCGACTGGTTAATTTGGATCATAAAAACCCTTCCCAATTCAATTATAAAATACCCTTCCATCATCATATTTTTAAAATTCTTGACTTTAATGGTTCCATATACCTAGGAAACATGTCATCCAATAATTATGAAAAACCATTATTCAGATTATGTTATTTTTATCAAAAAGATTTTTACTATGAAAAAATATATTGATGTAATTAATTATCAATTTAATTATTAGAGGGTTTGATTTTTATTTATTAAACCCATCCAATTGATTATTTATTATCCAATTATTTTAATGGTGTGTGATCTTAGATATATATATTTCTATATTTATTTGTCTTTATCTACTTTTTAATTTGAACTTGTTCTCAGTTACTTAACATTCCATATTTTATTATTCATTATCCAATTACTTAAATGGAATGTTGGATTAGTAATTTAACATTCCATATTGATTATTCTTATTGATTCATTATTTATTCTTTTATACTTAAACATTAAATAGAAGGTAAGTGCACCCTTATTTTACATCTATTACCCATGATTGCATGAAGTGTACTAAGAATGTTATGCATATATATTATTTATGGAATAATTTTATTATATAAAATAAAAAATTCTAATTTTATAATTCATTCATAATAAAATACTCATGTATATATCATTTTTACCAAGACAACCAAACTGATCGGTCCGTTGGGATGTTAATCTTGTGTTTGTGACAATAAAATGGTACTAGGGATCAACTTCATGCAACTCGGGTCGAAGTCACAATAGTTGGTATTAGGATAATTTTAGCAAAAGCATTGGGAACTATATTTAGGTAAACATATATTTCAGAACACAACCCTATGATACAATTTTTGGATTAGTATATAAGAAAATTAAAAAGTTTTGATATAATAGATATTATATGGTTTTTAAATTAAATATATCTTTTATTGGATACTAAAAGTAGATATTGTTTAATAACAGATGTACCTTGGGGTAATAACTTTGAAAATGGATCATCAGCCTTGACTCGATCCAAACCTTGTACATAATAGTGGGACTTATTAAACAACTAGTTTGACACTCCCATGGGATTTTATTAGGATAATACAAATTTTTAATAAAAACCATTATAAAGAATTTTATTAGATCATATAAATTAATTAACTTGGTGCAAGCATAGACTAATGAATAAGCTAAATTTAAATAAAATATATATTTTATTTATGTATTGGGATTTAAGAATAAAACTGTTGAGGTATTTTTATGAATGGTATTTTGTATAAATGATTAATGAAATATATAAGTATTGTGCTAAATATTAGAAAAACATATGTATTAATTGACATAAGATTTATGATATGCTTCATCTATTATGAAATAAATATTCATAATAAGTTCAATGTTGTAAGCACACATTTTTAGGTTTTAATTGATCAGATTGTACCATGATTAATGAAATTTTGGGATAAATTCAGTTCCATATATATTTTATTGGAAAGGATATTTTGGTAATGATGGAATTAAATTTTATAGACATAATTTGGAAGGTATTGCATAATATAAGGGATGACATGAGCATTAATTAAATTTTAATATTATTAAAAATGACTATAATATCTTGAAAACCAAATAAGTTTTATAGAAGAAACTATATAAATGAATATCCATTTTTTAAATTTTGTTTAATGATCTACATAATACTTTTGTGAACACTATGGAAATTAGATAATTTATACAATACAATACTAAAATACAAGGTAGCATTAGGTCACATTTAGAAAGTAGGTGGGTCATGAACTCGAGACCAAAAGATGATTAGATTTTTTCTACCTATAGCCTCTGGGATGTCTTGGTTAATATGTCATTGTTTTTAGTTAATAAATTTAACTAATAAATATTAACGATGAAATATTATTATTACCTTTGAGGATTATCCATGAATTTATTTACAATATTGGTTTTGGAAAATATTCAAAGACAAATTGGAAAACATTTCACATTTTTATAGATCTTATTATTCATTAAAATTAAATTTTATTTATTCATGCATACAAAAGTAATTTTTGTGTATTAATTTATTGGAGTTAAGGGATAAATTCAAATTTTATCAAATAGAATCCAATGGATGAAATTATTCTAATAAAATAGAAACATATCGAGTGAGTATATTTCCTTATATTCTTATATAGTAAAATAATTTCATATCATTAGGAAAATTATCCAGAAAAAATGTTATCAAATTACAATAATTTATGAAGATATATAATTATTTTTCACAACTATTATGTTTATAGTATTGAGGCCCAAAAATCTATGAGGTAAATTCACCTTATTATGATCAATTAACTTAGTCACACCCTATACATATTTACACTTTTAATCATCATTGAAATCTTCAATTTCTACTATTGTTTCCTTTGGAAAAACTTAGTATATTATTAATCCATATGTCCATTATATTATAATTTATATGTAAATAATGGGATATTTGATTATAAATTTTAAAATTAATCGGTTTAAAATAATTAATTTTAAAACATAAAACCATTTATTACTAAGATATGGTTTAAATTTAGATGAAAAAATTTATTTAACGTTGGGAGAATATAACACCATTAAAATTTTAAAAGAATTACATTTTGTTAAATAGTTTCTTTTAAAAAAATACAAAGAATATAGAGTAACATAAAATATCAATACATTACAATATATTTATAAACATAAATAAACAGAATAAATTATATATCTTGAAATTCACACAATACTATGTTATGTTGTGTTACAGAAACCAATTATTTTCCTTGATAGCTTCTGTTACACATATGATTGAGTTTAACTTAATACTATTACTATTTTAATTTAAAATTATAATTATATCCTATATAATACATTTTTGATTATGAAATAGATTAAGTAACTTATTAAAATATATGTTATAATTTACTAGTTATTTATTAATTAGAAATGAAAATAAACCAAATTGAATATAATGGATTTTTTTACAAAAAACAATTCTATATGCTATTTATATTTTATAATAGTGAATTAAATTATTTACTATTAGTTAATTATATTAATAAAATATATATATTATATATTCAATATTTTTTTTAATTATCCAAATTGGTTTGATAGATATAATATAGTAGAAAATACATTTTTATACATAAAAGATTTATTTTTCGAAAATTAATTTTAGCAACATTTTAACGATGAAATTGTATTAAAAATATATTTTGAAAACTTTATAACTTTTATTTGAAATAATAATATTCATTTTATAAATGCTAATTTCAAAATTAAGTTTGATTAATTTTTTTATTTTTCTGAAAATATTATTTTTTTGGTGACTGGTGAACAATATATAATTTAATTTGAAATTAACCTTTCATCTAAAACATTATATTGTTATATTTTTATATAAATTTTTTTCATGTTAAATTAAATCATTTATACATATCATAAACCAATTTATGTAATTTTAATCAATTTAAATGTGAATATTTATATTCATTCACTTCAATCTTTTAAACATTTTTACAATAAAACCCAGTTTTGTCGTTATTACTTATGGATTGATTTTTAATTAAATTTATAACATTTTTGGAGTTGAATTTGAAACAATGGATTAATTATTTTCAATATGAAAATGTTATATTGTATTAAAAGGCCAAATTAGTTTTTTACCAATGTTATTAAAAAAATAGTAATGTTAATCACAACTAATATGGTAAAAATGTGATTAGGTAGTGAATTATCTTATAAGATATGGTGTGGAAATGACAAAAAAATTTGAAAACATTTTAATTTTAATATTTCTACCATATTACCTATAATATAAAAATATTAATTATTGGGGTCATGTGAGGTATGGGAGATATTCCAATAGTGTTTACTTTTTGGTATTTCTAAAATAGCACTTATACTCAACTATAAAAGGGAACTCACACCCTAATTTATTCCCACAAACCATGAAATTTGAAAAATCCGAAACATAAAAAATAAACTTTCCAAATTCGATGAAATTATACAAGAATATTTATATTTGGTATAATGAAAACCTTTTGAGGTTTCAGTGACAAACTAACATGGAAACATGAAGATGGTGTAAAGTTATTTTAAAAGAATTTTTATTTTATTTCCTTAAAAACCCCTTCCAATTATTCTTATGTAACGATAATAAAATAAAATATTTATATTAAATAATATTTTTGTTTTTATGTTATGGGTATGACCTAAAATCAAACACACACCATTGAAATGTGTAATGAAATCATCATTCATCTGTATGATAGACTACCACATAACAAACCAATATCGATTATTTTCCATAACCACCTATCAAGGGTGGGAATAATGATATAAATTATATTTTTGAATTGTATTTGTAATATTTATTATTTATTTATTTGTAATTAATTTTTATATAACACATGAATTTGTGCTTTACATTTTGTGGGAATATGATAACATTGTTTGTGTGTACGGAAGACTACCTACCCACAAAGAGACATAACTTGTTCACAAACTACCTGAAATGAATTAAGTATAGGTTTTTAAAAAATATATGATATATATTAATTTAAAATTATACTTAACTGGTGATATATGTATATATCATTTAATTTTTTTTTAATTTTACATGAAAATAGAAGCAGGGATCATTCATAAATACAAACTACCATTTCTATGAACAATATATTTTATTTCCTACCACTAAATATTATTGAATAGTATATATAATCTTATAATTATTATATATGATAAATAGATATTTTTTTCCATTCAAGATATTATGAAATCATGATCGAATTAGGAGGGAAAGATGAAAACAATTACACAGAAAAAATAGTTATTACCATAATCAATGACAACAGGGTAATATTATAAACTAAAAGGTAAAAATATGATATAAAAGAATAATATGTGATGTCAAAAATAGTAATATGGGTCTATAATAATTTAATAACATTTTAAAAACTATTATACAGGAAGGTAAATAAAGATAAACCAAATGGAATCATAAGGTAAGGGGTTTCTTCTAAATTTATTTTTATTGAGATATATCGTATTTTTATCTACTTATTTTATTTTATATGATGTATATATTACACATATGACATTGAATATATATAATACATCATTATTTATTGTATTTTATTTTTTAATTTTATTTATTTCACTAAATTGGAATATTAATTAAGAGTTAACAAGTGGTGGATTATTTCTATAAGGACCTGGCCTTAAACCTTACTTAAGATTGAATTAAATGAATAATTCACATTAAATATCTTTTTAGGTTTAGAGTTTTAGAGAATTAGGACATAACTATTACATCTCAAAAGATTACAAAGTAGAAACTTCTACTAAGTTTCCATAAAATAAAAAATCTTAAAAAGAAACAAGTCTAGTTCCATGTTTTAGATATCATGACTTTTCCATAATCCCATCCATGAACCTATTCCACATTAATTCGTGTTAAAAACATTTCAAAAACTTGGGATGAGCATAAAAGCTTAGTAAGGGATACACAATGAATTTAAACTGTTAGTTTTTCAAAAAAACAAGTAAACCATTTATACTTTATTAAAGTAATACCTTTCACATTTATGAATTAGTAAAAAATCTTCACTGAATAAAAATCATTACCTACCTTTTTGTAACAAAAAGATTACCATAAAACCCATATAAAGAACACATAACATATAAAGGTAACTTGGGACATAAACACACTTAAATTGAATAACCATACGGTTGACTTCCACACATATCACTTAATGGAATAGCCATACGGCCGACTTCCATACCCAATGCATTGGAGGTTATAACGTAACCACCCATCTTGTTATTCACGACACCACCCATCATATGGTTTATCATGTAACCACCCGCCAAATCTTCAAGTACCATTATAAAATCATAAGACATAAAACAAATATAATGGAAAGAAAACATTTCCACACTTTGATCACAATATATCACTTAAATATATTGACGTAAAAAATCCATTATAAAAACCATTTTAAATACCAAAATACATAAATGAATATATGGTATTTATTTCTTTTTAAAAATGTTATGACTTTTTAAGGAAGCCAAAGACCAAATAATACTTGTGGTGGCGAAAACGTTCGTTGTCACCGCGTACGTTAAAAAAAACATTCCTTTTTGTCGTTTTGTAAACCTCTTCATAGAAAAATATTCCCTTTGAATGAAATGGAAATTCAAAGGTGTTTTATATAGCGTATAAAATAAATCCTTGTATTAGAACAAAATTTGCCTCAATGAAAGGAGATTGAGACGAAGTCTCTTACCTCGTGTCCGACGTGACTCGATTGCTCTATAATCTCCTGAATAATAAACTAAATTTAATTTCTACTTTCTTAAGAACCTTTTTCATGCTTATTATTCCTTTTATATCACTTATTGTCATCTTATAAACATTATGTAATCATTTATGTTAATAAAATTTGTTTTGTCGATAATTTGTTTTTAAGTCGAAAGTGGACTTCTTACAATTACATGTTGTTCATGTGATCAAAGGTTAATTATATCCAGAATGATATTCATGATTTGGATATCATATATATCATATATATCCACCATATACTTGTATTCATAATAGTATATAACATTTAGAGGTAAGAAATGAAATGCACTATTCATAGAGACGGTAAGACGTACGTACGCATGAACGCTACTTTCATTTCTATTTCATATTTAATGGAGTGAAATAATAAATATATAAGGGTATATTATAATTTCAGTATTACATCATATATAATAACATTAACTACATCCTTTATACGGTCCACATATGGCATTAACGAATCAAATCACTTTAAGGGGGAAGTAGTCCGCACTTCCTAAAATTAAATTATCGCGTTTACCCATAATGGAAGCCATAATGGTATGTCATAAATGAAAAATACAGAAGAATAAAGAAAACATAAAAAAATATAAATCGTATATAAATATAGTGAAATCTTAATGGCCACCATGAAATGTGTTAAATGAAGATTGAACAATCATCGTTTCGCGAGGCAGAAAATCACCAACCGCAAAAACAATATGTTCTTTAACCATTAGAAGAAGGTGTGTGTAGGTGTAGCTATAATCCTTCTCATAAAAAATACTAGTATTTTGAAGATACTATTTTTGTTACAAAATAAAGGAATAAATTGAGTTTATGGGGTTGGATAATCATAATAAAACAAAAGAACACAAGAGAAGACACTACCTTTAAAATGGGTAACTCTTTTTGATTTGAGCTCAAAGTCTACCTTGGGAAGACATATGCCCAATGTGAGGCTTATAAGAGTAATAGAGGGACGTGGAGAGACAAAATGGGCAGGGGATGGCCGATCCAAAGGCTTGATATGTGTGTGTAAGGTGGTAGAGGTGGGGGCCTTTTATAAGAGGAGAGGAGGGGCACTCTTGGATAGTTATAAACATTTACTCTATTATAAAATTCTTTTCGGATTTTAAAGGTCCCAAAATTATATAGTTTGAGGATAAGGTGATAATAGTTTGATATACACCCATACAATAGGTTTTTGACCAGTGTAGGTCTTTGATTTTACATTATCATTTTGTTTTATTTAAATCGTTAAATAATGAGGTAATTGTTGCATCATCATGGTGTCATAAATAATTTATTTTATTTAATTTTTAAAAATTATAAAAAAAATATCATGATTTAGATAATATTTTTAAATTTCTAATGAATATTTATAGTAAAAAATATGACTTATATAACCCCATTTAAAAATTGTTTTTGTAAAAAAACTCATGTTTGTGACATTTTTATTTTAACATTAAATAAAAAGATATTAATGTCATTTTCCTATCAAAGTGGCCCCATGGGTCCCAAAGTTGACCCATGGATTTTCATGGTCGTCCATGACACATACAATAAGGGCAGTACATGTGTCAAGGTCATTTCATATTATTAAAACATTATTTTTACCTTAAATTACACAAATTACCTCTAATCGTGATTACAAACTTAAAGGTTACTATTCATAAAAAATATTTTAATCCCATTAAACCACATTTTACTTCCTAATTACAACGATGTATATCAGATTTTTTAAATTTAAATCACAGAGGTGGTAAAATTTCATTTAAATGAAAAATTAGTTTTTTAAGTACCACTTAATGGTTTCACTATTTATCAAAATTGATGTTTTTCAGAAAATACCAAAAATTTTCCCTAAGCTATATTTGATATTCCAAATTAAAAAATGATATCTATTTTACAAAATTCAAAACATATAAGTTAAATTAATTAATTTAATAATTAATTCCCACTTTCAGGACAAATAGTGTGTTTTTATGAGACAAAATGTATCAAAAGATTGACACTGGTTTGTTTCCAATTTCAATGTGAAATTAATTCCAATGACCACAATTGGATTAAATGGTAAAAATATATTCTAATTGAACTTTAAAACCAATTCAAAATATAGTCTAATCATGTAAATAATTTAGATTAAAAATTGGTTTTGAATTAAAATACAACATTTTCTTACTATTCATTAAAAATTGATCTTTATCGGAGAAATACCAAAAATTTACACAAAGTAAATTTTGATGTCCCGATTCTAAAGAAGGGTTTTATTTGGTCCAATAGAATGTATAAGAGTGACCAAAACTATATTTAATGAGTGTTCTCAATCAAAAGGTGATAGTTCAACCTTTTAGTGAATATTAGAGTATCTATGGCTAAAATTGAATTCTTTTAGTATTTTAAGCCTTAATATTTTATTGGATAAATGTAAAACCATTTAAAATATATATATAATAATATTTTAGTTATTTCTATTTATTCCCTCCCATACAACAGCTATGTGTTAACTACCATTTAAAATAATATTATTTTATTACAAGCGTGCAACGTATGATTTCAAAGAAACTCTTTGTTGCGTATCAAGTAGGCTATCGAACATAGAAACCCCTTTAATGTAAAATTAATATTTAATTTGTAAATATTAATATATATGAGAATGTATTATTCTTTATTTACCTGGAATGTTACATCTTTCCCCCTATTGGGAATTGCGTCCTCACAATTTTATTCACTTATCAAAATAAGTGTGGGTATTTATCCCTCATAGCATTTTAAGATTCCCACATTGACTCTTCATCCATAAGGTTTTTACACAAAACCTTTAACTAGTGAATTGCCTTATTTAACAACACTTTCTCTCTTCGGTCAAGAATCTGGACTGGTAGTTCTTCATAAGAGAGATTCCCTTCCAACTGAACTACCTCTGGGCTCAAAACATGAAATGGATCTGGCATATAATTTCTCAACATCAAAACATGAAAAACATTGTGTACCTGATATAAACTCGGAGGTAAAGACACTCGGTAAGAAAATGATCCAACATTCTCCAGAACATCATATGGTCCAATGAACCTTGGACTAAACTTTCCTTTCTTACCGAATCGCATCACACTTTTCCATGGTGAAACTTTGAGAAAAACATGATCACCTACCTCGAAAGATAGATCCTTCCTATGGTTATCCGCATAACTCATCTGCCTGCTCTTGCCTGTTCTCATGTGTTTCTGAATCAACTAAACTTTGTCTGCCATCACTTCTACCAATTCAAGTCCCATCAACTTTCTTTCACCCACTTCATCCCAAAAAACTAGAGTTCGACACCACTTCCCATATAATGCCTCAAACGGTGCCATCTGTATACTTGAATGAAAACTGTGATTATATGAAAATTCAACCAAAGAAAGATGTTGGTCACAACTTCCCTGATAATCTATCGAACATGAAAGTAGCATACCTTCCAAAGTCTGAACTGTTCGATATGACTGCCCATCTGATTGAGGATGAAAATCTGTATTAAAATTTAATTCTGTACCCAACGACTTCTGAAGGCCTTTCCAAAAGTTAGAAGTAAACCTGGGATCACGATCAGATACAATGGATAAGGTAAATCCATGAAACCAGACTTTCTCTTTATGATACAATCAAGAAAGTTGATCTAGATAAAAAGTACCTCGAATAGGAAGGAAATGAGAAGATTTAGTCAAGTGATCAATAATCACCCAGATTTCATTATTACCTCGAGATGTCTTCTGTATTCCCACAACAATGTCCATGGATATATTTTCCCATTTCCACTCTGGCACTGGTAAATGCTGATGCATCCCTTTTGGTAACTACGGATCTGCTTTAACCTGCTGACATGTAAAACACTTTATAGTAAAATCTGCAATGCCTCTTTTCATTCCATCCCACCAGTAATACTCCCGCTGATCTCCGTACATCTTAGTACTATCAGGATGAACTGAAATTGGGGAACTATGAGCCTCACATAACAACTCATTCATTAACAGTGAGTTACCAGGCACACATAATCTCTTCCCAAACCTCAAAACACAATCATTATAAATGTTAAATTCAGGAAACTTATCCTTCTGAAATAACTCTACCTTTTTCTACAACCCACTGTCTTTCTTCTGTGGTTGCTTAGTTCTATCTGATAGGTTTGATCTCACTGATACCTGAAACAAAACAAAATAACTTCCTGCACCAGCAACTTCTATTCCAAATTGACAAAATCAAAAACCAATAGATCTCGTTCCAAATGTAGCATGGTTAATGAAGCATTACTTTTTTGAATCAAAGCTTCAGCCACTTTATTT
This sequence comes from Viscum album, assembly GCA_963277665.1. Classification (NCBI taxonomy): domain Eukaryota; kingdom Viridiplantae; phylum Streptophyta; class Magnoliopsida; order Santalales; family Viscaceae; genus Viscum; species Viscum album. The sequence continues at coordinate 795,510,400 of OY728136.1, read as the reverse complement.
GGTATTCCTAGATGGTAATGAATTGTACAATCATAATCCTTGATTAATTCTAGTCATCTCCTCTATCTCATGTTCAATTCTTTCTGAGTGAATATATACTTTAAACTTTTGTGATCAGTATATATTTAACACAATTCTCTATACAAATGATACCTTCAAATTATTAAAGCAAAAACAATACCAAATAATTCCAAATCATGTGTAGGGTAATTTAACCTCATGAATTTTCAACTAATTTGAAGCATAAGAAATTACCTGATCATTCTAAATTAGGACGAAACCAAGCCCTTTCAATGAAGCATCACAATAGATAACAAACTCACCATTCCTGGATAGAAGTTCCAAAACTGGAGCATTCACCAATCTTCTTTTCAACTCCTGAAAACAATCATCACATTATTTTGTCCAGATAAACATAACACCCTTCTGAGTTAGCTTAGTCATTGGACTAGATAACCGTGAAAAAATTTCAACAAACCTTCAGTAGTAACCTATAAAACCAATAAACCTATGGATCTCGGTTATATTTGTGGTTCATGGCCATTCTGCAACAACTTTGTTTGTGGTGGGATCCAATGTTATTCCATCTTTAGAAACAATATGACCGAGGAAAGAAAGTTTTTGCAACCAAAACTCACACTTGCTGAATTTCCCATACAATTTCTTTTCTTTTAAGGTTTGCAAGATAACCCTTAAATTAATTTCATGATCTTATTTACTTTTTGGATAATCCAAAATGTCATCAATAAAAACAACCAACTTTTTTCACCTGATTCAACTGATCCATCCCTGTGAAAAACTATTTTGTTCTGATTCTTACCGTCTCCGGATACTAATTTGAAAGGTCATTTCACTCTATATGCCTTCCCAAAAAAAGGTTTTCTATTTCCTCTACGAAAAACCATTCTTAACACAGAAATATCTTAGGCGAAGCAACATGGTAATCTTTAAATGCAATATCATTTCAATCATACCATAAATTAATTGATAATTTAACAATTTTCTAACTCCTAAAGTTGCCTAAACCAACCTCTGATACCAACCATAAGGCCCTGACCATAAACCTTACTTAATATTGAATTAAATTAATAATTCACATTTAGGATATTTTTAGGTTTAGAGTTTTAGAGAATTAGTACATAACTATTACATCTCAAAAGATTAAAAATTATACACTTCTAATAAGATTCCATAAAATAAAAACTCTTAAAGAGAAACCTGTCTAGTTCTATGTTTTAGATTTCATGTATTTTCCTTGATCCAATCCCTGACCATATTCCACATTATGTCCTATGAAAAACATTTCAAAAACTTGGGGTGAGCAAACAAAGCTCAGTAAGGGATACACAAAGAATGAAAACTGTTAGTTCTTGAAAACAACAAGTAAAACATGTATACTTTATCAAAGTAATACCTTTCACATTTATGAATTAGTAGAAACTCTTCACTAAATAAAATATCATTACTTACATTTTTGTAACCAAAAGATTACCATAAAAACCCATATAAAGAACACATAATATATAATGGTATCTTAGGACATAAACATACTTAAATGGAATAACCATGCGGTCAACTTCCACACATATCACTTAATGGAATAGCCATACGACCGACTTCCATACCCAATGAATTGGAGGTTATAACGTAACCACCCGTCCTGGTATTCACGGCACCACCCGTCATATGGTTTATCTTGTAATCACCCTTCAAATGTCTATGTACCTTTATAAAATCATAAGACATAAAACAAATATAATGGAATGAAAATATTTCCACACTTTGATCAAAATATATAACTTAAATATATTGACATAAAAAATCCATTATAAAAACCATTTTCAATACCAAAATACATTAAAGAGTACATGGTATTTATTTCATTTTAAAAATGTTACGTCTTGTTGAGGAAGCCAAAGACCAAATAATACTCGCGGTGGTGGAAAAGGTCGTTGTCACCGTGTACGTTAAAAGAAACATTCCTTTTTGTCATTTTGTAAAATGATTCATAGAAAAATATTCCCTTTGTCTGAAATGAAAAGTCAAAGGTGTTTTACACAGCGTATAAAAGAAATTCTTGTATTAGAAGAAAATATGCCCCAAAGAAAGGGGATTGAGACGAAGTCCCTTACCTTGTGCCCGACATGAAACGATTTCTCTTTAATCTCATGAATAATAAACTAAAGTTAATTTTTACTTGATTATGAACCTTTTTAAAGCTTATTATTCCTTTTATATCTGTTATTTCCAAGTCATAAACATTATGTAATCATTTATGTTAAAAATGTTTGTTTTGTCGATATTTGGTTCTTAAGTCGAAAGTGGATTTATTATAATTACATATTGTTCATGTGGTCAAAGGTTCATTATATCCAGAATGATATTAATGATTTTTTATATCATATATATCATATATATCCATCATATACATGAATTTATAATAGTACATAACATTTAGTGGAAAGAAATGAAATGCACCGTTCATGGAGATGGTAAGCCGTATGTACGAATGAACACTACATTCATTTCTATTTCATATTTAATGGACTAAAATAATAATGATATAAGGGTATATTATAATTCCAGTATAACATCATAAAAAATAACATTAACTCCTTCCTTTATACATTCCACATATGGCATTAACGAATCAAATCACTTTTAGGGGGCGGTAGTCCGCACTTCCTAAAATGAAATTATCGCATTTACCCATAATGGAAACCATAAAGTTATGCCATAAATGAAAAATAAATGAAGAATAAGGAAAAAAAACAAAAACATAATATAAATCATATCTAAATAGAGTTATTTATTAATGACCACCATTAAAGGTGTTAAAAGAATATTGAACAATCATCGTTTCGTGTGGCAGAAAATCGCCAACCACAGAAACCATATGTTCATTAACCATTAGAAGAAGGTGTGTGTAGGTGTAGCTCTAATAATTCTCATAAAAACATCCTAGTATATTGAATATACTGGTTTTGTAACAAAATAATGGAATAAAAAGAGTTTAGGGGGTTGGAGAAGCAAAATAAACATAAGAACACAAGAGAAGACACTACCATTAAAACGAGTAACTCTTCATGATTTGAGCTTAAAGGCTTCCTTGAGAAGACTTCTGCCCAAAGTGAGGCTTATAAGAGTAAGAGAGGGATTTGGAGAGGCAATATGGGTAGGGTTTGTCTGAGCAAAAGGCTTGAGAGGTGTGTGTATGTTGGTAGAGGTGGGGGCCTTTTATAAGTAGAGAGAAGGGGCACTCTTGAAAAGATATAAAAGATTACATTATTATAAAATGATTTTCGGATTTTAAAGGTCCCAAAATTATATATTTCTATGATAAGGTGATAAGAATTCAAAATACACCCATCCAATAGGTGTTTGACCTGTGTAGGTCATATATTTTACATTATCTTTTCATTTTATTTAAATCGTTAAATAATGAGTTAATCGATGCATCATCATTGTGTCATAAATAACATAATTTATTTAATTTCTAAAAATTATAAAAAAATATCACGATTTAGGAAATCTTATTATCTTCCTAATTAATATTTATATTAAAAAATATGATTTTATAAGTGCATTTAAAAATCGTTTTAGTAAAAAAAACATATGTTTGTGACATTTTTATTTTAACATTAAATAAAAAGATATTAATGTCATTTTCTTATCAATGTTGCCCCATGGGGTCCCCATGATAACCCATGGATTGTATTAGTCGGCCATGAAACATCCAATAAGGGTAGGAAATGTGTCAAGGTCATTTCATATTATTAAAACCTTATTTTTTCCTTAAACTACACTAATTACCTCTAATCGTGATTAAAACTTAAAAGTAACTATTCACAAAAAAAATTTATTTTAATCCCATTGAACAACATATTACTTCCTAATGAAAACCATGAATGTCAGATTTTTTAAATTCAAAACACAGAGGTGGTAAATTTTCATTTAGATGAATAATCAGTTTTTCAAGTACCACTTAGTGGTTTCACTATTCATCAAAAATTGATGTTTTCCAGAATAATACCAAAACATCACCCTAATATATATTTGAAATTCCAAATCTAAAAATGATTCCTATTTTACAAAATTAAAAACATATAAGATAAATTAATTAATTTAATAATTAATTCCCACTGTCAGGACAAATAGCGTGTTTTTATAAAACAAAATGTATCAAAAGATTGACATTAGTTTAAGTCCAATTACAAAGTGAAATTAATTCCAATGACCAAAATTGGATTAAATGGTAAAAATATATTATAATTGAACTTTAAAATCAATTAAAGATATAATCTAATAATATAAATAATTTATATTAAAAAGCTGTTTTGAATTACAATACAACATTTTTCACTATTCATAAAAAATTGAACTATATCGGAAAAATACCAAACATTTTCACAAATTAAATTATGATGTCCTGATTATAAAGAAGTGTTTTATTTGGTCCAATAGAATTTATTAGAGTGACCAAAACTATATATAAAGAGGATTCTCCATCAAAAGGAAATAGTTCTACTTTTTAATGAATGTTAGAGTATTTATGCCGAAAATTGAATTCTTTTCGATTTTTAAGCCTTAATATTTTATTGGATAAATGTAAAACCATTTAAAAAATATATATATAATCATATTTTAGTTGTTTCTATTCATTCACACCAATACAATAGTTATGTGTTAACTACCATTTAAAATAATATTATTTTATTACTAGTGTGCAACGTAAGATTTCAAAGAAACTCTTTGTTGCGTATCGGGTACGCTATCGAACATAGCAACCCCTTTAAAATAAAATTAATATTTAATTCATAAATAATAATAAATATGAGAATTTATTATTCCTTATTTACCAGGGATGTTACAATATCATTACTCAATTTCTTTTTATTGGGTTTTATTAGTTCCACTTTTTCATTAATTCTATATGATTATACATCTGTGAAAATTTTTAAAATCCATTTTTATGGATAATTTTTATGTGTATTTATAGTCAGTACACATAATATACTCATTGGTAGATTATTACATGAATAAAATGACCTTAATAATGGTCTAATTCACAATATAATTTTATTCAGGATTGTATAAACTTGAATTTCCAATGAATGAATTTATTTTTTTATTGTATAATAAATATTTAATTTTAATATAATATAGTTATACATGATTATTTTAATATAAAAATACCATTTTTTAACTCTTGGGTACATTAAATTTATTAGAAAATGTTATTAGGAAAACCCTTCTTCATTTCCCACTTTGATTGGAATCATATTTTCTTCAAAGTCCATATCGTCTAAAAATGTTTTTTTACTATTTTAAAAATAATTTACTAAATATATATCGAACCATTTTTCACATTTTACCAAATTTGTTTAAATTAATGTTTTTAGATCTACCAAAATAAATCAATTTTAAATCCATTTTACATTAATAATTAATGATCTTTTCACCATATATGAAATTACCCACTTTTATTTCAATAAATATTTCATTGTAGTTTTATGAATATAATTTTAATTTTTTTTATAAATTTATCTTTATTGAAAATGATTTTATAAACATTTTTTGAAATGAAAATTATATTTTCCTCATGAAAATTTCTAAATATATTTTTAATTTCATCAATTAAAACTACACTTATTTTTAATATAATGGGTATAGGTTTTGCTGATACCAATCTTATTCTTCCTCTAGATTGATGATGTTTTTTTCTTATGATGTTATTTAAATTCATTTCCTTGAATAATTATTGTAGTCATTAATCCACCTTGAGTTATTAATATTCAAGTGACCATTAAACATTAAATTTCTCATAAATATCCACATTGTTTTTCACAGATATGATAATTTCATAAACAGTATACCATTTATATATATGGTGTTTACAATGAAATTTACTTTATTATCTTGGAAAATATAAATAAATATATATTATTATCTCAATAAAAATATTTGATAAGGAACATTGTTAATAAATTATATAAATTATTCGATATATAAGGGATTATTTGGACAAGTATTGCATGATTTAGGGACCATTTAAAGTATTCTACTTGATTCATTGTTATTATAAAGGGATGAATCCAATATATACCCAACACTAAATGGGTTTCTAACCAATACTCATAAACCATATTAAGAATATCATTAATGTTAATGGTTCTATGTACTAGTGAAGCATAACGTCTAATAATTAACAACACAATCATTTGGATTCATTTATTATTATCCATGAGATGATCATAATGAAAAAAATATATAAATGTATTTTATTCAAAATTTATTGATTCAATGGAATGGTTTTCACTTATTGACATTTCCATATTGATTATGCCTTGTCCAATTATATAAATTGTTATTGAACTTAGTTATTGAAGTTTCAATATTCATTTTTCATTATCATGTTATTTAAATGGAATGTTTTCTTAGTTAGTTTTTTTAACATATTTATTATGCCTTATCCAATTATTTAAATGGACTTTGTACTCAATTATTAACCATTATATATTTATTATAGTTATTGAATAATTATTTCATCCAATTTAGTTAACCCTTAATAATAATTTGAGATCACCCTTAATTTTATTCCATTCCTAATGATTCTATGAATTGTTTAATTAATGATATGAAATGATATCGTATATGGAATAATGTTATTCTAGAAAATAATGAATAATGTTTTAATTTTTGTATTCGTATGAAATACAAGACACATTTATGTATCTAGTTTTCCAATACTACTGAAATAATATGTCCCCTAGGATCTGAATCTTGTATCTTTTACAATTTAATGGAAGTAGGCAATGACTCCACACTACTGTGGTCGAAGTAACTATAATTTATGTTTTAAATTCCAATATATATAAACATGTATATAGATGATAACTATAGGGACAAACATAATTAATATATGAGTTATAGTCCTTATGTTATTCTCACTATTCCATATCCATGACTATAAAAATAAGAAAATATAAATCCCCTAAATGAACATTTTTTCCCAAAATAATTTACAGTTAAATTTACATTAATATAAAATTTAAACATAAATCGAATCAATCTAAAGAAACTCATTAATCTACCTCATATCACTAGAATTGAGACTAACCATATTTGAATGGTCTATATCAACCACTAGGTATCAATACAAGAAAATTTTATATATGTGAAAAGTCAATAACACAAATAGTTTAACTCAGTTAAACCAATAAATTGAAATGTAGTCATGGATTCAAAAATCATCCATAAAACATAAAATAATGTTCTATGCTCATCACTACATTAAATTAACCAACCATATCAAGTCGAATACTAATATATTGGTATGAATCAAACCTTTTTTGATAGAATCATTTTCAATATTTGAACTTGAAGACAAAACCAATGAGATACATCCATGTGGGATAAATATTATTGATGAATATGGAAGGGAAACCAATATAACTGGTATTAATAGAATGTTTGGAAAATTAAAATTTTACCCCACTAATAAACCACTAAAAAATATATACCATGTACACATTATACAACCACTAGATAATTTATAGTTCACTTACAACCATATCAACACCTTGAAGATATATCCCCACTGCCTCAACAATCGGGTACTCAGTTGTTCTCTATAGGGTTGCTGGTGGTATTTTTTTTCAATTTAACCACTAGCTCGTCCTTCCCCAGATAACTTGAATCCCATTTTGAGAATCTAAATAATTTCTTAGAATGTAAAACAATTCTCTTAGAGTTTAACTAACTGATAAAATTCCAATAAAACAATGAATTTCTAAAAAAATATATAGTCTATATATGATCAAATTATTTACCTAAACTAGTATAACAATATAAAATATAAATTTACTATTTTTTGAAACAAAATTTAAGTAAAATACATATTTTATGTTAATTATTAACTAATTTATTAATGATCATGAATAAAAAAAATATAATTTTATCAATGATTGATTAATTATCTTAAAAATAATTCAATATTAGTGTTTTCTATAAGGGTAGAATAAATATCTCTATAAATTATGATGTACTCTATATTTCATCTATATCAAGTGTTATAAACTTATTGAATTCCATTTTTTTCCCTGAAAAATATTAATCATATACAGTAAGTGTTCTCTACTTATATAGAACCTAAAATTTCATTTAACATTATGATAAATAAATTACAGAAAGATTGCAACATTACAAAACAACATGTTTAATATAGTGAATCATTGAATCATCAGAAAATACTATACATTCTTTTGATCTATTTAATTTACTGTGGAAAATCTATCAATAAATTTCACACAAACCCACACAACATCTTAATAAAAATAAAAAAATTAATATCTATTGATTAAATCATATTGTGTTGATACATTAATGGGTTATAATATATATAAATGTTTTTATAATGTTCTATAAATAAATAAATTATAAAATTCAACCAATCTAGTTTTAGATTATTTCATAAATATTTTTTTATGTTGAAAATAGTTTTGATCAAGGGTTGTGTGTAAAAATAAATATATTAGTGTCAAAATGACCTAGAAAATTTTCTATACACAATTTTATGGATATATTTAAACATTATATTTTTTAATTATCTTTATTTTCTAATTTTTGAACCCTATGATAGTAAAAAATTTGTGAGTACATTTTTCTATTAGAAATTAAATTTTTGAGACTCACATAAATTATTAAAGGACACCTCCTCTATTCTTCTATTCAAAACATAAAATCCCAGTAGATCAGAGAATACCTTCTAAAATATTGTACATAAATCCATAAAACAATTATATCTAATAGTTTCTTCAGAAATCCTTCAATAAAAGAGTTTTTGTTTTTACCTATGGATGTTTTCAGAATAAGAGGTGTCATGCATAACTAAGCATGTTTATTTTATATCATCTTACAAAACATAAAATATTGTTCAATAATTATTATATAACAATAAATGTATCTCCATTATATAGAGATGTTTTTATTTTTAATGTAATATCTTAAATACATCTCTTTAATCATCAAATTGGATACAAAAAGATTATAGGTTTTCGGTGGACTACCACCTCTTGAACTGATTCCATTCATTTTGTATCATCACCACTCATGTATAGAAGTAACTATGTATATATGTAATATATATATATATATATATATGATAATTTTACCATATTTAAACTTTTATGACTATGATATCACATATACCTTCTTAATATCCTTTATACCAGGATATGATAATGTTGCTCATGACTATGGTGCAGTACGACCTCACAAGTTGATGTGATAGGTTTTTCACAAATTCTTCACCTAGATGGTAATAAGGACAAATTTAATTAATCTATGTGAAAAAAATAATATAAAAATTACATTCATAAAATATTTGTTATTCTAAAAATATAATATATAATTTTATTTTTTACACTTGAAAATTATAATGCTGTTAATGAACATATAGATTACCACCTCCATAATGAGGTGAGATTATTTTTTCATCACAAAACTAATGGATGTCAAATATAAGTATATTTAAATTATTAACATTATGTTGATGATATTATGATAATTTAGTAAATTTAAAATAATGCATACCTTCTTTCCTTAATGATAATTGAAAAACAGTAATGTTATTCATGTGTATGTATGTCAAACCATTTAATGTTTTTTAAAGGTTAGGGCCGAAGCCTCATTTTTAATAATAAAGAAAATCAAAGACCTCTTTTAACTAGGTATAGAGAGACCCATTACATAGCCTGAAGGCCCAGTGGGCTTGTATCCCATTACATATCTCGTATGACAAAATTTTTTGGTTCAATTCCCATTCTGTGAATAGTAACTCGGCGGCTACAGTACCCGCACAGTACTGCTACCGCTACAGTGCCCTGTCGCCGCTACAGTACCTGCCGATGAACAGTACCACCACTATGTCATACCATTTAAATGATCATAGTGCAGTTAATTTGTTCTAACCATATTTATTTATTTCTGTTAAATTTATAATTTATGTATAATTATGAATATTATTACATGAATATTATTCTAGATACATTGAAATAATTTCTACTTTGACCATGATCAACACACTGAATCCATTTTGAAACAATAAACTTAATGTGCTCAAAACACCTGATGCAGACGTAATAGTTAATTATTTTAATGTGTTTTTAAAACTGAAATAAAATAAGTTAATTATTTATAAGATATAAAACTATTAAAAATACAATATGAAATAAAATAATAGATTTTAATTTTATTATATATAGTTAAGGTACATAAAAGGAATGTATGGACTCAAGGAAGGTGTTCCTCATGATTCTTTTTTATTTCTATGAGATATATACTATATTCACCACATATTATTAGTATTTTAAGGTTTATAAACATCCTATTTTAAATTTAATATCATGAATAATTCATAATTTATTTTCATTTAATCGTTATTTTGAAATATTTTATTCAAATGGAATTGACTTGAACCTTACCATGTGGTAAAGAACATCATAGCTCAATTTTTTTCATTACATGATATTACATATTTATAGAATTTTATATTATATGATTATATGTGTAATTATGTTTGGTTATATAATTTTATATTTCTTCATGTTTTAGGATTATATAAATTTTATAGAAACAATCAATTCATTTATTCATTCTTAAATTCAATGGTATAATTTTTTAATGGGTAGTTCATTTCAAATTCTATTTTGTTGAGACATCCATTTGTGATATAAAAATATATTCATCTTTTAGGTATATATAATACCATTTTATGTGTAATATTATGATGATATTTATCTTCATGATATTTAATTTATCATTTAACGCTATTTTATCAAAGGGATTTTTACTGTGCTTGATATAGCTTACCAAAAGTGTATATAAAAATACAACAATAATTTATTGGGTAATGATAATTTTTTATTTTTTATTATATCTGAAGTATTATATATGGTTATTAAAATTTTATGTTTTCTCCAAGGGTTATATGATAATGATGATCCATTATATCAATATGATTTCATTATTTTTTCAAAGGTTATAAATGTTTTATTTGAACAATAACAATTTAACATGATTCCTTATTTTTTATTTTGATTATTCATTCCACTAAGAAAGAATTATTCCATGTATTTATGTTTGATTTAGTGTGTTTAGATGAGTATGAATATTTTTGTTTTATTCTTATACTCATTGATTATGTCATCATACCATTTTTCACTTTTTATACACTCTAATTTCATTCAATTGTTATAGAATATGTTTATTATTAATGATCATTTGAGACCATCATTCATATAACTCCTTTTACACTGAATTTCTATAATTATTTTGGAAGAATAATTTCAAGAAGTGTTTTATAAGGATGTTGATGAGGAATATATGTGTAATATGAACTTATTTTTAATGTGTGATAAACTATCTTTTAATGAAATGGTTATTATTTATGTATGATTTTTTAATAATTATCTTCATGTATAAAAGTAAAAGTCCATTAATTGTGAAAGTAATTTAATTTGTTACTTATTTTTTTATATTTTATATTGAAAAAATTGGGTTACCCTGATTGGTATCAAATTCAAAAATTTAATTTTTATTATTTCAACAACAAATATGGGGCTGTCAGTTTGAAGATACTATAGAAGGATGCACTATTTATCAATAAAGGATCCCACCTAGATTCAAAAAAAATTATCCCCATGATCCACCTCAGTTAAAAGGTGACTCATGGATGGAAAATGGATAGGTATATGGATGTATGCCTTCAGATAATTTGACTGAGATATGATGAAACAAAGGGAGCCTCGCTCAACAAAAAGGAAAAATAGACCTTACTTTAAACCTATCTAAATCACCCCTAGTCTCTCTAGTTTGGGTGAAATTTCTATCTAATGAACCACTTTCTACCAAATATAGGATCTTCAATTGGTTGGTGAGTCCTCGTGGGATGTAGGCAAACTTCCCTCACATCCAATTTGTAGTTGGGGGCTACTAGCTAGCCAGTGGCTATAGAAGTATCCCTAGAAACTCCAATCAACCTCCTCTAATATCTATAACCCCAATTCACCCACTATCATACCCATAATGAGTAAAAACAATTATTTAATGTGTTCAAATTAAATGAATTCTTTTTCAAAACCAATATCTCTAATAAATATATCAATCATTATAAAATTTTAAACATCCTTTAAAAAAAGATAGAAATCAATTAAGGTCATGATATATATATCTATTTCGTATGTATCAAACAAACATATCCATAACAGTATTAATATATTCCTATATATATCCCTACATATATATCTAAAATAATTCATCACATTCATTAAAATTATCATCAAAATGTATATTTTATTTATAATTATTGTCTTTCTTCACATATTTATAATCAAGTGTATGATATTTGATGTGATCCATGAGGATAATGAAATAATTTTTATGTTATTTCTAATTAGTCAAGGTTTTATTCTATTAATTTTACTCTCAAAATTGTGTACCATATTACATTAAAATAAATTAATAACACTTATTATTCATTGAAACATATTATATTAATAAAATATAAAATGTTTTATAATACAAGGATTTTATGAGTATTATACGAAATTTTACACACTGGATGTATTTATATATAAATTCATATTAAAATCACATGGTCTCATAGGTTTAGATGTTATTACACATGTTAATAAGGATTAATTTTAAATATGGACCATAATTTATGGGAGTTAAATATTATTATTCCTCTTGAGATGATACACTTGTATTTTTTCCCATTATGTTAATGTCAACCGAGGGATATATGTTTTTCAAGAATTTTATTAATGATATTAATAATTAACTTATATCAATTCCATGTTCTGTAAATTAAATTATTATTTCAGATTATAATACATTAATAAGAGTATTGAGAAATAATTGAGAAGTTCTATTTAAATATTTTATTTCTAGTAATCGATCATAATATAAGAATGGGGAGATTGAGGAATATTTTGAAAATATTAGAATAAAGCATAGATATTGTTTTGACTACATAGGAAAATATAATTTATTATCATAGTGGAAAAAAGATCTTTTTGTATATAAAAATTACCATTTTATCATGAAATGTTACATTGAAATTATTATTTAGATATAGTACATTATAATGAATCTTTTCATAGTAAACTACTTCATAAACTACCCAATGTACTTTAAGAGGTTTGGTTTAAAATGATTCTATTATATAGAATATAAAAATTATAGTATGGTTATTATTATATTATTATCAAAATAAAGGACAGTAAAACATTTTATATGAGACTATATGAAAGTATATTTATTAGATAAATAGCAATTTAAATGAAATATTGTTTTTCAATAATAATCTAATAATGATTAATGAAACCACTAGTCAATTACTATGTGGAAACTATATTCATAAAAATGATTATCATTACAGATGAAATTGAAGAATATATAAGATATATTTTTATTAAATATTATTTCTCAAGATGAAAAATAATATTATCAAAATATTCTTGCAGATTTTAAAACATTATATGTTAAATAAATTTCTAGTAATAAAGAAACTGTAACAATAAGAATTAGAAATGATGTTTAGATGTTGAAAATATTTAGAGAAAGTAGAAACGTTTTCAAACCCTTGATGAGTTTGAGGAATTCCAATCTTGATAGTATTATTTATTATGTTGAAATAAAATGTTTTTAAAATGAATTGAATCATGGGGATAAGTCAATAATGATTTTTGTAGAGGTAAATCAAATTAATCGGAATAATTATTTTTTCGGATTTTTGTAACATCCTAATGGATGAAATATTTTAGATATGATGTGGGTATTTTGGGATAAAAATATTGATAATGGGGAGGAATAATGGACCAATGATATTATTGTTTTTATGAGATGCTATAAAATTTAGTTTTTTGATTTTAATGGGGTGGGGGTTACCAATTTTAATGATTTATAATATTGAAGATATTTCTCACTATTTTTAATCAATATAGTTATATTGTTTTCAAAATATGAATGAAGTAAATTTGAATGAGTAGATAAGTATAAAAAGAAGTATGAATTGAAAAACTTGAATGGGTTTTCATGGATGATTATGGTTCCTTATTTTTAAGATGAATAACGATTTATACATGATTAATAATGTTCATCGAGTATGTTATTTAATGATTTAATATAGGATATTATTAATGTATATCAATAATTAAAACATGGATTATAATATTAATATTTAAAATATTGACACAAATTCACATATAGTTAATTGGTATGTTGAAAAAATGATTTTTTTAAAAATACAGTTGATGATTTTTTTGAGTTTTCTATAAAGAAAAAGAATTTCTTTATAATTTAATTTTCTAAAGTGATTATATTTTTCTCGAGTTTACATATCACAAATAAAGAATGTTTGATTATTATTTTATAAGTGATGTATAAAAATTAATAATTGAATATGTTTTTTATGGTACAATCAAGAGAGGATTACACTTTTAAAAATAATTCTACAATGTTTTAAATTAATGATGGATAATGGGTGTTGGATTATATAAAAATATAACGTAATAATGTAAGCATACAATATTTTATGATATATATACTATAAATTTTATTTTTGTCCAATCATTATACAAAATTTGAATTGGATCCTTTGATTCATATCACTAAAATATTAAATTGATATTATTCTACATCAATCATACTTTATATTACATGATATGTTGGTTATTGGATGTTATATTCATTTGTTGAATTCATTATCAGTGTAATATGTGTTTCATCATACTCCCAAAAAAATTCTATCACAATGAGAACATGATAATATAAATATGTTCCTAAAAAAATTCCATAATAGAAATAATGCAGATGAAGTCATAACATTAATAATTATGGTTAATGTTTCATACCCATTACTAATTTTATATGAAAATAATACTACAACAAACATGGTGAAGAATCCAATGAAAAATACTTGGTCTACATATACTGACTTATAGTACAACATAACATTGGATAAGGTGGAATGTGATGGGAATTAATTTTAGTATATTTATAATTAGGTGAATGTTTTAGATATCGTGGGGAATATCCATTTAAAAAAGTAATTCCATCACCTATGGTTGTGTATATGAGTTAATTATGTCCCAAACTCTCTATAAATTTTCCTACTTATACACTCCCTTTTTCACATTCAAAATTATGAAAAAATATAATAATAAAACAGGTTTTTGTTTTTAAATAATGTAGATACTTTCGTATAATTTAAAGGTAACGTGTATCATTAAAAAATTGATGTTATAATTTCAATTAAATCAGACACTGGATATGTTGGTAGATAGTTTTTTGGATAGATCATGTGTTTCTTCACATTTCTCCTATAAATAAAATGGCGGAGATTTCATATCCCATAATGGTTGATGTAGATGATTAATAATTGAGATTTAATAAATACTCAGTTGATGTTATTTAAAAAAGAGAGTTTTACTAGTTTATTATAGTTATTTAATGGAAAATATTGAATAATTATTAATAATTGAGTTGGAGTACACATTTAAAAAATTATCTTAATGTGTAATTATTAAAAAATATTCACATTATAAAAATTCATTGAATTATTTTATTAGAATTAATTATTGGATGTTTAATTATTATTCCAATTGTATTTATTAAACAAAATATTAGTAATGAGTTCGTGTCTCATTGGAGTGGAGTGTATCTTCACAAAAAAGATGTTTTATTGAGTTTGAGAATATAATGATTTTGTAGTTCCCATTTTTTCATTATAGGTAAAACATTTGTGAAGAGTTTAATTTTATTTAAAATCCTCTTATTGTAGTTGTATTGGTTGTTCCATATTGTATATGAGGATGTGGGGAAATTTTATCTTATAAATAAGAGTCACAGTGCAACATAATCCACTGATATGTTGTGATAATTCTAGGATTATTAAGAATTTATTGTAATTTGGAATGGATACTAAAATATTTTTACATTACACTACATTATATTTTGAATGAGGTCAATATATTATCTTTTATGGAAGAATACCGTTGAAGTTTGTTATAAAAAGTGTTCGGTAGTGAAAATTTCATGTAGTACTATTTCTCAAGCCTTTGAAGACAATCCACCCTAAATGATTATTTATTCCACTATCCTCTATTTTGTGATCATTTTTATGTTTATAGGTTGTGAATATTTTTAATATATCATGTAAAAATTAACCTTATCGTGAAACAATATTTGTAAAAATATATATTATTTTTTGGAATAAGTATTTATATATTTTTGATATAGAGAACTTGATACAATGAATGACATTGTATTACATTAGATACCATAAAAATTAATGTAAATTAATTTACCAAGAGATTATATATATTAATAAATGATGAATATATATTATAACATGAAACCCATTCCCGATAAATTTTTTGTTTTGAAAAATACGATTATTGAGGAAGAACATGAGATTTTATTTCTAGAGGCATTTGATAAGAAAGGAAATGATGACTGATAAAATTTTAAAACACATTTTTGTTTCTTATAATTGATGATAAATGTCATATAACAAATACATTATTTATTCATATTTATATTGAAATAGAAACACACAATATAATATCATATGAATTGTTCACTGAGTTCTAGAAATTGGATAGCTATAGTTGATAAACCTTGTATTCTCTCTTTTGTTGTGATTTTTAATTCTCAGTAAATCACCCATAATAAGATCATTACTATCATGATTAAATCACATTACCTATTTAAAATGAAAACATGGGATTGAGATTATATATTTTTCAGTAACCAATTATTCAATCCCCTCCATGTGGTTGTATACTATCTCTTCATCCTATCATTGGTTCAAATATTTTTTTTATAATTTATATAAATTATTACATGATAATTTCAATCCATTTATATATAAGTATGGGTAAGAGATTAATCATCCCCAATATCGTTTATCACATTATCTAACGTAATTTTGTTTATATCACCATGATGTTTAGTCATGAATATTTTATAACAGTAAGTTCGTTTAGAGGTCTCGATGCATTATCATACTGCCATGGGAAGTGGATAATATTATTCTATATGAATCATATTATAAATCCCCTTTTTCATAGTTCTTTTGGTTCACATAATTATATAAAAAATCATAAAACTCTATCATTATCAAATATGAAATGTTAGATTTTACAATTCTTTATTTCATTCGTGTTATATTATATCACTACACCATTCCTTTTATCTTCAATAATCTTTTCCAAAATAAAGGTTATGTTAAAATTTTATGATTATAGTATGTCATCCCTCGATTTATTATTCCCATTAAAATGCATTTAATTTTTAATAATATTATGTTTCTTTTAATAATCATCATGTGTAGGTTTTTAAGATTAATTTTACTTATATATTTCTCCAAATTATATTTTAATATATACAAGAAATGGATTGAGTTGTCACGGTCTTTGATCAAATATAACTATAATCATTTTTTCATGTTAAGAACAATGAATTTAAATATTTATAAGAAGAAATTATGTATAGATGTTCATTATCAAATTTATTAATTGAGTTAGTATTATTTTATTATTATTTTATATTTTATTCATTCAAAAATCTATCATCATAATGTTGGATGATGTTTTCAACTATTTCGGTTAAATTTGGTAATAATCAAATTGAATTTGAAAATTAATGAAATTTGGATGAAAATGATATATTCAAGAGTAAACAATAAAGGAACATCAAGGATACCATTTTTAGATTAGCCAATCAGCATGTGGTAACTGAATAAGGTCACTTATAGCTCCGACCAGAGTGGAATCAAGTGGAAAATATGTACAACCCTTCAATGGGTAGTGTAAAAACTAATAAAATACTATAAGAGATGGTTACAGGTTTGAAAAATCAAATTTTGTGTATAGATATTTTAAAATCCATGGTGATTACTATCATTGGGGTGTCTCATCCCATGTAATAAAGTTGTTCCCCATTTAAATGAAAGATTTCTCTTGTGTTGTAAAATGTTGGTACCATTCTATATATCAAAAATCACACATGGGATACTTTATTTGAAATTACAATATATTACATTCCTAATGTATGGGGGGAGGGGTTAATGTTATTATACTCTATATAACATTATAAAATTTTAAAGAACTATTTCAACTAAGAGGTTTATATTTTTCACATCTTGATGTAATAATGATGAATACATAACTACTATTTTTGTACCAAAAATGTTATATAGGATAAAATATCACGGGATGGTATTATCATGATCTTTAGAGATGGTCCATGAACATGAATCAAGAGAACATACATGGAATAATTCTATTATAAAGATAATAAGAATATGAAATTGTTTACAACATGAATTTTTTTTCATGATAATGGTCATTTCGTTTTTGTTTTATTAAACAATTGAGATTGAAATATTTGTGGTGGATTGAGAAGTCATATATATTATATTTAAACAATATCAGCTATAAAAATTATAAATTGGGTTTTTATGGACCTGTTTTACTGAAGAGATTTCTCGCAATGTCCTCGTGGTTCATAAAATGGAAATTTGTTTTGATTTCTAAAGAGGATCATTGAACCGTGATATCTACTCCACAACAGAGAAATTATTCTCAATTATAAAATATTCTGTCATGTTAGAAGTGTATTATTGGAAACATGATTTTCATGATGCATGATTTCGGATATATTTAATTCAATAATTCTTAATAAATTTGAATAGGAAAATTCATGTCATACTAGTGGCCTTTTATCCATGTGAGTACATAAGAAAATGAAAATTAAATACTTTGGATGGAAGCACCATGGAATAGATAAATAAGAGAATCAAAAATGGAATATGAGTCATAAATTGTATAGAATTATAAATTATTATCCATTTTGAGTTTTTATGGGAAGAAGTTTACTTTGTTTTATAAGATCATTGAAGAATGATTTTCTATAAAAATGAAGAAATAAATATAACAAGAGGGGTTAAAATTTAGTTGATAGTGTATAAAAAATTACCATCATTAGCTATAAGAGTAATCAATGATTAAAATCAATATCAACCCCCAAAATAAATATAGTTTTGAATTGGTTTTACCTTTTTATTTTCACTATAAATATTATAAATCGTATATTAGTTATAAACAAATATTCATTTAAGATTGCTAAATTTGTAAATATATTTTTATTTTTTAATTATTGTTCCTCTCTTTTGGAATTTATATCAATTGGGATTGATGAACATTGGACAATGATTAGGAAAACAATTATAATAGTGTGATATTGATTTAAGTGGATATGTACTTATTATTATTTACATTCTACTTATATAATATGTTTTCTAATTAATCAATATTACATTAGACACAAAAAACAAGATCAAATATTATGCACAAGAGAGTATGGGTGATAATGTGAAAAATTGAAATTTTATAATGGGGAGTGGGATTGAGAACCAACCATTACTCAACATTTCTATTTTGATATATAATTTAATAAAAAAAGTTTTCATTAGATTACCATGACGAAAGGAATCCATGGGATTAAATAATTTTCATTTTTCTCTACCGATGTACAACTAATTACCCTATGGAATCTTGTGAATATTTATTTCGAAAATATTAGGACTTTAATTAAATTAATTTATGTAATTTAAACTAATTATTTTTAATATACTCCCTAGTATTCTTTGCACATGGTTTTTTAACTCATTGAATCATTAACCTAGTATAAATTTAGTTAGTATAGTTTTAATTCACTTTTATTAAATTTTAGTAAATATCTAATGATTATTTAGTAGTTGATGACACATAAGTAATTTTTTATTAATAAACAAAACATAATGATATAATGGTAATAATAAATATGATTAAAGTGTATAGAAGAAAGAATATAATTAACAATAAAAAATTACTTATGTTTCTGAGAAATATTACACAAATAGTGATTAACAACCAATGTAAGAAATCCATAATTACATAATAAAAGGAAATACATTAAAAGGATTATAAATATATATTAGTGGTTGATTATGATCCTACAATTTTATTTCATTAGTAATTTATGATAGTAAAATTAATTCCACTCATTGATACCTTTCATTAATTCTTACACATGTTTTTATTTATTTATTTTTTCATGGTTAAATTTTTCACCATTCTTTTCATAAACCAAGTAAAAGAATACCATAAGAAATCATCAAATTTTGTAATTCATATATAACATTTATTTTGAGTTATATTATTCAATAGTGTAAGATGAAATAAAAATACAATGTATATTTATTTTAAATTATTTTTCATCTTGAGACTTAATATATAATATCCCATAAAAAATAGGGTCACATGATTGTGATGAAAAATACGAGTTATGAGAGATTCATAAAATCATCCTCCAATAACACATTACGAATGTTATTTTCTCACAAAAATATCAGACATAGTATTGATACATCATTCCTACCCAATGTATGTTTATAACATTAATAACTATGTCGTGGAGTCTTTGATGCTGATTTATTATGTAATATACATTTTTTTAATCACTAATATAGATGGATAACCATTCAATATAGAAATATTCGATAACTAAATTAATATATTTGATCATATTCAAAATATTTTACATTAGAATTTATATGATGCGTCCTCCTTCTCCATTTCTCCATGTAAATCTAATTCATGAAGGATTTTTATATATGACGTAGTTAACATCCACCACAAAAAAAAATATTTACATCCATTAACCTTCACATTCATGAATGGAGTTTCAATGAATGAAAAAACAACACACATATAGATTTATGAAATCCTTTGATGCTCCTTATGTATGTGAATGTCCATAATGAAAAATTGAATACATTGGTTTATAATGTACTCTTATATCTGTTCAATTGTTTATTAATAGTGTAGAATCTTGGATGTGGTGTAGAGGGTTATTCAATGTAAATGGACTCAAGCACCCTTCAATAGTGACCATGGAATTCCACAAAGTTGGGTAGATCACTAGAGTACAATAATGGAAACCATAATTGTGAATAAAGATGTAGACTCTAAAAGCATCATATTCATCATTGTTTTGAGTGTTGTATTAAAATAAATTACTCATGCTGGTTTGAAATCCCATAATTTATTTGAACATAGTTTGTGGATGCTAAATTACCCGGTATGTGAGGCACCTGACACATTACTTCACCATTGTATTACCTTATAACCTAACCCCCTTTTTGGTTCCACCCCACACTTGAACCCTAACTATATATCATACATACATTAAACCATGTAGTGATTCACTACTAATCTTATCATCCTACCATGTTTTCACCATAGTTTTCTAGCTGGCTTTATCATAATGGCAAGTTGTCTTGCACTATAGGAACAATCAATAGGCTAACACCTTAAGATCCCATCGAATCCATGAATTATATTGTCTAAATATGTCTTATCATGTTCCAAGGTATAACTTTTTTAATAGGATATAAATTTTTAAATTTTATGATCACACAATCCATACCCATTTTTAATCCATTATATATCACAAAACCTTCCCTACATGATTGATCATTGAGTAATGTTTTTTGATTATCCTCTTTTTAAACTCTTTGAACCAATATTTAAATCATTTATAATAAAAAATATATATCCTTTAAAAATTAACTAGGTTAGTGGGTTTGACATTTATGAGAATATTATTTAAGAGAATATATACTAACTAGTTAATATATGGAAACTATGGATCTTTATTACTAATTATTATCTTGGAAATTTTATTTTAACCATTTATTTGAAGATCCTATAGATATACCATCTCTTGAAATAATAAAATCTATGAATTTTAGTAGCACTATCTAATATTAGAATTTATTGTACATTTCATATAATATCTCTCATAAAAATTCCTTAGCATAGTACTCAAATGGCCATAATGGTCTTCCTTTAATATAGAGTATATGAAAGTATATTAAATAATTAAATTCATAAATTTTCTATGGTAAAATATAAAAATCAATTAAACAATACCCTGATTATTTTTGGGGAATTAGTGAGTTCAAAAGGAATCATTGTGAACTAATAATTTCTATATCAGGTATGAAAGGTAGTATTGGAAAAATTGATATTTATCTTGATCATTTGATGATATCCTGATAAAATGTATACCTATAATAATTATTGGTCCCAAAATGGTGAAAAATAATTGTTATTCTATGTTAAGGGATATTTGTTTTATTAATGTTTTAGTTATACTCATGATAATCGCATTATAGAAGCATTGAACCATCATAATTTCTGATTGATTATATTGTGACACCCTTGGGAGAATCAATAGTTCCCATAAATCCCTTGTTAATGATTTCATGTACTTTTTTTAAATCAATCAGTTTAATGGGAATATTTTTACAAATACACATTGTTATGGGAAAATCTCAAGGTTTATATGTTATTAAAAAAACAAAATAAATTGAGTATGAATAATAAAATCTTTTGAGTAAAAATAATCATATAACCTCTTAATCTGAATTTATTCATTGATAATCACTTAATGTCTCTTAATCATTTTATCTAGATAAACATTCTTATGAGATACTAAAATCTATACTTAAAAAATATTTGAAAAATTAAATTCATAATTTTATAAAAAATAAAAGAGATTTAGAGGTTGATTTGGTATATGTAATTTGTTCTACCTCTACCAATTGTTGATATGGTCTTTATATAATTATATCTAATCCATTTATATTTTACCACTGAGTTCTACCCATTGGAAAATAAGCATGTTTTCTAAAATATTTTCCTAAAATATATTTTGGTATGAGTTATTTTCATGATACTCATTGATTGCACCACTTAGTATTGCCACTGCTAACTACAGATCCCTGTCTTGATGTAGCATTTTATTATTTCAAGAGTACATGATAATATGAATAAACGAACGAAAACAGAATCAAATAGGATAGTCACTATTCAATAATTAATAACATCTATATCTATCACCATTTTATTTTTAAAATTAATATCAATAGAAGTAATTGAGTACACTCTCCCTTATTCCCCAACCTTTATGGTCTATGGTTATCCTATAAAACCATTGCCTTTTTTCAACTACTGTTATATTGTATAATTTCATTGTTGATTAAACATTATACCATAGAGAATAAACCTTCCTTTATCAAATATATTTATTATATTATTCATCTCCCTCAAAATTCATGAAATAGAGTATATTATTTTATAATCATGATGCATTTAATTAAATAATAGATGTAGTTACTTGGAAGATTTTATTCTATATCTTTGGAATTTGGGAAAATTGAAACATCCAACTAAATGAAAATGTTCTCCAAATTTGAACTCCATTCTTATCTTTTTTTATCTATAATCCATCTTGAACATTAAAATTCATGTATCAGAATCTCATTAATGTTGTCCAAATAAATGATTTTCTCATAGAAATTGAATCCTAAATTCATAAAATCATTTCAATTAATAACAATCAATTCACCATTTAATTTTATTCCCTTTTAGGATTAATGAAAATTCGATAGGCTTACCATAGATAGGTTGTGAGGTTTTCCTCATATAAACCAATTGATCTACCTTAACACTAAATGATAGAATAATATCCATATCCATTTAAATATAGATAGTGGAAGGAAATTTGTTTTGAAAAAAATTTTCTTCAATTATTCACATTCAATTGGTTAATTGTCATCACTGGACATATTATTCAAGATCAGTCTACACAACTTATTGATATATCCATATACAAGGTCTATGACTAAAATAACATTCTCATACATAGAGTACCATAGGAGAAAAAATATATTCTTAATGATTTTAATTGAGAACACCTATGAGATCAAAAAATGTATAAAAAGATAAAGGTTTTTGTAAAACAAATGAATAAATTGTAACTTATTCTCACTTGGAAATATTCTAAAATATCAAATGTTTCTGGTAATTATATAAAACTAGAGTACATTGAGAAATTTCTTCTTCTAGGTTAATGAATTATTTTCTAATAAAATTATGCATCTCATTGGAGGAATTCATTACATTACCCATAAAATTAAGTATTAACAGGAATCATCGTATTTTTATCCAACTACTAAAATAATTAAAATTTTGGAAAATGTATAATCCAAATATTAAGAATATTAAAGTAATTATATATATATATATATATATATAAGGAATAAATCATAAATAATAGATATATCCAAACTTGTGAAATTATTTGTTTCAATATATTTTATTTGTGTAGAATTTCCTACTAGTTCCTCTAACATAATACAAAAAAATAACTACACCTTTATATTATACCAACTATAAAAACCCAAATCCCATACATAAAATAATACCCAAATGTAAATATAAAAATAAATATCATTAATCTAACCAATAAATATATAGATCTAGTGTCATTCATATATTATCTGCATAATACATCAACATATAATTACAAAACAGAATAATTTATTTTCATGTTCATATTTTGGTCCTACATTTGAATTATATAATATTAATTCTGGAGATATACTATTTACATACACAAATGGAGTGAACTATATCATATAACGAGGAAACTTATAATATAAGAAATAATTTCACATAATATTGGTGTCAAAAATCATAATATAAAATCAAAAAAGACAGAAGAAGAAATATTTTTTATTAAAATATGGAATATTACTAAAAATTTGAATATAAATTTATTTAATATTTTGATACATAAAATAGAATAAAAAAACAAAAAACGTTCTACTTTATTATATTTTCATTACAAAATTTATTTTCAAAATAACATAAAAAATATGAATATTTATTGGAATAAAATTTTAAAAATACATTTAATATATAAGAGGAACATAAATATATATCATTGAATTAGAAAATAGGATAAGGAGATATTTATGATATATATATTAAGAGAGCATAATATATAAGATGAATGATGGTATGATATTTTCTTTAAATCTGGTGTTGACTCACATTGAAACCTATATATAATAAGAAATAGCGGAATTAAATATTTTAATTTAATATATATGAACATAACTTTTTTTTATTTCTGATTATAGAATTTAATATTGTCATATATTATCAATTAATTCTATTTTTGTTTTATTTTAAGTCATTTTGGGATTCTTTATCATTTTCTCTAAAATCATGTTTAGAAAATATGAAATGTCTAAATAATTAATCAAAAAGTTTTATACACTCAATATAATCAATGGTTTCAAATATAGACTATTCATGAAGAATATACATTCCATTTTTTATTTTAAGGTAATGGATGGCATTAAATTATTAATCACATATCATAAAATTTGTTTGTTAGTTTAAAATGATCATGATTATAGATTTTTAATATTATGAATATATCAACCATTTTATTAATATAGTATATTTATAATAAAATTTTGTTCCCAAGTTATTATTATTATTTTAGATACTGAAGAGATTTTCTAGATAGATACTTCCTCCAAATAATAAAATTTTCTATAGAATGATTTTTTATTGTTTTCTTGAAGTATATTGTATGTTTTTGTTATCATTTGTTGCCCATACCTAAATCATGTTTAAACCCACATAATTTAATTTAATGTATCAGATGTAAAATATTTTTGAAATCATTGAAATTTATTTGAAGGAACTATGTTTATTTGAAATGATTTTAAGATGATTTTAATGAAATAGAGAAGATTAGTTTTGTCTATATTTAACATAAGGGAATCAACACATAACATGATCTATCATTACATATGCATATCTACATAAAGAGATCCAATATATTATTGAACTACAGTGATCCATAATCATATATTCAAATATTTTTAAGTGAAATTTTACCTTTTCAAGGGATAAATGACAAAAATAGAGATTATGGTAAGTGTGGTGGCTGATGTATGCTGATCCACATAAGAGTTAAACTTGACATAGGGGGATTAACAACACCTGTGGGGATCCATATTTGTAGATCCATACAATCATAAACATTTCCATACATCCTTAATAAATATTTAGAGAATTACATAATAAATTATTATTGTTAGAAGACTTGTTAATGTAATGCCAGTGTATTTTGATCAAGGTTAAAAAATCAAAAAAATTAGATTTTTGATTCATCAAATAGAAGTGGAAGGGTTTTATAGTTGAAAAGGTTTACCATAATTAACATAAAATCAATTATAGTATAAACTTTTGAAATTTTAATCCACAAATTTTATGATGATTTGATCTAGAATAATGATTTCAAATAATTGTAATGAAATATGAAGACTGAGAGGAAGATAAAATCTAGATAATGTAAATTATTAATTTGAGTTTTAATATAAAATTAAGATTAAAATGAGATTGGTTTATATATACAATGTATTAAAAAACTATATAATGTATGAAAAATATAATTTTTTAACTATGTTGAGTTAGTTAAAAAAATCGACAAAAAATGAGTTAGAATATATTGTTAATGCTTGTCATATTGAAGACCAAAACTCTAAATGAAGAAGAATCTAGGTAAGGGAAAAAGTTTCATATATTTTCTTCATGAAATTTGAAGATATATCATCTACACTATATTAAAATTATGGGAAAAATATATTAGTACTCCTGGAAATATATATCTAATATATTTGTGGAGGACACATCAATTACTACCAAAATTTACTATATTTATTATATATGAGATCCACATAAATAAAATATGAACTAATGCACTATTTAGATACATGTAATGTTTGTAAATGGATAAACCCATCCCAAATGTATTTAACTATTATTTCTAGTGGCTATGGTGATATTGGTATATTCCAAAATCAAAATATGGTTTATCCCTTACAAGTTTAGTAGATGAAAGCCATAAATAATCATCCTCCATCTGTTGGTGTTTGTTTAATGTATGTGGATAAAAAATATCACACATCATAATAGGCAGTGGATTTTTTAGAAAATAATAAAATAATTATGGTCATTGATTCACCGTCTACCACATTTAGTGATCATCTAATAGATCTAAAAGTGGATAAACTAGTAGAATCAACGTGTTGATTTCTTATTTGGGATCAATAATTTAAAAAATTATTTTTTTAATTGTAAATATATTTAGAGATTCTATAATTTAGTTTTATCATATATAATTTATAATTTATATTAGTGAAATATTTATTCCCACATTTTTATTGTATTTTTATAATATTTGTAAGTTCAAAATATTTCTATTCATTTTTGTTATCAGTAATATTGTATTGAAAGATGAAATTGATTGATATATAAAATTGATAGAAGGATATATTATATCAATAATAGATATTATGTCTATATAGAATTGAATAATTTCATGAAATAGTGATCTATATTCTTTTTCAAATAGTTAATTTATGAAATTCAATGGAATCATAATATAATAATGTATATCGGAAATAGTGTATAATATCTAAAAAGGGAATCTCAAAATTTAGTGGGTCAAACTATATCTTTGGATATTAAATATAAATACATCCTAATTCACTATCAAATTTAGATAATATTTATTTACATAATGACAAAATTACTTTGAATTATAATCTATCATCTCTTTAAATGTTTGAATTTCTGAAATTCAATGGATTCAAAATAGAAATATTTCTATAAGTAAAATATAAAAATCTCTATGATGGAAACAGAAAATGTATTTGGTATAATTTTAATTTTTAATTGTATATTAATGTTTTGATGAATAATATTTATGATAAGAATAAAAATTTCATGAATGTAGAAGTGAAGGCTTTGAAAATATACAAGCAGTTTGATTATGAAAAAATAAATGATCTAAAAATATAAGAATAATTACATACATTTAGATCTATTTTTCATATTTCTAATTTATAAATTTAATAATCATAAAAGAAGGGTGATGTTTTGAAATACAAAAAACATTTTCCACTATGTGTGAAAAAAAATCCTATAATATTTAGTGAAAGGTTTGAAATTAATTATAAAATTAAATAGATAATGTTTTGTAGAGAAATATTTCAATTCTAAAAAAATAAAAATTATGGGAACAATAACATGATGTTAAAAAATATAATAAATAGAGTCTAAAAATTAGAGATAGTGTCTAATATAGAGAATTAAATTTTATAACTTCAAATAATGTTTTGTTCAGAAAACTAAACTTATATTGATGACATAAATAAATAAGTAAGAAAAGTACCCAAATTTGGACAACATTTGGTTTAGACAGGAAACTATTCCTTCCATTGATACCATTACTACTGTCAAAGATTTTTTAAAATGGAATTTATGGGTATTTTTATTTACAAATTTTATATAATGTTTATACATCATAAGGTTAGTGATTTTAGGAGGACTAATCTTCTTTAAAGGTTGAATGGTCAAGATTAAATTATAATTTCTAAAAAAATAATATAGAATAGTATTGAAATTTTTGAGGATTCCAATGGGGCATGTGAAAAAAAATTAGCATGATAATAATGGTACCATACTTCAACCATCCCAAAATTATTAGTTACAAAAATAAACATACATATACAAAGAATATAAAAGATAATGAGAATGATTTAGTTGTGGATGATGAACATAAAGAATTTAAAAGGGGATAATCCATTGATTTTCTACAAAGTATGTTCCTATCACATTATAAGAAATGAGACACACTGAAATATGTTTCAAATCTAATAGATGTTTCTAAAATCATTATAAATGATCGTTCTTTTAGGGTCAAAGTAGTTGGATCAATATTTATATGAAAAGAATAACTAATATCCAAAACACCATGAATGTTGATGAATTGAAACAAAAAACAGTATGTGTTTCTCAATAATTTGATGAAATAAATGAATTTATATTTGTAAAATATTTTTTAAAATTCAGTATGTTACATAATAGATGAGTAGATAATTTTTTATAGTGGACAAACATAAATGGTTTTCATGTGGGTTATACCAGAAACAAAATCTTTCTGTGATTTACCGAAGTAAAAATCTTATAGCATCAAATGCATTCTCATATTAGAGAATGATGTAGAAATATGATCACCCAAAAAAACAACATTAATGATTATACACTTTTGTATATTTAAATAATTTGTATGTTCTCAACATATTAAGATGGAACAAATAACATTAAACTATTTTAATAAGAGGGTTCATATTCGGTTTACAAAATTTTAGAGCACATTCATTTTGATTTCTTTGAGCCACTGAGGTAGAAAGAAGATAACATAGAAAATTAAATTAAATATTTTACTGATAAAATAACTTATATTGATTATGATATGTTCAAGAAGAAAAAATTTTAAGGCCTAAAAATGTGTATATGTTTTTAAATATGTTTAGGAGAATGAATAATGTTTATCTGGAAAGAACTAAAAATAGACTAAAATTGAGTTTAAACGTGGTAATTTTGATGGTCAGTGGGGGAATCCTGGAATTAGACATACAAAAATCAATATTTAATGGGATGATATACTTCTTTATAATAGCTATTCACAAGTCGATTGATTTGATTTATATTATAACGTTAAACTAGTTTTAATTCATGAGCCTAAAAGAATAATTATTACTATTGAACTATTAAGGAAATATAATATTTTTTAAATGGATGAACAATATAGATTATTCAAAATTGATTTAAAATAGGGGGTATACATTGATAAAATAGATGATTTATTTCTCATACCATATGTGATTTATTTTTTAGAATTTTGAAGAATTATATATGATAAAAGAAGGTGAAATATCATTATATTGTATTTTATAAACCTTGTTAATGTGGAGGAATTTTGTAAATAGAGAGTCTATAACAATTACATCATTAAGTATGACAAAAAAATTTCTCTCATTAATATATTTTATATGGATGATATATTTTTTGGGATGTGAACATGATGTTTTTAATGATTTATCTAATTAAGTGATTATCTTTTGAATTTTCAACCATTATGAATTTGATGAACATTATTGGTTTAGAAATATCATAGTAATGAGATCATATTTTTCATTCTCAATAGAATAATTCAAAGGATATTC
Source organism: Viscum album (assembly GCA_963277665.1). NCBI lineage: Eukaryota > Viridiplantae > Streptophyta > Magnoliopsida > Santalales > Viscaceae > Viscum > Viscum album. The sequence continues at coordinate 795,480,345 of OY728136.1, read as the reverse complement.
ATTGACAAATATGTATGTAGAATTAAAATATGTATTCCACCACAATATTAGTGTGAAAAATAAATACTAAAATTATATTGTAGATGAAGAGGGTCCAATGGAATTATGAAGGATGGTTGGTAATCTATTATACATAAGATCTTCAAGGTCAAATATTGTTCAAATTGTTTCATTTTTTCCTAGCATAAATGATCACTAAAAGGGTCCCATTTTTGTATTATAAAGAGGATTATTATGTAAATAATTTGTACATTTGGAATTGTTTAAATGATTTATAGTAAAGGGAGCTTCATAAATTTGGATATAGACAAGTACATTAAAATGCATTTATCAATGATATAAGATCTATAGCAAGTGGATTTATTTTCCTTAGATATATGGTATATTTTTTAAAAAAATTAGAGCATAATTATTTGATTTTTTTCACATTCAAGGTGGAATTTTATGTTTCCTATAATTCATGAATCTAATTGATGTAGATGATGTAAAAAATTTATGCCATTAAGGTTATGGAATATTTCCTCTTCTGGTGGGATGTGATAATAAATGTGTTATTAATATTTAAATGAATCAATTTCTTTATTTAAGAACTCATCTTATATAAATAAAAAAAATTCAATAAGAATCTTGTGTATTGACAATAATTTAATTTGGATTCTTCTTAAAAAATGAGAAAATATATGTCATGTTTGATATGACTATTCCATTGTATGTATTTTAATAATTATGGTTGAATTCGGGAGTTCATCCTCACCCAACTCATTGGAATGGTATAGTGATTTAGTAAACTCTCTCATCTTGTTATTTATAATGTTATTCACAAATGAGAAAAATATTTCTAAAAAATCCCATTATGTTTACATTAATAATTTATCATTAAATGTGGAGAAAAATATACAGTGAGTGTAATCCATTGATATGTTATTAGTCATTTAAGGAGGGATATTTTATGGGAGTATGTATTTAGAGAGATTTATAAAAATGGGTAAGTTATGAATTCATAATTATTCACGTTTTAATAGATATAATATTTTTTAAACTTTGTTATTGTTTTTGTTGTTTTTATATTCCATAGAAACATTTTTAAATTTGTAAGTAGATTTTATATAATGATGTTGTATTGATTAAATGAGAATTTATCCATTGGAGGATGATTTGATGTGTTGAAGTTGTTATGGTTAATGAATAAGTGATCCATTTAAACAATATTCTTCACGTGTTATTATTTAATCATGTTGGATCAATAGGAATAGGTTAAAGCTAGTTTAATTTAATTATTTCATTGAATGGGTAATATTTCATTATTATTCAATGTTCTTGTTTCTTACACTACATTCCCTCATGTATTCCATGAATTATGAAAAAATAATTTATTTATAAGATGATGAATCTAGATAATAATTTATGATCATTTGATTACAGTAAAGTTAACAATGATAGATAGTATAGCCTAATAAGTTTTAGATTTTTTTTAGTGAATGGGGGTAGTTTTTGAGAGTTCAATATTGCTTTTTGACAAGAAAACTATCTAAGTAAGATGATTTTATGAATTTTTAATTTTTATGACTATTTCACTATCGTTTCTTTTCAACACATAAATCTGATTAAAACTAAAATAATTTAATGTGTAATTTGTTATTTCAATGGTTTTTTGAAGTTAGGATGTTCTTTATAAGGCTCAGAGTTGATTTGAATAGGTTTTGAGATGACTCAAAGGAAATATATAAAGATAGAGTAGTCCAGATTTCATGTAAGGGCTTCTACACGTATGAGGATCCAACCACAAGAATAAATATAAACATAAATGTATCTATTTATGATCTTGATTTACGAGGATTTGGTACCATAAATGAGGACTGATATTAGTGGATTTGTACCATGTAATGGGATCCACACTTTGTATTGAGGTCAACATAAGAGTGTTCTCCAACATACGTGAATCCATATTATAGTGAAGCTCAAGGTAATTGGATTCTCATCATGTACTAGGATCCAAAGTCAGATATCCATATAAGATAATTATATAATTACATCCTAAACTAAATACATTATGTTCCTTGAATTGAATATTATATGGAGAAATCGTGTTGGGATGATTCCAAAGTTGTTTACTCATGGTTTAAAAATTAATATTGTTGTTCTAATTCATGAAAATTAAGTGTAAGGTTTCCAATAAAATGAAAGTATTACTAAAAATAATAGAGAATTAGTTAATATGAAACTTATAAGAAATATTTTTTTAATTTGTGATACCGTTTTGGGTTCTATAATAGATTTGGAAATAAACAATAGAGAATTGGTAAGATAGATAACATTAAATATAGCATTATAATGTCATCTTTTGATGTTTTATATTCAAATTCAAATTATAATTATTTATTTACTTCATATTATGTGATACAAATCAAATATAGATCATGGATAAACGATGGATTAATTTCACTCTATAGAATTCTTATAAAAAATACAGAGAATTAAATGATAGTTAAAATAATTTGATTGATAATTTTTTTTGGAATAATGCTAATCGTGATTAAGAGGCAGTACGAGTGGGATTTTGTGGCTTGATTCTTATTTTATTCTATCTAAGGAGCTATTTTTTCACTCAAATACATAATATAAAGAATAATAACTCACTACACTAAATGAAATTATATTATTCTATTGATGAATAAGTTGTTTTCAATAGTTAAAATCACTCTATAGTGTTGGGTTTACTTGTGTATGGGATGCAGTAAAGAACATTCATGATATATTAAATGCATGTTCAAGTACAATCATTTATCTATTATATATACAATTCAATTACAATAGGAAATATTATATTGGTAAAATTAAATTTACACCATGTATTTTAAATTATATATTTATGTGGTCATCTATGAGAATCATTGTCCTCCCTAGGTTTTTGTTTATTAGATGTGTTTGTAAAATAATATATCTAGGATCTTAATAGGCAATGAAGTTTTCTTGAAAGAAACATAAAAAAATTTGGATCATTTTTTCTGACACCATTGAATAATCAATGAATGATTCCACTGGTATATTAACCAAAAATAAATATTATATTCTTTAATTAAATTTTTTTTAAACCAAATATGTATTTCATTAGTTGTAGATTCATAACGTTATCCAAATTGGAGGTAAAATGTTTCCACTATGGGATGATTGTTATAAAAATAATGAAATGGATTTTATGAATTAAATGATGATATAGTACATATTAATTAAAATATATATATATATATTACAATGTGATGAATTATTTTATGAAAATTAAATGAATAGATGGGGAGAATTTTGAAAATAAATCAATGGGCATATGAAATGGAGGGCTAACATTGTCTCTTTGTCACGACTCTATCAAACTAAACCCTATCTTCAATAGAATTATCACTTTCCTTATACTATGGAAAGAAAATACTTCTATGAGTGTTTGGGTATGGATTTTGTTATTTATTTGTAAAAATAATTACTTTTCAATATCATTAGAATTGTATAAATATGGGGTTTAGTAATTCATGAACAGAAGGGGGTTTTTTAAATAACTAATTTAATGTATTTTTTAAAAACTATTTTTTTGATTCAATAAAACTATTATTGTGAAATAATAGTGTATAGGGTGTTATAATATTCATCTTGATTAAATAATAAAATTTATTGTAATTACATTACTAATATAAAATATGATATTTATGAAGTGTTTTATTGTTAAAATATATATTTTAATTATAATAAAATTTTTAAAAAACCTCAATCTTACCCACTAACATCAACAAAATTATATACATATAAAATAAATATACTTATAAATTATTGAATAATAATATTTAATTCTAATATGGAAATTATAGTTTTATTAAATAACATAAAATATTATCTTATAAGTATGTATAAATATTAATTTAACATATTATATTACTTGGGTAATAATTTCATTGAATTTTGATTGATATATTTATTTGTTTAATTTATATACCTCATTAATTAGAATATTAATTAATCATTTATCATAATGGTCATTTTATTTTTCTTAATGGTTATGAAAATATTTTAACTTTTATGTTTCCTTTCAAATGGTTTGGTTAATGTTTTTTTGGTCATATATACAAGGGTTATATAATAATTACTGATCCCATAAATACCACATATTTCCACCATTCACCATTCACAAAATTACATTTCACTGTTCCTTATGGTTTTGTTACAAAATTTCCATTTTATTTCCAATGTTCTTATTCTATTTAATTATTTTATTCTTATATATGTTATTTCAAGGATGTTACGACCATATGTATTTTATATTATAGTTATATTATATATTATTTTTTAGTATGAAATTTATATTACTAAAATATTATAGAGGATACTTAACTGAAAAAATTTGATTTTCTATATAGATAAAATAAAGTATTGTTCATTTTTTATAAGGTTCATGTGATTCATAGATACTATATGTAATATTTGATAATACCCACAAATATATTATCATTAAAATATTATATAGAAAATTTTCAGGTGTTTCAATAATTATATTAATATAAATACTTGACCTCAAAACATTACATAATCTTGAATTAAATGAATAATTCACATTGAGGATATTTTTAGGTTTTTGTTTTAGAGAATTTTCCCAGAACTATAAGATTACATCTCAGAAGTTACTAAGAAGACACGTCTACCTAGTTTACATTTTTTCATAAAATAAAAACTCATGAAAAATGATCCATATATATTTACATGTTTTAGACAACATGACTTTTCCATGATCCCATCCTTGACCCTATTTATATTTAATTCCTATGAAAAACAATTCAAAACTTGGGATGAGCATAAAAAGCTCAGTAAGGGTTACAAAACAAAGCATTAAAACATTATTTAATCATTACATAAATAATTAAATCTCTTTAACATACCTCAGGAAATAATAATATTTATTAATAACACCTAAAAAACATAAATTATAAACTTATCTTGGGGAATCCATATCATACTAACCTTATAGCTATCACGGCTACATAGGGAGTTACATTTAGAATACCAAATCATAGTATATTAACTAAATATAAAAGGAGAAACATTCATGTTTACCTCTGTCATTTTACCCAATGCATTATAGATCCATATCAGGCTCACTCGCCCTAGGTTCATCACGGAACCACCAGTATACGTAAACAATTCCCAAGAACCATAACATATCCATAACACATAAAAGAACCATAAAGGAAAAGATAAAATTCAAATATTCTGATAATAATATATCATTTAAATATATTGGCAGAACAAATCAATTATCAAAAGCATATTCAATACCAGAATACCAAAAAGAGTATATGGTATTTTTTTGAATAAAACGTTTCGGCTTGTCAATGAAGCAAAATATCAAATAAATCCCGCGGTGGTGGAAAAGAAAATGTTACAACATATGTTAAAAGAAAAATTATATATTCTAATTTAGTAAAACACTTCTTTCAAAATTATTCTCCTTAATGAAATTAAAATTCAATGGTTTTTATACACCGTATAAAATAAAGTCGTGTATAAAACTAAATATGCCTCAATGAAGGGACATTGAGACGAAGTCCCTTACCTCGTGTCTGACATGACCCGTTCATTCTTTAATCTCCTGAATAATAATCTAAAGTCAATTTATACTTGCATAGAAACCTTTTTCATGTTTATTATTCATTTTATATCACTCATTACCATGTTATAAACATTATGTAATCATTTAAGTTAATAATGATCGTTTTGTCGATATTTGGTACTTGAGTCAAAAATGGACTCCTTATTACTACAAGTTGTATATCCAGTCAATAGTTCATTATATATAGAATTATAATTATTATTTAGATATCATATATATCATATATATCATGTATATACATGTATTTATATTAGTAATTAACATTTGGAGGTAAGAAATGAAATGCACCGTTCATGGAGACTGTATGTCGTACATACACATGAACACTACTTTCATTTCCATTTAGTATTTTGATGGAAGGAAATAATACTGATACACATTTATATAATATTTCAATTACAATATCATATATAATATCCTTAAATCTGTTCTTTATACATCCAATATAAGGAATACATGAGTCATATCACTTTCAGGGGGTGGTAGTCTGCAATTCATAAAACGAAATTATCTAGTTGACCTATTATGGAAACCATAACAGTAATCAATATATAAAAAATACACAAGCATAAAGAAAACATAAACATATGATAGATCATATATAAATACATCCCCATCATAATTTCAACCATTAGAGGCGGTAGGAAATGATTGAACAATCATCATTTCGTGAGGTAGTAGTTCGTCGTCCTCATAAAACAATATGTTCATTACCCATTTGACGGATATGTGTGTATGTGTAGTTAAAATCATGATCCTAGAAACATCCTTGTATATTTTGGATACATGTGTTATTTTAAATGAATGGAATAATTAGGGTTTAGGGGTTTGGAGAAGTAAAATAAAACAAAAGATCTTAACAGAAGTCCTTACCTTTAAATATGGTTACTCCATTTTGTTTGAGACAAAATGGTTTCTTAATGCGCTTTCTGACTAAGGTATGGATTATATGATTAAGGTAGAGATCTTGGAAGCTTATTAGATCAGAGTATGGATGATACATGGTCTTGATAAGGGTGAGAAATGTTTAAGAAGTGAGGGCTTTTTATAAGGGATAGGATGGGCTCTTATGGAATGTTTGAAAATATTAAATTATTATATAATGATTTTAGGATTATAAATATCCCAAAAACATTAAATTAAAATATAAGGAGGCACATGTTTGAAATAAAATCATCTAATAAGAATTGGACAAGTTTTGGATATTCTTTTAATTTTTATCTTGTTTATTTAAATCATTCATTAATGACATAAACACTGAATAATCATTGTGTCATAAATAATTTTATTTATTTGATGTCTTAACATTATAAAAAAAATTACCATGATGTAGGAAATATTATTATATTTATAATGAATATTTATAGTCAACGGTATCAATTATATAACCCCATATTAAAATTGTTTTATTAAAACAATATATGTTTATGTCATTTTATATTTACATTAACTAAAAAGTTTTTTAGGTCATAATCATACCCAGGTAGAACCATGGGGTCCCAAAATTGACACATCGATTTTCTTGACTGGACATGACTAAAAAAATAAGGTCAGGACATGTGTTAAGCTAATTTAAAATTTTATATCATTATTTAAACATTAATTACCCTAATTAACTTTAATCGCGGTAAATAAATGTCAGTTATTACTATTCACCAAAAATTATTTTCATCCCATTAAACCACATTATACATACTAATTACTACCTTGTATATCATATTTTTTAAAATTAAATTCAAAGACGAGGTAAAATTTCATTTAAATGAAAAAGTCAGTTTTTAACTACTACTTAGTGGCTGCACTATTCATCAATATTGCTGGTTTTCAGAAAAATTCAAAAAATACACCCTAGGATAAATTTAATATTAAAAATTCAAAAATGATGTCTATTTTACAAAACTCACAACATAAAAGGTGCATTAATTAATTTAAAATTAACTCCCATTGTCAAAACAAAAAGCATGTTTTTAAAAAACAATAACTACCAAAAGATTGATACTTGTTAATATCCAATTTCAAAGTGAAATTACATCCAATGTCCAAAATTGGATTAAATCGTAAATATATAATCAATTTACACTTTAAAACCAATTAAAAGGATAATATAACCATATAAATAAATTAGATTAAAATTTGGTTTTGAATTAATATACAACATTTTTTAATATTCATTAAAAATGAACTTTATCGAAAAAATACCTAAAAATTACACAGAGTAAATTTTTATGTCCTGGTTTTAAAAAATAATTTTATTTTTTCAAATAGAACCTATAATATTGTAAAAAAATAGATTTAAACAGGGTTCTCCAATAAAAGTTGGTAAATCAACCTTTTAAATAATATTAAAGTATTTATGCTTAGAATTAGATTCTTTACTATTTTAAGCCTATAAAATTTATCGGATAAATGTAAAAACATTTAAAAAAACCTGTATAATCATATTTTATTTTGTTCTGTTCATTATATCCAATACAATGGCTAGGTGTTAAATACCATTTAAAATAATAATATTACATTGTTAGTGTGTAATGTAAGATTTCAAGGAAAATCATTGTTGTGTATTGTAACAGCCCGAGATTTTATGAAAAATATTTTTTTTATTTCACTAATGTCTTGTGTTGTACGCTACACCAAAAGGAGCTTGCACAACACGCATCCTTGAATTGCCTTGCATACACGCAATCACGACCTTCCTCGATAGCGTGTGTAGTACGCAATAACGAGTTTCACTAAACAACGATACGCTATTAAAATATTATTAAAACTAGCCGTTATGAATAGTAATAACCACTTTTTAAAATTCTGTAAATCTTATATTTCAAAATGAACTTCATTTTTGGATTCGGAGTATCGAATTTAGCCCAAGGTGAAATTTTGGTACTTTTCAGATAACTTTCATATTCTGATGAATAGTGAAAATTATTAATTATAATTAAAAAACAACTTTTTTAATCGAAATAATTAATAGTGATAAATTATTAATTTGAGTGGTTTTAAAGTATATTTAGAATATATTTTTACAATTTAATTCAATGTTGGTCATTGGTTGTAATTTCACATTTAAACCAGACATAATCAAGTGTCAATCTTTTGATAGAAATTGTTTCTTAAAAACACGCTATTTGTCTTAACAGCGGGATTTAATTATAAAATTAATTAATTCAACTTCTATGTTATGAATTTGGTAAAATAGACTTCATTTTTGAATTCGGAATATGAAATATAGCTTAGGATGAAATTTTGGCATTTTTCTGAAAACCTTCATTTTTTGATGAATAGTGAAACTACTAAGTGGTAGTCAAAAAACTGAATTTTTCATAAAACTTAATTTTACTGCTTCTGTGAATGGAATTTCAAAAATCCGACAGACACGGTTGATATCAGTAAGTAAAATGTGGTTCAATGAGATAAAAATGATTTTTTGGTGAATAGTAACTTTTTACTATTTTTACCGCGGTTAATAGTAAATAGGGTAACTAATGGTAAATATGATATCAATATTACCCTAACACATGTCCTAATTCTATTGGACAAGTGTAATTCGACCAAAAACAAACATAGGAATAAAATATGACCATTTAGGCCCACTTGGATTAGATTAGGACATTTATTTTAATTTATTTAAAGAAGGGTTAAAATAGTTAAAATCAAAGTTTAATAAGTAAATCATTTTTAATATGGGGTTATACATAAGATAAATTCGACTATAAATATTCAATAGAAAGATAAAAAGATTTCCTACATAATGGTATTTTATTTGTAATTTTTAGACATCATATAATTTAATTAATTTATAACACAAAGATGATGCAATAATTATCTTATTTATGAAATATTGACATAATTGATGTTATAAACACCAAAATAAATGTAATTTGAGAATTTTTATGAATTCCATTAATTTTCTAGGTTACTATGATATATTAATGTTGATTTAATCAACTTGTTTCGAACATTTAATTCTGTTATGACTTTCAAAAAAATCATATATCAAATAGTGTCAAAATTGACACAAAATAGTTTTTAAATCAAATATTATATTATTAATTGTTATTTTATTCCTAAAAATCTAAGGTTCGGCCAAATGACTTAGATAAGGATATATATATTAATAATAAACAATTTGGGGTTCGTTTGGCATGTTATAGTAAGTGTATTAACCATATAGTGAAAGAAAACAAAAAGACACGGTAAAAGTAAAATTATTTAACTTAGAGTTAAATCTAATTGATAAGGTTAAAATAATACCCTAAACTTGTCTAAATCTTATTGGTTGATAGGATTTCGACCCATCCCCACTTTAGATTCTAAATAATACCATTTGGAACCATTATAAACCGATTTTGACTTTAATATAAAATAATATTTTGAGATATTCCTAAGGTGCCCCTCTCCTCCCCTATAAAAGGACACCTCCTCCCCCTCCTCCTCACACCAATTTGAGCACTCAAGCTCGGCCAACCCCTGCCAAAATCCCTTCTCCACTTCCCTAGCAACATCCTAGAGGTTCTGGTCTTCCTCAAAGACCAATTCTAGTGCCCTAAGAGGAGGTCTCAAAGAGGCACATCAAAGAAGAGGTAATTACCGTTACCAATTCTTTCATCTTTATTTCTTCTTCCACTTCTTCTTCTTAGGTTGTTTCATTATTAAGTAATAACATCAGTATCACTCATATACTGATATGTTATTATAAGTATGAAACAACCCTATTTTACCATCTATCCATCCTATGGAAAAAGAAATCACCGCGCGTGCGTACGTACGGAATACCGTCTCCACGCCGTGGTGTAATCTATTTTCCACCACCACCTTACATGGATGGGTATAATGGTGTAAATAATAACTATACATAGTTATTACAACATCATATTGATTCTGATATATTGTATAATCCACTCCAATTCAATTCAATATTTATAAAAATGATATCATCGCTCGTGCGTACGTACGGACTACCGTCTCCACGACGCGATGAGATTCATTCTCCATGTTAACCATTTAAGAATGATTATAAAGTATATATAAGAAATAATAATGAAATATATGACATTATAAAGCTACTGGATTTATGTATATATATACATATGTATGTCATCTACTTACTTCCATTTCAAGACAATAAGGAAAGGAAAACAGCGTTCATGCGTACGTACGGACTACCGTCTCCATGAACGGTGTTTTTCATTTTATTTATCTACCTATTATATATATATATATATACTGAATATATAGGATATATAAATCATATTTTATATTCTGGAAGTAAGTAAATCATGATATAAGTAATAATGATGTCAAGAACAACAAGTCAAAACACCTACGATAAATGAAACGATTTTACCCAAAACGCTTGTTTAACATGGAATTTACAAAAGAACGGGTAATATAATGTCATAAGTGAACCATATATGATATCATAACAATGAATATGATTCTGTAATAAGTCAATAACATGATTTAAATCGTTATACAGGAGGTTCGGACACTTACAAAGCAAGTCGGACCTAAGGTAAGGGAAATATCACAATCTCATTTTTATCCGAGATTGTTTATTCGTAAGTATTTACTGGGGTGTATTTTATCATCCACATCCATGTTCCCTCAATATGTAATATTGTTTCCATCCACATATAAGAGTTTAAATCCAATTTTACCTTCGGTGAGTTTTTATTAAAGAATATGAAAGGAATTTTTTGTCGTTTTTTTCGTACGAGGTACTTTTTGACTTTTCCGACAAAAGTACGAGAAGAATGTTTTCTTTTTAACTTATACGGCATGAATGGATTTTTAAAACATTATTTCCAAGAAGCTTCCTTTAAAATTTTTCAAGTTTATTTTTAATCAACTTCTTTTATTTTAAAGTTGTATGACATGTTATGAAAGGAAAAATGTTTTTGAAGTAGAAAGGATATTTTCCTCAAGAATGGAGTTCAAGTATTTTATCAAAATTATTTTCCATCTAAGATAATAAAAGGGTTCTATTTTTATCCCTATTATTACATTGATTTGACTATGTTGTGATGGAATTATGTTTATGAATTCCTTTATGTTATATGAATGGTTTTATGATGTCATGTTGTTTAAGAATCCCATTTTTATTACATGGGTTATGCGATGATGTATGATTTATGATTATGTGGCACACATAAGAAAGGATTCATTATAAGATGGGTGGGACCTATATCTCCCTCCAATGCATTGGGTAAAGATTTTATATCTCATGAGATAGACATGGCTGAAATGGTAGGTTATACCGGTTCAGTGAAACAGGACTGAAACGAGGGTTACTCGATTCAGAAAGGGACTTTGTCCACTAAGATAGTCTTGGCAATGAGTCATGACTAACAAGAAATGATTTTCCATGATTATGTGTGCATGCCACAAAGTTTCAAGTTTCGTGTTATGATTATGGTGATCTTATTTTCACTTCTATGATTTGTTCCATGTTAAGATATTATGATCTCTTTTGCAGGTTATGATTTTCAAAAAGATATGATATGATTTTTATTTCTTTTGTATACCCTTACTGAGCATTTGAGCTCACCCTTTTATGTTTTCTTTTCCCCAGGATATAATGAAAAGTTTTAGGTAAAAAAAAGGGATGACCTTTATGGGAGATATTGAAGAACTTTCACCACGATTAGAAGATTACGTTCCGAGTTTCCAAATACACTAAACTATTACGATACTTGTGTGTGTGTGTTTTTGTTATGTACTAAGTATTCCGAAAATGTAATGTAATGTCCATGTACGTCAAGCTACGGGTCTCTACAGTTGGTATCAGAGGAAAGGTTTAGTCATCCTTTGGAAACTAGGATGCGAAAACGTTAGTGTGATCCCTAGAGATATTTCTAAGGTATGTCTAGGGATGTCCCTAGGGATAAGTATATGTATAGGTTATAGTAATAGAATTACGCTAACGATCATAGAATTAAACCTAAGATGTTGGATATTGAAGGTACTCCCCGTTTATTATGTTGTTTTCCCTAGCATGATATTTGCCTCTCACACTATTCTTTTTGGGTTTTAGACGATAGCTGGAACCCGAAGGAACCGTGTTGATCAATGCAATGGACAATGCAATGATTGCCCTCCTGAACAAACAAATGTTATGGGAGATGGAGTGCAAAATCTTATTGCTATACTTACACAAGCTATGAATCATTCTGGACTTTTAAATGAGCAGAGAAGGGAACAATATTCTATTGAGTCCTTCATGAGGCAACGTCCACCTTCTTTCAGTGGGACTTCCGATCCACTTGTTGCTGAACAATGGATCAGCACCACTGAAAAGATATTTTTAGTTCTTCAATGTTCTGAACATGATAAAGTCATTTTAGCAGTATATCGTTTGGAAGGTGAAGCTGATAAATGGTGGAATCTTATCAAGAATACGAGGCCAAGAGATGAAATTGAGTCTATGGAATGGGACGAGTTCAAGAAATTATTTTTCAATAAGTACTTCCCTCGTATTCTCCGAACAAAGATGGAGAAAGAGTTTCTTGAACTGAAGCAAAGGGATGATGAATCTGTTGGTACCTATGAAGTGAATTTTACAAGACTTGCAAGGTACGCTTCTGGTATTATCATCCAACCTGAAAGTAAAGTTGATCGATTTTTCAGTGGATTAAAACCAAGTCTTAGAAGGGCATTAGCTATAAGAGACTTCAGTAGCTATGAAGAAATTGTGCGTTGTGCTATCAAGGTAGAAATGGAAGTTGGTGTTACATATCCATCTCATGGTTTTGACAAGAAACGAAAGATGGAGTTCAAGGAGAAATCTCAGAATAATGGTGAAAAGAAGATGAATGTTTCCTTATGCACAAAGTGTGGAAAGAAGCATGGTGGAGATTGTCTTAAAGGGACTAGAAAATGTTTTAAGTGTGGAAAAGAAGGTCATCGAGCTGCTGAGTGTCGAAGTAATGGAAAAACGGATTCTAATGAAGTGAATAAAGCAAACACTGCAGAGAACGCACAACCAACACTTCAATGCTTCAAGTGCAATGAAATGGGGCATTATGCTAATAAATGCCCTAATCCAAGGGTTAGTAATGATCGACATGAGAAACCGCTTAGGGCAAAGGACAAAGGGAAGTCACATGCGATCACTATTTTCAATGTTGAATATGACAACGATGTGGTGGAATGATTAAGTGTTTATGTAATGGGATTCCAAAATAATATTGTATCATGGAATATTGGAATATTTATGTATTGGTCTAATGTGGTATTCAAAGTGATTGAGATATTATGCGCATAATGAAGGGAAAACGAGAAAATGAAATGTTTAACAGTATTCATGAGCTCATGATTTATATAAGGACCATGTGATATCATGGTTTGAGTATATTGAATTTTGAGGATTTTGGTATGTGGAAAGTGTTAACTTTTAACTGCATTCAAGTTTTCACAAAGGTTCAATGGTTATTCAAGAGAGTACAAGATTAAGGCCTTTGAATGTTTGGAATGTGTCCAACAAGATATATCTTATGATATATGGGGATCAACGATGGTATTAAATCTCTGGTAATCGTTTTCACTATGTTATGAGAATGGACTGCAGTATTATGGATAGGACTAAAGATTGGAATGGATTATGTTGGACAGAAGTTAGTATTGTTTAAGGATAGAAGTTTTTCGATATTATGGGATGTTATAGTAATATAGTTTTAGAAAAAGGACAACCTGCAGGACGGGCGACAGCCCATCGCTTCGGACAAGGCTGTAGGAATCGAACCCACAACCGAAGTGCGACTCGCCTTTATTGCCTACCACTGACCTACAGGAAGTCCCTGTTTAGTATAAACTAGTTTTATTATATTAAGCAGTATGATATTTGAAGTATAAGTTCATTTTAGGAACAATAAATGATTAATCTCACTATAGATGGACTTATGTATTTTTTTTGATAACTTTTCTAACCTTTTGACAGATGGAATGACCCATCATTCTATCACATGATCTGCTAACACATCATGAATGACAAATTTAACTTCATTTCTTTAAGAGATGAAGTGGAAATTGTCCAAAGAACGACAAACGGTGAGACTATACCAAAATCACGAAAGTATTTGTTCTAATTCCAATTTCATTAACTTTAGGGAAATGATCATGAAAACCAAAAATGTTGTCCTAGTGATCTTATACCTGATGAATCGGATGGTACCTTAGATCGTCACAAATTTATGGATATGTGATTACTGGGTTTTCCATAGCCATGTTCTCTACCACTCTCCATCAGAACATGATGGTTAGATTTCTCTTCCATATCCATATTTTCACCTATGTGGAAACCCAGTGATTAGTTTATTAGGGTAATCGTTACATTTCATACTTTAGTTTTTAAAGCCAAGTTTTGGTATTCCTTTTTATGATGTGGGTTTCTATTAAAGAAACTTTCGAATAGTAAACCATTTATAACCTCGACGAATTTCGAGGGCGAAATTCATTTTATGGGGGGTAGAATGTAACAGCCCGAGATTTTATGAAAAATATTCTTTTTTATTTCACTAATGTCTTGTGTTGTACGCTACACCAAAAGGAGCTTTCACAACACGCATCCTTGACTTGCCTTGCATACACACAATCACGACCTTCCTCGATAGCGTGTGTAGTACGCAATAACAAGTTTCACTAAACAACGATATGCTATTAAAATATTATTAAAACTAGCCGTTATGAATAGTAATAACCACTTTTTAAAATTCTGTAAATATTATATTTCAAAATGAACTTCATTTTTGGATTCGGAGTATCGAATTTAGCCTAAGGTGAAATTTTGGTACTTTTCGGATAACTTTCATATTCTGATGAATAGTGAAAATTATTAATTATAATTAAAAAACAACTTTTTTAATCGAAATAATTAATAGTGATAAATTATTAATTTGAGTGGTTTTAAAGTATATGTAGAATATATTTTTACAATTTAATTCAATGTTGGTCATTGGTTGTAATTTCACATTTAAACCAGACATAATCAAGTGTCAATCTTTTGATAGAAATTGTTTCTTAAAAACACGCTATTTGTCTTAACAGCGGGATTTAATTATAACATTAATTAATTCAACCTCTATGTTATGAATTTGGTAAAATAGACTTCATTTTTGAATTCGGAATATGAAATATAGCTTAGGATGAAATTTTGGCATTTTTCTGAAAACCTTCATTTTTTGATGAATAGTGAAACTACTAAGTGGTAGTTAAAAAACTGAATTTTTCCTAAAACATAATTTTACTGCTTCTGTGAATGGAATTTCAAAAATCCGACAGACACGGTTGATATCAGTATGTAAAATGTGGTTCAATGAGATAAAAATAATTTTTTGGTGAATAGTAACTTTTTACTATTTTTACCGTGGTTAATAGTAAATAGGGTAACTAAGGGTAAATATGATATCAATATTACCCTAACACATGTCCTAATTCTATTGGACAAGTTTAATTCGACCAAAAACAAACTTAGGAATAAAATATGACCATTTAGGCCCACTTGGATTAGATTAGGACATTTATTTTAATTTATTTAAAGAAGGGTTAAAATAGTTAAAATCAAAGTTTAATAAGTAAATCATTTTTACTATGGGGTTATTCATAAGATAAATTCGACTATAAATATTCACTAGAAAGCTAAAAAGATTTCCTACATAATGGTATTTTATTTGTAATTTTTAGACATGAAATAATTTAATTAATTTATAACACAATGATGATGCAGTAATTATCTTATTTATGAAATATTGACATAATTGATGTTATAAACACCAAAATAAATGTAATTTGAGAATTTTTATGAATTCCATTAATTTTATAGGTTACTATGATATATTAATGTTGATTTAATCAACTTGGTTCGAACATTTAATTCTGTTATGACTTTCACAAAAATCATATATCAAATAGTGTCAAAATTGACACAAAATAGTTTTTAAATCAAATATTATATTATTAGTTGTTATTTTATTCCTAAAAATCTAAGGTTCGGCCAAATTACTTAGATAAGGATATATATATTAATAATAAACAATTTGGGGTTCGTTTGGCATGTTATAGTAAGTGTATTAACCATATAGTGAAAGAAAACAAAAAGACACGGTAAAAGTAAAATTATTTAACTTAGAGTTAAATCTAATTGATAAGGTTAAAATAATACCCTAAACTTGTCTAAATCTTATTGGTTGATAGTATTTCGACCCATCCCCACTTTAGCTTCTAAATAATACCATTTGGAACCATTATAAACCGATTTTGACTTTAATATAAAATAATATTTTGAGATATTCCTAAGGTGCCCCTCTCCTCCCCTATAAAAGGACACCTCCTCCCCCTCCTCCTCACACCAATTTGAGCACTCAAGCTCGGCCAAACCCTGACAAAATCCCTTCTCCACTTCCCTAGAAACATCCTAGAGGTTTTGGTCTTCCTCAAAGTCCAATTCTAGTGCCCTAAGAGGAGGTCTCAAAGAGGCACTTCAAAGAAGAGGTAATTACCGTTACCAATTCTTTCATCTTTATTTCTTCTTCCACTTCTTCTTCTTAGGTTGTTTCATTATGAAGTAATAACATCAGTATCACTCATATACTCATATGTTATTATAAGTATGAAACAACCCTATTTCTCCATCTATCCATCCTACGGAAAAAGAAATCACCGCGCGTGCATACGTACGGAATACTGTCTCCACGCCGTGGTGTAATCTATTTTCCACCACCACCTTACATGGATGGGTATAATGGTGTAAAGAATAACTATAGAAAGTTATTACAACATCATATTGATTCTGATATATTTTATAATCCACTCCAATTAAATTCAATATTTATAGAAATGATATCATCGCTCGTGCGTACGTACGGACTACCGTCTCCACGACGCGATGAGATTCATTCTCCATGTTAACCATTTAAGAATGATTATAAAGTATATATAAGACATAATAATGAAATATATGACATTATAAAGCTACTGGATTTATGTATATATATACATATGTATGTCATCTACTTACTTCCATTTCAAGACAATAAGGAAAGGAAAACAACGTTCATGCGTACGTACGGACTACCGTCTCCATGAACGGTGTTTTTCATTTTATTTATCTACCTATTATATATATATATATACTGAATATATATGATATATAAATCATATTTTATATTCTGGAAGTATGTAAATCATGATATAAGTAATAATGATGTCAAGAACAACAAGTCAAAACACCTACGATAAATGAAACGATTTTACCCAAAACGCTTCTTTAACATGGAATTTACAAAAGAACGGGTAATATAATGTCATAAGTGAACCATATATGATATCATAACAATGAATATGATTCTGTAATAAGTCAATAACATGATTTAAATCATTATACAGGAGGTTCGGACACTTACAAAGCAAGTCGGACCTAAGGTAAGGGAAATATCACAATCTCATTTTTATCTGAGATTGTTTATTCGTAAGTATTTACTGGGGTGTATTTTATCATCCACATCCATGTTCCCTCAATATGTAATATTGTTTCCATCCACTTATAATAGTCTAAATCCAATTTTACCTTCGGTGAGTTTTTAGTAAAGAATATGAAAGGAATCTTTTGTCGTTTTTTTCGTACGAGCTACTTTTTGACTTTTCCGACAAAAGTACGAGAAGAATGTTTTCTTTTTAACTTATACGGAATGAATGGATTTTTAAAACATTATTTCCAAGAAGCATCCTTTAAAAGTTTTCAAGTTTATTTTGAATCAACTTCTTTTATTTTAAAGTTGTATGACATGTTATGAAAGGAAAAAAAATTTTGAAGTAGAAAGGATATTTTCCTCAAGAATGGAGTTCAAGTATTTTATCAAAATTATTTTCCATCTAAGATAATAAAAGGGTTCTGTTTTTATCCCTATTATTACATTGATTTGACTATGTTGTGATGGAATTATGTTTATGAATTCCTTTATGGTATATGAATGGTTTTATGATGTCATGTTGTTTAAGAATCCCATTTTTATTACATGGGTTATGTGATGATGTATGATTTATGATTATGTGGCACACATAAGAGAGGATTCATTATAAGATGGGTGGGACCTATATCTCCCTCCAATTCATTGGGTAAAGATTTTATATCTCATGAGATAGACATGGCTGAAATGGTAGGTTATACCGGTTCTGTGAAACAGGACTGAAACGAGGGTTACTCGATTCAGAAATGGACTTTGTCCACTAAGATAGTCTTGGCAATGAGTCATGACTAACAAGAAATGATTTTCCATGATTATGTGTGCATGCCACAAAGTTTCAAGTTTCATGTTATGATTATGGTGATCTTATTTTCACTTCTATGATTTGTTCCATGTTAAGATATTATGATCTCTTTTGCAGGTTATGATTTTCAAAAAGATATGATATGATTTTTATTTCTTTTGTATACCCTTACTGAGCATTTGAGCTCACCCTTTTATGTTTTCTTTTCCCCAGGATATAATGAAAGGTTTTAGGTAAAAAAAGGGATGACCTTTATGGGAGATATTGAAGAACTTTCACCACGATTAGAAGATTACGTTCCGAGTTTCCAAAGACACTAAACTATTACGATCCTTGTGTGTGTGTGTTTTTGTTATGTACTAAGTATTCCGCAAATGTAATGTAATGTCCATGTACGTCAGGCTACGGGTATCTACATGTATCATATACGCCATTGAACATATCAACCCCTTTAAGGTAACATTAATATTTAATTCAAAAATATTAATAAATGTTAAAATTTTCTTATTCATTATTTACCTGAGATGTTACATCCTTCCCCCCTATTAGAAGTTGTGTCCCCACAAATTTTATTTACTTATCAAATAAGTTGGGGTATATATCTCTCGTAGCATTTTCAGATTCCCATGTTTCCTCTTCAACCATATGGTTTTTCCAAAAAAACCATTACCTGATTAATTACCTTATTCTACAACACATGCTCTCTATAGTCAAGAATCTGAACTGGTTTTTCATCATAATATAGATTCTCTTCCAACTGAACTACCTATGGACATAAAACATGAGATGGATCTACCATATACATTCTCTACATTGAAACATGAAAAACATTGTGAACATGTTAAAAATTTAAAGGTAATGCCACTCTATATGCAACTGATCCAACTTTCTCCGGGATTTCCTAAAGTCCAATGAACCTTAGACTCATCTTTCCCTTCTTACCAAAACGCATCACACTTTTCCATGAAAAAAATATTAGAAAGACATGATCACCTACCTCAAAAGATAGATCTGTCCTTCATTTATGCACATAACAATTATGCTAACTCTAAGTAGTTCTCATGTGCTTCTGTATGATCTAAATTTTTTCTGCAATCTCTTCCACAAATTCTAGTCCCATCATCTTCCTTTCAACTAGTTCATCCCAAAAAGCTAGAGCTCGACACCGTATTCTATATAATGCCTCAAATGTATCCATTTGTATACTAGAATGAAAATTGTTATTATACAAAAATACAACCAATGAATGATGTTGTTCCCAACTTCCATAATAATCCATCTATAAAGAACATAACATATCTTCCAAGGTCTGAATTTTTCATTCTGACTTCCCATACGATTGAGGATGAAAAGATGTAATAAAAATTAATTCAGTACCCAATGACTTCTAAATGCCTTTAAAAATTTTGAAGTAAACCTGAGATCACAATGAAATAAAATGGATAGGGGAATTCCAGTCATCCTGATTATCTCTTTAACATACAACCGAGAATGTTTATCTAGATAAAAATTATCCTAAATAGGATGGAAGTGAGCAGATTTAGTCAACAGATAAACAATAACCCAGATTTCATTATTACCTCGAGTTGACTTTGGTAATCCAACAACAAAGTCCATGGATATATTTTTCCATTTCCACTATCGAACTGGTAAAGACTGAATCCTCCCTTTATGTAATTGCCACTATTCTTTAACCTGTTGACATGTTAAACACTTCATAGTAATGTATACAACATCTCATTTCATTCCATCCCACCAATAATACTCTCGAAGATCATTTTACATATTAGTACTGTCGGGATCAATAGAAAATGGAGAACTATGAGCTTCACATGACAATTCATTCATCAACTATGGATTATAAGGCACTCATAATCTATTTTCGAACCTCAAAACACAATCATTATCAATGTTAAATTTAGGAAACATACCCATCTGAACCGACTCTACCTTTTTATGGAACTCATTGTTTACCTTCTATGCTTGTTTAATTCAGTATGATAGAGATGATCTCAGTCACACATGATACAAAATAGAAGAACATCCTCCACCAACAACTTCTACACTAAAGTTTATCAAATAAAAAAACATAGGATCTCATTCCAAACGTATCGTGGTTAATGAAGCATTACTTTTTTGACTCAAATCATTAGCCACTTTATTTTATTTTCCTAGATGGAAAGGGATCATTCAATCATAATACTTGATTAATTTTAGCAATCTCCTCTATCTCATTTTCAATTCTTTCTGGGTAAATTTATACTTTAAACTTTTGTGGTCAGCATATATTTCATATTTTACTCCATAAAAATGATGCATCCAAATTTTTAAAGAAAAAACAACAGTAGGTAATTCCACATCATGTGTAGGATAATTTAACTCACGATGTTTCAACTAACGTAAAGCATAAGCAATTATATGTTCATTATGCATAAGGACCCAACCATGTCCTTTCAAAGTAGAATCACATTAGATAACAAATTCACCATCTCTGTAAGGTAATCCCAAACTGGAGTATTCAAAAATTGTCTTTCTAATTCCTGAAATCAATCATCACATTCTTTTTTCCAAATGATCTTAGCACCTTTTCGAGTTAATTTAGTCATTGGACTCGATAACCATGAAAAATTCTCAACAAACCTCTGGTAATAACCTGACAAACCAAGAAAACTATGAATCTCGGTAATATTTTTAGTTCTTCTTTATTCTTCAAAAACTTATCTTTTAGTAGGATCAATAGTTATTCCATTTGTTGAAACAATTTAACCAAGGAAGTAAATTTGTTGTAACCAAAACTCACACATGATGAATTTTCCATAGAGTTTATTTTCTTTTATGGTTACCAAGATAACCCTAAAATGAATTTCGTGTTCTTATTTACTTTTTGAAATACCCAAAATATCATCAATGATGACAACCACAAACATATCCATGAACTCATGGAACATTCTATTCATAAGATCCATGAATACAGTAGGTGAATTTGTTAACCAAAAAGGCATGACTAGAAATTCATAATTGTCATATCTAGTATGAAACGTGGTCTTCAGAATGTATGGCTCTTTTAATTTTAACTGATGGTACCCTGACCTCAAGTCAGCCTTTGAAAAATACTAAGGTCCATAAAGATGTTCAAACAAATCGTCGATATGAGTCAATGTTACTTTTTCTTAACATCAATGTTATTCAATGCTCTATAATCAATGCAACACCTCATTGAATCATCTTTCTTTTTAACAAACAAGACAGGAGCACTACATGGTGATGTGGTAGGTTGAATGAAATCGTTTTCCAAAAACTCATGAAATTGCTTCTTTAACTCTAAAAGTTCAATTTGATCTATTTGATAAGGGGTTTTTGATATTGGATTAGCATTTGGAACTATGTCAACAGTAAATTCAACTTCCCAATCAGGTATAATACAAGGAAATTCATCAGTAAAAACATCAAGGTACTCATTTACCACTATCACATAATTAATCGAAATAGTTCATTTTTTTCAAAAATATGTGTATGGTAACATTCATTTCTATCTTTTTCTAGTTTCTCAGCTTCCTGATATGTTATCAAAAGTAAGGGTTCATTCATGTACACAAATTGAAAATTTTTCTTAAAAGAAACATCTTTACCACTGCAGTCAATCTTAGATTGATTAATAGAAAGCCAATCCAAACCCAGAATAAAATCAAACTCTACTAGAAGCAAAATAATGATGTTTTCAAGTAGAGTTTTTCCACAGACAATGATATGATGGTTCATATAAATTTTTTTTATCTCAAAATTACATCCTGGTGTTTTTACCATAAGTTAATGATTCATATCTTGAGATGGAATTCCCAATTGACTTGAAAATTTCTCAGAAATAAAAGAGTGTGTAGTCCCTGAATCAAACAACACATTGGCATAATCTGAAAAATAAAATAGTGTACCTGATACTACTTCATTTGATGGACCAACATCTGCTGAAGTATTTGAAAAGGATTTCACCACCCATATCTTCTTGTAGTCTGGATACTTTCCCTTAGATGAGTTCTTAATCGAACACTCATTTCCATAATGACCCATTTCATTACACTTAAAAAATATCTTTGTTTGTAAATAAGATTTTGTTTTACCATTACCCTAATCGTTTTCAGTGAAATTATGAGCATTATGTCCCATTTTACCACATCAGTAGCGCTTACTAGAATTCAAAAGACATTCCCCATCATGATATTTACCACAATTTTTACATACTATAAACTTACTTTTGTTACCATCATAATTTTTTGAAGAGTTCTTCCCATTCAACTGCCACCTTGAACTTTTATTCTATTATTTTTCAAAGAACACATGATCATCAGAAAAATACATTTCAACCTTCTCCGCAAATCAAAAAAAAAATTAATAACTATTTAACTCACGAGAAGCTAATGAACTTTATAACATTGGCTTGAATCCTGAGTAAAAAATAGTTGATTTTACTATCAGTATATCGTATGAAATTTAGAGAATACCTTGCCAGTCGAGTGAATTTTTCTTCATAAAGAGCCACTGAGTCATCCTCCTACCTCAATTCCAGAAATTGTTTTTTCCATTCTCATATGAACCACTATAGGAAAATATTTCTCAAGAAACATACCATTGAATTCATCCCAATAAAGAGCAATAATATCCCCACAATCCTTGATATTTTTCACTAACAACCACCACTGATCATCTTCACCTTCAAAATGTTAAATAGTGAGACTATTCTTTTGATGTTATGAACACCCCATGACTTCAAAATGTTTTCCAGTGCTATAATCCACCCTCCAGCTAGCACATGGGTCAGATGATCCTCTGAATGATGGGGGATGCTGCCTAATGTAATGTTACACTACTAACATGTTACTTTGTGGTTGTTATGAATTATTGTGTTCATGGATACCACCACCATTTATATCTTGAGTCAATTGTTCCATAACTATTATAACATTTCAGCTTGTTACAGAAACCAAAGATCAAATAATACTAATTGTGGTTAAAAGGTCGTTGTCACTGCTTACAATAAAAAACATTAATTTTTTTCATTTAGTAAAACAATTCATATAAAAATATTCCCTTATAATGAAATGAAAAATAAAATGTGTTTATACACCATATAACATAATGACATTTGTAAATCAAAATATGCCTCAATGAAAGGAGATTTAGATGAAGTCCCTTACCTCATGTCTGAATTGACCTGTTCATTCTTTAATCATCTGAATAATAAACTAAAGTAAATTTATACTTTCTTAATAACCTTTATCATGTTTACTATTCATTTTATATCACTTATTACCATGTTATAAACATTACGTAATAATTTCAGTTAATATTGATCGTTTTGTCGATATTTAGTACTTGAGTCAAAAATGGACTTCATATTTCTAAAGGTTGTATATGTGGTAAAAATCTCATTATATCCAGACTTATATTAATTATTTAGATATCATATATAAATATATATCCATTATATACAAATATTTATATTTGTTCATAAAATTTTGAGGTAAGAAATGAAATTCACCGTTCAGGGAGACGGTAAGTCGTACGTACGCATGAACGCTAATTTCATTTCCATTTCTTATTTTGATGGAATGAAAACATAATGATACATATGTACATTATAATTAAAGTATAATGTAATATATAATATCATTAACTCCATCTTTATACATACCACATAAAGAATTAACGAGTCATATCACTTTGAGAGGAAGGTAATCTGCACTTCTTAAAATGAAATTATCACGTTTACCTATTATGGAAACTCATAATGGTAAGATATAAATTAAAAATTAAAAATCATAAATAATATAAAAATAATATATATCAAATATAAATAATGTTCCATCATAATGTCCAATATGATAGGTGGTAGAAAATAATTGAACAATCATCGTTTCATGAGGCAGTAGTTTTCCGTCCACAAAAACAATATTTTTTTACCCATTTGATGGATGTGTGTTAAAGTGTATTTATAATACTTATATTAAAAGCATCCTAGTATATTTGAGATACCTGTGTTGTTATAATATAAAGTAATAAGAACGGTTTAATGGGTTGGTGAAGTAAAATAAAATAAAAGATCATAAGATAAGATGTTACCTTTAAATCGGGAAATTCTCCTTGGTTTGAACCAATAGGGTTTCTTGAAGTGCTTTTGGCCTAAGGTAAGGCTTCTAGTATGAATATAGGGATCCTTTAATATTATAAGAGCAGATTTTGGATGAGACAAGGGCTTTATAAGTGTGAGAAATGGGTAGGAATGAGGGATTATTATAATAGAGTGGAGGGGCTCTTTCAGAATTTTTTAAAATATTATTTTATTATATAATGATTTTTAGTTTCTAAAAGTCCCAAAAATATTAATGTCAAAGAAAATTTGGCCCATTTTCGAAATAATATAATCCAATAAAAATTGGATAGATTTTAGATATTCATTTTATTTTTATCTTCTTATTTATTTAAATCATTCATTAATGACGTAAACACTACATCATCATTGTGTCATAAATAATTTTATTTATCTAATGTATAAAAATTATAGAAAAATATCCATGATGTAGGAAAACATTTTATTTTTCTAATTAATATTTATAGTCAAATATATCAATTATATAACAGCACATAAAAATTGTTCTCGTAAAACAATACATGTTTATGACATTTTTATTTTTACTTTAACTAACAAGTTTTTTATGTCATTATCTTACCCATGTGGCTCCACGGGGTCCCAAAACTAACCAATGGATTTTTTTGTTCATCCATGACTCAACCAATAAGGTTATGACAACTTTCAAGGTAATTTTATATTTTTATAATATTATTTATACCTTAATTACTCTAATTACCATTAATCATAGTTAATAAAAGTTAGAAAATTACTATTCAACAAAAATTATATTCATCCCATTTATCTATATTTTACTTACTAATGAAAACCATTTTTATCATATTTTTAAAATTCAATTCACAGAATTGGAAAATTTTAATTTTAATAAATTTAGTTTTTAACTACTATTTAGTGGCTTTAGTATTGATAAAAAATTGATGGTTTTTAGAAAATTTCAAAAAATTCACCCTAAGATAAATTAGATATTACAAATTCAAAAATGATGTTTATTTTACAACCATGAAAATATAAGGTTCTTTAAATAATCTAAAATTAATTCCCTTTGTCAAAACAAATAGGGTGTTTTTAAGAGATAATAACTGTCAAAAGATTGATGCTTGTTAATGTCCAATTTCAAAGTGAAATTACATCCAATGAACAAAATTGGATTTAATGGTAAAAATATAATATATTTACACTTTGAAACCAATTAATAAGATAATCTATCCATATAAATTAATTATATTAAAAGGCAGTTTTGAATTAAAATACAACATTTTCCCTATTCATTAAAAATTATCTTTAACAGAAAAATATCCAAAAATTTACACAATGAAATTTTTGATGTACCAATTATAAAAAATAATTTTATTTTTTCAAATAGAACATATAAGTATGAAAAAACTATATTTAAAAAGGGATCTCCAACAAAATGAGGTAAATCAACCTTTTAAAAATATTAGGGTATATGCTTAAAATCATATTATTTCTTATTTTAAGTCTCTAAACTTTCTTGGATAAATGTAGAAACATTTAAAGAACATGATTATTCATATTATAGTTAGTTATATTCATTCCCACCAATAAAATGACTATGTGTTAACAACCATTTAAAATAATAATATTACATTGTTGGTGTGCAACATAAGATTTCAAAGAAACCAGTTTATGTGTAACGAGTACACCATCAAACATAGAAAACCATTTAAAGTAACATTAATATATAATTCAAAAATATTAAAAAATATGAATAATTTTTTATTATTTATTTACAAGGGATGTTATAATTATTGTCCCATGATAATGTATAAATCACATCACATCCAAAAAAATACATGAGTCCCTATCTTTATGGGACAAAAAATATTTTATTTAATGCTAAAAAATAATCTACAGTGAAATAGAAATAATTCATTGTTGCATTCACCATGTATCCCACCTTATTCTCATTCAATATAAGAACATGTCTGTTCATAGATTGGTTTTTTGACTTTTAACTATTTAGATAGTTGATATTCATCAATTATTAAATATGTAAACCACTGGGAGTTCCATTATGTGTTATTAATACATTCTAAAAAATTCATATATTCCACGATGTTATTTTTTTTGTTTTTATACCCTTGTAAATCACTATAATAAAACATCACATACAAAAAATATGTCACTAGGTAATTAAAAATAAAACTCAATTATGAACACTATTTACAGTTTCCAATTCGTCATTAACTTCTCTATGAACATAAGTGACATATTCATCTATGAATATATAATAAATTCATATTACATAGGGAAATTCAATGGTTTTTAGAAACAAATTATCCCAACCTCAGATAAGTGAACTCACCACAGAATCCATTCAGTGTTCCTCACACTATTTATAACATCCCCAATAAGTTTGTGTTAGTGGAGTCTAAGTGATGATGGTTTCTTATACAGATGGATCTATGTTAGTTAGGAAATATACATTTATGATATGAATATTGGGTTTGAAAACTTATTTTTTATGAAAAAAGTAATTTTTTATTGATACACTAACAAGGAAAAGATTTGGAAATAATATTGAGTTCTTTTGTAATTGGAAATTTCATGTTTACGGATATAGTGAGCCACTATGTAATATATTTAATGGAACTAGGTACCTGAAAGAGAAACCAAAGGGAGTTTCCTTGGATTGAATATTCTGTGGTTGGTGGCCTAGTACAAATAATTACAAGAGCTACTATTTGGTGGTGAATAGGAACTATGTACATGATAGTCCTAACCTCTGTGATTTTCCTAACATTAGATAGAATGGTCCTCTAACCACCCCCCCCCCTTTATTAATCATCCAAGGATTAATGGTTTATCATATAAAATAAAAGGTATATCTTCACCCATTATTACCACTTTACCCTTCTTTATTCTTTATATATTTGGACTATTTTGGAGGTATTTCATAGAAGGATGTATGATTATTATTCTCATTACATCTAAATCCCTTCTTTTTTTAAATGTACCAATATTTTTTTAGGATTAAAACAAGTGATTTTTTAATTTTTAGGGTAAATATTAGTGATATATTATGATATTAATATTCTCTTTTTTATTTCCACTAGAAGAACCTCAAGAGAGGAGAAAACAAATAGTTTCACTTCATTTAATGAGATCTTATAAACCATTTTGATTCATTAGTTTATTTTTCATTGTTTATTACAAATTGAAAACTAATTAAGTGATATAACTAATGGAATATTAGAATTATATATCCAAATGCATGTTGGGATTGGTCCACATACTATGGCCCATGTTTTTGAGCCGAATGAGGCACTCAATATGTTTTTTATTAACAATTTATAATGAAATGTAATGAAAATTTATTATTTAAATATGTATCAATGGGTAGTGATTAATTTTAAATTAATCATAGATAATCTATGGGATTTATTTTTTCTAATAGGATTTAAAATGTTTTCTCTTATAATTGGATGATATTTTATAAATAAATAGTTCAAATTTAAGGTAGATAGTCCCAAATATTCTTGTTTTAATTACATTACTAATATTTTTTTAGTTACAATATTAATAGTATATTAATGTGTTGATAGGTAATCATATATGTTTTTACTTATCTAATAAAAGGAGGTTGTGTTTTGTTACTCTGTCTATTTCGTTTAGAGTTACGTATATACTAAATATGCTATAATAACATCATCATATTTGTGGAATGATAAATTAATGTGATATTAGAAAATAAATAAAGTGTTCTTCATTGATATATTTCATTAATGAACTAGGGAAATATTTTATTTTGTAATGATATGTTATGAAAACATATCATGTAAGAAATATATGTATTACTTCTTCTAGCCACATGATAAGTTATAATTATTGGACGATTACTCAGAAACTAAAATGGAGATTAGTTTTGTTTATTTATTTCATCTGTTTTGAGTAATTCCTATTTTGATACTAATATGAACTCAAAACATACTATGAGAAATCATATCCATCGATAGCCTTGTCTTTATGAGAATTTCATGAAACACAACTAAAAAATTAGGATATGACATCACTATCTCTTTCTAGTATTTAGAAAATGTCATCATATCTAGACTATATAAACTTTTTATGAAAACTATTGCTATAATCCAACATATAGGAACATTAATGTGAAACAAGCATGATAAGTTTCACATGAAGACCTAATAAATGTTGATATTTTTTTGGAAATAGATACTGACATGGTCTAAAAAAGAACTGACATATATAACTATTTTCACAGTTAAATTGTATCCATATTCACCTATTTCTATGGTTTAATGTTTAAAAACAACATCCTACATCCATGGTTAAAATAGTACCCATATAAATCTATTTACATGATTTAATGTGTGTCCACATCCACCAATAAGTATGGCTTATATATTGGTTATAACCGCTAATAGCCTTGGTTTAAATTATGGGAATAACCTCTTATTTCAACTATTTAAACCCTGTATATAGTCTTTTGTTCCCATTATTTAATCTATGTATATATATATATATTTATTCCATGGTTTCAATCCGTGGTTATAACCATATATTACCATGATTTAAACTATGTATATAGTGTTATTTATTTTATAAAATAATATTAATTATAATTAGTTATAATTAGTTTCATACTTATATTTCTTTATATTTATACATTTAGTAAAGTTAAATGTAGTGGTAATGTCTTGGGCAGAACATCAAATATATTGGAGGTTCAAACCTCACTAGAAGAATTTATTTTTAAGGAATTTTCACCAGATTAAAACGATATAAATAACCAACTAAGGCCCTATTTCTAAACTATTTAAAAAACTTCTTATTTCCACATTTTACTCCATGGAAATATATACTAATATTAAAAGCATAAAACATGGGTATATCTAAATATTTTGATTTTTTGAATAGTGGATATATCGACTAACATCCACTATTAAATGTTGGCTATAGCCAGCTATTTCTACAATGTAAACTATGGATATTCCCACTATTTTCCATGGTTTAAACCAAAGCAATAGGTCAAACCCTATTATAGTGGCTTTAGTGGTAATAATTTATAAAACCATGTTCATAGGCTATGGCCATGGTTTTTGGTGATATTACCATGGTTTCAAACTGTGGTAATAGGCAGATTTTGATGTTATGGTATACTTTAAGAATTGAATTATGTAGGCCATCCTTTTCATTATCATATCATTATGATAATTTTATTAAAATATTAAGCTTCCCATGAAGTTGATAACTGGTATATTTGATAATTTGTTCATGAAATTTACCACTTTAATATTACATTAATGATATTAGTTTTTATTATTTCATGAAACTGATTGGTTGGTAAATTGGATAATTATAAACCAATAAAATTAACTAGGATTATAACAAAATAGTTGAATTATAAAAGAGAGGTAACTCAGTCTTCCTATTTGAATTATTATATGGGTACATTCAAGAAATTTTTTTTTCATCAAATGAATTTTGAATTAATCCTAATGTGAATGAAAAGTTATAATGTCCAAAATACAAATGAAATAATAGGTTTGTTATAATGATTAAATAGTTTTCTCTAAAATGATATATAATAGTTTGTTGATGAACTGAAAAAGGAGTGCTAATATCCCATAAATGACTTTAGAGTTTTGTTTTAAGAGTTCTAGAAATATCATAATATTTCACAATTATATAAAACATCATTTTAGATTAATAATAATGTTATAAGATGAATTGAAGATGATTAATGATTAATTTATGGATTCTTGAAATTCTATGACAGTCATGAAACTAGGCTAAGACAATAATCACTAATTTTATTCATATTGATTATATAATTTCAAAATTGTCAATAGAGAACATCCTATTTTCTTTATAATAATCTAAAATAGTTGGGATATAATTTTAAAGGACCTTTGAATCCATGAATACCCAATGTATAATATTTTTATTTCATATGGGTCACATCAGAATTCATAAGGGCCACCTATTACTGAAAATTTAAAATTGCATGAAAATTACCTAGAGTTGGTAGGTTTCAATTTTTGATACTATAATTATAATCATAACACATAGTCTTCTGTTTTTATAAAATTTAAAGATTATAGAAGAGTTAATTTCATGTTCATAACGTTGATTTAAATTTTCATAGGAGTCATCATCAAGTTATGTGTTTCAATGTTTATGATTCCACCTAAAAATAATAATGGATATATTCATGATGAAATTTGGAGATTTAAAATATTTTTTATAGTCATTCTAGATTTGAAATTCTAGAAAATTACTGAATCTTCGAGTGATCTATAATAGTTATTTTCAATTATGTAAAACTAAAAGGTAATATGAGTCTCCAACTAATTGAATTGAAAATAATAAATTATTTATAGGATAAATAGAATGATGTAATTAGATATTATATAATTCATTAAACATATAAGAATATAATTATATTTAATCATTTTAATTACCCAGAGGAATATTAATGGTGAGATTCATGATAAAGCTTGTTTTTTGAAATGGGAGGCATCCACATTGCAGGGATTTTAAAAAATACGACATTTATATGCATCCAAATATACATTTCACCATTTATATCAAAGAAAATAGAATTTTTTTATGAAACTAGAGTCATTATATCATATGATATTTCATGAAATGTGAACACCAGAGTATTTTTGAGGATTAAAAGATGTTAACATTGATATTGATTAAATAAAAATACAAGATGGATCATATTTTTTAATAGTATTAAGAATATAATTTAATAAAATACATTTCATTCCTAATTCATTTATTATTTTCAAATTTAAATATGGAAAAAATGATCATTGTAATATGAAAATAACCTTCATACGAATTTGGAAAATATATTGTGGTGATTTCATTTGTATATATAGTGATAACAGAATCAGTGGATTCTAACAAATTGTGAACCAATTATAAATTTCAAAGATGAAATAAAAGGTATTAAATAAAAAGTATATTGAAATTTATGAGTAGAATAGCCCATATATCAAAAAATTGGATTCATATAATTTATCTATATAATAGAATTTTTTTTAAAAAAGTTGATGGTTATACTATTTATCTACTATTGAGGCACGTAAAGAAGTGAGAAAATTAATAAGATTATTTCCATTTTATATTTCAATATAGTTAGGAGAGAATAAAAATATTAAGACCAACATGCACAGATTTCATGATGATAGAATAAATCTAATACTTCTTCCTGAGTTTTTGGGGAAGAACTTCCGACATGGGAAAGTGCTAGTCAAATTTACTATTTAGAACGTAGCTTGGTTTTTTTTGAGATAGATTATACTAGATAGAGTCTTTATAAATATATTTATATGATATATAGATGTATTTTAATAATATTTCCTTCTACTATATTAAACAATGTTAATTCTTTTATGTAGATAGTTTTTGTTGTACACACTGGGGTTTACCAGTGGAAATCTACATCTATGACTTGACCCAAATGCAGAACAGATTAGAAATCCATATTATAGTGGAAAATTATAAAATATATCATGTTATTTTCTTATATTATATTTTATTTTATATATAAAATTGATATAATTTTATGGACAAGAAGGTTAGGTTGTTACATGATCATAGATTTCATTTAAAAGAATAAATTATAAAAAAGATTACCACAAATTCTCCCACCACCCCTTAGTCAAATATATAGAAACCTAGTAAATTCAATACATTGAATAGATAACCATTTTTATTATTTAGTATTTTAATTGAACTAAATACTTAATTATACAATATTTAGAGAACAAGGAATTTATTCCTACTAGTACAAACAAGGAGGTATCAATAACTAATTTTTAAAATTAAAATATGAAATTATAAAAGAAGATAATGAGAGAATAAAAAATAAATTGGGTACCCCATATATTAATATAATTCAAATTCGTAGTTCATATAATAATTCAATATAGAATCATCCTTTTTAAATACAATTTATATAAACAATGAAGATGAAGAATCTGTTAATTTTGTTTAAGGATTTCATGATGAATCTTCCTTGAGAGGATATCAATTATATATTTTAGTTTCTTTATTTATTAAATTATGAAAAAACCAATTTTCAATGATGTAAAATAAATTAAAATAACATTAGCCAAACATTTTTAAAATTTTAATAATGATATTAATAAATTAAAAGACAAGAAAAAATCATGAATGGTCTATAGAGAAAATTTATATATGGATAATGTTTAATTAAAATTTATAATTGAATAAAATTTAATAGATAATAACATCCATTAAGAAAATATACTTCTTTTAGAATAAAATTATAAAGATTTAATGGATGTAAAGAAATATATATTAATGCTTATAGAGAATGGGTAAAAGTTCTTGAAATCTCTTTCATATGATTATAAGAAGAATAATGAAAATTAGATTCAAAAGATGGATATAGAATGGTAAAATGGTTTTACATTAGATTAGGATGAGAAAAAATAACACAATATAATGTATCATGAATTTGATGATAAGAAGAAAATAATTATAAAAGGTTAACATTATAACTCCAATAATAGTGAGAGGATTTGAACATCCCTACAAAAATCAAATGACAGTCATAACTCAAAGAACTCTCTCCCAGGTACAAATAATCGAAAGAGATTATTTAAAAATACGTTAATAGAAATATCATTAAATAAAGAAACACCTAATTGAAAAAATAGGTTCTAATTGTGTTTCAATTATTATTATAAATTCTAAATTATAATTTTCGTAAATATATACGGTAATAAAGAATGTGAAACCCAAAATATCTTCAATGATTTGTGTGAGAACATTCTGTAAAAGTGTCTCCCCAAGAAGATCCCAATGGAATGATATATCTACTAAAAACAAATAAGGTATATAACCTATAATATCAGGCTATAATACCAATAAATTGAAGAAAAAAAATAATCATGGGAAATTGATTGGGTTTTTTTGGATATTTATAAAGTAGGCCGTTTAAAATTATAACCACATTTTAACATATGAAGATTATAAAAGGCGAATATTTAGTGAGGGTAAATAGGATGTGAATTAGAATTCTACAATTAAGAGGGAATGTTTAAATATGAATGAAAATTCATCCATCTTGTATAAATTTCAATATCATGATACTCTATATTAAAATTTTAAATAATGGGGTAATAAAACATGTGAGTTTTTTTATTCCTACCTATCACAATTCATATGCGAATGAGAATAAAAGATTGTAGAAAATAATGAAAAAAATAAGGATCTGTGATGAATCTTCCAAGACAATTAAATAAAAAAATCATAAATAATAACATTAATCAATGTATGTGAATGAGTAAATATTATATTAATGGAAAACTTACTATAAATATGTTTTTCTACTATGGAATAAAACTAAACATCATATAACTTTTAAAATTTGAATTATCATCAATGAATGTTTTTGAAATCATGAATAAAAAATTATTCAATGAAAGCTAATAATAAGACGATTAGTTTTTTAAAACCCTAAAAATATATTAAATATATATTTTTTGAATAAATTTAGTTTATTTTATAGGTTGTGTTATAAGAAAATTTGATTTTATCTTTCAATATAAAATAAATTGAGGATTAATATTATTTGAGGCTTTATTAACATTAGTAATCAAACACAACCATTATAACACAAATATTAAACATATTATATTTTAATGTGAGGAAAAAAATTAATTTTCAACTATAAATATTTTATATATTGAAAAACTATTATTAAAATGTACTTAATTTGATGGAAAGTATTTGTATATATCAAAAATCAAATTTTTTCAAAAAGTTTTTTTGATTTTGTGAACAAAAAATAAAAGTAATTTTTAAAAATTTTAAAAAATGGATTTCATAAAATAAACATAAATTTTAAAATATAATTTTCAAAATTATCATGGAGGTAATTTATGAAAATTTTCTGAAAAGATTTATTTTTCAACGAATTTGGAAAAATATTAATTTTTATTATGATTAAACTTTTCTTTTAAAACATCTAAAAACATTAAAATTATTTTTATATGTATTTAAATTTAAAATTAGTTCAATTATATATCAATTAATTTATTTTTTCCATTTTAATGAATTCATTATTGAATTTTGATATTAAAACATTCATGTACATACAAGGATTTTCTCATTGGAAAAACAATTTTCATCATATCCATGGGATTAATATTAAACTATATTCAGTCACTCTTGTGTGTTGAATATTTTAAAATATATTCAAAATTATTATTTAGAATTATTTATGTTTTATAATAATATATAATTATCTTTTTGCAATTATAATTGGTAAAAGATGTAATAATAATAATTACCATAGTTAAAGTGAAAATGGGGTTATCAGTGGTTAATCTAAAAGGATAAGTTCTAAATTTACCATAAATCATGTAAAATATTAAGTGGATGGAAATATTATTACATTATCTATTTTAGGATTGATAATAATTTGACATTCATCATTTTTTAGGATAAAAATGTGTATAAACCCTTTCCATTTCAAAAATTACAAGTGTGACACTCACCTCACTAAAAAAGTATCTCAATAAGTATGCTCAAAAGAATTCATACATGTACTTTTAAAAATTATATATAATTCCAAGATTAAAATACAATAAAAAATAGTATTTTTTTCATTTTAAAGAACCAAAATACCATTTGGTTTTTCAAAACGGGCTTCCATTTGAAAATATGGTTTTGAAAACAAAAAAATGAAAATAAGAATCCACATCGTGTATAAGAAAACTATAATAAAAATAAGAGAAACTAATCATGAATGCGTAAAAGGGCAGGGATAATAATGAATGTACTAAAAAAATAAATTATTAACATATATATTGTAGTCATGGGAGTTTTCCTAAATATATCTAGAATCCATCTCTAGACTCACTCGGTTCAGTCTCACCTTCCAGCTTATGGTGTCGATCCATAGTCTATATAAGGCCCCATCCTTAAAACTTACTTAATCTTGTGTTATTACAAGATTGCACATTGAGGATCTTTTCAGGTTTAGAGTTTTAGTGAATTAGATCATAAAACATGCATTACATACCATATTTAAACAAAGTGGTTACATAAAAATAGTATTCATTTTTCCCATCAACGGAAACATATTGAAAATAAAACATGGATTATTTCTTGACACTTCCTTGACACTATCATATTATCACATACCTTTCCCTTGACCTGTGAAAAACATTTCAAAAAAACTTGGGATGAGCACATAAAGCTCAGCATGGGTTATAAAAACATGGAAAGGAACCATGACTTCATATATACAAAAGAATGAAATCATACTTTACCCATAAAACATAAGCACTTTAACATAACTCAAAAAATCATGAATAAATCATAGAAATAATAAGACATAAAGGTAACTTGAGGCATTCATAACGTTCTTTCGTAGGGAGTAACCCTCTTGGTTATGTTCGGAATAACCACCACAATATATTCCCTAAATCTCTTCGGAGAAACCTTAACGTTTCACTCCTTCGCATTACCCAATGCATTGAGGAGCTATATCGGGCTCACCTGCCCTTAGTTTATCACGAAACCAACCATCTTCATAACAATGCCCATGAACCATAAAATAATCGTATCACATAAAACATGCATAAAGGAAACATAAAATTTCCACATTTCAATCACAAGATATCAATACAAAACATTGATATAATAAAAACATTATGAAAACCATTTTCAATAACAACATAAAAGAAATGTAAAACATGGTATTTATTTTTCTTTTTTAAAAAAATGTATGGCTTGTAGAGGAAGCCGAAACTCAAATAATGGTCACGGCGGCGGAAAAGTCATTGTCGCCGCATACGCACGACAAAACATTCCCTTTTGTCGTTTAGTAAAACGTTTCGTATAAATAATATTCATTTTGGATAAATGGAAAAGTCAAAGGGGATTATACACCATATAAAAGAAGGTTGAGTATAAAAAAAATATGCCTCAATGAAAGGAGATTGAGACGAAGTCCCATACCTCAGGTCCGACTTGAATCAGTCGTTCTTTAATCTTCTGAATAATAAACTTGAGTTAATTTATACTTTTTTAAGATCCTTTTCAAGTTCATTATTCCTTTTATATCACTTATTTCCATGTCATGAACACTATGTAATTATTTAAGTTAATAACGGTCGTTTTAATGATCATTGGTACTTGAGTCAAAAAGAAACCCTTTATAATTACATGTTGTTCATGTATCCATTATATAAAGAATTATAATCATGATGTATATATCATATATATCCAGTATATACATGCATTTATAATATTACATAATCATTTAGAGGTAATAAATGAAATGCACCGTTCATGGAGACGATAAGCCGTACGTACGCATGAACGCTACTTTCATTTCTATTTCATATTTTATAGAATGGAATAATAATGATATAAAGGTATATTATAATTACAGTATAGTATCATATATTATATCATAGTTCCATCCTTTATGCGTCCCGCATATGGTATTTAACGAATGAAATCATTTTGAGGGGGTGGTAGTCTGCACTTCCTTAAATGAAGTTATTGTGTTTAACCATAATGGAAACCATAAAGGTATTCCCGAAATGAAAATTACAGAAGGTTAAGGAAAACATAAACATATTTTATATCATATATAAATATAGTGTCATCTTAATGGCCACCTTTGAAGGTGTTAAAAGAATGATGAACAATCATCGTTTCGGGAGGCCGAAATTCGCCATCCACGGAAATAATATGATCATTAACCCATAGATGTAGGTGTGTGTAAGTGTAGCTCTAATACTTGTTATAACAACATCCTAGTATATTTATGATACTGTAGTTGTTACAAAAGAAATGAATAAAAAGAGTTTAGGGGGTTGGAGAAGCAAAATAAATCAAAAGGACTCAAGTGAAGACATTACCTTAAACTCGGGTATCTCCCTTTGGTTTGAGATCAAAGGCTTCCTTGGGAAGACTTCTGCCCAATGTGAGGATTCTAGGAGTAAGAGAGGGATTTGGAGAGACAAAATGATCCGGGGTTGGCCAAGCCAAAGGCTTTGAACTGTGGGTAAGGAGGTAGAGGTGGGGGCCTTTTATAAGAGGAGAGAGGGGCATTCTTGGAATGTAATGCAATATTACTTTATTTGAAAAGGATTTTCGGATTCAAAACGTCTCACATTGATATAATTCTAAGATAAGGTGATAAGGGTTCTTAATATACCCACCCAATATGTTTTGGACATGTGTAAGGCATATATTATACATTATCTTTTCATTTTATGTAAATCCTTTATTAATGAGGTAATCGCTACATCATTATGATTTCATATATAATTTCATTTATTTAATGTCTACAAATTATAAAAAAATTCTATTATGTAGGAAATCTTTTTATCTTTCCAATTAATATTTATAGTAAAAAATATGACTTTTATAACCTCATTTAAAAATTGTTTTAGTAAAACATTTCATGTTTGTGTCAATTTTACTTTAATATTAAATAAAAAGGTATTTATGTCATTTTCCAAACAATGTGGCTCTATGGGGTCTCCAAGTGGACCCATGGATTTTCATGATCGTTCATGACACATCCAATGAGGGTAGGACATGTTTCAAGCTCATATCATATTATTAAAATATTATTTTTACCTTAAACTACACTAATTACCTCTAATCGCGATTAAGAACTTAAAAGTTACTATTCACGAAAAAATTATTTTAATCACATTGAACCACATTTTACTTCTTAATTACAACCATGTAAGTCGGATTTTTGGAAATCAAATCACAGAAGTGGCAATGTTTAATTACACGAAAAATCAGTTTCATTAACTACCACTTAGTGGTTTCACTATTCATCAAAAATTGATGTTTTTCAGAAAAATACCAAAACTTCACCCTAAGGTATATTTGATATCCCAAATTCAAAAATGATGTATATTTTAAAAAAATCAAAAGATATTAGTTTCATTAATTAAATTAATAATTAATTCCCACTGTCATGTCAAATAGCGTGTTTTTATGAAACAATATATATCAAAAGATTGACACCAGTTTAAGTCCAAATACAAAGTGAAATTAATTCCAATGACCAATATTGGATTAAATGGTAAAAATATATTCTAATTTCACCCTAAAACCAATTCAAATGATAATATAATCATATAAATAAATTAGATTTAAAAGCAGTTTTGATGTAAAATACAGTATTTTTCACTATTTATTAAAAAATGAACATTGTCAGAAAAATACCAAAAATTAACACAAAGTAAATTTTGATGACCCAATCATAAAGAATAAGTTTATTTTGTCAAACATAGCTTATAAAATTGTCAAAAGATATATTTAAAAATGGATTTCCATCAAAAGGCAGTAAAACAATTTTTTAAAAATATTAGTGTATTCCATGCTTAAGATTGGATTTATTTTCATTTTAATCCTCGAAAACACTATCTAATTCATTAATAGAAATAGATAAAAATATCTATTATTCATTACTTACTAGGGATGTTACATCCTTCCCCCATTTAGAAAATTGTGTCCCCACAATTTATTTACTTATCGAATAAAAGGGGGTACTTATCCCCCAATGCATTTTCAGATTCCCATGTTGCCTCTTCAATCAGGTGGTTTTTCCACAAGACCTTTACCTGATGAATCACCATATTCCGTAACACTTTCTCCCTATGATCAAGAATCTGGTCCGGTTGTTCCTCATAAGATAGGTTCTCTTCCAACTGAACTACCTCTGGACTCAAAACATGAGATGGATCTGGCATATACTTTCTCAACAATGAAACATGAAAAACATTGTTTACCTGAGATAAACTCAGTGGTAAAGCCACTCGATATGCAATTGATCCAACTCTC
Source organism: Viscum album (assembly GCA_963277665.1). Classification (NCBI taxonomy): domain Eukaryota; kingdom Viridiplantae; phylum Streptophyta; class Magnoliopsida; order Santalales; family Viscaceae; genus Viscum; species Viscum album. Next base: position 795,440,443 of record OY728136.1, on the reverse strand, counting down.
TCCAGAATTTCATATGGTCCAATGAACCTTGGACTCAGCTTTCCTTCCTTACCAAATCACATCACACTTTTCCATGGTGATACTTTGAGAAAAACATGATCACCTACCTCAAAAAAGAGATCTTTCCTCCTGTTGTCCGCATAACTCTTCTTCCTACTCTGAGCTATTCTCATGTGTTTCTGTATCTGCTGATATTTTTCTACCAACTCTTCTTCCAATTCTGGTCCCATCAACATCCTTTCACCCACTTCATCCTAGAAAGCTGGAGTTCGACACCACTTCCCATATAATGCCTCAAATGGTGCCATCTATATATTGGAATGAAATCTGTTATTATACGAAAATTCAACGAAAGAAAGATGTTGGTCCCAACTTCCCTGGTAATCAATCGAACAAGCACGTATCATATCCTCCAATTTCTGAATTGTTCGTTCTAACTTCCCATGTGATTGAGGATGAAAAGTTGTACGACAATTTAATTCAGTACCCAACGACTTCTGAAGTCATTTCCAAAAGTTAGAAGTGAACCTGAGATCACGATCTGATACAATGGAGAGAGGAACTCCATTTAACCTGACTATCTATTTAAGATACAAACGGGAAAGTTGATCTAGAGATAATGTATCTCTTATAGAAAGGAAATGAGCAGATTTAGTCAGGCGATCAACAATAACCCGGATTTCATTATTACCTCGAGATGTTTTCTGTAATCCCACAACAAAGTCCATGGATATGTTATCCCATTTCCACTATGGCACTGGTAAAGGCGGAAGCATCCCTTTCGGTAACTTCTGCTCTGCTTTAACCTGCTGACAAGTCAAACACTTCACAGTAAAATCAGAAATATCTATTTTCATTACATCCAACCAGTAATACTCCCGAAGATCTCTATACATCTTAGTACTTCCTGGATGAACTGAAAACAGAGAACTATGAGCTTCACATAACAACTCTCTCTTCAACTGTGAATCACAAGGCACAAACAACCTCTTCCCAAATCTCAAAACAAAATCATTATCAATTTTGAATTCATGCAACTTACCTTTTTGAACCAGCTCTACCTTTTTCTGCAACTCACAGTCTCGCTTCTGTGCTTACTTGATTCTGTCTGATAGAGAAGATTTCACTAATACCTGAAGCAAAACAGAAGAACATCCTAAACCAAAAACTTCTATGCAAAAGTTAATCAAATCCTTAACCAAATAATCACGTTCCAAACACAACATTGCTAATGAAGCATTACTTTTTCGACAAAAATCATCTACCACTTTATTTTCTTTTCCCGGATGGTAATTAATTGTACAATCATAATCCTTGATTAATTCTATCCATCTCTTTTGTCTCATGTTGAATTCTTTCTGAGTGAATATATAATATAAACTTTTGTGATCGGTATATATTTCACACATTACTCCAGACAAATGATGCCACCAATTTTTTAAAGCAAAAACAACCGCAACTAATTCCAAATCATGTGTAGGGTATTTTACCTCATGAGTTGTCAACTTACGTGAAGCATAAGCAATTACATGATCATTCTGCATTAGGACACAACCAAGTCCTTTCAATGAAGTGTCATTGTATATAACACACTCACCATTCCTGGAAGGTAGTTCCAAAACTGGAGCATTCACCAATCATCTTTTCAATTCCTGAAAACAATCATCACATTCTTTTGCCAGATAAACTTAACACCCTTCCGAGTTAGCTTAGTTATTGGACTAGATAATCATGAAAAATTTCTAACAAACCTTCGGTAATATCCTGCGAAACCAAGGAAACTACGAATCTCTGTTACATTTGTGGGTCCTGGCCATTCTTCAACAACCTTTGTTTTTGCAGGATCAACAGTTATCTCGTATTTAGAAACAATGTGACCAAGGAAAGAAATTTGTTGCAACCAAAACTCACACTTTCTTTTCTTTTAAGGTTTACAAGATAACCCTTAAATGACTTTCATGCTCCTCTTTACTTTTAGAAAACACCAAAATATCATCAATGAAAACCACCACAAATGTATCCAAGAACTCATGGAAAATTCTATTCATTAAGTCCATGAATTCAGCAGGAGCATTGGTTAGCCCAAAAGGCATTACTACAAATTCATAATGGCCATATCTTGTACAAAACACAGTCTTCGGAACATCTTCTTCCTTTACCTTCAGCTGATGGTACCCCGATCTCATGTCAATCTTTCAAAAAAAACTGAGCTCCCTGGAGATGATCAAAAAAATCATCGATATAAGGCAAAGGATATTTGTTCTTAATAGTGATGTTATTCAAGGCTCATTAATCAATGCAAAGCCTCATTGAACCATATTTATTTTTAACAAATAAAACAGGAGCACCCCATGGTGATGTTCTAGGTCGAATGAAACCTTTCTCTAATAAATCTTGCAATTGCTCCTTCAACTCTAAAATTTCAATTTGAGCCATTCGATAAAAGGGTTTTCAAATTGGCTTAGCATCAGGAACTAAGACAACAGTAAACTCAACATCCCGATCGAGTATTATTCCAGGCAACTCATTAGGAAAAACATCAGGATACTCATTTACCACTGGCACATCATTAATCCGAACAGTTCCTTTATTTTCAACGAAGTGTGCAAGGTAACATTCTTTTCCATCTTTTACATGTTTCTTGGCCTCTTGATAATTTATCAACAGTAAGGGTTCATTCATGTACACAAACTGAATGTCTTTCTGAAAAGAAACTTCTTTATCTCTACCGTCAATCTTAGCATGGTAAATAGAGAGCCAATCCATACCTAGGATAACATCAAACTCTACTAGAGGAAGAACAATAAGGGTTTCAAGTAGGTTATTTGCACAGATAAGGATAGGAAGATTATTATAAATTCTTTTGGCCTCAACATTTCCCCCAGGTGTTTTTACCATAAGTTCAAGAGTCATTTCTTGAGATGGTATTCCCATTTTACTAGAAATGGTTTCAGAGCTGAATGAATGTGTAGACCCCGAATCAAACAACACACTGGCATAATCTGAAAAAACAAACAAAGTACCTAATACAACTTCATTTGATGGCCCGACATCTGCTGAACTAGTTGCAAAGGATTTCACCACCCCTTTCTGATTGTAGTCTAACTACTTCCTATCACTGAAGCTCTTTGTCGGACACTCGTTGGCATAGTGACCCATATCATTGCACTTATAACATTTCACTGACTGTAAATCAAATTTGGTCTTACCTTCACCTTGATCTTTTTCAGTGCAATAACGAGCCTTATGTCCCATCTTACCACATTGGTAGCACATCCAAGAATTCAGAAGACATTCCCCAGTATGCCTTTTTCCACATTTATCACAAACTGGAAACTTAGATTTCTTTCCATCAGACTTTTTTGAAGAATTCTTCCCTTTCTCCTGCCACCTTGGTCTCTTCTTCTGCTGGTTGTTATAGAACACTTGATCATCGGAAAACTCCATTTCCACCTTCTCAGCACAACAAACAAGCTTTTCATAACTTTTAAACTCACGAGAAGCTAATGCCCATTGATATTTTAGCTTTAATCCTGAGTAAAAATGATTGATTTTACTATCAAGGTCTCAGATAAAATTTGGAGCATACCTTGACAATCGAGTGAAACTTTTTTCATAGGCATCTACTGAGTCTTCCTCTAGCCTCAATTCCAAGAATTGTTTTTCCATCCTATGTCGAACAGCCTTAGGAAAATACTGCTCAAGAAACATACCTTTGAATTCATCCCAGTCGAGAGCATCAATCTCATCAGCGTCCCTAATATTTTTAACCGTCGACCACCACTGATCTGCTTCACCCTCCAAATGGTAAATAGAAAGACTAACATTTTGATTGTTTGAACACCCCATGAAATCAAAAATCTTCTTCAGTGCATTAATCCACCCTTCAGATAGCACAGGGTCAGATGATCCTCTGAATGATGGGGGATGTTGCCTCATGAAATGTTCCACCACTGACATGTTCCTCTGCGGTTGATCTGGCTGATCTCGTGCATGGATACCACCACCATTTATTGCTTGAGTCAACTGCACCATTACTACCACAAACTATTCAGTTCTAATTCTGGCCATCTCAGGATGCTGATTCGGAAGGTTATTTCCTTCTGCATTCCTTCCTAGCACTGCTTCCATGTTTCCTCTATGGAAACACATTCTGAACAAACATGTCATAGATGAAGCAACATGGTAATCGTCAAATACTATAAAGCGTCAATTTGACCATAAAAAATATTTTTGGATAATCATTTAATAGAATTATAACTCCTAAAGTTATCTAAAAAGACCTCTGATACCAACTATAAGGCCCCAGACTTAAACCATACTTAATCTTGATTTATTACAAGATTGCACATTGAGGATCTTTTCAGGTTTAGAGTTTTAGAGAATTAGATCATAAAACATGCATTACATACCACATTTAAACAAAGTGGTTACATAAAATAGTATTCATTTTTCCCATCAATTGAAACATATTGAAAATAAAACATGGATTTTTTCTTGACAATTCCTTGACACTATCATCTTATCAGGTACCTTTCCCTTGACCTGTGAAAAACATTTCAAAAAAACTTCGGATGAGCGCATAAAGCTCAGTATGGGTTATAAAAACATGGAAATGAATCATGACTTCATATATACATAAGAATGAAATCATACTATACCCATAAAACATATGGACTTTAACATAACTCATAAAATCATGAATAAATCATAGAAATCATAAGACATAAAGGTAACTTGAGGCATTCATAACATTATTACGTAGGGAGTAACCCTCTTGGTTACATTTGAAATACCCACCACAATATATTCCCTATATCTCTTCGGATGATCCTTAACGTTTTACTCCTTGGCGTTACCCAATGCATTGGAGAGCATAATCGGGCTCAACCGCCCTTAGTTTATCACGGAACCACCCATCTTCATAACAATGCCCAAGAACCATAACATAATCGTATCACATAAAACATTCATAAAGGAAACATAAAATTTCCTCTTTTCAATCACAAGATATCAATACAACACATTGATATAATAAAAACATTATGAAAACCATTTTCAATACCAAAATTAAATAAATGTAAAACATGGTATTTATATTTCATTTTTAAAAAAAAATGGTATTGCTTGTAGAGGAAGCCAAAACTCAAATAATGGTCACGGCAGCGGAGAAGTCGTTGCCACCGCATACGTACGACAAAACATTCCCGTTTGTCGTTTAGTAAAATGCTTCATATAAAAAATATTCCTTTTGGATAAACGTAAAAGTAAAAGGGGTTTATACACCATATAAAATAAGGTTGAGTATAAAACACAATATGCCTCAATGAAAGAAGATTGAGATGAAGTCCCATACCTCGTGTCCGACTTGACTCGGTCATTCTTTAATCTCCTGAATAATAAACTTGAGTTAATTTCTACTTGTTTAAGAACATTTTTCAAGTTCATTTTTCTTTTTATATCACTTATTTACATTTCATGAACACTACGTAATTATTTAAGTTAATAACGGTCATTTTAACGATCATTGGTACTTGAGTCAAAAATAAACCCTTTATAATTACAAGTTGTTCATGTATCCATTATATCTAGAATTATAATAATGATGTATATATCATATATATCCAGTATATACATGCATTTATAATATTACATAATCATTTAGAGGTATGTAATGAAATGCACCGTTCATGGAGACGGTAAGCTGTACGTACGCATGAACGCTACTTTCATTTCTATTTCGTATTTTATAGAATGGAATAATAATGATATAAAGGTATATTATAATTACAGTATAATATCATATATAATATCATATTTCCATCCTTTATGTGTCCAACATATGGTATTTAACGAATCAAATCATTTTGAGGGGGTGGTAGTCCACACTTCCTTAAATGAAGATATCGTGTTTAACCATAATGGAAACCATAATGGTATGCCCAAAATGAAAAATACATAAGCTTAAGAAAAACATAAACATATTTTATATCATATATAAATATAGTGTCATCCTAATGGCCACCTTTGAAGGTGTTAAACGAATGCTGAACAATCATCGTTTCGGGAGGCCGAAATTCGCCATCCACGGAAATAGTATGTTCTTTAACCATTAGATGTAGGTGTGCGTAAGTGTAGCTCGAATACTTCTTATAAAAAAATCCTAGTATGTTGATGATACTAGATTTGTATCAAAATAAATGAATAAAAAGATTTTAGGGGGTTGGAGAAGCAAAATAAAACAAAAGGATTCAAGTGAAGACATTACCTTAAACTCGGGTAACTCCCTTTGGTTTGAGCTCAAAGGATTCCTTGAGAAGACTTCAGCCCAAAGTGTGGCTTCTAGGAGTAAAAGAGGGATTTGGAGAGACAAAATGGGTAGGGGTTGGACGATCCAAAGGCTTTGGAAGTGTGGGTAAGGAGGTAGAGGTGGGGGCCTTTTATAAGAGGAGAGTAGGGGCATTCTTGGAAAGTAAAGAAATATTACTTTATTTGAAAAGGAGTTTCGGATTCAAAACGTCTAAAATTGATATAATTAGAGGATATGGTGATAAGAGTTCGAAATATAAACCCCCAATAGGTTTTGGTCATGTTTAGGTCATATATTTTACATTATCTTTTCATTTTATTTAAATCCTTTATTAAATAGGTAATCGCTACATCCTTATGATGTCATAAATAATTTTATTTATTTAATGTCTAAAAATTATAAACAAAAAATACTATGATGTATTATATCTTTTTAGATTTCCAATGAATATTTATAGTCAAAAATCCGACTTGTATAACCTCATTTAAATTTTTTTTAGTAAAACATCTCATGTTTGTGTTAATTGTACTTTAATATTAAATAAAAAGGTATTTATGAGATTTTACAACCAAAGTGGCTCCATGGGGTCCCCAAGATGAACCATGGATTGTCTTGGTCGGCCATGACACATCCAATGAGGGTAGGACATGTTTCAAGCTCATATCATTTTATTAAAACATTATTTTTACCTTAAACTACACTAATTACCTCTAATCGCGATTAAGAACTTAAAAGTTACTATTCACCAAAAAATTATTTTAATCTCATTGAACCACATTTTACTTATTAATGACAACCATGTATGTCAAATTTTTTACAATCAAATCATAGAAGTGGCAAAGTTTCATTTAAACGAAAAATCAGTTTCTTTAACTACCACTTTGTGGTTTCACTATTCATCAAAAATTGAAGTTTTTCAGAAAAATACCAAAACATCACCCTAATCTATATTTGATATTCCGAATTCAAAAATGATGTCTATTTTAAAAAATTCAAAACATATTAGTTGAATTAATTAATTTAATAATTAATTTCCGCTATCATGTCAAATAGCGTGTTTTTATGAGACAATATATATCAAAGGATTGACACCAATTTAAGTCCAATTACAAAGTGAAATTAATTCCAATGACCACTATTGGATTAAATGGTAAAAATATATTATAATTTCACCTTAAAACCAATTAAAAAGATAATCTAATCATATAAATAAATTATATTAAAAAGCATTTTTGATGTAAAATGTAGTATTTTCCACTATTCATTAAAAATTGAACATTGACAGAAAAATACCAAAAATTTACACAAAGTAAATTTTGGTGTCCCAATCATAAAAAATAAGTTTATTTTGACAAAAATAGATTATAAAATTGTCAAAAGATAGATTTAAAAATGGTTTTCCATCAAAAGGCAGTAAAACAATCTTTTAAAAATATTAGTGTATTCCATGCTTAAGATTGGATTTATTTTCATTTTAAACCTCTAAAACACTATATAATTCATTAATAGACATAGATAAAAATATCTATTATTCATTACTTACTTGGGATGTTACAGTCTATATCCAACAAGGGCACTCTTAATTAGCCAAACCAGTGAAACATTTCTCCTGGACTCTCAAAAACATATAAGTTTAAGGACGCATCTAATTAGGGTCAATAATAAACCATCATTCAACCCTTTAAATGATTCACATGAAACCCATGATAGTAGTATATGGATAAGATGATTCCATCACATGTATAGTATGATGAAACAAACCACAGATGCCACTGTTATTTCCTAGCCCAAACATCGACAACACTTATTCATTTACCCACTCCCCCATCATAGGGACAAACACAGAGGTTCTAGTCACACATTATATCATAATACGTACAAATAGGACCTAAACATAACATGGACTTCAAAAACAATTTTCAAAACAGCGTATAATGTCAACTATCACTTATCATTTTAAACCCAAAACATTTCTAAACCCAATCAGAAAACTATTTGGGATGTTCCATTTTTATTTTAGAGGTATAAAATGGGTCATTATATAACATAGTTAACAAACTGACCACTAATATGAAAATTGGGTCTAGATTTAAGGATTCCATATTTAAGCCACATTTGATAAAAATTAGAAACAATGTAGCTATGTGATGAATTATTAAAAGATGAGGTGAATAGAGGAAAAATGGAAAATTATTAGATATTTGGTAATCTAGATAAATGTTTAACATTATAATATGAATCCATTATAATTTCTGTTCATATTTAATGGTGCACCCCATGAACCTATTCACATTCCCACTGTCAGTGGTGTATCCATAGCATTCCATAAAACACTACGATCTAATTTAGAGTGTCACAAAAATAATTATCACTTCTCAAAAAAATAACTCATCACAATAATTGAGTTACTAAAATATAGACTAGGCCTACCACAACCCAAAATATACAATTATATTTTCAAGAAAAAATTTTCAATTTATCAAACACTTAAACTCAGTATGTATAGGTATGGTGAAGTAAAACCATTTAGAATCCCATTTATTCTAAGTTTACAAAATAGAAACAAATAGAAAATTTATCCACATAGATAATAGGTATTAATACCAAATTTTAAAAACAATTTATAGAAATTTAAATCATCGATGGAATCTTTATAAAATAAGAAAATATATAAACACCAAACTCAACAATGTGAACATGCAACGAATCTGCAAGAGATGGAAAATCTAAAACCAAGGAATGATCCAAAAACCTTAGCATTCATGAAACCCAATACCAACATCATCCCTCCACTATATGGTATTTCCAAAATAGATATCACCCAAATGAATAAGGAAATAAAGAAGGGGAGGGAAGTAATACAGAGAATTTTACAAAAAAAACAAGAGAAAGTCACCTATATTTGAAGGGGTCACCATGTAACTAATGAAATATAATTAGAGGAGCGTATGAGAGACCCATGATGTTATAAAATATATAATTGGAGGATAATCCTGAATTGGATTAATATATAGGAGGCGCAAATTGGGGAATTCAAATTTTCATGAAAAAAAGTAACTAACATAGCTTGGCCACCAAATATTCCAAACATTGTGCAAATAATGTGCACCCCACTAGGGAATGAGTACACCAAAATATGCTAGATATACAATTTGGGGTACTATGTGCCAATTATGAAAATGTATTTTTCAATATTCAGAGCCACCCCCACCCCTGCCCACAAGCTTGGAGAACTGTTTCCCTAAACTAAGTACAAGCCATGTTCCTAGTGAAATAATCTAATTGAGAGTAATCATCCTATTCCTAGACCAAAAATCGTTTATATAGTCAAATATCAACATGTTCTTGGAAAACCATGAATGAAGAAAATTAATTTAAAGCACACATATCCATAACCATCTATATGATTTAACCTAAAACTATTACTACTAAATCTTCATGGGAATAAAAATAGACCCAAAACTAGAAAATTCACATAATTACCACTATTAACATGACTTAAACCTCAACCAAAAGACAAAAAATCAATAAATGGTTCAAATGAATGAATCATTATGGTCGGTGTGTGACAACTATCCCAAAAAAAACTTTCCTATCCCATATATCTGCCTAGATAAACAAGAACCAAACCAGAAACTACAACATAATTAATTATTTACACCAGGATTATGTTTATCCAAAAATTGATCAATCCAAAACGAATCTACATGAAAGAAAATTTTTTAAATTGTTTCTAACAAAAGATACACCAACAAAAATAAATGAAAAAGGGACCACCATACATTCTATATATTCTTGTACTATAATAGAGAAACAGAAACTATATATACTATGATGGTGGAGAAAAATTTTGTATCCCGGCTCTACACACCCTCAGTGTGTCAAGAATGCATTAAGATCTTCACTATGGGGAATTTGGATAGAGCGTTGAAGCCATGAAGCATCTACTAGCATGTATTTAAGAACTAATATCCTCCAACTTAGACTTCCTCTTTTAGAAATTCTGCATGGATTACTTCTCCAAACGATACTAATAGCTGCATTGACCAAAATACTTTAGTGGAATTTGATAAGATAGCTTCATATTCCCAAACTGACCACACTGGAAGCACATGAGAAAATTTTTTAGAGAGTAGGACGTTAGAAAATACTAAGGGGACTTATCATGGACATGTTCCTCTTCTATTAACCAGATTCCATATAGGGTACCATTACTAAAACTGAAAGAACCCTAATTTCCTATTACTACTGGATGCACTACAGCACCTACTATGTTATAAACTCCTCATCATGTAGATTCTAGAATAAGATTTCACCAGATGAGAGGACTCCCACCTAATTATCTAAATGAATACCCAAAATGAAGAGAGGATCTTTCGAAATACCAATGATTCTAAATCTAGAGAAGTAAAAAAAATCTCTATGAAATAGTTAAAATAAGTCTTCATAATCCATTGGCCTTCCGGAACACCCAATATGTATACTACATTGTAATCTATCAACTCATTAGGTTTAAAAAATCTGATAAAAGACCTCTTTAAAACATCTAAATACATCCAAAAATGATATGATGATTGGATTATCACATTCAATTGATGAAATATTGAACCCTAAAATGATCCCAAAATAGAATGCACTCTCACACCACAGGGAGTTCCCAATGACATAATGACATTTTAGACCATTTCAAACCAAACCAAATCCTCTAATTGTCCCCTTATTCCATAGATGACCAAAAACAACTGAGAGAAACTGACACTTACACCCTAGAAGGAGTCCAGGTGGGGCAAAAGATTAGTAGAGACCCAATAGAAATATTTGGAACCTTTTGGGATGCAAAATATAAATAAATAATAAACACAAACCCATTGCTATATCAATCCCAAAATATAATACAAAATATCGGTACAAAACAAAACATCAAGCTTATTTTCCAAAAAATATAAAATAAAACCACAATCTTATATGAAATTCCACCATTTCAATTTTGATTCCAATCAATCCTATTTTGAGAAAACTGTTCAAAATTTTAGATTTACAATCAATTTAAATTTTTAAACATTAGAAAACATTGTTTAAACAAAATCATACCCCATAAATCGATTTTCATTTTCAATGAACTATTTTCTAAAAAAAAAATTTTGACATTAAATCCACTCACATCAACCAAAATGAATCCAAGGAATAACTCACACAGAAAAATCATTATACGGGGATCTATTGGTCATGCATAGTCAAATAACATGGTTTACTAGGCCAATACACATTAAAGTACCAACATATAAATTTTTCTCAATCATCTCACTCAAGATAAATATGGGTTTCTACTGTGGGAAATATCACTATGTGGAATTGGTTCACTTCAATTTTAATCCCTCAAACCATACAAACCCATAAAACCCAATGGTATAATCCAATAACTAAAAAATGTCTCATGTTTCGGACTACCCATGGTAACTCTTGAATAAGAACGCGAAAGAGTTAATTAAACTCTTCCCACACCTAACTATCGAGTCAAAATAGTCATATCTCTATACTACATGATTCCCCAAAATAATAAAAACCATGATATGGTACAATTTTTTCAAGATCCAACCTAGGTAAACCACGAATCAGTCACCACAGCTAGCATGCAATATGGCCCAAGAGGTATTCCAAATCACCATGGGATGGCTATCAATATCACGAATCAATGATAATATGGTGAGAACAATATATCCCAAAAATAGATAGAAATAAATTTAATATATAGAAAAAAAAGATACAAAAATTCACAGAACATAAATAAAACAAAATCTGATGAAAGAAAAAACTGAAAACCAAACTATTATATAAATGAACTTGGACCAATACAATATCCATTTAACCTCTCTGTCACCACCATAAACATGAACCCACATGATCCACATGAAAATTGGAAAAAACATAACACTATAAAGTATATCAGTTCAATCAACATCGAGTAGAACAACTAGGATGAGAGCATAAAAAAACTATGTAGGCTAGTAATAAAGAATCCAAACATTTCCTTTTCCTAAATAGCCATTAAACACTTATTTTAAATTAATTTATAAAATAGGATATTATTATTATAAATAACTAAACACATCATTTATTTCTTCCAAATTATCTTCCTATTCAAAATTACTTTTTTTAAACAAATAACCATAATAATAATATACACCACGTGATGAGAAAAATATGATGAAAAAATGATCTAACAGGAACACATTAATTAAAAGTGATAATAAAAAATTTAAATAGAGGTAAAGAAGATAAATATATATAGAATCCTTGAGAATTTAATAAAACATCATTGAAAACATTCCCTAGATGTACTAAATTCAAACTAACCGACTCTCATATGGTGAAACTTTATAGTAAAAAACTATCCTTGTTGATCAATTCTAGCATCACCAATGGAACATCTCACATGGGCCCTGGAAAAATCTTGGGGGAATGAACCAAAATAATAAAGGTCAATTATAAACCATCACTAGAATGTTAATATAACTCCCATGAATCCCATGATAGTTGTACATAGAGAATGAGAAGGTCCTCACACACGTGGAATGTACCAATAACCCACAGATGCCATCGTGCATGCCAAGTGAAAACTCTGAACCACCTATCTGATTACCCTACCCTCTGAGGTATTTCCATTAATGTTCACATCACATATCAAATCATTCAAGTTTCCAACTAGTCCTGCACATTAAAAGAGTTTCAAAACCAAAAACTAAAAAAATTCAAAATAACTATTGAGACTTATCATATTTTAATTAAAATCCTTTTCTAAACCACTATCAAAAACAAGGTGGAATCATAATTAATATTTAATAGGTTCAAAATGGGATTTTATATAATTGACTTATGATTCAACACATCACATTTTTAAACATTCATGTATTTTAGATTCCCTTTTGAATCCACATTTGAAGACATTAAAAAACCAAGGATCCACTTCTGAAATATTAAGATCCAAAGGTTAATAGAGGAAAAAGGGAACAAGGAAATAGATTTTGAAATATAGGATAAATGGGAACACCATTATATTATTAAATTAATATTTCTATTCCTATATATAGGTTCACCACATCCACATATGGATCATCCAACATACAATGACATATATAAAGAAAACCATAAAAATAAACAAAACCAATTTACAGAGTCACCATAAGAAATAAAACATTTCAAAAAATAAAATTCACGATAAACATAGAATCTTTATAACATATCTAATGATAAAAACAACCCATAATCATCAATTAAATTTTCAAAATACAATTTACATTTTTTCGACACCCAATAGAAATACATATATAGTTATTGATAAAGAGAACCATTGAGAAACACATTTCCAAAAAAAATATCCAACATAGAAAGAACAAATTTCTTTGAAAAAACATATCACGTGAATAAATAATATATTTAAGAAAAAATTCTTGGAAATATCAAGAATCAATTTTATATTCTACAAAGGAAAGTAATGGAGATTCATACATCAAGGATGTCTATACTCAATGAATCCCTGTGAGAAGGAAGAACTAAATGAAAGGAACGATCCACATGCCAAAATATCTAACAAGCACAATATAAAAATAATCTCTCTAATATAGGTTCTACTATATGGGAACCCACTATAATGAAACTAATAAACCATGAGGATGAGATAATAGTATAAACAAATTGATGAAAAACTAATTAAAAGACAACTATATTTAATGAAGGAGCACTGTGGAACCAAGAAGATCCAAGTGAAGGAGGGGTTGGGATCCACCTCAAGAGAAAAAAATATCCAGGGAGTATAATATTGAACAAGTATTAAAAAATAAGTCTTGAAGGGGGAAATTTAACATTTTATGAATCTAGAAAACTCATGTAGATTGGATGCATGGGTTTCAAATATATTACATAACCATTATCACCCAACCAAAGAAAGAGAATACCCACATGGGTTGGACACATATTTTTGGAAAATATACACCAACCAAACAAAATGGAATTTTCAATTTATATATCATCCCTAAAAACATTCCACATAGTTTCCCTTAACCATGGGCATGTTGTGTACCTTTTCCAAAACACCATCTGAGACCCACATGATTACTCCTTGACATCACACAGTATATCCAAAATTTGGTCAAGTCATGTCAAGAAAACCATTCTAAAGTAAAAAGAATTGAAATCACCCATATCCTTATCTATCTAAACAATTTACCCTCAAGACATTTTCACTAACCATGATCAGGTGAAAAAACTCAACCAAAACACCCAAAACTCATGAATTCCTATAAGGAACTGATCTTGAACCTCAACTAAAATACCCCACATCAAGAAAATATTTAAAAAATACTAAGGTTGGGGTATTAAATTGGTGATTATCCAACCACCCTTACTAATATGTAATACATATAACCATTCACCATTTCTCTATAAGAGAAATATTATCGCTTATTTAAAAAATTTATTCTAAAATTGGGATAACCCATCTACCGTTTCCTTATTGATATAGGTGTTGTTATATTCACCCTTTTTGGTTAGAATTGTTGATAAACCATTCAACGTTGAAGTATAGATGGCTGCGATTTGTAATTCAACATTTTTTTGTCAAATTATAATAACATATTCAATATTTCTATTTAGGAATAGTGACTTTACATTCACTAATTATTTATTATTGTGATAATACCTAGTTTATGATGTGTATGAGTAGATAAGATCCATTCAAATTTAGTCATCTATTGATGATAATAATTCATTCTCCCATGATGTTTTTATGGTTCCACTAATGTAATAATGTTTTTTATGGATTTAACATTACTAAATATATGAAGTACAATATATTATTTTTATTATTCTTGATGTCCTTTTATTATATTGTACAATTATTATGTGATAAAAATATGTAATTACAAACTAGATGATTTCAATACCATATGATCTACAAGAAATTAAATGTAGGTAAAATAATATAAGTGTGTGGTCTAGAGGATCTTATCATCTAAATAGATACAAGTATAAGGCTTAGTGTTATTTTACATTAAATTGTTTATCCAATTGATAGATATTGTTCTACATATTATTGTATGAAATGAACATGTTTCATATATTATATAAAGGTCTTTTTATTTTTATTATAGAATTATACTTAAAATATAATTTTATACAATAATTTTATACTTTTTATTGTTTGTTTTTTATTGATTTTTATTTGTTTATGTATATTGAGTCTATAATATATCATTATTGTTTTATCTTACCATCGTTATTATTAAAAAAACCATTTGATTATGGAGTGCTATCCTAATGATCATATAGAACACATCGATATTTTTTTTGTGATGATAGTGCTAGGTATGTAACACAATATAACAATGTTTCACATACATTTCAAATTATTGATGAAAATTTAATGGAATGTATGTGGTGAAAGATAAATGGTGGTTCAATATGGGTTTTATGCTATATAAAAGAATTAATAATATCTAAATACAAATATTGTTTAGTTTTTTGAGTTAATGTTTTTAGGAAATATAAGAGTTTGGATAGAAATATTGATTTTCATAAGAATAATAAGTATATACTTTTCCAAAAATGATTTTTAGAGTTAAGTAAAATATTGTAGTCATATAATTTAAATATATAATATTTAAAGAAATACATATTATTTTTTATAATATATATTTTTCAATAAGTTATACTAATGAAGAGAAAATTATGTAAAATAAGATAATATAAATAAAAATTTATATGAAGCATATAGTTTTTTGAATTATTAATAGGAATGGAAATATGAATAAAATAATATATTTTAATTAAAATAATTAGTGGAGATCATAAATATATATTAATTATGAAAAATTAATTTACATTGAGGGATCTAAAATTAATGAGGAATATAAAATTGGAGAAATCTTCAAAAAATATTAACAAATATATTTTTTATATTTTTGACTAGCTAGTGTTGAGGGTAGAAGTTAAAAAATTTCAAAGAAAATTTGACTAAGAAGAAAAATATTTTCCTAGAAAGGATGTTGTTATATCTATGTAATGATTATGTAAAACATTGATATAATATATAATCATATTTTAGTAATAGAATATAATATTATACATTAGTATTGATGAATTTTATTTAATGATGTATAAATGGTATGCCATATCATTCAAAACATTATGTCTTTGTGATGATTATTAAATACCTATACATTCGATAAATTATTATTAACAAATAATGTCTCTTAAATTATACAATATAAGGGGGTAGTCAGAAATGAATAATTATGTGTCTATATATTATAAAAAGAGACATGTTTTAGAAAAAATTGTGATTGAATTTAATTCCCCACATTGAGTGTTAATTAATTTTTTTTAAATTTTTTATACATTGTTTTATTTGTTTTCTCTAAAATTAATATATTATCTTCTTGTATGAATTTAATTTAATTTACATGATATATCCCTAGAATAATTAAATTACTCTTCAAAGTGGTAACAATTATTTTTTTATTATAATATACTATTGGAGGTATCATATGGAATTATGATAATAGACCCTAATTCAATTATTTATTTTTATTAATGGATTATATTTTATAAGGGTTTTTAGTGAAATAAATCTATATATTTTGGAGGGAAATAAATTAATTATTGGAAAATATTGATGATAGAGAAAATTTAAAAGATAGAGAGCAATAAATAAGGGGACATTTTTAATTTAATTTAAATGTGATAAATCAAATATAAATAGGGATTATCATTTCCCTATGGAACAATAGGAAATAATAGATGTTCATGAATTTAAATATATATTATTTCATTATAAATAAATTTGATAAATATTAATTTAATTTTGGAGAAATAACTAAATTATAAGTTGGAGATAATCAAATATAAATAATAATAGATTATATAAATTCATTTTTTCAATAGTTTCTCAATTTATTCCTCAAATCGAATTATTATAATTTGTAAGAAATTTGTATTATAAGAAGTGATATTATTGATAACAATACCAAATGGGGATATTAACATGTTCTTGGATGAAATGGATATAGAAGATATTGATGTTTTCATTGAATGTCTACTAAATAGTGATGTTTTTTTCAAAAAAAATAATGATTTATATTCATGTAAACAAATCAATGGTCAATTTATTATAAAAGATTATTATTTTTTAAGAAACTTGTTGATTAATTTCGAAATTCATATATTAATTAATTATTTTCATCGTGATAAACTAGGGTATATAACAATCATGGAAGATAAAAACTCACTTATTAATTCTGTGAATCAATGTTTTGAGAAAAAAATTCTCTTTTATAGGGATGGTTCAAGGAAATGGTTTATTTAGGAAATTACTATAATGATACATATATGATATTTATGGATATAAAATTTTAAAATACATATAATAAGTTTTTAAAAAAAACATCTATTAAATATTCAAATTCTTCGTTGGATAATAAATATTTAAAGAAGCTATAATATCACGAAGATAAGTTTTAGATATATATTTATTGTGAAATAAAAAATTCAAAGACATTATATGACTAACATAAATTTTACATAGTATTTTCTCATATTTATGAAGAATTATTAATGATTATTTGAGAATTATAAAGGTTATGTATCCATTAATTTAAAAATGAATTGTTTGTGTAGTAGTTAATTAGTGTTCTTTTTGAGTTTATTTGGTAGTTCATAATTGTGATGGTTGATTTATTATGAATATGTATGTGTTGAAGTATCATATTGTAATATATTTAAAAACATGTATATGATTTATCTTGATGTTTTGTAACATTGAACAATGATGAGATGATGATGTGTAAGTGAAAAATAATGTTTTATCAGGATGTATAAGGGTTGAGAAAAAGTTTTAAAACTGTGAATATCAAAAATCCAAAGGTTATGAAATTATTGAAATAAGAAAACAAATTATTTTATTTTGATATATCCTTTTACATGATATCAATTTTATGTTGCTAAAAATATTATTAGATTGTTAGTTTTAGATATGTTTTAAAAACATTTAAGTATGAATAAATACAATGTAAATGTTTTGTAGAGTTTAAGGGGAAATATATTATCCACAATAGTTAAATAATAATGAAATAAAAAACATGAATTTTATTGAATATATTCTTGAATCATGTTTCAATAATATAAGTTAATTAATATTATATTATCCTTCCAATTTATGATTTAGTAGACATTATAATTAAAAAATAAATTCATAGGTATTATATAAAAAAATTTGTTGTCAGTAATAAAGTAAAAATTATATAAAATACCATCAAAATAGTAAGATAAATTTCAATAGATAATCACTAATACATTTTTTTCATATTTTTTAGAGGATAATGATAATAATATAAAATATATAATAAGAAAAATACAAATCCTTATATGAATCTATATAAAATTATTAGTAAATGGTTCATAGATCCATTATTTCATGAGGATGTGTATGATTGGATTTGAAGAATGATAAGAATGTCTATAATTATGTATAATATCTATTGAAAATGAGTTTACAGAAATAAATTTCTATAGTGTTGGTTGATTATCCCAAAGTTATTAAATAGGACCTTCTTAAAGACCTCTTTTACACTCAATTTTTTTTTGTGGAGACTAGTGAGTTCATGTGTGATGTATGTTAAACTAATTTTATGCTCATATTTGTTCTAGGGTTCAATTATAACATATGTCGTATTGAATTCTACAATATAAAATAAATTGGATCCTAATGAAATGGAATATACTAAACACATTAATAATGAATTATTTTTTTGTTTCACACATTATGTGATATAATCATATTGATTTTGTATCATTGACTCTGAAAAATTTATAGGTGTAGTTAAAAAAACTTTTAATAAAAGGAAACACTTATTTAATTCATTTCTTATTATTGATCCTTAAAACTACATATGAATTTCATAGATAATAAATCATTTATAAAATTGACCAAATAAATTTATCAATATTCAATCATAAAAAATATCAACAACTAATAACTTCATTACATTCTATATTATCTTAAGGATACTTTATGAATTATCTAGAAGAAAGGAAACTAATTGAATAATGTTTTAAAATGCCACATGATTCCTTATAAAATCTGATTTGGTCTAACCTCAGAGGGCTTAGATTGGGAAGAAATTTTAATAAGACTTGAGTTAAGATGTGGGTTTCTTGAGTTACTAGATTTATGTTTATTCTAAATCAAAACAATAAACCTGTAGTGAAACTATATGGTCTATAATGATAATAAATAAACCAAGACTCTATATAACATTGTGAATTCCACCCCATACAGAATAGGATTTAGATATGTTCTAAGGGTTGTTAACATGCATGGTGAGATTATAACAACATACAAAATGTGAAATGTTAATGACTAAATTTATAGACATTTTAACATAAACCATACATAATATAGATATTAAAAAATTCCATGAAAACCAAACATAGAGTTATGAACAAATACTACTATACAGAATATATTATAATTAAATATTCACTTTATAATAATTTATTATATAATATAATTATAAATTGTTACAATGACTACAAATAAATAAACTAATAATGGAGACAATTATAATACAAAAAAAACTCATACATAACCATCAGCCTTTATTAAACAAATCATTTAGATCCTGTAATTTATCATAAAGATGATACTTATTCATAAAATGAATCCATATTTTTCTAACCAGGTACATTATAATCCGTTTCTTTTACTAAAGTTGGGGAGAGTCCAAAAACCACATAGAATTACATAATTATCTTTAACTCACATAGTTATAATAAAAAATGAAAAAATGAGAAAGAATATGGGATGTTCATGTATATATTGAGTACAAATTAACCCACAAAAAATATAACTCACATATTCTCAAGAAAATCAATACCTATATTTCATCACAAAGAAAAAACATAATAAACCTTCTGAATCAACTAGAACTAACAATAGAGGGCCACATCTAGACTACATATAACTAATTTCATGAAAATCCTAATGTAACATTGATGTATTTACAATTGTTTCACTCATTTATAAGAATTCTATCATTAGTGGCCTCTCATATATCTACAAGAAACTCACACATTAGTGCCATAGTAGGCCAATAATCTGTCATTGATCCCATTAAATATACAAAAACAAAAATATCTTGGGAAATAATGATTTTACGATGAAATAAAATGACATATAATTGAATAGATCCAATCCATGAAATCAAATATCAATAATAATTAAAATAATATGAATAGTATATAACAACCCATAACATAAAATATCAACAACAACTCATTACGATTATGATCTAAATATAAATAATTAATTAATAAGGACTAAAAAATAAAATTTTACAATCCATATCATCCAAAACATCCTCTCTAAATCAATATATAAGATTATTCATAACACATTTAACTCTATCCTAGATATGTCATGTAATTTCACAAACAAGAACCCACAAAATGTATCGTATCTTTATTGCTACACAATTATTCTTCAATTAATATATCAGGTTATCCTCATTAACTAGAAATTAGATTTTTATATATGGATCCAATTAGAGGGTACTATGTCTCTATATATTATAAAAAAAATCCATATATTCTATGTTCCATCTTAAATATCACATAGAGTCTTTTATACAATCTCTTTAAATTTAAATTCCATCTTGGGAAAAAATTTGAGTGAATATTTATGCAAATTAAAAAAAGAATATATAAGAGTCCAAATAGAAATAATAACTATAAAAGAAATTACTGATCACTATCCATGTGATTATTACAGTTGTATCTCCCCATTTTGGTCATACGATGATCCATTCCATTTCTTAAAGATCACCTTTAAATAAAAGGTACATCACTAGATCATATTATATATTGGAATATATGTACAAACCTTCTCTATATTATACCATAAAAAAGATAACTCCATAAAGAGTTGAAAACCACTCCACTCTTATCCTACAATCTTACTTTATTTTAAAAATAATCAAATAATGGGAAGTAATTCAATAATTTTGTCACATAGAAATATATTAAAAATTATATGCGGTGTCTCTCATAATTACCATCTATATTAATGATAATATTTCCCCTATATAGAACCATCCTAGGATTAATTTAACTTAATATTACTAACCCCCTAACCATCTGATAAAACCATCCTAGGATTAATTCAACATAATATTATTAACCCATGAATTCATCATATAGTTTTTATGAACACTAAAATATTCACATTTTCCCAACAAAACTCATAAAGTGGCCAAGGTAAAAAGAGATTCCTAAACTCAAATATTCAATATAGGGTGTTATGTGGTTACTATAAACATACAAAAAATTGTAACCTACATAGTATATCTATCTAATATAATTGAATAATCACCCAAGAGAATATATAATAATGGTTCCTATGATATAATTCAAAATAAAAAATAATGAGATAAATCATAAATAAACCATATTACAAGATAATCAATCGATTGGACAGGATTTACAATAATATAATCAACCTAATATAGTCATTTACAGATAATAATTGAATAAACAACATTCTATTTTCATTAAGGTCAAATATAATTCAATGAACTATCATAAAAACCATTTAAAAGTGAAATAAAAAATAATATACACACCTTAGGACAATATAATATTTTTATTAAAATAAAATTTATAAAAAAACAAAATAAAAATTGTTTTAAAAAATATTTATTTAATTCATTTATTTGTATTTAAAAACATTCATCTCATCTAAATACTTAATTTATAATATTAAATAATTATTTATAAAATGAATTAAAAAAACTCCCACTAATAAAAAAATCCATAATATGGCCACGAAAACTACTATTACCATGGAAACAATAGTAAAACAATTAAAATTATATAAATTCCTTGATTTTTGAGTCTATGACATTTTTAGATTAACTGAGTGTCACATAATCATTATTATAATAACAATAACATATGTGTATTTAATAATGGTAATGAATTTCATTTAGTCTAAATAATAATATTTCTCAAAACATAAATTCAAATAACCCCATTGTATTGTAAGATTATACTTCACAAAATCATATATCTAGCAATGGAGTTGACTTAATACTGTTTCATCAATAAAAATTACTTAATTAAATTATAATACATTTCTTTAAAAAATACATTAATTTCTAAAATCATGTAAAACTCGCAATGTGGCATAATAATTTCAAAACACTATGTAATGGGGTGTCATTCATTCCCATTGAACACTTAATCCTATAATATATAAAAAACATGATTATTTGACCTATATCACTCAATAGTTTTCCCAAATTTTAGAAAAATATCATAATAAATCCATCAGTAAACACACCACGTGTCTAATGGTGAATGACTATGAGAATATGAAATGAAAATCCACTATGAACTAGTGGTATCATTCTATAAATTCTTAATTAAGAATAAATAAATGATATAAATAATGATTAATGGATATAATTAAGTGGAATGTAAATGATTATATATTTGTGACATCGTGAAACTGGCCAAATGAACTCAGGTCATCAAATAACTAAATAGAGGAAATAAAATGTCGATGAAGTAGCTTCCCTATCACATGGGACCACCTAAAATATGTTTCACATATGTGATATCAAAGGGGGAAAGGATATGTTTAATTTATAAATTGAAATAAAATAATTGGGTTTTGAGGAATTTGAAATCTAGTGGCACTCACTAGACTCCAAGTGAAGATGCGATCATAATAGTTTCATGTCCTTATCGATATATTTTAGTGGTCATTTTAATACTCCATTAACCCGAACAACCACATTTCTAGTGGGAAACATTCAATAATTTAATAAGCGCTACACACACTTCCCATTAAACATGTACTACTAATAAAAAAAATATATCTCCACAACTCTTCATTATAGGAATTTTATTTTTTGAAATAGTTATTAAATGTTCAAAAACATGTTCAATAAAATAAGCATTTTATAATTTTTATAAAATTTAAAATAACCTATTTAACAAGTAAATATAAGTCTCTAACTACTATTGTTTCCCAAATATTTTATATGTGTTTCATTAAAAATACAAATTGATACCTCAAATATTGATAAAAACAATACCCACTCAATCCAATAACATTTTCCATGATAAAAAATCTTAATTTCAATTTTAATTTTTATAAAGAAAAAATCATAATTATTTATATTGAGAGTCATCATGAAAGTCACATTATTATTTTTCATTTCAATATAAAAAATATAACTAAATAATTTTGGTGGGGGACTATTTTATTTAATATATAAAATATTTATGATGATATTCATATATTATTAAATGTATACATTTTTTACATGATATTCTTTTTTTTATTGTTAATTTTTATTGGTAAAAATAATTTTTTAAATATATATATATTGTTTTCCAATCTAACATAATAACCTATGGTCAAGAGAGGGAGGAAAATTTAAATAATTTCATATTTAATGAATTAATACACATGTGAGAGAATATTTGTTTTTATAATAGTGTTTATATTGATTCATTATCGAGTAATCAAAATATATATATATTATAAGAGGTTTAGATCACACTAGATTTCCCTACGTTTGAATAGGAAAAAAAACTACTAAAAAATTATTTCAAATCAATTTGAAACCAAAACACTGACACTTTTGGGTATGATAGTCGAACAGAATACAATAAAAATTATTTTTGGAGGTATAAGTAAAAAACATGAACCCTTATTTGATGTGGAAAAAACTAAATCAAATAAAATTAAAATGAACAAATTAAAAATTATTTGATAAAACTCAATATAATAAAATACTACAAAAGATGACACTAGATAGAGTGTAATATCATTATTATAGTTTCATAATAATTTACCAACCATTCTAAAATAGTAGCATAAATATTATAGCTAAAAATAAGTGGATCAATCATGTTTCCATAATAGTATTACTTTATTTTTTATTTTATAATCAATTTTAGGGAAATATTTATTTTCCTTGATTTCTAATAGATTGCGCATTAAATAATGATTTTAAAACAATCATCTAAAATTTCCATATATTATGTTTAGTATTTTAATATACTTTGGAGATTATTTTCCATATCTATAAGTGATAATGAGTTGTGGTTCATGGAATCATATATGAAACAGTAGAAAAATGTATTTGTTTATAATTTTAAACTTATTAATACCTAATAGAAAATTAATGTAACAATATTGACTTTTTATTTTATTAATTGATATCTATCTAAATGATGTTTTCCTATGGTTTTTTATGCCCATGTATTGGATTCTTACACTGAACAAAATTTTCATATTTATGATACATTAGATTATAAATTCAATCTTATATAAATTATTGAAAAAGATTTTTTTATAATTAATTGGCACCAAAATTCATAAAAAACATAAATTATTTGATTTAGTATGAATGAGGTAGACAAAAATGTGTTATCATGTTCACTCTTCATGTTCTATTTTAGTTCCCCATTGTACTTGTATCACACCTCGACTAAAATATATATCAATAAAACACTATAGGTTTTGGTTTGATTATAACTTCAGTAAAATATTTATATATATAATAAGACTATAATGTAGTTTCATTATTCAAAAATATTCATCATAATTGATAATCAAAAATCAATGATCTTGGAGTTTTTTTAATTAACATGATAACATATGATAAAAAAGAAAAACAAAAAACATGGATTCAAGTAATGACCACATTAATAATGAAAAATTAAAAATAAATGATTTTCCCATGACTAAGGGATGGGAAATCCAAGAGAATTCAATTATAATACTCAATTAATGAAAAATAAATATTCTATTTGTTTTGGTTCCCAATTGGGTTCTAAATCATGTTGTATTATTTCTTTAATTCTATGTCTAACTAATTATTAGAAAATATAATAATGTTAAATTTATATTGTATTAACTTTAACTAAGAATATAGATAGTTTTTAAATGGAATGTACACTATTGAATTATTGAATTAAAAATATCCCACTTTTTTAAATAAAATGACAATTATATCATCTCTAGAAAACAAAAAACAAGAATACAATATGAGATAGAAAAATAATTTTTACAGATAATAAAAAATAAATATTCAATATAGAAAACACCACACTTTTATTTAATATGATACCCTTGATAAACCATACTCATTCCTCAACCCTTGTGCTTATCAAGAATTTATCATATATAAAATTGTTAAGAAGGTAAGTGTAACATCCCAAGTAAGTAATGAAGTATAGATATTTTTATCTATGTCTATTTATGAATTGGATAGTGTTTTGAGGCTTAAAATTAGAATAAATCCAACCTAAATCATGGAATACTCTAGTATTTTTAAAAGATTATTTTACCGCCTTTTGATGGCGAACCATTTTTAAATATATGTTTTGAAAATTTTATAATCTATATTTGTCAAAATAAACTTATTATTTATGATTAGGACATTGAAATTTTCTTTGGATAAATTTTTGGTATTTTTCTGATAATGTTCATTTTTTAAGGAATAGTGAAAAGTGTTGTATTTTAATTAAAAACCACTTTTTAATCTAATTTATTATATAGTTAGATTATCTTTTTGATTGGTTTTAATGTGTAAATAGAATATATTTTTACCATTTAATCTGATGGTTGACATTGGAATTAATTTCACTTTGAAATTGGACTTAAACTAGTGTCAACCTTTTGATATACATTGTTTCATAAAAAAACGCTATTTGACATGAAAGTGGGAATTAATTATTATATTAATTAATGTAACTAATATTTTTTGAATTTTTTAAAATAGGCATAATTTTTGAATTTGGAATATCAAATATAGCTTTGGGTGAAGATTTGGTATTTTTCTGAAAAACATCAATTTTTGATGAATAATGAAACCACTAAGTGGTACTTATAAAAACTGATTTTCCGTTTAAATGAAATTTTACCACCTTTTTGTTTTGAATTTCAAAAATCCGACATACGTGGTTGTCATTAAGAAGTAAAATGTGGTTCAATGGGATTAAAATAAATTTTTGGTGAATAGTAACTTATTAAGTTTTTAATCGCGATTAGAGGTAATTAGTGCAATTTAAGGAAAAATGATATTATAATAAAAAGAAAATACCTAGAAACATGTCCTACCCTTATTGTATATGTCATGGCCTACTAAGAAAATCCATGGGTCAACTTGGGGACCCCATGGAGCCACTTTGGTTTGGAAATGATGTAAATAACTTTTTATTTAATGTAAAAGTAAAAAATGACACAAACATGAGATGTTTTACTAAATAAATTTTTAAATCGGGTTATAAAAGTCATATTTTTTACTATAAATAGTCATTGGAAATATCATAAGATTTCAAACATCATAGTATTTTTTTATAATTTTTAGACATTAAATAAATAAAATTATCTATGACATCATAATGAGACAGTGATTACCTCATTAATAAAAGATTTAAATAAAATGAAAATATAATGTAAAATATATGACCTACACATGTCCAAAAACTATTGGTTGAGTATATTTAGAACCCTAATCACCTTAACCTCAATTTATATCAATTTGGGACCTTTTAAATCAGAAACACATTTTCAAATAAAGTAACATTTCTTTACTTTCCAAGAGTGCCCCTCCTCTCCTCTTATAAAAGGCCCCCACCTCTACCTCCTTACCCATACATCCAAAGCATTTGGCTGGGCCAAACCCTGCCTATTTTTCCTCTCCACATCTCTCTCAAACTTCTTGAGGCCTCAATTTGGGCAGAAGTCTTCCCAAGGAAGCCATCGAGCTCAAATCAAAGGGAGTGACCCGATTTTAAGGTAATGTCTTCAATTGAGTCGTTTTGTTTTATTTTGCTTCTCCAACCCCTAAACTCTTTTTATTTATTTATTTTGTAACAACACCAGTAACTTCCATATTCTAGGATGTTTTTATAAGGAGGATTCTAGATACACTTACACACACCTACATCTAATGGTTAAAGAACATACTGTTTCCGTGGATGGAGAACTTATGCCTCCCGAAACGATGATTGTTAAACATTCTTCTAACTCCTTCAAAGGTGGACATTAATATTTCACTATATTTATATATGATATATATTATTTTTATGTTTTCCTTAATCTTATTTATTTTTCATTTTGGGAATACCTTTATGGTTTCCATTATGGATAAACCTGATATCTTCATTTAAGGAAGTGCAGACTACCGCCCCCACAAAGTGATTTGATTTCGTTAATGCAATATGTGGGATGTATAAAGGATTTAATTAATGGTATTATATATGATATTATAATGGATTTATAATATACCTTTATATCATTATGATTTCATTCCATAAAAATATGAAATATAAATGAAAGTAGCGTTCATGCGTACATATGGTTTACCGTCTCAATGAACGGTGCATTTCATTTCTTATCTCAAAACGTTATGTAAAATTATAAATGCATGTATATACTGGATATATATGATGTATTTGATATATACATCATGATTATAACTCTGGATATAATGGATACATGAAAAACTTGTAATTATAAAGAGCATATTTTGACTCAAGTACCAATGATCGTTAAAACGACCGCTATTAACTAAAATAATTACATAGTGTTCATTACATGGTAATAAGTGATATAAAAGTAATAATGAACTTTAAGAGGGCACATAGGCAAGTATAAATTAACTCAAGTTTATTATTCAGGACATTAAAGAACGATCGAGTCAAGTCGGACCTGAGGTTTGGGACTTCGTCTCAATCTCCTTTCATTGAGGAATATTTTATTTTATACACAAATTTCTTTTATACGGTGTATAAAACCCTCTAACTTTTACATTTATCCAAAAGTAATCTTTTTTATACGAAGCGTTTTAAAAAAAGACAAAAGGGAATGTTTTTTCGTACATATGCGGCGACAACGACTTCTCCGCCACCGTGACCATTATTTAGGTTACAACTTCCTCTAAAAGCCATACCATCTTTTTAAAAGAAAAATAAATACCATGTTTTATTTTCTTTTATTTTGGTATTGAAAATGGTTTTCATAATGTTTTTATATCGATGTGTTGTATTGAAATCTTGTGATTGAAAGTTGGAAATGTTATGTTTCCTTTATGCATGTTTTATGAGATACAATTATGTTGTGGTTCTTGGGCATTATTATGAAGATGGGTGGTTCCGTGATAAACTAAGGGTGGTTGAGCCCGATATAGCTCTCCAATGCATTGGGTAACGTGAAGGAGTGAAACGTTAAGGTTTCTCCGAAAAGATTAAGGGAATATAATGTGGTGGGTTTTCCAAACGTAACCAAGAGGGTTACTCCCTATGTAAGAATGTTATGAATGCCTCAAGTTACCTTTATGTCTTATGATTTCTAGGATTTATTCATGATTTCATGAGGTATTTTAAAGTGATTATGATTTATGGGTAACGTATGATTTCATTCTTATGTATTTATGAACTCATGTTTCCTTTCCATATTTTTATATCCCATACTAAGCTTTTTATGCTCATCCCATGTTTTTTAAAATGTTTTCACAGGTCATGGGAAAGGTACATGATATGATGATAGTGTCAAGAAATGTCAAGAAAGAATCCATGTTTATGTTAAATATGTTTCCATTGGTGGGAAAAATAAATAATATCATTATGTAACCACTTTATTTTAATGTGGAATGTAATGCATGTTTTTATGATCTAATTCTCTAAAACTCTAAACCTGAAAAGATCCTCAACGAGTAATCTTTTTTTAATAACTCAATATTAAGTAAGGTTTAAGGCTGGGGCCTTATAGTTGGTATCAGAGGTCGGTTTAGATAACTTTAGGAGTTAGAATTCTATTAAATGATTATCCAAAAATATTTTTTTTCTTATGGTAAAATTGAAATGATATAGAATTTGAAGATTACCATGTTGCTTCATCTAAGACATGTTTGTTCAGAATGGTTTTCCAGAAAGGAAAAAAGGGAAGCAGTGCTAGGAAGGCATAAAGAAGGAAACAACCTTCCGAATCAGTATCCTGAGATGGTCAGAATTGTAACTAAACAGTTTATTGCAGTAATGGCACAGTTGACTCAGGCGATAAATGGTGGTGGTATCCATGCACGAGATCAGCCAGATCAACCGTAGAGGAACATGTCAGTAGTGGAACATTTCTTGAGGCAACATCCCCCATCATTCAGAGGATCATCTGACCCTATGCTAGCAAAAGGGTGGATTAAATCACTAGAGAAGATTTTCGATGTCATGAGGTGTTTAGACAATCAAAAGGTTAGTCTTGATATTTATCGTTTAGAGGGTGAAGTAGATCCGTGGTGCAAGATGGTTAAAAATATCAGGGACGCTAATGAGATTTATGCTCTCGACTGGGATGAATTTAGTGGTATGTTTCTTGAGAAGTATTTTTCTAAGGGTATTTGACTTAGGATGGAAAAACAATTCATGGAATTGAGGCAAGAGGAAGACTCAGTAGCTGCCTATGAAGAAATGTTCCCTCGATTGTCATGGTATGCTACAAATTTTATCCGAGACCATGATAGTAAAATAAATCATTTTTACTCAGGATTAGAGCCAAAATATCGAAGGTCATTAGCTTCTCATGAGTTTAAAAGTTATGAAAATCTTGTTGGATTTGGTGAGAAGGTTGAAATGGAGTTTGCCGAAGATCATGTGTTCTATAACAACCATCAGAAGAAGAGACTGAGGTGGCAGGAGAATGGAATGAATTCTTCAAAAAGTTCTGACGTTAAGAAAACTAAGTTTCTAGTTTGTGATAAATGTGGTAAAAGGCATGCTAGGGAATGTCTTCTGAATTCTGGGAAGTGCTACCAATGTGGTAATATGGGAAATAAGTCTCTTGATTGCACTGAAAAAGATGAAGGCGATGGTAAGTCCAAATTCGATTTACAGTTTGTGAAATGTTTTAAGTGAAATGAGATGGGTCACTATGCAAACAAGTGTCCGAAAAAGATCATGAGTGATGGGAAGCAGTTATAATACAAGCAGAAAGGGGTGGTGAAATCCTTTGCAACTACTTCAGCAGATGCCGGGTCATCAAATGAATTTGTATCAGGTACATTGTTTGTTTTTTCAGATTATGCCAGTGTGTTGTTTGATTCGGGGTCTACATATTCCTTCATCTCTGAAAAATTTTC
Organism: Viscum album; assembly: GCA_963277665.1. NCBI lineage: Eukaryota > Viridiplantae > Streptophyta > Magnoliopsida > Santalales > Viscaceae > Viscum > Viscum album. Next base: position 795,409,930 of record OY728136.1, on the reverse strand, counting down.
TAGTAGAATTGGAATAACATCTCAAGAAATGACCCCTTAACTTGTGGTAAAAACACCTGGGGGAAATGTTGAGGTAAAAAGAATTTATAATAATCTTCATATCGTTATTCTTGGAAAGAACCTACTTGTGAACCTTATTGTTTTACCTCTGGTGAATTTGATGTTATCCTGGGTATTGATTGGCTCTCTATTTACCATGCTAAGATCGACTGTAGGGCTAAAGAAGTTTCTTTTCAGAAATACTTCCAGTTTGTGTACAAGAATGAACCCTTACTGTTGATAACATATCAAGATTCCGAGAAACTTGAAAAATATTGAAATGAATTTTACCTTGCACACATTGTTTAAAACAAGGGAACTGTTCAGATTAATGATGTGCCAGTGGTAAATGAGTATCCTGATGTTTTTCCTGATGAGTTTCCTAGAATAATACCAGATTGGGAAGTTGAATTCACCGTTGACTTAGTTCTTGATGCTAATCCAAATTCAAAACCCCCTTATCGAATGGCTCAAATTGAACTTTTAGAGTTGATGGAGCAATTACAAGATTTATTAGAGAAAGGTTTCATTCTACCTAGCACATCACCATGGGGTGCCCCTGTTTTATTTTTTAAAAAGTAAGATGGTTCTATGAGACTTTGCATTGATTATAGAGCCTAGAATAACATCACTGTTAAGAACAAAATATCATTTGCCTCATATCGATGATTTGTTTTATCAGCTCCAGGGAGCTCAGTATTTTTCAAAGATTGACCTGAGATTTGGGTACCATCATTTGAATGTAAAGGGAGCAGATATTATGAAGACCGTGTTCCATACATGATGTGGCCATTATTAATTTTTAGTAATTCCTTTTGGGCTAACCAATGCACCTATAGTATTCATGGACTTAATGAGTAGAATTTTCCATGAGTTTTTGGATAATTTTGTGGTTGTTTTCATTGATGATATTTTGGTGTTTTCTAAAAGTAAAGAGGAGAATGAAAGAAATTTAAGGTTTATCGTGCAAACCTTAAAAGAAATGAAATTGTATGGTAAATTCAAATAGTGTGAGTTTTGGTTGCAACAAATTTCTTTCCTTGGTCACATTGTTTCTAAAGAGGGGATAACTGTTGATCCTGCTAAAACAATGGTTGTGGAAGAATGGCCTAGACCCACAAATGTAACTGAGATTCGTAGCTTCCTTGGTTTGGCAGGGTATTAACGAAGGTTTGTTAGAAATTTTTCACGGTTATTTAGTCCAATGACTAAGCTAACTCGGAAGGGTGTTAAGTTTATCTGGACAAAATAATGTGATGATTGTTTTCAGGAGTTGAAAAGAAGATTCGGGAATGCTCTAGTTATGGAACTACCTTCCAGGAATGGTGAGTTTGTTATCTACAGTGATTCTTCATTTAAAGGACTTTGTTGTGTCCTAATGCAGATTGATCGGGTAATTACTTATGATTCACGACAGTTGACAACTCATGAGGTAAATTACCCTACAGAAGATTTGGAATTAGCTACTATTGTTTTCACATTAAAAATTTAGAGGCATCATTTGTATGGAGTAAAGTGTGAAATATATACCGATCACAAAAGTTTAATGTATATATTCACTCAGAATGAATTGAACATGAGACAGAGGAGATGGCTAGAATTAATCAAGGATTATGATTGTACAATTCATTACCATCCAGGAAAAGAAAATAAAGTGGATGATGCTTTGAGTCGAAAAAGTAATGTTTCATTAACAATGTTGTGTTTGGAACATGATCCTTTAGTTAAGGATTTGATGAAATTTGGCATAGAAGTTGTTGGTGCAATATGTCCTTCTGTTTTGTTTCAGGTATCAGTGAAATCTTCTCTATCAGACAGAATCAGGCATGCACATAAGCATGACAATGAGTTGGAGAAAAATGTAGAGCTGGTTTAGGAAGTTAAGTTGCCTGAATTCAATATTGATAATGATTTTGTTTTGAGATTTGGGAAGAGATTATTGGTTCCTTTTGATTCACAACTGAAGAGAGAGTTGATATGTGAAGCTCAAAGATCTCCATTTTCAGTTCATCCAGGCAGTACTAAGATGTATAGAGATCTTCGGGAGTATTACCGGTGGGATGGAATGAAAAGGGATATTATTGATTTTACTGTGAAGTGTTTGACTTGTCAGAAGGTTAAAGCAGAGCGGCTGTTACCGAAAGCGATGCTTCAGCCTCTACCAGAGCCAGAGTGGAAAAGGGAGAACATATCCATGGACTTTTTTGTGGGATTGCAGAAGACATCTCGAGGTAATAATGAAATCTGGGTTATCGTTGACCGCTTGGCTAAATCTGCTCATTTCGTTCCTATTCGAGATACTTTCTCTCTAGATCAACTTTCTCGATTGTACCTTAAAGAGATAGTCAGGTTTCATGGAGTTTCTCTATCCATTGTATCTGATCATGATCCCTGGTTCACTTTTAACTTTTAGAAAGGCCTTCAGAAGTCGTTGGGTACTGAATTAAATTTTAGTACAACATTTCATACTCAATCAGATGGGCAGTCAAAACAAGCAATTCAGAATTTGAAAGATATGCTACGTGCTTGTTCGATGGATTATCAAGGAAGTTGGGACCAACATCTTTCTTTGGTTGAGTTTTCATATAATAACAGTTTTCATTCCAGTATACAGATGGCGCCATTTGAGGCGTTATATGGGAAGCGGTGTCGAACTCCAGCTTTCTGGGATGAAGTGGGTGAAAGGAAGTTGATGGGACCAGAATTGGTAGAAGAGTTTGCAGAAAAAGTTCAGTTGATACAGAAACACATGAGAACAGCTCAGAGCAAGCAGAAGAGTTATGCGGACAATAGAAGGAAGGATCTCTCTTTTGTGGTAGGTGATCATGTTTTTCTCAAAGTGTCACCATGGAAAAGTGTGGTGCGATTTGGTAAGGAAGGAAAGCTAAGTCCAAGGTTAATTGGACCATATAAAAATCTGGAGAGAGTTGGATTAGTTGCTTACCGAGTGGCTTTACCTCCGAGTTTATCTCAAGTACACAATGTTTTTCATGTTTCAATGTTGAGAAAGTATATGCTAGATCCATCCCATGTTTTGAGTCTAGAGGTAGTTCAGCTGGAAGAGAACCTATCTTATGAGGAACAACCGGTCCAGATTCTTGACCATAGGGAGAAAGTGTTACAGAATAAGGTTATTCATCAGGTAATGGTTTTGTGGAAAAACCACATGATTGAAGAGGCAACATGGGAATCTGAAAATGCTATGAGGGATATATACCACCACATATTCAATAAGTACATAAATTGAAGGGACACAATTTTCTAAAGGGGGGATGGATGTAACATCCCCAGTATGTAATTAATTATAGGTATTTTTATCTATGTCTATTTATGAATTGGATAGTTTTTTTTTGAGGCTTAAAATGAGAATAAATCCAACCTAAAGCATGGAATACTCTAGTATTTTTAAAAGATTATTTTACCACCTTTTGATGGAGAACCATTTTTTAATCTATGTTTTGACAATTTTATAAGCTATATATGTCAAAATAAACTTATTATTTATGATTGAGATATTTAAATTTACCTTGTAGAAACTTTTGGTATTTTTCTTATAATGTTCATTTTTTTAAGGAATACTGAAAAGTGTTGTAATTTAATTAAAAACCACTTTTTAATCTAATTTTTTAAATAGATAGATTATCTTTTTGATTGGTTTTAAAGTGTAAATATAATATATTTTTACCATTTAATCCAATGGTGGACATTGGAATTAATTTCACTTTGAAATTGGACTTAAACTAGTGTCAATCATTTGATATATATTGTTTCATAAAAACACGCTATTTGACATGACAGTGGGAATTAATTATTAAACTAATTAATGTAACTAATATGTTTTGAATTTTTTAAAATAGTCATCATTTTTTAATTTGTAATATCAAATATTGCTTTGGGTGAAGATTTGGTATTTTTCTGAAAAACTTCAATTTTTGATGAATAGTGAAACCACAAATTCGTACTTATAAAAACTGATTTTCCGTTTAAATGAAATTTTACCACAATTGTGTTCTCAATTTCAAAAATCCGACATACATGGTTGTCATTAATAATTAAAATGTGGTTCAATGCGATTAAAATAAATTTTTGGTGAATAGTAACTTATTAAGTTTTTAATCGCGATTAGAGGTAATTAGTGCAATTTAAGGAAAAATGATATTATAATAAAATGAAAATACCTAGACACATGTCCTACCATTATTGGATGTTTCATGGCATACCAATACAATCCATGGGTCAACTTGGGGACCCCATGGAGCCACTTTGGTTGGGAAATGACATAAATAACGTTTTATTTAATGTAAAAGTAAAAATGAGACAAACATGAGATGTTTTACTAAAACAATTTTTAAATGGTGTTATACAAGTCATATTTTTGACTATAAATAGTCATTGGAATGATATAAATATTTCCTACATCATATTATTAGTTTTATAATTTTTAGACATTAAATAAATAATATTATCTATGACATCATAATGATGGAGGGATTACCTCATTAATAAAGGATTAAAATAAAATGGAAAGATAATGTAAAATCTATGACCTAAACATGTACAAAACCTATTGGGTTGGTATATTTATAGCCCTTATCACCTTATCCTTTATTTATATCAATTTGGGACCTTTTAAATCCGAAACTCATTTTCAAATAAAGTAACATTTCTTTAATTTCCAAGAGTGCCCCTCCTATCCTCTTATAAAAAGGCCCTCACTTCTACCTCCTTACCCACACTTCCAAAGCCTTTGGCTCAGCCATCCCCTGCCCATTTTGTCTCTCCACATCCCTCTCTTACTCCTTGAAGCCTCACTTTGTGCGGATGTCTTCCCAATGAATCCTTTGAGCTCAAACCAAAGGGAGTTACCTGATTTTAAGGTAATGTCTTCACTTGAGTCCTTTTGAATTATTTTGCTTCTACAACCCCCTAACCTCTTTTTATTCATTTATTTTGTAAAAACACCAGTATCATCCATATATTAGGATGTTTTTATAAGGAGTATTAGAGCTACACTTACACACACATACATTTAATGGTTAAAGAACATCCTGTTTCCGTGGATGGTGAATTTCTGCCTCCTGAAACGATAATTGTTTAACATTCTTTTAACACCATCAAAGGTGGCCATTAATATGTCACTATATTTATATATGATTTATTATATTTTTAGGTTTTCCTTAAGCTTATGTATTTTTTATTTTGGTCATACCTTTATGGTTTCCATTATGGGTAAACGCGATATCTTCATTTAAGGAAGTGCAGACTACCGCCCCCTCAAAGTGATTTGATTTCATTAATGCCATATGTGGGATGTATAAAGGATTTAAATAATGGTATTATAAATTATATTATACTGGAATTATAATATACCTTTATATAATTATGATTCCATTCCTTAAAAATATAAAATAGAAATGAAAGTAGCGTTCATGCGTACGTACGGCTTACCGTCTCCATGAACGGTGCATTTCATTTCTTACCTCTAAACGTTATGTAATATTATAAATTCATGTATATACTGGATATATATGATGTATATGATATATACATCATGAGTATAACTCTGGATATAATGGATACATGAACAAAATGTAATTATAAAGAGCATATTTTGACTCAAGTACCAATGATCGTTAAAATGACCGTTATTAACTAAAATAATTACATAGTGTTCATGACATGGTAGTAAGTGATATAAATGGAATAATGAACTTGAAGAAGGCTATTAAGCAAGTAAAAATTAACTCAAGTTTATTATTTAGGACATTAAAGAACGATCGATTCAAGTCGGACCTGAGGTATGGGACTTCGTCTCAATCTCCGTTCATTGAGGCATATTGTATTTTATACACAACATTCTTTTATACGGTGTATAAACCCCTTTGACTTTTACGTTTATCCAAAAGGAATCTTTTATATATGAATCGTTTTACAAAACAAAAAAATGGAATTTTTTGTCGTACGTATTCGGTGACAACGACTTCTCCGCCACTGTGACCTTTATTTGGGATTCGGCTTCCTCTACAAGCCATACATTCTTTTTAAAGAAAAATAAATACCATGTTTTACTTTTCATTTATTTTGGTATTGATAATGGTTTTCATAATGATTTTATATCGATGTGTTGTATTGAAATATAGTGATTGAAATCTAGAAATGTTATGTTTCATTTATGCATGTTTTATGTGATACTATTATGTTGTGGTTCTTGGGCATTATTATGAAGATGGGTGATTTCGTGATAAACTAAGGGTGGGTGAGCCCGATGTAGCTTTCCAATGCATTGGGTGATGCGAAGGAGTGAAACGTTAAAGTATCTCCGAATATATTTAGGTAATATACTGTGGTGGGTATTCCAAACATAAACAAGTGGGTTACTCCGTCCGTAAGAGTGTTATGAATGCGTCAAGTTACCTTTATGTCTTATGATTTTAATGATTTATTCATGATTTGATGAGGTATGTTAAAGTGCTTTTGTTTGATGGGTAAAGTATGATTTCATTCTTATGTATTTATGAACTCCTGTTTCCTTTCCATATTTTTATATCACATACTGAGCTTTTTATGCTCATCCCAAGTTTTTTAAAATGTTTTCACAGGTCAATGGAAAGGTACATGATATGATGATAGTGTCCAAAAGTGTCAAGAAAGAATCCATGTTTATGTTAAATATGTTTCCGTTGATGAGAAAAATGAATAATATCTTTATGTAACCACATTGTTTTAATGTGGAATGTAATGCATGTTTTTATGATCTAATTCTCTAAAACTATAAACCTGAAAAGATCCTCAACGAGTAATCATGTAATAACTCAAGATTAAGTAAGGTTTATGGCTGGGGCCTTATAGTAAGTGTATATGATTTTATATTAAAAATATTAATTTAGTATAGTATAGTTGTGTTCTCGAATATATAAATATTATGTAACTTTTACATCATTGGAATACTTATATTTATGTTATTTCTTTCTCAATTATTCCTCTCCCACCTATTAAACTATCTTTATATCTGAAGCATCATATCCTTTATCCACACTTTGGTTGTCAGCTGTTATAAAATATTTATCAATAAATAGTAAAATATCATGAATTTGTTATATGATTTAATAAAAAGTTTCCCAATAACTAAAATAACAATATAAAACTCTTTAGTTTCTTTTTTATTTAAGTAAATTAAATGTTATTTATACAAATTGTATAATAAATAGTTTTTTATTTTTTATATCTACACCTTAAGTGACATATTTTCTAATATTAGTCAATTATAATATTGTTATAATAAAAATTGGTTTAGAATATTTCATATATTATTGGATAAATAGAATACTTTATGGATTAATTGGTTGATTTCATAGCACCACATATTCATTAACATTTTTAATAAAAGAAACTCTTATGATTTTTTTAATAAAAATTAAATTAAATATATATAATTATTCTTTTTTAAATGTAAAAATTCTGAAAAAATATATCCTTTATTAGATTTATTTTCTTTCTTCAAATTTCTTTTTATTTCAACCACCTCATTTGAATATTTTCTATTATTCATATATTCTTTTTTAATATCCATCTATTTATTATGTATTGTTGGATTTGGTTCTAAGTTGTGATATTTCGATGAAGAACCCTATTTCTAAAAATGTGTCAGCCTTATTTTTAGATTCATTAACGTTACATTGATATGATTATACATTACAATTAATTTATTCTTCTATGGATTGTATTTGTTATAATATAGAAAACATAGTTATTTATTTTATATTGGATTCAATGAATCCTTGGTTGAACAATATAAAATATATAATTAATAAAATTCCCCAAATCATCTCAAATAACATTACCTTGAAATACAATATGAAAATACGTTTTAGTGTTAAATAGTTCATCAAAAATGGGAAAAGATGGCATATATGTTTAAATTACTAATCATGGATGAATAAAACAATAATGTCACTACTCTCCATTGGATTATCTATAGAGTAGTGGTTAATAATATAAATGAACATAATTTTAATGATTTAGTAATTTCTTATGGTGTTGGGTTATTGTATGTCTCTCACTTGGAAGGGTTAAAACTATTTCAAAAAATAGTGATTTTCATAAAAAATGTAAATATTTAGCTATTCGTTATAATGCATGATGCTTCTATGATTTATTGTATTAATTTTATATAATCATTAAATAGATACTATTATTTAGTGAAGTGATTGATATTCTTCTAATAAAATATTTTGTTTTTTTTCCTTGAATAGAATGATCATGTTTCAATATTCTTACCAAATATTTCTCATTATGTTCTGGTCGATAGTGAATAAAAATCCTACAAAGCCTATCATAGTTGAAATTATATTCATGAACATAAATATAGTTCAACTTTATATTCACTAGGATTTTCTTCCATGAAAAATTCCACTAGGCCACTTATGTAGTCTTGTTTCCAAGTGTCCCATTGATGAAACACCATGCCCATCTTAACCTCATATCTTAGTGTTCCTCTTGGGAATCATTCAATTAATGGTCTCTACTACAATATTAATTTAATTAAATAATTGGTAGATAATATTTATATAGATAAAATCATGATTTACCCTTCATGTTTTTCATTTAATTATAGGAATCATTATAAACAAAATTCATATTAAGTAATAAATAATCATAAATATCATGATGTTGACCATGAAGGAATATTTTGATTCCTTATTATAGTTATCAACAATAATTAGATATATTTTTAAATTATTTATTATTTTAATTAAAAATTGTGGGGTACATAACTAAAACATCGTGACCCTTTCAAAACATGATTTTATGACCATTGTTTTTTAATATCTCACATCCAAACTCTCAATAATATATGAATCAGATTAAAATGATCCTAGTATTTGATTGAAATATAAACTGTAAATATCCATAAATACTATCGAGGTAACATTTGTATTGAATCTATTATCTCCTTATGAGATTAGGGGATGATTTGTCTTCGCAACTAGTTTCATATAGATTTAAAATTCATGAAAATTCTTATTAAACTAAAGTTCATTTTAATTCACCTAATAATATTTTTTTGATAGTAAATAATATCCATTAACATAAATTTGAATCATCGAGCCACTCCAGATTATGTGTCTATAGAAAACATATATTCTTTTTTTTAGGTTCTTCATTAAATTACTATTGAATAATAATACTTTTACATCTATACATAAAAAGAGTGATACATTTTTTTGTTTCATTATTGATGATGATTCTTCTTCTTTAAAAATTATTTTATTGAATGGTGTTGATAATGGTTTTTACATTGATACTCTATCATTCTCTTGAATCATATTTTTTTATTTACTCATATCTATATAAAGATGATATAAACTAAAATAATAAGAATTATAAAAAAACACATATGTATTTTGATGATATAATATTCCAAATAAAAAATTATAGATAGTGTAATTTATTGAATAATATTTATGAATGGGAGACTACCTAACATTACCACATGAACACAAGAATGCTACACCATATGATAGTGGCTTTTGAATAGACTTAACTATCTATGATCTATGTTCGGGGGCTGTAATCTCAATATAATATACATAATAACGGAAATAAAAAAACATCATCTACAATAGAATATAGGTGTTTGAAAATATGGTATTAAATACCATGGAAACCATAACTACATAAATATACATCCAATCTAGAATAATGTTAATTTAGTCACATAGTCATACACACACAAAAAATCTCACCATGATGACACCATAAAAAGTATATATTATTTTCCACTAGAAACCAAAAATTTTTACCTCAATGAATCCTATAATAAATATCCATAAAATCATGAAAAATACACTACACAACCACTTCGATTATATCCACCAAATATATATTGTACAAAACAAAACCTCGGTTCCAATGTAGGGTGTGAGAATAACTCATTAAGGTACAATTAACACACTCCTATTATGAACTAATATATTAATTTTTATTCATCTATAACAATATTTGATAAAAATATAACTAATAAGAAGAATATGTATTGGGTTATTATGTACTGATCAGGCCACTTTGACACTCGAACAATCCTAGATTGGCCAATTTAAGAAGAATTAGTAACCTTATGTAGCTAGTTTAGAACCATACCCTAGTATTGTGGGTGAGGATTCATAGATTTTATAAACCTCTCCACTCTCAATAATGGTAGGGTCAATGAAAAACATCAACAACATCATACCAAATCTCTAACAATGCCATATCACTTTTTTGGGTCCCTCGTTTAATCTCAATCTCATAACCCATTTCATATTAGTGCCCTCTCTCCTAGGAAGATGTTTAATACCACATATCATATTGTGTCTCCTTTAAAAACACTTTGAAATAGGGTGTTTCATTTTACCATAAAACATTTCTCATTTTAGAACACAAATATCCCAAAAATGGTGATATGACATACTCTTTTTAATATCACATATCATTATCCCACACTCCCAAATTAAACTATGGGGTCATACAAGACCGTGACCTCAGTCCACTTTCTCAATATACGCATCTCATATGTAGATACAAACTCCACTGGATAAAATAGGTAATGGATTCAATAAAAACCTCAGATATCGCTCTATCTATCAAGGCACTACATAATTACATCCCTCTAGATCTTCAAAATCACATATTGTAGGCCATTGACAATATATATAACATACAATACATACACCATAGCTAACATGATCAGGCCCAAGGACTCAATTATATTCTCTTTCCATCATAATTTCATATGCTCGGTTTACAACCTATCAATAGTCAATCATGTCATTTATTCACATATAAAACACATCACAATGTGTACCTGGCCAAATAGTCTACCCTTCCATTATAGACATGAGAACACAAGCTTGATATACAATACCCCTCTACACCATTTTTTCTCCAATGAAGGAATCCAATTGTTTATTCATACGAAACCTGGTCATTTATCACTAATTTTATTCTATACTCAACATTTCATATGATTAAATAACCCACATTACCTACCTAAACAAATCCCAATGATGAAGTTATATTTCCTATTTAGATTTCCATCCCAAACTCACAAAAATGATACCGTGTGACCTAGGATACCCGTCACAAAACGACCACAAAAATCCCATTTCAAATCATAAAATTTTTATCATATTACACAATAGGGTCCTATCTCAAATTCCCTATTGGATATCTCTAAACACAATAATCCAATGGAATCTATCCATATCATTATACAAAAATACCTAAAGGAAAAAATCTTCAATTATGAATCACTATGAACACATTCTAGTTTCAATGGAAAACTCCCAACAATTAGTGAGATATGAAACCATGTAATCAATTAGATTTTGTTCTAATCCCCTAATTGATTGATGCATGTTGAAGAAATTAAAAATAGGGATATCCAACACTTATCCCAAAAACAATTTCTACCCATCTATCATTTTATCATAGTTGACATTTTTGTCCCTTTGATGGTAATCCACTGGGTGATTCAAAAACATGAAATGATATGGATCACTTTCATTGATATTAGGAGACTCAAACTTAAATAAATCATCCCCTAACGCACACTCACACACATTTTACCATATTATAATTTACCTAATCATGAGCCCCATTTAATAGAAAATAATATTTTATAAATAAGACTATGTTTATGTAATATAGGAGTCACAAAACTCTATGTAAAAATCATTATCATAAAGATATACCCACTAATTTTTAGTTAAACATGAACCAGACTACAAAAATACTATAAGAACCCCATAAATTATAAGCCATTAATAATTTATTATAATAAATTCTTGTAAATTAAAAAAATTATATTTAAGTTGTACAATCACTAAACAACACATAAATGATCCATGTTGAACCAGAACCATGATGAAAGATATGTGAAAGGCCTATAGAATACTTAATACACTAATATTAACAAACCCATAATAAAATAACCATCCACTCACCATTTTAATATGATTAAAACAAAAAACCAATCTAAAATCAGCCGATAGAAAAAATCCACCCAAATGGTGAATAATTATATGTAATCCTCAATCCATGAAATCCTATATCAACTAAATATTAATTTACCAGTTACCATAAATAATCTTCCCTACATCGATGAAATATTTTTAAAATCCAAAACTCAAATATACCAAAAATTAGTTAAAATAACAGTATATTATGGACATGGTAAAGTAGAATGATTCATTCATAAAAAACACTACCAAAAAACCCTACCCACTTTTGAGAATGAGAGAAATGTGGAAGGTAATGAATGGAAAGGAGGTTTCCATTATAACTATTTGTAAAACTGGGGGAAGATTATCCTAGTGTGGGTCTCCAATTTATTGGTCTATAATGACCCCAATTACATTATTAAAATACAATATAGAACCTACACAATACAAATTTTCTATCAGCTATAACCTAGTGGACCACCATCCATCTGGTTGAGTTCCACCATCCTCTTAGGGAACTACTTGGGAAATGTCCCCACATTCATAGCCACTATGTACCCAATGGATCTAAACTATTACATTGTGGTAATTGTGTCAATGATGTTGTCTTACTGTTGGATCATCCTTCCACCAATCAACTGACAGACCCCATGATCCTCTTAAACTGACACAAATACATTCAAAAGTACCATCCAATATAGACAAAACTCTGGTACCAATAATCCAAATATAAAATCTCAAAATACCAGTGATACAAAAAAATAATTACCTCTAGATAAATATAAACATGTAATTTTTCAAATCAATAAAAATTTCAAATATAAGTCTTCTTATTCTTGAAAAGAACCCAAAAAAATTATATTTCCATTTCATAAAATAGAATCCAATACCACTATTCGACCCTAATTATGAGATGATGATGGTGTAGCACAAAAAACCATACTCAATTATGTCACATATTGATTTTACTCATGAAATCACCATGATAATTCTTAAATATGATATATTATTCTGAAAAAATGATCTTGATGTGGATTCTACATGACTACATCTAATTAAACATAGATACACCAGTCAACCCTATATTTTTTAACTATCCTTGAAAACACATGTAATAAACATTTAAAATAGCATAAAATAATAGAATCAATATTTTGTTACACACTGTGAAATCATATAATGACCATTGATATCCACAATGAACACATAACCCAACACTCAATGTAACTATATTGTTCGATCGTATACTAAAAAAATTCACCATAATACTTGACCAATGAGAATCAAGGTTACCCCCAATATAATTCATTCTTGAATCCCCCCAAATTATATGTAATAATTATGATAGAAAAAAATCCATTAGGGAATCCATCTTAATCATAAATCCAGTATTTACACATGAATTATAAAAAATTGGATCCACGTGATCACTATAATTTTTGTTCCTTATTTATTATTAATTACATTGTTTTTACACCCATAAACAATCCAACATTACGGTCTCACCAAATTTACCAATAATATTCTCCCCATCATAAGATTTCCATATCACTAACTAATTATTCCCATAACATCATCTCCATAAGTACTATCTTTTCCATTACCAAACATAATGAAATGATGTGACCATACTAATGTTACATAAGAACCACATTTTTTCTTGATCACAACCATTGTAAAATTAAAATGAAACATATCCTTAGTATTCTGGAAAATTCACATAAAATTGTGTTAGAACCTAAAATAGATAATGTCAAACTTCCAACTTTATAGATTCCATTAAACCACTCCTTGATTGCTGACTTGGAAAAGTCAAAAAACCACATATGTATCACTGTTGTTTTAATAAAAACTCTTCATTACACTAAAAAATAATATAAAATTTCATATGTGAATGAAAAAAACAATTATATTTGGATATCTCATTAACGTCTCAACATATTAATGTGGAATCCCCTACCATATTAATCAAAACAACAAGCCACCAAGACCACATTAATTTCACATAATTCTATGGTACTCTACCAATAATCATATAAATAAATATACACCAAATCTCTAAAAAATCATATGTGTTACCTTTTCCAAACCCCACATTAATTTTATGGTCCGTCTCTTTGTTGACTAGGTTCAATAACCCTAACCCAAGATTCCCAGATTAGGATGTTTTGTTTAATACAATAGAATAGATAAAAGATATAAAATCCTAAATGATAGATCAGTTTAGTTGTCTTCAAGAACTATATATATAAATGGTCACCCAGTTACATTGGTAATTAAACATAAAATAGAAGAAGGAAAATAATATTTTTCCTAGACACATAATCAAGGATTTCATTGTGATAACATAGGGAAGGAAAACAAATAAAATGGAGATATTAGATGATCAGTAAGGGATAAAAATTGAAAAAACATGAATCAATAATATGTGGAGAATAATCAATATGGAATAACTGAATTTCACACACCATTTTATCAATAATATGATTATAAAAGTGTGTCTATATATTTTTTATAGTGAAAATATAATAAATAGTAATAACTGAATACTAAATGAAGGGAATGTTTAATTATTTAATGTCTTGTATGTAGATAATGAAACACTCAAAAAAAATTACAATATGTTATATGTATGATGGAATAAATCCATCTTATTGTACTTAAAAAAACATGATGTGTGTTTCACCAATTATTTTCTGTCATGGGACCTGTAGATGCATCGATGAGCTATCTATAGCTAAGCACCACCCATATCTGTAGGTCAAACCACTTTTAAATTATCTAAATGGTTGATTTTATTCATGATATAAATATTCCATATCTAAAAATATTACTATTGAGTAAAATATAATGTTTTAACCTTATTTCCCATTTTATAAAATAATGCACTAAGTAAACACCACAAGTGAAGAAAATGATATATGTTTGAGATAATAATTATATACATGGTATGAGAAATATGTAAATTTATAGAAATATTATTTCAAATTTAAAATTATCTAAAGATGGTAGTATAAAAAAACCATAAAAATTAATAGGTTCAGAATACTGAGTATGTCTCAATTAAATTTAGATTGAGATGAAATCCCTTACCTTATGTCAAAAAGCATTCCATAATTATAAATAATGTCTTAGATAATCAAATTATATTTAAAAACAACTTAATTAAATAATTTTAAACATATATTTATATATTTTTAATTTTTTTATTTATGTACACTGAAGAGTCCTATTGTTAAATTTTGTTGTTTTGTGAGTGTTCATTTCAGGGAATTATAGTGGGTTTTTTGTGTAAAAGTATGATACTTTTTATAGAATGGAAGAAGAACACAAGAAGTGCAATAGAATTATATTAAAATACATAGAGTATTTTAAATGGTCCTCATATATCATTTGGTTATATAATATGAAGAACATTCATTAGATAAAATGTTAATGAAAAATGAATAGTTTATTTTGGCTGTTTTTACGACCATCAAAACCTAGTACAATATTATATAATATTATTTTTATATACTATTTAAAGAACATTAAATAAGTTATAATACACATATTATAAGCTTTTTTAACAATAAAAATGATTTTATGGCATTTCCAGAAGGAAGTAAAAAAACAAAAAATCACCATCCACGAAGGCGGTGAATCGACACCTCATAAATAAATGTTCTCATTTTTAGAATTAAAATGATCGGAGAACATATTTTAATTTGAGAATTCTATTTACAAAAATAACATTAAATTGTATACATATATATAATACTATTGTTACCATGACACTTTGGATAAGGGGGATAAAGAGTGGATATGAAAAAAAAAGTAATTTATAGAGAATAAATGAGTATTTTATCTCTCAAATTTTATCTTGTTGGGAACCTTCTTATGGAACATGGATTTAGTATTTTATTTAGATTATTTGGTATTAGGAATTGGGAAAATTATTATGAATTGTATTGGGTAGAATATTGGAATTATTAATGGCCTATAATTTTTTAGGAGATGCAGTGGTGAGTGGTTGTATTTATAAGGTTTGGAGATCATGGTTATTAAATATTTTATTCATTTTTTATTTGTATCAAGATTATAAATTATAATGATTATTTTGAAAAATAATCTAAACTAATGCATTTTATTTTATATAATTGGCGATTACCTCATGCATGACCCAAAACATCATGTATTTGGATTAATATGTGAAATACAAAAAATTATCATAAATCACTATACCCCAAAAATTCTACTATTTCATAAAACAACAAAAAAAACCCTACAATTTTTTAATGTGTCTATCTAAAAAATGGAATTTTTATTATGAAAATACATTTCTATATATGGGAAATAAATTTTTTAATTATAATAAATATATATTTGAAAAACCTGATTTCAATATTACAACTGATTTTACAACACATAGAAAAATTAATTATGGTCCTATAAAATCATTATATAATTATAATAAAAAAAATATTAAGACATGAATCTAATTAATGAAAATAAATTTTATTTTTAAATCATTATATTAATTATAAAATAAAAAATTATCATTTATGCATCACAGAAATACCAACAGTTAATTTATCATTTCTAAAACATTTATATAATTATTATATTATATAAATATATCATAATTTTATTTATGAAATTCAAAAAAATTATTTATATTTTTATAGATTTTTTTATTATTATATGGACCAAATTACTATTTAAAATGTTCATATTACTATTTATATCGTCATGTTAGTATTTAATAGTATATGATGGTGTACTTAATATCATAGTTATGTAATTTAGGCTATTAAATAAATTGAATTTATTTAAGTAGATACATACCGTAATATCATGTGGATTTATATTATTCCCTCCAAAAATTTCATCCCTAAATTTTTTCATGAATATTCCTTTATAAATAGATGAGGTTGGTTCCACTTTATAACATCCTCAAGTTCCCACATAGGTTCTTGTATTTTATTGACTCTCTAGAAAAATTTTATGTGTCGAGTCATCCAATTTTTTATTACATTCACTCTAGTAGTAAGAATATCAATAGGTTATTAATAGTAAGAAAAATTAGGTTCCAATTCCACTTCTCTATCGATGAGTACATGCATTGGGTTGGGCGTATACATCTTTAAAAATGATATGTGGAAAAAATAATGATCTTTGAAAATACATGGTGCCATTTCTAATTGGTAAGCTACAACTACAATTATTTCCATAATTTAAAGATATATTATGTAAATGGGGATCAATTTTCTTTTCATACCAAATCTTATGAGACACTTCTAGTGAGATACATTTAGAACAAAATGATCTCCCACCTGAACATCAAAATCCTTTCTTCGATTGTTAGTATAACTCATTTTCATACATTGATATGGTTTAATATAAACATGAATAGTCTGTAGCTTTGTAATTATCTCTACAATAATTACATGTCTTATAAGTTTCCTCCAACTAACTTCAACAAATCATGTTATAGTACGACATCTATTTCTATAAAATGGTTCATATGGCACCATTTGAATACTAGAATCTAAAATATTATTGTTGGAAAACTCTACCAAAGGTAAAAAATGATCAAAATTACCTTGAATATTAATTTAGAATGATGTCATAATTTCATATAATATTTTAATAGTTATTTTATAATATCCATAATTCTAAGGGTGTTATATAGCACTAAAATGAATCTCAGGATCCAATGAATTTGGAAGAATCTTCCATAATTTTGATGTAAATTAGGGATCTCAATCATACATGTTCATAACAGATGAATCATTAAGCCTTATAACTTCACTATTATAGAGTCTTCTAGGTTTTCAATACATAGATCTTCTTTTATCGTTAGACAATGTGCCAAATTTGAATGGAAAACAACAATAACCTATATCATATCATTCTTTTAGGGAGTCTTTAATAATCTAGTGGTGCATTCCACAAAAATTTGATCCCACTACCATATAAGAATAGGAAGTGGTTTCATGAATCATCTAGTGTAAATTCTCTCAGTCTTCTCTTGTTTAAAAACTAGACATCATGATACATAATCAACAATTTTCTAATTCACATTATTCCACAATAAATTTTTCTTTTGTTCTCTATACATCATGGTATTACCCGGATTTACATAGAAATGTGAGATATTATCATCATGAAGTAGTTATCTTCTTAGCTCTGGTAATGATGGAACACATATCCTCTTCCCAGATTTTATAATTTCATCCTCATACATGATGTATTCCAATATTTCATCCTTAATAACATTAATTTTAAATTGAAAATTATCATCATCTGATTGATGTGATATATTTATCATTTCCAGTAAATATTTTTTTGGTAATCATTTTAAAAGGGAGTGTTGTTTAACTATCACTATCAATTCCCATATCCATATTTAATAATTCCAAGAACAACAGATCTTTCAAAATTCTTGTTTTGATTAAAAGTCCAGGATCTTCCCTGATTAATTCATATCCAACCTTATTTTATTTCTTGAGTGGTATTGTATGGAGGAATAATAATAATTGAGTAACTCAAGACATCATCTTTTCCACATGTTGAGATCTTTCTATGTAATTATTTATTTAAAACTCCTTTTATCTATATATATCTCAAATCATTCACTATAGAGATATTACCAACATATTTTAAAGAAAAGAATAAAAATGATAACTCAATTACATGTGTTGGATAATTTTGCTCATGAACCGTCAAATTCCGTGAGGCATATGTAATAACATTACCATTTTTCATAAGGACATAAATCATCCTTTTCATTGATTCATCTCACAATATCACAAACACATCATTTTCTGATTTTATAAAAAACATTAGATAATTGAATAATTTTTTCATAAATTCATCAAATAAATATTCACATTACAATGTACATATGAACATAACCCTTTTACATTTTAGATTAGTTAACCTGTTAGCCAAACGAGAAGCATTATAAAAAAACAATGATAATAACATGTTAAACCAATGAATCTAAGTACATAAATTATGTTCATTGGTGTCGGACATTCTGGGATTTCCTATATCATCATAGGATCAATTTATTTTCTATCTATATAGATAGTATGGCCACGAAAATAATCTTTTGGAAGGTTGAATTCACACTTAATATAAAACCCTTTCCTTGTGAGAGTATTAATATTGTTCTAATATTGATATTCTTGGTCTTCTTATAATTGATAATATAAAATAATTATAAATTAATTCCATATCAAAATCATTATGATAATACATGAATATTTTTTTCATCATATCCATAGAAATTGAGGGCTCAATGGACAATAAAAATAGATTTAATTTAAAATCATAATTACCAAACCTCATTCAAAAATATTTAATTGTAATTCCTTCCTTCTATAATCACAATTTATGATACCCAAAATGAAATTCAATCATTTAAAAATATTAGAGTCTATGATGTTGATCAAATAAATCAATAGTGAAAGGTAGATTATACATTTTATTTTTTTTAATAACATTAACATCCCTATAGTCAATGTAAAGAAGCATGGATCTATATTTCACCTCAACAAAGTGAATTAGGGAACCCCATGGATAAACCCAAGTGGGAATAAATCCCTTTTTACTCAATTCTTATATATTATTATTCATCTCCACTAATTCCACAATACATATTAAATAAGGAGTTCTTTATATTTTTTCATCATGGATAAAATTAATGGTAAACTTCACATCAACCTCGAGGGGGGTGGGGTACCAATATAATTCCACATGAAAAATATATATGTATTCCTAGAAAATTATTACATAGCTAATTTTTGGATGACATTAATCATACCTAGATGTTTTTCTCTCTTCATCCTAAACAATTTCATATTGTTGAGATATATGTGGTAGATCTAAATAATAATTAGAAGATAAATCATATTCCTTATAGTTATGTAACTCTAAATACTCTTCACAACTCACGATTTCATTCCTTTTAAATAAAATTTTTATCATATTTTTAAATCCAATCTACAAATATGATCATACCAATGTAAACCATGGGTATAATGAAAAGGTTAGAAAATAAATCATAGTTATATTATACAATATGGACTACTCTACATATTCTTGTTCCAGCAATACTTCTCTTAGTATTTTTGAATGACAACTAAATTATTAAATTAAAATCGAAATATCTAAATTTCTTTTCAATATGGGTAGATATAAGATATTTAGATAATCTAAAATCAAATAAACAATTGGTTAAATTTGACCATAGGATTAACGTACCATTCACCACATCATGGGTACTTCTACTTCAGCTGTAGTGACAGTATAATCTTGTTTGTCACCCCATGGGATACTTTATGGTATATTACCATGGAAAATGGGAAATTAGTTTCAATAAATCCCCAATTATTCAAATATGAATCATTAAACATCATTGATTTATTTCGTCCCCTTACATTCATTTTATTTATAACCCTTTTATCCACACATATAGCAAACTCCCTTATGATTAAATTATTTCCCATTTGATTCATTCCAAAATTTTAACTTAATGGGAATTTATTTCTTCCCCCACTATTATTTTACAATTTTAATTTTTCATGGTTATCATAAATTCTTTTCTTATATTGATATCCCTTGAACATATAAGATCTAGAAAATTATATATCTGTTTTTATGGAAATTAATACCATTTCATCTAATGATTATATTTCCAGAGAATCTAGTTTCTTTAGTATCAATTAATTAATAAGATAATAAAAATGGTCAAACATGATTTCTAAATCATATATATAATATGTAACACACCTAGAAAGTCTTGTGATGGTAGTTTCATACTCTGCAACACTCTCTTCTTCCATTTTCATTTTGCTAAGGAATTTTTTCTTCAATTTATTTTGTTTCTAATGAGAGTATTTATTTACAAGGAATGTATATTTAAAAATTAAATATCCATTGTCTTATATTTCATATTCCTCCTTTTAATTCTAGATCAATGTTCACCATTGATCAGAATCACCAAGGAGGTAATATACCAATACTACTACATTTTCTCTTTTATCACATCCCTATTATAGAAATATATATTCAATGGAAATTATTTGTTTCTCAGATACCATAGGATTAGTAGTCCCACTAAAATATTAGTTATTATTCTCCATAAAAAAATCCAATATAGGTGTAGAATGTTTATTCATCATAATATGAGTAAGATATACTAATATGGTAATGATCTACATAGCTACAACACCTACTATTTTGGCTTGCTCATGGGAGAAATCCTTATAGTTTTTCTTGTGTTTTAATTCCCATTCTTCCATTATATATCATCACTAAGTTGTGGAACACACTTTTTTATCTCATAATAATCATTATTTTTGAGGCAATTAATTCTCTATCATGAATTAATATAATTTACATGTTTATTTAAGTTCTAACTCGCATGGTTTCTACTAAAATTTTACTAATACAAACTATAACATCCCTAAAATCAGTAGAATGGAGTAAATGGTTATATAAATACAATGAAATATAAACAATAGATCACAAAAAAAGGATATATCAGGTTAGTTATAATTAAATACTACATACATACATGGTTTCCTTTATTATAGTGAAACTTGATCATAGAACATAAAAAAATAAACTGTTTCTTTGAAACTTATTCAACGAGATAATCTTCAAATCCTATGGAAGAAAAAATAAAATGGTGAGCTTAGATGCCCATTAAGGGTTATATATAGATAAAACATGAATCTATAATAATTGAATAATAATAAATACGTAATAACTAAGAAACACATTCCCTTTAATCAACAAACATAGAGTGAAAATTCCTCCATAGATATCATCAGAGTGAAAATCTCATGAATAGTAATAAAATAATATTTAATGAATGAAATTTTTAATTATTACATTTCAAGTATCTAGAACATAATCTACTATAACAAATACCATTCATAAGATGTTTTATTTTTTGTTTAAAATCCCTTTAGATTATGCTTGAAACAAACATGATTGGTCTATCGTGAAATGTTTTGTCTCATTAGAATTGTTGATGCATCGAGGGGATATCAATATCCAGACCCCACCAATGAATTTATGTTAAAATAATTTATAAAATTAATAAATGATCATTATAATTAATTAAATAAATATTTCATATCAGTTAATATTTTAATTTAGTAAAAAATACAGATTTAATATTATTTAATAGTTAATCAAATAAGATTCAAATTATAAACTGTATATAAAAAATGTTATCAAACATAGAAAATAATAATATACATGGGAAAGAAAATATGGAAATTTAAGAGAGAGAATATTTTAATTGAGAAAATATCTCAAAAGGGTAGTAGATTCACCAATGTAAAATGATTATATGGGTAATACCAAGTAACTAAGAATTAAATGGAAATTGAGATGATGTCCCTTAGCTTTAGTATGAAGGAATTCCACACAAGTATATAATATCGTATATAATAATATTATATTCATTAATTAGTTAATTCTGAAGAAATTCAACATATATATGATTTATTTTAATTTTATTATGTTCATTTATGGCAATTATGATGAGTTATAATAAAATGTTTTATTATTTCAGAAGTGTTCCTTTCTTGGTTCTAATATATGTTCTCTTATGTATTATTATGAGAGTTCATTAAAAAGTAATAAAAAAATATATTAGTGTAGTGGAATAATATTAATAAAAATATATCATTTTAAATGATCCCCATATATAATTTGGTAATATTGTATGAGTATGGTTCATTAGATAAAAAATTAACGAAAAAAATAGTTTATTCTGGAGTTTTAGATTGTCATTACATAGTAGTGTCATTTTATTTAATATTATGTGTATATAGATGTTCCATAACATTAAATAAGTCTTAATACTCATAATATATTCTATTTTAATCAAAAACTTGTTTTTATGGCTGGCCTTGTAGGTGGAAATGAAAAATGAAAACCCATTATTCGTGAAGATGGTGAATCGACACATCATAGATGATGTTATCATTTATAGACGTAAAATTAGAGAAAAATAGATTTGATGATGAGTATTTCATTATCCCAAAAAAATTCTAGTATATATTTTAAGATTTAGATATGATGTCATTTAGCATATGGGAGGTGAGGTATAACGACCCGGCCTTTTCATACATTACTATTACATCATTTAAAAGATAAACAACATAATAGTATTACACATGGAGGATACATAGGTTTAGTGTCTTGGGAAAACTAGGACTAAACATAACAAGTACAACATCAAGCATAAAAATTCATTTAATCTCTTCTTCTATAGCTTCTTAGTAGCACTTGTCCTTTCCTTAGTACATGTAGCCACCTGAGGATATACATCAAAAGGGGTGAGCTAAAAGCCCAGTAAGAGGATAGATAATAACAATATAGATTGGCATGAGCATAATCATGACATAGGAAGAAGATCTTGAACATGAGAGGAGCATAAACAATAAACTTGAAATGTGGCAAAGCATAAAAAATGAAACATCATGTCTTAGTGGTTAACTACCACACATACTTGTGAAAAAAGCTAGAATCATGTTCACATATCATTTCACATTTACTCATGAGATTCATCACTTTACCCAATGCATTGGAGCGCTATATAATTCTGGGCGCACCCGTCACATTTAAACATTCTTGTTGTGCTATATAATTCCGGGCGCACCCATCAGATCATAACATTATCATTATCATGCTTTACACATAGAACACATATCGAACATGTACATAAATAACCCATGGAAATGAATGGGTTTCATCTCATAATAACACATTCATAAGCTTTGGGTTCCCTAAAGAAAGAGGGAACAACATACTTGGTATAAGAACCATCATCCTTGAATGAGAGGTAAAAAGTGAGATATTTAAAGAAGAGTTCTTTTTAAAAAACATTTTGATGGACATAAAAACTAGTGACAAACATGTATATCCCAGAAAAGCAAAGTAAAATATGAACAAATGATCTTTTAGGAGTAACCATATCAAAAAATGGAGTGAAAGACGGAGAACCCGAAGGAAGAAAATTGGGTTCGAGATTTCCCCTTACCTTGTACTCGAATGCCTCTTTCTCTTTAATGTCCTGTATAATGACATTATATTAATTAATTAGAAATTCTAGAAACTTTTATACATTAATAGGGTTCATTCTAGTTTCATTATTTCATATTATGTTCCTTTGTATGACTTATAGAGTTTAAAAACATTGATCGGGGATGTTCGTTTTCATGGTTTTCTTGAGCGGTCCATTTGTATTCTTAATTTGATGTTTGGGGAGATCATGGATAAAAATCCAGAACTGATATTAAATGTAATTAATGATATTAAAAAAGCTTTAATGATATTATAATGATTTATATTAGATCCATGTGGCCGAATCATTAGATAAGAATTAAATGAAGATTATTTGGGTTAATTTGAGCGGTTTCTGGATCACAACCAACTCATTTTAACTTTTCACTTAGTAGTATGGCCATAGGTTATTTCCAGAACATAAAATAGAACATTATACATATAAAATATTCTGGTTCAACCATAAAAATGGTTTCATGACCAGATTGAAGGTAGAAATGGAAGAAGAGAGCATGTTGTTTTTCAAGGTGAAAAATTATCACCACATGAACAACGTTCTCTTTAATAAAATAAAAGGAAGATGGAAAGGGTGTGGGGTGATATAATATACCATTAGAATCATAATATTACATTTTATGTATAATACTGAAGTTACAAAACAATTTGGATGAAGATAGGTAGGGAGAGAGTATGAAAGGAACTTGAACTTGAATGGAAAAATTAAAGGAGAAGAGGGAGGGAAATTACCTCTAGAATCGTCCTCTTGAGAACCTCCTTAAGGAAGCTAGAATTGGTCTTTTGATGAAACCAGAAGCTTTTGGACGTGGGGGATGATCTAGGGAAGGTGTTTGGGTAGAATTTAGAGAAGTCTTGGAGCTTGAGAGGTGTGAGGAAAAGAGGGAGTGAAGGGTGAATTTTATAGTGGAGAGGAGAGGGGTTTCTTTAATATAAAATTGATTAGTTTATTAATTTCACCAAAGGCAAATAATAGTGAGTATTGAACGACCAGGAATAGTAATTTTATAATGTAATCCCGAACCAAGTGGGCTTACATCAGCAGAACATCATCGATGACTCAATTAATACATTATTTAGCTTTTATTGTGAATTATCGGATTCTACTATTCATCAAAAATTCAAATATCTCAGAGAAATCTCAAAAATTTACCCCAACCATTTTTCGACGTGTAGAATCCAAAAATGAAGTCTATTTTTCAAAAATAATTTTCTAAATATTATTAATTTAATAGTTAATTAAAATCATAATTTACTTAAAAACCCGTTTTTAAAATTAAAACTGATTTTGCAGTTCTTTCAAAAATTATGTAGGGTCTTAAAAAATTATCTAAAAACTATTAGACATTGATTCAATAATTTATGAATATATTTCATGAAAATAAATATTATTTTAAATTAATTAATTAATTATAATTAATTATTTATGACTTATAAAATACCAAAAACGTTTACTAAGGTCAAATTGTCATTTTCTAAGATGTCTAATTTTTTATTATTATTCATATGTAATGTTACTCTTATTTACTATTCATAAGGGTCATATTACTATTCATAAGGGTACGTTACTATTCATAAGTGTAGGTTACTATTCACTAAATAATATTTATGTTTCATTAGACTCCAAAAACTATCTTCAACACAACCGTGTATGTTGGATTTTTAAAATTTCAAACATTGGGGTGACAGAATTATGTTTAAAGGTCACTTATCACATAGTAGTTCATTATTTTGTGTTTTTATGACATATATATATGAATGGAATTTTCCATTGAAAAACTTTGGGTCGTTACATGAGGAGATGATAAGAAAGGAAAATAAATAAAATAGAATGAATGATTATTTTACCTCTCGAATAATGTCTCATTGGGAGCCTCCTCAAGGCACTTGAATTTTTTTAGTTGGTAATACCATCAGTTTTTCGGTCATATGTAAGGGTCTTATAAAGGTAATTGGGAATAAATTTAGTAATTCATCATGGTTTATATGGTGTTAGGATATGGGGTGGTATTTATATTTGGAGAAGATGGTTGTTTTTTCATATTTTATTTATTTTTTAGCATGTTGGCTCTTTAATATCAATTTTTTAATTATTTTGACATAAAATAGTATGTAGTCAATTTGACTTCAAAATAATGGATTATTATTGTTTTAATGACCCCAAAAGGTATGTATTTTGATTCAAACACTAAATACTGTAAATTAGAATTTTTACTCTTCACCAACAATTCAACTATTTTGAGAAATATCCTAGAAAATAAATATAACAATTTATTAACCCATAGATTTAAAAATTACCTCACTTTAATTAAAATAAATTTCTACATATGAGAAATTTAATTTTAAATTATAATTTTTATTTTTATCAAAAAATACCATTTTTTATATTACATCCCATGTTACAAAACATATTAAAAATTAATTATAGTCTCATAAAATTATTGTAACACCCCAATATTTTATGAAAAATATTATTTTAATTTCATTAATCTCTTTTGTTGTATTCTACACCAAGTTTACCTTGCGCTATACCCAACACCATATTAGCTTGCAGTATACGTAACACTATTCTTGGACCGTGTTACACACAATTTTGATAATAGTTATTCTACACAACATTGAGTATATATATATATATATATATATTAAATGTATAAATGAAATATGGTTGGATTCTGTTATACGAAACAATGAAGGATTCTTTCACAACACGCAACCCTGACTTGGCTTGCATTACACGCAATCGCGACCTTCCTCGATAGCGTGTGTTGTACGCAATACCGGGTTTTAATAAACAATGTTATATTATTATAATATTGTCATGAACTAGCCGTTATGAATAGTATTAACTAAATTTTTAATTTTATAAAATTATTATTCATCTTACACATTTCTAGAACATGGTATAAGAACAAAATAAATTTTTCGGGTAAAATAAGTATTTTTCAAAAAATGCAGTTTTGCCGCCTTTGGATGGCGCACCCACTTTAAATCTGGTTTTTGACATGTTTATATGTTCAATTTGACAAAATAATATTCTCCTTTTGAATCAGGATATAAAAATTTACATTAGATAATGTTTTGATATTTTTCCGATAACTTTCATATTTTAATGAATAGTAAAAACACGCTATATTTTAATTAAAAACAACTTTTTTCATCGTAATATCTTATGTGGTTAAATTATAATATTTAATGGTTTTAAAGTATAAATAGAATATATTTTTACCATTTAATATAATGTATGTCATTATCATTGATTTTACCATGAATTAGTCGGTTAAATCAATTCAATCTTTTGCAATGTTTTAAAGAAAAACCCGTTTTCTTTCGACAGCGGGATTAATTTTAATTTAATTTATGAATCTTCTGTGTATTGAATTTGGAAAAATGGATTCCATATTTGGAATCAGTGGGTCCAAATTATGTTAATAAGCTACTTTTTATTTTTGTGAATTATGAATAGTAACTACGGTAAATTTTATTTACCATAGTTAAAGGTAAATCGGGTAATTAAGGGTAAATATAATATTTTAAAATTACCCTAACAAATGTCAAAATCCTATTGGATACCTAAAGGTAGACCCATATCACCTAAGGGTCGAATTAGAATCATTTAATGGACATTTGTCCATGAAAATAACTTAATTATTATTAAAACCATAGAAAGTGACAACATGTAACTCTCTTAATTTTTATAAGTATATTAATTTTAATATAGTGATAAACTTCATGAAACTTAAAACATGAATAGTCTCCAGAAATATAATGAAATTATCTACATCATATAAATTTATTTATAATTTTTAGGGATTAAATAATTATCATTAATTATGACACAATAGTGATGCAGAAATTGTTTATCTAGTGAAAAATCAAGAATATTGTTTTTTTAAACTAATAGTGACCATAAAATGCACAAATACCTAACCAAAACTTATTGGCCATGTACATTTAAACCATAAGCATCCAATAGTCGAATATTTGACCATTTGGAGCCTTATAAAAGCGATTATGACACTTATATTATTTTATTTTAAATAATGCCAAAGTTGTCACCTTCATAATTTAATAAATATAACAATTTAAATATTGTGATTTTAAGATGATAAATTCGAGTAAAAGTATTATTGTGAAAGGTAATATATTTATCTTCCTCATAGGATTTTATTTTAGATTTTTATACAACAAATAATTATATTAAATAATTATACAAAAATGATGTAGTAATTATTTTATTAAGAGATAAACCAAATAAATGGTTTTAAAAATAATAAAATAAATATTATATGAACTATTTAATGTGATACACTAATTTTACAGATACATATGACCATTTATTAATATATTTAAGCTTTTATTTCGAACATATCTTCTGTATATAGTGTATTTAAATTCAAATAAATGAACAGTGTAAAAAATGACACTATTGTTATTTTACAAAAATAACAGATTATAAAATTG
Organism: Viscum album; assembly: GCA_963277665.1. NCBI lineage: Eukaryota > Viridiplantae > Streptophyta > Magnoliopsida > Santalales > Viscaceae > Viscum > Viscum album. The sequence goes on along the minus strand of OY728136.1, from coordinate 795,381,356 downwards.
TTTAAAAATCACAAAAATATTTATAAATTATAAATTTATAATTATATGGTCTATAATGTTATAAAGTAAACAATTATGGAAAATTCACAACAAATAAGTAATTATTTGTTATAATTTAAAATTTCGAATTTTATTACCACAAATAAACTTAAATAGATTAAATAAGGATAAATCAAAATGATAAGGTTTAAAATAAGATCCAAACATGTCTAAATTTGATTGGTTGATGAGATTACAACCCTATATCATCTAATCTTAGAATATGAGTCATTTTTGGAGGTTTTTAAGTGGGGTTATATTTATTATAAATTAATATTTTTAAGAATTCATAAGGTGCCCCTCTCCTCCCTTATAAAAGGGCACCTCCTCCCCCTCCTCCTCACACCAATTTGAGCACTCAAGCTCGGAAAACCCCTGAAATTTTCTCCTCTCCACTTCCCTAGAATAATCCTAGAGGTCCTGGTCTTCTTCAAAGACCAATCTTAGTTCCCTAAGTGGAGGATTCAAAGAGGCGTTTCAAAGAAGAGGTAATATCCATTACCGATCTTTTCAATTTCTTTCTTCTTCAACTTCTTCTTCTTTAGTTGTTTCATGATAAAGTAATAACATAAGTATTACTTACATACTGATATGTTATTATAAATATGACACAACCCTAATTCACCTTCTATCCATCCTACGGAAAAATGAAATCACCGCACGTGCGTACGTACGGAATACCGTCTCCACGCCGTGGTGTAATCTATTTTTCCACCATCACTTTACAAGGATGGGTATAAAGGTGTAATGAGTAACTATTTATGATTATTATAAAGTAATATTGATACTTAAATAATATATATATACTCCAATACAGTTCCACGATCATAGGAATGATATCATCACTCGTGCGTACGTACGGAATACCGTCTCCACGATGTGATGCGACTCGTTCTACATGATCATCATTACATAGTAATTATATAAATGAATTGAATGAATAAATATGATATATGTTACACTAATACCATTCTGGATATAAGGTATCTATAACCTTAAAAGAAGAATAAGAATGTATTCGGCAAAACACGCATAAGAACAAAAGGAAATAAAGACCCGAGTAACAAGTAACAATGAAATATTACTAACAAGAAGCTAAGAATATATCCATATATGATATAATATCAATATTTATGATTCTGGAATAAGTCAATAACATTATTTAAACCATTATACAGGAGCTTCGGACACATATAAAGCAAATCAGACCTAAGGTAAGGGGAAATATCACAATCTCATTTCTTATCCGAGATTGTTTATACTTTGGTATTTACTGGGGTGTATTTTATCATCCACATCCATGTTCCCTCAATATGTAATATTGTTTCCATCCACTTACAATAGTTTAAATCCAATTTTACCCTTCGGTGAGTTTTTAGTAAAGAATATGAAAGGAATCTTTTGTCGCTTTTTCGTACGAGGTACCTTTTGACTTTTCCGACAAAAGTACAAAGAATGTTTTTTTTAACTTATACGACATGAATGGATTTTTAAAAAATTATTTCCAAGAAGCTTCCTTTACATGTTTTCAAGTTTATTTTTAATCAACTTATTTTATTTTAAAGTTGTATGACATTTTATGAAAGGAAAAGTGTTTTTGAAGAAGAAAGGATATTTTCCTCAAGAATAGAGTTCAAGTATTTTATCAAAATTATTTTCCATCTAAGATAATAAAAGGGTTCTGTTTTTATCCCTATTATTACATGGATTTGATTATGTTGTGATGGAAATATTTTTATGAATTCCTTTATCTTATATGAATTATGTTTAAGAATTCCATTTTCATTACATGGGTTACACTATGATGTATGGTTTATGATTATATGGCACACATAAGAAAGGATTCATTATAAGATGGGTGGGACCTATATCTCCCTCCAATGAATTGGGTAAAGATTTCATATCTCATGAGATAGACAGGGCTGGAACGGTAGGTTATACCGGTTCAGTGAAACAGGACTGAAACGAGGGTTACTCGATTCAGAAAGGGACTTTGTCCACTAAGATAGTCTTGGCTATGAGTCTTGACTAACAAGAAATGATTCTCTATGATTATGTTTTAATGCCACAATGTTTCATGTCTTAAGTTATGATTATTGTGATTACATTTCACTGCCATGATTTACCCCATGTTATGAAATTATGATCTCTTTTGCAGGTTATGATTTCCAAAATTATGTGCTTATGTATATGATCTGATTGATATTTCTTTTGTTTACCCTTACTGAGCATTTGAGCTCACCCTTTTATGTTTTCTTTTCCCCAGGATATAAAGAAAGGTTTTAGGTAAAAAAAAGGAAGATCTTTATGGGAGATTTTGAAGATCCTTCACCACGATTAGAAGATTATATTCCGAGTTTCCAAAGACACTAAACTATTACGATCCTTGTGTGTGTGTTTTTTTGATATGTACTAAGTATTCCGCAAACGTAATGTAATGTCCATGTATGTTAAGCTTCGGGTCTCTACAGTTGGTATCAGAGGAAAGGTTTAGTCATCCTTTGGAAACTAGGATGCAAAAACTTTAGTGAGATCCCTAGAGATATTTCTAAGGAATATGTAGGGATGTCCCTAAGATTAAGTATACGTATAGGTTATAGTACTATAATTATGCTAACGATCATATAATTAAACCTAAGAAGTTAGATATTGAAGTTACTCCCCCTTTATTATGATTTTTGCCTCTCACACTATTCTTTTTGGGTTTTAGACGATGGCTGGAACCCGAAGGAACCGTGTTGATCAATGCAATGGACAATGAAATGATTTCCCTCCTGAACAAACATATGTTATGGGAGATGGAGTGCAAAATCTTATTGCTATCCTTACACAAGCTATGAATCATTCTGGACTTCCAAATGAGCAGAGGAAGGAACAGTATTCTATTGAGTCCTTCATGAGGCAACATCCACCTTCTTTTAGTGGGACTTCTGATCCACTTGTTGCTGAACAATGGATCAGTACCACTGAAAAGATATTTTTAGTTCTTCAATGTTCTGAATATGATAAAGTCATCTTAGCAGTATATTGTTTGGAATGTGATGTTGATCAATGGTGGAATCTTATTAAGAATATGAGGCAAAGGGATGAAATTGAGACCATGGAATGGGACGAGTTCAAGAACTTATTTTTCAGTAAGTACTTCCCCCGTATTCTTCGAACAGAAATGGAGAAGGAGTTTCTTGAACTAAAGAAAAAGGATGATGAATCTGTTGGTATATACGAAGAGAATTTTACAAGACATGCAAGGTATGCATCGGGCATTATCATCCAACCTGAAAGTAATGTTGATCGATTTTTCAGTGGCTTAAAACCAAGTCTTCGAAGGGCATTACCTATAAGAGACTTTAGTAGCTATGAAGAAATTGTGCGTTGTTCTATCAAGGTAGAAATGGAAGTTGGTGTTACATATCCATCTCATGGTTTTGACAAGAAACGGAAGATGGAGTTCAAGGAGAAATCTCAGAATAATGGTGAAAAGAATATGAATGTTTCTTTATGCACAAAGTGTGGAAAGAAGCATGGTGGAGATTGTCTTAAAGGGACTAGAAAATGTTTTAAGTGTGGAAAAGAAGGTCATCAAGCAGCTGAGTGTTGAAGTAACGGAAAAAGGGTTTCTAATGATGTGAATAAAGCAAACACTGCAGAGAATGCACCACCAACACTTCAATGCTTCAAGTGCAAGGAAATTGTGCATTATGCTAATAAATGCCCTAATCCAAGGGTTAGTGATGATCAACATGAGCAACCACTGAAGTCAAAGGATAAAGGGAAGTCACATGCGATCACTATTGGCGATGTTGAATATGACAACGATGTGGTGGAATGATTAAGTGTTTATGTAATGGGATTCTAAAATAATGTTGTATCATGGAGTATTGGAATATTTATGTATTGGTCTAATGTGGTATTAAAAGTGATTGAGATATTATGCGCATAATGAAGGGAAAATGAGAAAATGAAATGTTTAACAGTATTCATGAGCTCAAGATTGATATAAGGACTAAGTGATATCATGGTTTGAGTATATAGAATTTTGAGGATTTTGGTATGTGGAAGGTGTTAACTTTTAACTGCATTCATGTTTTCACTAAGGTATTCAAGAGAATACATGATTAAGGACTTTGAATGTTTGGAATGGGACCAACAAAACATATCTTATGATATATGGGGATCAACGATGGTATTAAATCTCTGGTAATCGTTTTCACTTTGTGGACTGCAGTATTATGGATAAGCCTAAAGACTGGAATGGATTATGTTGGACATAAGTTAGTATTGTTTAAGAATAGAAGTTTTTTTCGATATTATTGATGGGATGTTATAGTAATATAGTTTTAGAAAAAGGACAACCTGCAGGACGGGCGACAGCCCATAGCGTCGGACAAGGCTGTGGAAATCGAACCCACAACCGAAATGCGACTGGCCTTTATCGCCCACCACTGGCCTACATGAAGTCCCTGTTTAGTAGAAACTAGTTTTATGATATATGATGTATAAGTCCATTTTAGGAACCATATATGATTAATCTCACTATTGATCGACATATGTATATAATTTTTGAGACAGATGGAATGACCCGTCATTCTATCACATGATCTGCTAACACTTCACGAATAACAAATTCAACTTCATTTATTTAAGAGATTAAGTGGAAATTGTTCAAGGCACGAACAACAGTGAGACTGTACCAAAATCATGTAAGTATTTCTTTTAATTCATCAAATTTAGGGAAATGATCTGGAAAACCAAAAATGTTGTCCTAGTGATCTTATATCTGATGAATCAGATGGTACCTTAGATCGTCACAAATTTATGGCTTTGTGATTGCTGGATTTTCCATAGCCATGTTATCTACCACTCTCCATCAGAACATGATGGTTAGATTTCTCTTCCATATCCATATTTTCACCTATGTGGAAACCCAGTGATTAGTTTATTTGGGTAACCGTTAAGTTTCATACTTTTGTTTTTAAAGATTGGTTTTGGTATTCCTTTTTACGATGTGGGTTTCTATTAAAGAAACTTTCAAATAGTAAACCATTTATAACCCCGACGAATTTCGAGGGCGAAATTTATTTTAAGGGGGGTAGAATGTAACACCCCGAGATTTTATGAAAAATATTATTTTAATTTCATTAATGTCTTTTGTTTTATTCTACACCAAGATTACCTTGCGCTATACGCAACACCATATTAGCTTACAGTATACGCAACACTATTCTTGGACCGTGTTACACACAATTTTGATAATAGTTATTCTACGCAACATTGAGTATATATATATATATATATTAAATGTATAAATGAAATATGTTTGGATTCTGTTATACGAAACAACGAAGGATTCTTTCACAACACGCAACCCTGACTTGGCTTGCATTACACGCAATCGCGACCTTCCTCGATAGCGTGTGTTGTACGCAATACCAGGTTTTAATAAACAATGTTATTTTATTATAATATTGTCATGAACTAGCCGTTATGAATAGTATTAACTAAATTTTGAATTTTATAACATTATTATTCATCTTACACATTTCTAGAACATGGTATAATAACAAAATAAATTTTTCGGGTAAAATAAGTATTTTTAAAAAAATGCAGTTTTGCCGCCTTTGGATGGCGCACCCACTTTAAATCTGGTTTTTGACATGTTTATATGTTCAATTTGACAAAATAATATTCTTCTTTTGAATCAGGATATAAAAATTTATATTAGATAATGTTTTGATATTTTTCCGATAACTTTCATATTTTAATGAATAGTAAAAACACGCTATATTTTAATTAAAAACAACTTTTTTCATCGTAATATCTTATGTGGTTAAATTATAATATTGAATGGTTTTAAAGTATAAATAGAATATATTTTTACCATTTAATATAATGTATGTCATTATCATTGATTTTACCTTGAATTCGTAGGTTAAATCAATTCAATCTTTTGCAATGTTTTAAAGAAAAACCTGTTTTCTTTCGACAACGGGATTAATTTTCATTTAATTTATGCATCTTCTGTGTATTGATTTTGAAAAAATGGATTCCATATTTGGAATCAGTGGTTCCAAATTATGTTAATAAACTACTTTTTATTTTTGGGAATTATGAATAGTAACTACGGTAAATTTTATTTACCATAGTTAAAGGTAAATCGGGTAATTAAGGGTAAATATAATATTTTAAAATTACCCTAACAAATGTCAAAATCCTATTGGATGCCTAAAAGTCGACCCATATCACCTAAGGGTCGGATTATAATCATTTAATGGACATTTTTCCATGAAAATAACTTAATTATTATTAAAACCAAAGAAAGTGACAACATGTCACTCTCTTAAATTTTATAAGTATATTAATTTTAATTTAGTGATAAATTTATGAAACTTCAAACATGAATTGTCTCCAGAAATATAATGAAATTATCTACATCATATAAATTTATATATAATTTTTAGGGATTAAATAATTATCATTAATTATGACACAATAGTGATGTAGAAATTGTTTATCTAGTGAAAAATCAAGAATATTGTTTTTTTAAACTAATAGTGACCATAAAATGCACAAATACCTAACCAAAACTTATTGGCCATGTAAATGTAAACCATAAGCATCCAATAGTCTAATTTTTGACCATTTGGAGCCTTATAAAAGAGATTATGACACTTATATTATTTTATTTTAAATGATGCCAAAGTTGTCACCTTCATAATTTAATAAATATAACAATTTAAATATTGTGATTTTAAGATGATAAATTCGAGTAAAAGTATTATTGTTAAATTTAATATATTTATCTTCATCATAGGATTTTATTTTAAATTTTTATACAACAAATAAGTATATTAAATAATTATACAAAAATGATGTAGTAATTATTTTATTAAGAGATAAACCAAATAAATGGTTTTTAAAATAATAAAATAAATATTATATGAACTATTTAATGTGGTACACTAATTTTATAGATACATATGACCTTTTATTGATATATTTAAGCTTTTAGTTCGAACATATATTCTGTATATATTTTATTTAAATTCAAATAATTGAACAGTGTCAAAATTGACACTATTGTTATTTTACAAAAATAACATATTATAAAATTGTTTAAAAATCACAAAAATATTTAAAAATTATAAATTTATATTTATATGGTCTATAATGTTATAAAGTAAACAATTATGGAAAATTCACAACAAATAAGTAATTATTTGTTATAATTTAAAATTTAGAATTTTATTACCACAAATAAACTTAAATAGATTAAATAAGGATAAATCAAAATGATAAGGTTTAAAATAAGATCCAAACATGTCTAAATTTGATTTTTTGATGATATTACAACCCTATATCATCTAATCTTAGAATATGAGTCATTTTTGGAGGTTTTTAAGTGGGATTAGATTTATTATAAATTAATATTTTTAAGAATTCCTAAGGTGCCCCTCTCCTCCCTTATAAAAGGGCACCTCCTCCCCCTCCTCCTCACACCAATTTGAGCACTCAAGCTCGGCCAAACCCTGCCATTTTCTCCTCTACACTTCCCTAGAATAATCCTAGAGGTCCTGGTCTTCTTCAAAGACCAATCTTAGTTCACTAAGTGGAGGATTCAAAGAGGCGTTTCAAAGAAGAGGTAATATCCATTACCGATCTTTTCAATTTCTTTCTTCTTCAACTTCTTCTTCTTTAGTTGTTTCATGATAAAGTAATAACATCAGTATTACTTACATACTTATATGTTATTATAAATATGAAACAACCCTAATTCACCTTCTATCCATCCTACGGAAAAATGAAATCACCGCACGTGCGTACGTACGGAATACCGTCTCCACGCCGTGGTGTAATCTATTTTTCCACCATCACTTTACAAGGATGGGTATAATGGTGTAATGAGTAACTATTTATGATTATTATAAAGTAATATTGATACTGAAATATTATATATATACTCCAATACAGTTCCACGATCATAGGAATGATATCATCACTCGTGCGTACGTACAGAATACCGTCTCCATGATGTGATGCGACTCGTTCTACATGATCATCATTACATAGTAATTATATAAATGAATTGAATGAATAAATATGATATATGTTACACTAATACCATTCTGGATATAAGGTATCTATAACCTTAAAAGAAGAATAAGAATGTATTCGGCAAAACACGCATAAGAACAAAAGGCAATAAAGACCCGAGTAACAAGTAACAATGAAATATTACTAACAATAAGCTAAGAATATGACCATATATGATATCATATCAATATGTATGATTCTGGAAGAAGTCAATAACATTATTTAAACCATTATACAGGAGCTTTGGACACATATAAAGCAAATCGGACCTAAGGTAAGGGGAAATATCACAATCTCATTTCTTATCCGAGATTGTTTATACTTTGGTATTTACTGGGGTGTATTTTATCATCCACATCCATGTTCCCTCAATATGTAATATTGTTTCCATCCACTTACAATAGTTTAAATCCAATTTTACCCTTCGGTGAGTTTTTAGTAAAGAATATGAAAGGAATCTTTTGTCGCTTTTTCGTACGAGGTACTTTTTGACTTTTCCGACAAAAGTACAAAGAATGTTTTTTTAACTTATACGGCATGAATGGATTTTTAAAACATTATTTCCAAGAAGCTTCCTTTACATGTTTTCAAGTTTATTTTTAATCAACTTCTTTTATATTAATGTTGTATGACATGTTATGAAAGGAAAAATGTTTTTGAAGAAGAAAGGATATTTTCCTCAAGAATAGAGTTCAAGTATTTTATCAAAATTATTTTCCATCTAAGATAATAAAAGGGTTCTGTTTTTATCCCTATTATTACATGGATTTGATTCTGTTGTGATGGAAATATTTTTATGAATTCCTCTATCTTATATGAATTATGTTTAAGAATTCCATTTTCATTACATGGGTTACGCTATGATGTATGGTTTATGATTATATGGCACACATAATAAAGGATTCATTATAAGATGGGTGGGACCTATATCTCCCTCCAATGCATTGGGTAAAGATTTCATATCTCATGAAATAGACAGGGCTGGAACGGTAGGTTATACCGGTTCAGTGAAACAGGACTGAAACGAGGGTTACTCGATTCAGAAAGGGACTTTGTCCACTAAGATAGTCTTGGCAATTAGTATTGACTAACAAGAAATGATTCTCTATGATTATGTGTGAATGCCACAAAGTTTCATGTTTTAAGTTATGATTATTGTGATTACTTTTCACTGCCATGATTTACCACATGTTATGAAATTATGATCTCTTTTGTAGGTTAAGATTTCCAAAATTATGTGCTTATGTATATGATGTGATTGATATTTCTTTTGTTTACCCTTACTGAGCATTTGAGCTCACCCTTTTATGTTTTCTTTTCCCCAGGATATAAAGAATGGTTTTAGGTAAAAAAAAGGAAGATCTTTATGGGAGATTTTGAAGATCTTTCACCACGATTAGAAGATTATATTCCAAGTTTCCAAAGACACTAAACTATTATGATCCTTGTGTGTGTGTTTTTTTGTTATGTACTATGTATTCCGCAAATGTAATGTAAAGTCCATGTACGTTAAGCTTCGGGTCTCTACAATTATCTTATAATTTTTATAGAACAAAATATTAATTCACGAATATATATTATTACTATAATTTTCTTTTAAATAATTATATTAATTATAAAATTTTAAATAATAATTTATGTTTCAAAAAAATACCAACACCTAATTTATCTTTTTTAAAACATTTATTTAATTATCCTATGATATAAATATATCATGTTTACATAAATTTTTTTTATAACTTCTTATATGAGGTTATTTTTCAAAATAGAAACACTATTAATCAAATTTTTCATATTACTATTCCAACATTCATGTTAATATTTAATATTATATCATGGTTCATCTAAGCTTAATGTTGCATGCAATGTTGGCTATCAAATAAATTGAATTCATTTAATATTACACATATATTAAAATATTGGGGTGTTATACTATGTGTAACCTCCCAAGTAAGTAATGAATAAAAAATATTTTTATCTATTTCTATTTATGAATTAGATAGAGTTTTAGAGGCATAAAATGAGAATAAATCCAATCTTACGCCTGGAATACACTAATATTTATAAAAGATTATTTTAGTGCCTTTTGATGGCAAACCATTTTTAAATCAAACTTATGACAATTTTGTAATATCTATTTGTCAAAATAACCATATTATTTATTATTGGAACATTGAAATTTACGCGGGATAAATTTTTGGTATTTTTCAGACAATTTTCATTTTTTAAATAATAGTGAAAAATACTGCATTTTACATGAAAACTGCTTTTTCATCTAATTTAAATATATGGATACATTATCTTTTTAATTGGTATTAAAGTGTAATATGAATATATTTTTACCATTTAATCTAATTGTGGTCATTAGGATTAATTTCACTTTGGAATTGGGCATAAACTAATGCCAATATTTTTATAGATAATGTTTCAAAAAAACCCGCAATTTTTTTTGACAACTGGAGTTATTTTTAAATTAATTATTTGCAATTTATGTGTTTGGAATTTGGTAAAATGGATTACATATTTGGAATCATAAGGTCCAAATAATGTAATTAAGACTCTTGTTTTTGGACATTGTTAATAGTAACGATGGTAATTATCTTTAATTATCTTGATTAATGAGTAATCAGGTAGTTAAGGATAATAAAATAATATCATATTAATACAAAATGACGTCAACAAGTGTCCTAATGCTACTAGTTGTCTCATGTCCGACCATGGGATTCCTTGTGCCAAACTTGGGGACCCCATGGAATCACTTTTGTGGGAAAGTGACTTTTTAACTTTTTATTTTTTTTAAAAAAGTAAATACAACAAAAAATGTATCACCTATGTAAAAAAAATTTAGTTTTGTATACATAAAAGAAAATTTGGACTATAAATATTCATTGAAAATATAAAAATACATCCAACAGCATAGTATTTTTTTTATATAATTTTTTGACATTAAATAAATTAAATTATTTATGACATCATGATGATGCAGCGATTACCTCATTATTTAACGATTTAAATAAAATGAAAAGATAATGTACAATCTAAGAACCACACTTGTAAAAAACCTATTGGATGGGTATATTTCGAACCCTTATCACCTTATCATATAATTATATCAATGTGGGATCTTTTAAATCTGAAACTAATTTTAAAATAAAGTAACATTTCTTTACTTTCCAAGAGTGCCCCTCCTCTCCTCTTATAAAAGGCCCCCACCTCTACCTCCTTATCCACACTTCCAAAGCCTTTGTCTCAGCCAAAACCAGTTCATTTTGTCTCTCCACATACCACTCTTACTCCTTGAAGCCTCACTTTGGGCAGAAGTCTTCTCAAGATAGCCTTTGACCTCAAACCAATGTGAGTTACCCGATTTTAAGGTAATGTCTTCACTTGAGTCCTTTTGTTTTATTTTGCTTCTCCAACCCCCTAAACTCTTTTTATTCATTTCTTTGTAACAAATACAGTATCTTCAATATACTAGGTTGTTTTTATAATAAGGATTCGATCAACAATTACACACACCTACATCTAATGGTTAAAGAACATACTATTTCTGTGGATGGCGAATTTCTGCCTCTTGAAACAATGATTGTTCCACATTCTTTAAACACCTTCAAAGGTGACCATTAAGATGACCCTGTATTAATATATGATATACAATATGTATATGTTTTCCTTAAGCTTCAGTATTTTTCATTTTGGGCATACCTTTATGGTTTGCATTATGGGTAAATGTGACATCTTCATTTAAGGAAGTGCGGACTACTGCCCCCTCAAAGTGATTTGATTTCATTAATGCCATATGTGGGACGTATAAAGGATTTAATTAATGGTAATATATATGATATTATACTGTAATTATAATACACCTTTATATAATTATGATTCTATTCAATAAAAATACGAAATAGAAATAAAAGTAGCCTTCATGCATATGTACGGCTTACCGTCTCCATGAACGGTGGATTTCATTTCTTACCTCTAAACATTATGTAATATTATAAATGCATGTATATAATGGATATATATGATATATATGATATATACATCATGAGTATAACTCTGGATATAATGGATACATGAACAACTTGTAATTATAAAGAGCATGTTTTTGACTCAAGTACCAATGATCGTTAAAATGAAAATTATTAACTTAAATAATTACATAGTGTTAATGACATAGTAATAAGTTATATAAAATAAATAATTTACTTGAAAAAGGTTCTTAAGAAAGTATAAATTAACTCAAGTTTATTATTCCGGAGATTAAAGAGCGATCGAGTCAAGTTGGACCTGAGGTATGGGACTTCGTCCCAATCTCCTTTCATTGAGGCATATTTTATTTTATACACATCCTTCTTTTATATGATGTATAAACCCCTTTGACTTTTATGCTTATTCAAAAGGAATATTTTTTATATGAAAAATTTTACTAAATGACAAAAGGGAATGTTTTTTTTCTTATCGTACGTATGCGGCGACAATGACTTCTCTGCCACCATGACCATTATTTGAGTTTCAGCTTCCTCTACAAGCCATACCATCTTTTTAAAAGAAAAATAAATATCATGTTTTACATTTTCTTATTTTGGTATTAAAAATGGTTTTAATAATGTTTTTATATCAATGTGTTGTATTGTTATCTTGTGATTGAAAGGTGAAAATGTTAGGTTTCTTTTATGCATGTTTTATGTGATACGATTATGTTATGGCTCTTGGGCATTGTTTTGAAGACGGGTGGTTCCATGATAATCTAAGGGCGGGTGATCCCGATAGAGCTCTCCAATGCATTGGGTAACGCGAAGGAGTGAAAAGTTATGGTTTATACAAAGAGATTTAGGGAATATACTGTGATGGGTATTCCAAATGTAACCAAGAGGGTTACTCCCTACGTAAGAATGTTATGAATTCCCCAAGTTACCTTTATGTGTTAGGATTTATATAATTTATTCATGATTTGACGAGGTATGTTAAACTGACTATGTTTTATGGGTAAATTATGTTTTCATTTTTACGTATTTATGAACTCATGTTTCCTTTCCATATTTTTATAACCCTTACTGAGCTTTTTATGCTCATCCCATGTTTTTTAAATTTTTTTCACAGGTCAATGGAAAGGTACATGATAAGATGATAGTGTTAAGGAAGTGTCAAGAAATAATCCATGTTTTATTTTCAATATGTTTCTGTTGATGGGAAAAATGAATACTATCTTTTATTGTAACCACAATGTTTAAATGTGGGATGTAATGTATGTTTTATGATCTAATTCTATAAAACTCTAAACCTGAAAATATCTTCAATGTGTAATCTTGTAAAAACTCAAGATTATTTAAGGTTTATGGATGGGGCCTTATAGTTGGTATCAAAGGTCGGTTTAGATAACTTTAGGAGTTGAATTATATTAAATGATCATCCAAAAATATTTTTTTTATGGTCAAATTGAAATGATATATCATTTGAAGATTACCATGTTTATTCATCTAAGACATGTTTGTTCAGAATGGTTTTCCATAGAGGAAATAGGGAAGCAGTGCTAGGAAGGAATACAGAAGGAAATAGCCTTCTGAGTTAGCATCTTGAGATGGTCGGAATAGGAACTGAACAGTTTGTTGTAATAACGGGACATTTGACTCAGGCAATAAATGGTGGTGGTATCCATGCACGAGATCAGCCATATCAACCACAAAGGAACATGTCAGTGGTAGAACATTTCATGAGGCAACATCCCCCATCATTCAGAGGATCATCTGACCCTGTGCTAGCAGAAGGGTGGATTAAAGCGCTAGAGAAGATTTTCGATGTCATGAGGTGTTAATTCAATCAAAGGTTAGTCTTGCTATTTATCGTTTGGAGGGTGAAGCAAATCAGTGGTGGTCGATGGTTAAAAATATCAGGGACGCAGATGAGATTGATGCTCTCGACTGGGATGAATTCAATGGTATGTTTCTTTAGAAGTATTTTCCTAAGTCTGTTCGACTTAGGATGGAAAAACAATTCCTGGAATTGAGGCAAGAGGAAGACACAGTGGCTGCTTATGAAGAACGTTTCACTAGATTAGCAAGGTATGCTCCAAATATTATCCGAGACCTAGATAGTAAAATCAATCATTTTTACTCAGGATTAAAGCCAAAATATCGAAGGGAATTAGCTTCTCATGAGTTCAAAATTTATGAAAATCTTGTTCGGAGTGCTGAGAAGGTGGAAATGGAGTTTTCTGATGATCAAGTGTTCTATAACAACCATCAGAAGAAGAGACTGAGGTGGCATGAGAAAGTAAAGAATTTTTCAAAAAAGTATGATGGAAAGAAAAAAAAGATTCTACTTTGTGATAAATGTGGTAAAAGGCATGCTGGGGAATGTCTTATGAATTCTGGTAAGTGCTACCGATGTGGTAAGATGGGACATAAGGCTCGTGATTTCACTGAAAAAGATCAAGTTGATGGTAAGCCCAAATTTGATTTACAGTTAGTAAAATGTTTTAAGTGAAATGAGATGGGTCACTATGCAAACGAGTGTCCGATAAAGAGCTTGAGTGATGGGAAGCAGTTAGACTACAAGCAAAAAGGGGTGGTGAAATCCTTTGCAACTACTTCAGCAGATAACGGGACATCAAATGAAGTTGTATAAGGTACTTTGTTTTTTTTTCAGATTATGCCAGTGTGTTGTTTGATTCGGGGTCTACACATTCTTTCATCTCTAAAAACTTTTCTAGTAAAATGGGAATACCATGTCAAGAAATGACTCCTGAAATTGTGGTAAAAACACCTAGGGGAAATGTTGAAGCAAAAATAATTTATAAGAATCTTCCTATCCTTATCCGTGGAAAGAACCTACTTGCAAACCTAATTGTTCTACCTCTAGTAGAGTTTGATGTTATCTTGGGTATGGATTTTCTCTCTATTTACCATGCTAAGATTGACTGTAGAGCTAAAGAAGTTTCTTTTTAGAAAGACTTTCAGTTTGTGTAAAAGAATGAACCCTTACTGTTGATAACATATCAAGAGGCCGAGAAACTTATAAAATATGGAAATGAATGTTACCTTGCACACACTGTTGAAAACAAGGGAACTGTTCAGATTAATGATGTTCCAGTGGTAAATGAGTATGCTGATGTTTTTCCTGATGAGTTTTCTGGAATAATACCAGATCGGGAAGTTGAATTTACTGATGACTTAGTTCCTGATGCTAAGCCAATTTCAAAACCCCCTTATCGAATGGCTCAAATTGAAGTTTTAGAGTTAAAGGAGCAATAACAAGATTTATTAGAGAAATGTTTCATTCAACCTATCACATCACCATGGGGTGCTCCGGTTTTATTGAATAAAAATAAAGATGGTTCTATGAGACTTTGCATTGATTATAGAGACTTGAATAATATCACTGTTAAGAACAAATATCCTTTTCCTCATATCAATGATTTGTTTGATCAGCTCCAGGGAGCTCAGTATTTTTCAATGATCGAAATGAGATCAAGGTACCATCAGTTGAAGGTAAAAGAAGCAGATATTCTAAAGGCCGTGTTTCATACAAAATATGTCTATTATGAATTTTTAGTAATGCCTTTTGTGATAACCAATTCTCTTGTTGTATTCATGGACTTGATGAATAGAATTTTCCAGAAGTTCATGGATAAGTTTGTGGTGGTTTTTATTGATGATATTTTGGTGTTTTCTAAATGTAAAGTGGAGAATGAAAGACATTTAAGGGTTATTTTTTAAACCTTAAAAGAAAAGAAATTGTATGAGAAATTCAGCAAGTGTGACTTTTGGTTGAAAAAAAATTTCATTCCTTGGTCACATTGTTTCTAATTATGGAATAACTGTTGATCCTGCAAAAACAACGGTGTTGAAGAATGGCCAAGACCCACAAATGTAACTGAGATTCGTAGATTCCTTGGTTTTTCAGGCCATTACCGAATTTTTGTTAGCAATTTCTCATGGTTATCTAGTCCAATGGCAAAGCTAACTCGGATGGGTGTTCAGTTTATCTGGACAAAAGAATGTGATGATTGTTTTCAGGCATTGAAATGAAGATTGGTGAATGCTCCAGTTTTGGAACTACCTTCCAAGAATGGTGAGTTTATTATCTATTTTGATGGTTCCTTGAAAGGAATTGATGACGAATGATCAGGTAATTGCTTATGCATCACGACATTTGAATACTCATGAAGTAAATTACCCTACACATGATTTAGAATTAGCTGCTGTTGTTTTCGCTTTAAAAATTTGGAGGCATCATTTGTGTGGAGTAAAGTGTGAAATATATACTGATCAAAAAAGTTTTAAGTATATATTCACTCAGAAAGAATTGAACATGAGACAAAGGAGATGGCTAGAATTAATCATGGATTATGGGTGTACATTTCATTATCATTCTGGAAAATAAAATAAAGTGGCTGATGCTTTGAGTCGAAAAAGTAAATCTTCATTAACAATGTTGCGTTTGGAACATGATCATTTAGTTAAGGATTTGATGAACTTTGGAATAGAAGTTGTTAGTGCAAGATGTCCTTCTGTTTGGTTTCAGGTATCATTGAAATCTTCTCTATCATACAGAATCAACCAAGCACAGAAGCAAGACTGTGAGTGGCAGAAAAAGGTAGAGCTGGTTCAGAAGGGTAAGTTTCCTGAATTCAACATTGATAATGATTGTGTTTTGAGGTTTGGGAAGAGGTTGTGTGTGCCTTGTGATTCATAGTTGAAGAGAGAGTTGTTATGTGAAGCTCATAGTTCTCCGTTTTCAGTTCATCCTCGCAGTACTAAGATGTATAGAGATCTTCGAGAGTATTACTGGTGGGATGGAATGAAAAGAGATATTGCTAATTTTACTGTGAAGTGTTTGACTTGTCAACAGGTAAAAGTAGACTGGTAGTTACCGAAAGGGATGCTTCAGCCTTTACCAGTTCCAGAGTGGAAATGGGAGAATATATCCATGGACTTTGTTGTGGGATTACCAAATACATCTCAAGGTAATAATGAAATCTGGGTTGTTGTTGATCGCTTGACTAAATCTGCTCATTTCCTTGCGATACGAGATACTTTTTCCCTAGATCAACTTTCTCATTTGTATCTTAAAAAGATAGTTTGGTTACATAGAGTTCCTATCTCCACTGTATCTGACCATGATCCCAGGTTCACTTCTATCTTTTGGAATGTCCTTCATAAGTCCTTGGGTACTGAATTAAATTTTAGTACAGCTTTTCATCCTTAATTAGATGGGTAGTCAAAACGAACAATTCAGACTTTAGAAGATATGCTACGTGCTTGTTCGATGGATTATCAGGGATGTTGGGACCAAAATCATTCTTTTGTTGAATTTTCATATAATAACAGTTTTCATTCCAGTATACAGAAGGCTCTGTTTGAGGCGTTATATGGGAAGTGGGTTCGAACTCCAGCTTTTTGGGATGAAGTGGGTGAAATGAAGTTTATGGGACCGGAATTGGTAGAAGAGTTTATAGAAAAAGTTCATTTGATACAGAAACACATGAGAATAGCTCAGAGCATGTAGAAGAGTTATGCGGACAACATGAGGAATGATCTCTCTTTTGAGGTAGGTGATCATGTTTTTCTCAAAGTCTCACCATGGAAGAGTGTGATGCAATTTGGTAAGAAAGGAAAGCAGAGTCCAAGGATCATTGGACCGTATGAAATTCTGGAGGGAGTTGGATCAGTTGCATACCAAGTGGCTTTACCTCCAAGCTTATCTCAGGTACACAATGTTTTCATGTTTCCATGTTAAGGAAGTACATGCCAGAGCCATCTCATGTTATGAGTTTGGAGGTAGTTCAGTTGGAAGAGAATCTCTCTTATGAGGAACAACCGGTTAATATTATAGCCCACAGGGAGCATGTGTTATGGAATAAAGTGATTTATCCTGTAAAGGTTTTGTGGAAAAACCACATGATTGAAGAGGCAACATGGGAATCTGAAAATGCAATGACGGATAAATACCCACACTTATTCGATAAGTAAATAAATTACGGGGTTGCAATTTTCTAATGGGGGGAAGGATGTAACATAACAATTAAGAAATGAATAATAGATATTTTTATCTATTTCTATTTATGAATTAGATCATGTTTTAGAGGCTTAAAATGAGAATAAATCCAATCTTACGCATGAAGTACACTAATATTTTTAAAAGATTGTTTTACTGCATTTTGATGGAAAACCATTTATAAATCAAACTTTTGACAATTTTATAATCTATATTTTCCAAAATATCCATATTCATTTTTATTGGGACATTGAAATTTACATGGGATAAATTTTTGGTATTTTTCTAACAATGTACATTTTTTAATGAATAGTGAAAAATACTGCATTTTACATCAAAACTTATTTTTCATCTAATTTAATTATATGGTTATATTATCTTTTTAATTGGTATAAAAGTGTAATATGAATATATTTTTACCATTTAATATAATTTTGTTCATTAGGATTAATTTCACATTGGAATTGGGCATAAACTAATGCCAAAATTTTCATAGATATTGTTTCAAAAAAACCCACTATTTGTTTTGACAATGGGAGTTATTTTTAAATTAATTATTGAATTTTCTGTGTTTTGAATTTGGTAAAATGGATTCCATATTTGGAATCATAAGGTATAAATTATGTAATTAGGACTCCTTTGTTTTTAGACATTATGAATAGTAATGACGGTAATTATCTTTAATTGTCTTGATTAATGAGTAATCAGGTAGTCAAGGATAATAAAATAATATCGTAAAAATAAATAATGAAACCCAAAAGTGTCCTAATTCTACTGGTTGTCTCATGGCCGACCATGGGATGCCTTGTGCCAATCTTGGGGACCCATGGAATCACTTTTGTGGGAAAGTGACTTTTTATCTTTTTATTTTTTTTAATGAAAGTAAATACAACAAATAATGTATCACCTAAATAAAACATTTTTAATTTTGTCTAAATAAATGATCATTTGGACTATAAATATTCATTTGAAATCTAAAAATATTTCCTACATTATATTATGTTTTTTATAATTTTTAGACATTAAATAAATTAAATAATTTATGACATCATGATGACGCAGTGATTACCTCATTATTTAACGATTTAAATAAAATGAAAAGATAATGTAAAATCTAAGAACCACACCAGTCAAAAACCTATTGGATGGGTATATTTCGAACCCTTATCACCGTATCCTCAAATTATATCAATTTGGGACCTTTAAAATCTGAAACGCATTTTAAAATAAAGTAACATTTCTTTACATTCGAAGAGTGCCCCTCCTCTCCTCTTATAAAAGGCCCCCACCTCTACCTCTTTACCCACACTTCCAATGCCTTTGGATTGGCCAAACCCTGCCCATTTTGTCTCTCCACATCCCTCTATTACTCCTTGAAGCCTCACATTGGGAAGAAGTCTTCCCAAGGAAGCCTTTGAGCTCAAACCAAAGGGAGTTACCCGATTTTAAGGTAATGTCTTCACTTGAGTCCTTTTGTTTTATTTTGCTTCTCCAACCCCCTAAACTCTTTTTATTAATTTATTTTGTAACAACTACAGTATCATCAATATAATATGTTGTTTTTATAAGAAGTATTAGAGCTACACTTACACACACCTACATATAATGGTTAAAGAACATACTGTTTCCGTGGATGGCGAATTTCTGCCTCCCGAAACGATGATTGTTCAACATTCTTTTAGCACCTTAAAAGGTGGCCATTAAGATGACACTATATTAATATATGATATATAATATGTTTATGTTTTCCTTAATCTTCCGTATTTTTCATTTTGGGTATACCTTTATGGTTTCCATTATGGGTAAACGTGATATCTTCATTTAAGGAAGTGTGGACCACCGTCCCCTCAAAGTGATTTGATTTTGTTAATGCCATATGTGGGACGTATAAAGGATTTAATTAATGGTAATAGATATGATAATATACTGGAATTATAATATACATTTATATCATTATTATTCCATTACATAAAAATACGAAATATAAATGAAAGTAGCGTTCATGCGTACGTACGGCATACCGTCTCCATAAACGGTGCATTTCATTTCTTACCTCTAAACATTATGTAATATTATAAATGCATGTATATACTGGATATATATGATATATATGATATATAAATCTTGAGTATAACTCTGGATATTATGGATACATGAACAACATGTAATTATAAAGAGCATTTTTTTGACTCAAGTACCAATGATCGTTAAAATGACCATTATTAACTTAAATAATTACATAGTGTTCATGACATGGTAATAAGTGATATAAAAGGAATAATGAACTTGAAAAAGGTTCTTAAGCAAGTAGAAATTAACTCAAGTTTATTATTCCGGAGATTAAAGAGCGATCGAGTCAAGTCGGACCCGAGGTGTGGGACTTCATCTCAATCTCCTTTCATTGAGGCATATTTTATTTTATACACAACCTTCTTTTATACGATGTATAAACCCCTTTGACTTTTACTCTTATTCAAAAGGAATATTTTTTATACAAAGCGTTTTACTAAACGAAAAAAGGGAATGTTTTTTTCTTGTCGTACGTATGCGGCGACAACGACTTCTCCACCGCCGTGACCATTATTTGAGTTTCGGCTTCCTCTACAAGCCATAACTTTTTTTTTAAAAGAAAAATAAATACCATTTCTTACTTTTTTTTTATTTTGGTATTGAAAATGGTTTTCATAATGTTTTTATATCAATGTGTTGTATTGTTATCTTGTTATTGAAATATGTAAATGTTATGTATCCTTTATGCATGTTTTATGTGATACAATTCTGTTATGGTTCATGGGAATTGTTATGAAGACGGGTGGTTCCGTGATAAACTAAGGGCGGGTGAGCCCGATATAGCTCTCCAATGCATTGGGTAATGCGAAAAAGTGAAACATTATGGTTTCTCCAAAGAGATTTGGCGATTATACTGTGATGGGTATTCCGAACGTAACCAAGGGGGTTACTCCCTATGTATGAATGTTATGAATTCCTCAAGTTACCTTTATGACTTATGACTTATATGATTTATTCATGATTTGATGAGGTATGTTAAAGTGCCTATGTTTTATGGGTAAAGTATAATTTCATTTTTATGTATATATGAACTCATGTTTCCTTTCCATATTTTTATAACCCTTACTAAGCTTTTTATTTTCATCCCATGTTTCTGAAATGTTTTTCACAAGTCAAGGGAATGGTACATGATAAGATGATAGTGTCAAGGAAGTTTCAAGAAAGAATCCATGTTTTATTTTCAATATGTTTCCTTTTATTAGAAAAATGAATACTGTCTCTTATTGTAACCACAATGTTTAAATTTGGGATGTAATTCATGTTTTATGTTCTAATTCTCTAAAACTCTAAACCTGAAAAGATTCTCAATGTGTAATCTTGTAATAACTCAAGATTAAGTAAGGTTTAAGGCTGGGGCCTTATACTTTGTGTATGGTGTATTGAAGAAATTTAAAATATCATATCACAGTATGAATCCACATAAAACTAAAAAAATTCCAAACATTTCCACAGATGGCCCATTTTTACACCTTACAAAAAAGTAAGCGCTATGTGTAACTAATGCATTCCAACACACCAAAACTGATAATTTCCAAAAGACACCACATGGACACTCAAAACCCCACTCAATCGTCAGGTTATCCTCTTTAAGGGGTATCTCACTGGGTAATTCCTACTTCCCATCTCAATATCACTAAAATATATGTGGGTATTCTTTTCCTAAATTCCCGATCAAAATAACCAACACATTCTTCCACGAGACTCTTCTCATCTCTCTTTTAGGATAACATACTAAATAAAAAATTCAAACATCACTTTCATGTACACATATACCCATAATCATCTTATTTGACCTTTTATTAATAATTGATGGTATCTCACTCAATCACATGAAAACCACATGATCACCCACCACATTGGTGTCATCCATGAAGTACATAGAGACTACCTATGATCAATGTATCATAAACCCTTATATAATGGATCATGTCACAACATCCAATCAATAAAACCAACTAAATCTATAAAATTTTATGCCTACATCTATTATAATCTTTTTAAACCTGATCATGATACACAAATTACTCTACATTCTTACAACACTAAAGCACAAGTCATCTCATGTGACCCCTCTCTACCCACTCAATGGTGTCTTACACCCCAATTCATATTCAGCCTATTCTAAAACGTATCTCTAAAACAATCCACCTATATTAAATCTTTACCATGTATACAAAGCCAAATCCTACCCATATTCGGTACTAATGAACCACTCACAATTATGTAGAGTATAATGATAATTAAATTGTGTCCCATGAAAAAATAAATGAATCCAATCATCATAAAATAATTAGTATATTTTGAGTAAATTCCCACCAACATCTTATATATAAAAACAATATATATGTTTTTATTGACTACTAAAATAATTGAAACCCTAATTCATAAGAATGGTTTAACAGACATAAGAACATGGATTTCAAGTGATTAATGTTTTCCGTGTATAAATCATTCTCAACTGGTAATTTAATCAAAATGATAATAATAAGACAAGAAATAAAATACTCAAATATGAACAATAGGATTGAATAAATATATCATCCATAATAATAATATCCATGAAAGATAATACCATAACACTTTTTATTTGGGCTCATACCAAATGAGTGTTAATTAATCAACAACCCTATGTCCATTATACCCTTTAAAAAAATATTATATATATTTATTGGGTTCAAATTTAATAAAAATATGCAGAAGACTATAATTAATTTTTTTATCACCCAAACAAAAATCTCCAAAAATACCATCGTCAAGGTCACCACATTAGCTCCTGCATGCTTCCCTTAATGTAAAAGGTCACCAACCCATGGAATAATTTTTTAATCAACATTGGTCTGGGGATATAATTTCCTTACCAAATCTATATAGTATATCAAATATCATATATTTTTACATAATTGATGAAGAGATTATGCATTTATGGCATTACTTCAAAAATAAAAGTATAATCAAATAAATGTAAATATATTATTTAATAATAATAATGTAGTCACACAACTATAAATAATAATTTAACAATTATAATAAAAAAACAATAAAAAAAATAACACATGAATCCACTACTAATCACATGCCACAATTCATTCTATCTTCCTATCCATGTAAAGTTATTATAGTCATATCCACTTCATGAACCATTCATGGACTAGTATACCAGTAAAAAGGTCTAAAAACAAACCTAGAATCCCAACCATGGAGTTAGTATAAATCAATAATTCACCACTAACACATCCTATAACTCACCTATATTTTACAAAAATAAAATATTTTTGATTGTATATTCAATAGGCAACACATAAATTAAACGAACCAAGAAATATATTACTATTATAAATTACTAATTAAATTTCATGGTTAGAATATTATTCACTAATTTATTAAACACATACACACACACACACACACACATACATATATATTCCTAAATATATATTATTTATACATTTTTATTAAATATTTAGATCAATTTTTAGTAAAAAACGTTTATTTTTTATGAATATTTTTGTAGAAAAATGTTATTTATTATATTTAATGAAATAATATTATAAATAATTTATTTAACTATTATAAACATTAATTATAAAAATAAAATACATTATTAAATTTTAATCACAATACATTCTTTGGGTGAATGTTTTTTATTTTTTTGAAAATACCTAATTTTTTTGATTACTAAAAATACTGATTATTCTAAATAATCAATTATTTTCTATAAATTCAAAATTTTAAAAGTCCCATTATGGATTGAATACTATTTCATGTAAAATAAGTATTATTTATTTATATTTAATAAAATTATATTATTTTAAATCAAATTCTTGTTGGAATTTAGTAAAAGGTTGACTATGGGTTTAAAATGGGAATCTTTAAAAAACATGCTTCGAAGTGCCTAATTGTTTAACTATATAATTAATTAAAAACCCCTTATGATGAATATTATGAATTAAATTATAATAATATATATAAAAATAATATAAAAATATAATCATAGAATTCTTATTATTATTCATATATATGATAAAATAGAATCTTTTTAAAAAAAGTACACATCTTGAAACCACTATTTTTCATCACACAAGTGGGTTTTATTTGAAATTTAATTTTTCCACATATGTGAAATAAATTTGGTAAAAAAAATTTCACATTTGGAATCAAAATAATTTATATTTATAATAATATCAACATAACTTTCCACTATAATTAATAGTGAACACAAAAAAAAATTAATTACCATGGTTAAGTTAAAAATGGGATAACCTGAGGTGGGAGTAATATAAAGAACCGAAAATTTCAAGGATGTTTTTTTATAAATACTTTGTAATTTTACGAGTCCGTGACTTCTGACGGAAAATGATTCTGAGCCCCAGTGTGCCCAGAATCAATTTCCAAATTTTAACTCGCGTATGTTTAGTAAATGAATGTGCAGGTTTTTCTATCATTTAAATCAGTGCTCAGAATTGAAATCTGAGCGCACTGATGAACTCGAAGCACCAGTAATTTTTTAAGGAGACCTTCACTGTAGTTTCTTTTTAAGCGGGATGAGAATTATTTATTGGGGGATTAATTATGTAGTAAATAAAATTGTTTGTACAATTTTATTCTGTATCTAAAGAGGTTATTTCCTCCCATGGGTAGTTAAGGGTGGGACCCACAGAAACAAAACTACCCAATTGCAAATGTTAGATAGGTGGGGCCCACATGATCCCCAACCATTTATTTTTCCTCTAAACTCCTTAAACCCACTCATTAATTTGGAAAAACACCCTTTAATTTCCAATCTCTCCACCTCCCTCACTCTATTAATCCATGAAAACCCCTCAAATTAATGAAGATATTTCCTCTCCCTCTCCTCTACCAATATTTAATTAAATTCCAACACATTTAATTAATGAGGATCTTTCCTCTCCCTCTCCTCTCCCTCTCTTTAATTAAATGCAAAGACATTTAATTTATGAAAATCTTTCTTCTCCCTCCCTTTAATTAATTTCCAATGCATTTAATTAATGAGGTGATTTGGATTTTGAAAGTTAATTTTCTTATGTAATAAAATAATAGGAGGAGCCTATTTTTTTACCATAGGAAAGCTTTTGTTGTGCTATGGAGGATTGGGAGATCTCTTGAGTTCTTGATGAACACCGCCCTCTGACAAAGAACGACGATTACATTGACGAAGAATGTTGGTTCCACAAAGAACGATGATGCGCCTCCCATTCTCTTCTCTACAACAAGAGAGAAGACGCTGATTCTTCCTCATTCACACACTGACAACATCTACGAAACCCCACCCGGCGATTCCATCTTCTGCGATGCCTGACGTGCGTCATCAATTATATGAGGTAGGGGTTTTTTCTTGAATGTGAATATTTTCGTACCCCGTTATTCAATGGGAATCATTGTTTAAATATGGCCAATTGTTATCGCTTTACGCGGAGGGTGAAGGCCGAACGAACTTGACCCGAGGACCCTCCACTGATCTCATTTATTATTTTAGAATTGGTAGCCGAAGGTGGAGGAAGCACAACGTCGTCGCACCGCGCTGGGAATGCGGCGTAGGAAGCTGGTGATGTCGCACCGGCTGTGCAGGGGGAACCGCAGCCCGCATTGCGGGCTGCTTTGGGGGAAGGACCGAACGGCCTGTTGAATGGCCTGGTGAAGGGGATCCGTAGTGGAAGGAGGGAATCGTGCTTGATGACCGGCCATCCCATCAGCTGGATGGGCGGAGCAGGACCTCAGCGCCAGGAGGACGACACGCTGAAGAATCTCGTGGCCCATCGTGCGGTCCGCGTGCACCAGAAGACCGGCCAGCCTAGCCGGTTGGTTTGGGATGGTCGATGCCGCTTGGTGCTGCTGGTTCAGATAGCCGTGGGGCCACATCCCTCGGCCCTCTCGACTAGCTTGCCGAGAAGGCCAGGTCGTGCGCCCGGCCGAGTCGGGCCGCGCCCCGCCTGTCGGGCCGCACCCCATTGGGCCGGTTTGCGGCACTTCATGTCGGGCAACGCCCCTCAGGCAATGCCCATCGGGCAAGGCAGCGCGACTCATCGGGCCGGTCTGACCCCTCTGCCAGGTCAGACCTGCCAAAACAGAGTCAACTTGACCCAGCATCACATCGGGTCTAACAGAAAGGGCCCGTTTTAACTTAAATGTGAATAACACGAAGATCGCGCGTCTGATCGATGCCCCTTCAGAAGAACTGGGACCCTTGCGACGAGGCGGTCCTTTTATGATACTCTATGTGAGTTTTGGAAGACTTTGGAAAAATATCCGGGTTTGGAACGAATGTAATTCCAACCGGGCCCTCAGAGTAAAAACACTTATACCGTAAGGACCAGACGTCTGATTGACGTTTCGTCGACTATTTTGGATTTCTCCTAGTGAGATGGTTCTTTTTCCATACATCAACTGTGGTTTGGACGTAGTTGAAGTATGGGATGGTTGGATTGTACCTGAAATCCATCAGGGCCCCTGGAACGAAACTGAAAATAACTCACATACTGGGCATCTGATTGACGTGTCATCTATTGCGTTGAGACCCCTGTGATGATGCAGTCCTTTGCGATACTCTTTTGTGGAACATCATGACACTTGGAGTGTCGACTAGTAACTCATGGAGCGGATCCTCCTAGAGACGATCATATGGAGTACGGTGACCTTGTAGCTAGTTGAGACCTGATGACTGCTTGTCTGATTCATATCAGAGTGACTTGACTAGCCTAGTGGGGAGCACTACTGTGTTGGGGTTGCAGACCCATAGAGGGGAGCACTGCTGTGTTAGGGTGGGTGACCCGTGGTACTCGATAGGAGAAGTACCTCTGTTGGATAGTAGGGGGAGCACTATTGTGTTGGGGTGGCAGACCCACAATACTCGACCGTGGAGGAGTACCTTAGCAGTCTAAGGTTAGTGAGTAGCACCTCATATTCATGATAGGACTACTATGATCGACAAAGGAGGAGTTCTCTAGCAGTCGTGTTTTCGTCATCAAGAAAACAAAATCCCTGTTTGAGCTACGTCAATGACCTTTGTGTTTTTCTCATGATTGAGATGAGTTACTTGATAACTTAGCTATATGTATGGGCATATACCTAAGTAAGGGTTATCTGTTGAGATCCTATTTTGTGGTTATCCATGTTGGATTTAGTGAGACATTGAGGGTCTCTGGGTCCCTACTGAGTATCGTTATACTCACCCCTAGAAAGGCTATGCCCGCACCTTGTTGTGTTGGATGCAGACGACAGACAACACTGACGGAGAATGCGTGTGCGAGGACAGGATGACACCTGGAGGTGTACCTCACGACGAGTCAGTACCCGGAGGTGGACCTCACTATGATTCTGTACCTGGAGGAGGTTGATGGATGAGGGCGCTGGGGAGGCTATCTTTACATACCCTTCAAGTAGTGTCTGTGGTGGATGATCTAAGAGCTTCGCTATCTGTACCTACCCTTCAGGTAGGATCTGTGGTGGACGATCCAGGAGCTGCTTGACACCTTCTAGTTGTTTTGGCTTTTACCTTGTACTTTACAATTGGGAATGTATTTTATAAGGCCACAGCCTTAAACCATACTTAATTCTTGAGTTATTACAAGATTACACATTGAGGATCTTTTCAGGTTTAGAGTTTTAGAGAATTAGATCATGAAACTTGCATTACATTCCACATTTAAACAAAGTGGTTACATAAAAGACAGTATACATTTTCCCATCAGTGTAAACATAATTAAAATAAAACATGGATTATTTATTGACACTTCCTTAACATTATCATCACATCACATACCTTTCCCTTGACCTGTGAAAAACATTTCAAAAACATGGGATGAGCATAAAAGTCTCAGTAAGGGTTATAAAAAGTATGGAAAGGAAACATGAGTACATATATACATAAGAATGAAATCATACTTTACCCATAAAGCATAAGAACTTTAACATACCACATAAAATCATGAATAAATCACAGAAATAATAAGTCATAAAAGGTATCTTGAGTCATTCATAACATTCTTACGTAGGGAGAAACCCCCTTGGTTACGTTTGGAATACCCACCACAGTATATTCCCTAAATCTCTTCGGAGAAACCTTAAAGATTCACTCCTTCGCATTACTCAATGCATTGGAGAGCTATATTGGGCTCACCAGCCCTTGGTTTATCACAGAACCACCTTTCTTCATAATAATTCCCAAGAACCAGAACATAATCGTATCACATAAAACAAGCATAAAGGAAACATAACATTTCCACCTTTCAATCACTAGATATCAATATAACACATTGATATAAACACATTTTGAAAACCATTTTCAATACCAAAATAAACGAAAAGTAAAACATGGCATATATTTTTCTTTTAAAAAGAATGTATGGCTTGGAGAGGAAGCCGAAACTCAAATAAAGGACATGGCGGAGGAGAAGTCGTTGTCGCTGCATACGTACGACAAAAACATTTCATTTTGTCATTTTGTAAAATGCTTCGTATAGAAAAGATTACTTTTGGATAAACGTAAAAGTAAAAGGGGTTTATACATTGTATAAAAGAAAGTTGTGTATAAAATAAAATATGCCTCAACGAAAGGAGATTGAGATGAAGTCCCATACAAAAACGGTATCCTTGGATTAAGGATAAATCAGTTACATAATTATGTGTGACAAATGAGTACACAAAATATAAGTGGGTATTAAGTGTATAACAATAAAAGGACATTCACACATAATCATAGAACGACATATTCAAGGTGTACAAGTTTATCCCAAAGAATCAGAATTGGGTTAAGAAGTTCCCTTGCAAAAATTCGACAGCCTAACGGTGTCACTTCAAAATTCAGAAAAAGAGTTGAAGAGAGATAAAAAGGGTATCTCATCACTTGGTCATAAAATTTACATCAATAAGGATATATAAGAAAATATCCAAACATTATAGTATGGGAATTAAAAGACATAACAAAATAAGTCTTTTAAAAAGAGGAGGGTGAAAGGTTCCCTTACCGACCCGGGTAACTTTCGAAACGTACACCCCATTGAAGAAGTGTCATACAATGAATATTTAAATACCCATAAATGAAATTATATTACACAAAGAGAATAATAATGGGAATTACATACACCACTCAAGGAAATGGTGGAAAATGTAGCATAAATCTCACGGGACTAAAAGTGAGATGAAAAATCACTTCCGAAAACTCGGCAGCCTAACGACGCGACTTAAAACTTCCAAAATGGATTGATGAGAGAAAATAGGGTCTCTCATCATATGAACATAAAAATTACATTAATAGTAATATAAAAGAACATCCCAATCATAAGAAATATTATCTTAAAAGGAATGACATAAAAGAGTGTACTTAAAGAGAAAGAGAGGGGTAGGATCCCTTACCTCAGGTCCGACTTGACTCGATCGTTCTTTAATCTCCCGAATAATAAAAATGAGTTAATTTCCACTTCCTTAAGAACCTTTTTCATGTTTATTATTCCTTTTATATAACTTATTACCATTTCATTAACAATATGTTGTTATTTAAGCTAATAAAGGTCGTTTAACGATCATTGGTACTTGAGTCAAAAATAAACTCTTTATAATTACAAGTTCTTCTTGTGGTAAAATGTCCATTATATCCATAATTGTATTCATGATGCAGATATCATATATATCATATATATCCAGTATATTCATGCATTTATAATATTACATAACAATTAGAGTTAAGAAATGAAATGCACCGTTAATGGAGACGGTAAGCCCTACGTACGCATGAACGCTACTTCCATTTCTATTTCATATTTAATGGAATTAAAACATAATGATACATAATAGTATTTTAATGCCAGTATGGTATCATATATAATATCGTTAAATATATCCTTTATACATACCACATATGGTATTAACAAATCAAATCACTTAGAGGGGGTGGTAGTCCACACTTCCTAAAATGAAGATATCGCGTATACCCATAATGGAAGCCATAAAGGTATGACATAAATGAAAAATACAGAAGATTAAGGAAAACATAAACATATTATATATCATATATAAATATAGTGACATCTTAATGTCCACCATGAAAGGTGTTAATAGAATATTAAACAATCATTGTTTCGTGAGACAGTAATTCGCCATCCACAGAAACAGTATGTTCTTTAACCATTAAACGAAGGTGTGTGTAAGTGTAGCTCAAATAATTAACATAACAACATACTATTATATTTAAGATACGTTTGTTGTTACAATAGAAAGGAATAAAAATAGTATATGGGGGTGGAGAAGCAAAATAAAACAAAAGGACTCAAGTGAAGACATTACCTTAAAATCGGGTAACTCCTTTTGGTTTGAGGTCAAAGGCTTCCTTGGGAAGACATCTGCCCAAAGTGAGGCTTCAAGGAATTAGGAAGGGATGTGGAGATACAAAATGGGAAGTGTGTGACCGAGCCAATAGCTTTGGAAATGTGGGTAAGGAGGTAGAGGTGGGGGCCTTTTATAAGAGGAGGGGAGTGGCACTCTTGGAAAGTAAGGAAATGTAAATTTATTTTAGAATGAGTTTCTGATTTTAATGGTCCCACATTTATGAGTTTTGAGGATAAGGTGATAAGGGTTCGAAGTCCACCCATCCAATAGGTTTTGGACATGTGTAGGTGTTATATTTTACATTATCTTTCCATTTTATTTAAATTGTCAAATAATGTGGTCATCGCTGAAACATCATGATGTCATAAATAATTTAATTTATTTAATGTCTAAAAATAATAAAAATATATTATGATGTAGGAAATCTTTTTATCTTTCTAATTAATATTTATAGTAAAAAATATGACTTGTATAACCCCATGTAAAAGTTGTTTTAATAAAACATCTCATGTTTGTGTCATTTTTACTTTAACATTAAATAAAAAGTTATTTATGTCATTTCCCAACCAAAGTGGCTCCATGGGGTCCCAAAGTTGACCCATGGATTTTATTTGTCGGCCATGACAGATCCAATTAGGGTAGGGCATGTTTAAAGCTCATATCATATTATTAAAACATTATTTTTACCTTAAACTACACTAATTACCTCTAATCGCGATTAAAAACATAAAAGTTATTGTTCCCCAAGAAATTATTTTAATCTCATTGAACCAAATTTTACTTCGTAATGACAACCATGTATGTCAGATTTTTGAAATTCAAAACACAAAGGTGGAAAATTTTCATTTAAATGCAAAATCCGTTTTTATAAGTACCACTAAGTGGTTTCACTATTCATCAAAAATTGAAGTTTTTCAGAAAATTACCAAAAATTCACCCTAATCTATATTTGATATTCCAAATTCAAAAATGATGTCTATTTTAAAAAATTCAAAACATATAAGTTTCATTTATTAATTTAATAAATAATTCCCACTGTCAAAACAAATAGCGTGTTTTTATGAAATAAAATATATCAAAAGATTGACACTAGTTTAAGTCCGATTTCAAAGTGAAATTAATTCCAACGACCAATATTGTATTAAATGGTAAAAATATATTATAATTTCACTTTAAAACCAATTAAATTGATAATATAATAATATAAATAAATTATATTAAAAGGTTGTTTTGAATTAAAATACAACATTTTTCACTATTCAATAAAAAATGAACTTTATCCGAAAAATAACAAAAATTTACACAAATTAAATTTTGATGTCCCGATTCTAAAGAATAATTTTATTTTGTAATATATAACACATAAAATTATCAAAAAGTGGATTTAAAAGAATTTTTCCATCAAAAGGCGGTTAATCGACCCTTTAAAGAACATTAGAATGTTTACTCTTAAAATTGGATTCATTCGCATTTTTAATCCTCTAAAATTTATTGTATAAAGTAAAAATATTTTACAATCATATATAATAATTTTGTAGTTAGTTCTATTCATTCCCTCCATCACAACATCTAGGCTTTAACTACCATTTAAAATAATATTATTTTATTATTAGAGTGCAACATAAGATTCCCAAGAAACTCGTTGTTACGTGTTGGGTACGCCCTCGAGCATAGAGTCCCCTTTAAAGTAATATTAATATTTTATTCACAAATATGGATAAATATAAAAATGAAATATTCTTTATTTACCTGGGGTGTTACATCTTTCCCCCCTTTTGGGAATTGTGTACTCCCAATTTTAAAATTGGGCTTTGAAACATCCTTGAAAGTCCCACATTGGAACAAGAGTCGGCAAAACAATCACTTTAAAATAAAGAAAGATAAGTACAGAGGTCACCCATGTTTACCCATTATATGATTCCATGTAGGAAAACATGGACATGGAGGAGAAAACATAGGGTCATGTTCTAATGGAGAGTGATAGAAAACATGTTTAGGAGAAAGGTATCCATAGGAAAATCACAAACATGTGATGGGTTAAACGGTATTAGATTCCCCATTAGAAAAATTTAATAGAAAACATTTTTGTTTTAAGTTAATTTTTATTGAGGAATTTATTTATAAGGAAACATAATCACTTACCATGTTGACATTCAACTTTTATTAGATTCCTTACACAAACTCATATTTTCTCTAAAAGACGAGTATTGTAGAAGACTTGTTCACATTAAGAGTTCTATAATCAACTTCTAGAGAATCACCCAATCCACAAAAGAGAACTATATACTTCCCATGTCTTTAGACATTAACGAAAACCAAATCCAAAGAAGGTTTGTACAAGATCAGATAATCCAGAAAAGGATAACCCTTTAAAAAAAAGAAAATCTATTCTTAATCTCTAAAATTTTTCCAACAAAACCCAAAGTTCAATGAGGACCATTCGATAAACAATTTTTCCATAAAATTATTCAAAGCAAACCAAACAAAGATTGAAACCTAAATATTGAAAAGATTTAGTCACATAGTTTTCTAAGTTAAATCGTAACATTTATCTCCAGACAACATCAGTTTCTCTTAATGTCTCGTATTTAAAAGTAATTAACCTAATCACATATCCTCCATTATAGGTTAATAAATTTCCATATATAACCCAAAATCAACATACTCTTAATTCATAAAATCATCTAACTAAAAAGAATTAGTCAAACTAACAAGAGACTTCACGTAGTCCAGTTGTAGGTGATAAATACCATTTGCACTTTGGTTGTGGGTTTGATTCCCAAAGCTTTGTCCGACGCAACGGGTTGTCACACGTTCTGCGTGTTATCCTTTTTCCAAAACTATATAATTCTCACATCATTCCCCAAAAAGAGGTAAAATCATCAAAAATGACCATAACATAATTTAACCTCAATTTTATCTCATGCCTTTCAATTCCATCATAACATATAGTAACCCATAATTACCTCAAAAGTACGGATCATATAAACCCAAATGGTTCTTTATAACTATGTCCACAAAAGAACAGATAACTATTCCATGAATAAAATTTTCATATATTAAAAATTATGGTTACACATACTATAAAAAGTCTTCTAATGTAACCCCATCATCAAAAAAAAAGACTTAATACTCTTATGATTTTCACCATAACTCTTGAAGCCCTTATATGATGACATCTTACTCATTCAACATTCTTCATGACTCCATTAACCATTCCTTTCCAACTTATTCTGAAATACTTATTTCCTACAGAAAAATCATGAATCATATCCTATGATTCCAAAATAGGAAAACAAAAGTTATGAAATAATCCATACCTTTGATTGGTCATTTTCAGTTTCATCATCTGCAATCGGAACGGCATTAGGTATTGGTAAACAAGTATTTGTACAATCATGGTGATCCCATTCACGAAACTTCTTCATAGTACATGTGTTTGCATAATGACCATGCACACCACATTTAAAACATTCAATTGATCCCTCAGAAAGAACTTCTTTCTCTTTCCATGAGTCTACTTGATGGTTCCTTTTTCCATGGTAGGTTCTTGCTTTATGACCTTCATTTCCCCATCTATAGCATATTTATGTCCCTTTGAAACATTTTCCTAGGTGTTTCTTTCCACATCATTGACACATAGGTTTTTGAACACACTTACCTTTATGATTATTACCCATAGTTCCATAGGGATTTGTTTCTCGCATATATGATTCCTTATAGAAATCACCAAGGTTTTGGTGGTCAATCATGACTCCAGATAGTTGGTTGAGGATAAACACAAGAGTTATCATTGTAGCTCCCATATCATTCAGTTTCTTCCTCAAAAAACTGTCACAGTTTCCTTCACATCCACTGTTACTTTGGTGCCTACTAGATCCATCCATTTACTAAAACCAAAAAGGTTAATGTGAGTATATCAACAAAACCATCATCTACTAACGAGGAAGATAAACACTAAGATATAATTACTCATTAACTGTATCTAATACTAGGACTCTTTCTGAAATCCTAACCATTATGGTAATGTCACTTATGCTTAAAGAATACCCTAACCTCTAAAGTTATCTAAACTGACCTCTAATACCAACTATAAGGCCTCATCCATAAAGCTTACTTAAATCTTGAGTGATTAAAAGATTACACATTGAGGATCTTTTCTGGTTTAGAGTTATAGAGAATTAGATCATGAAACTCGCATAACATTCCACATTTAAAAAAAGTGGTTACATAAAAGACAATATTCATTTTTCCCATCAACAGAAACATATTTAAAATAAAACATGGATTATTTCTTGACACTTTCTTGACACTATCATCACATCACATACCTTTCCCTTGACCTGTGAAAAACATTTCAAAAACATGGGATGAGCATAAAAGGCTCAGTAAGGGTTATCAAAATCATGGAAAGGAAACATGAGTACATATATACATAAGAATGAAATCATAATTTACCCATAATGCATAAGAACTTTAACATACCTCATAAAATCATGAATAAATCATAGAAATCATAAGTCATAAAAGGTAAATTGAGGCATTCATAACATTCTTACGTAGGGAGTAACCCTCTTGGTTACGTTTGGAATACCCACCACACTATATTCCCTAAATCTCTTCAGATAAACCTTAACGTTTCACTCCTTCGCGTTACCCAATGCATTGGAGAGCTATATCAGGCTCAACTGCCCTTAGTTTATCACGGAACCACCCATCTACATAATAATTCCTAATAACCACAACATAATCTAATGACATAAATCATGCATAAAGGAAACATAACATTTCCACCTTTCAATCACAAGGTATCAATACAACACATTGATATAAACACATTATGAAAAAAAATTCAATACCAAAATAAAAGAAAAGTAAAACATGGTATTTAATTTTCTTTTCAAAAAGAAGGTATGGCTTGTAGAGGAAGCCGAAACTCAAATAAAGGACACGGCGGTGGAGAAGTCGTTGTCGCCGCATACGTAGGACAAAAACATTCCCTTTTGTCATTATGTAAAATGCTTA
Source organism: Viscum album (assembly GCA_963277665.1). Taxonomy (NCBI): domain Eukaryota; kingdom Viridiplantae; phylum Streptophyta; class Magnoliopsida; order Santalales; family Viscaceae; genus Viscum; species Viscum album. The sequence goes on along the minus strand of OY728136.1, from coordinate 795,345,794 downwards.
GTATAGAAAAGATTCCTTTTGGATAGACGTAAAAGTCAAAGGGGTTTATACACCGTATAACAGAAAGTTGTGTATAAAATAAAATATGCCTCAATGAAATGAGATTGAGACGAAGTCCCATACAATGATGGTATCCTTGGATTAAGGACAAATCAGTTACATAATTATGTGTGACAAATGAGTACACGAAATATAAGTGGGTATTAATTGTATAAAAAATAGAGGACATTCACACATAATCATAAAATGACATATTCAAGTCGTACAAGTTTATCCCAAAGAATCAAAATTGGGTTAAGAAGTTCCCTTGCAAAAATTCGATAGCCTAACGACGTCACTTCAAAATTCAGAAAAAGAGTTGATGAGAGATAAAAAGGGTATCTCATCACTTGGTCATAAAATTTACATCAATAAAGATATATAAGAACATATCCCAACATAATAGTATGTGTATTAAAAGACATAAAAAAAATAAGTCTTTTGAAAAGAGGAGGGTGAAAGGTTCTCTTACCGACTTGGGTAACTTTCGAAACGTACACCCCATTGAGGAAGGGTCATACAATGAATATGTAAATACCCATAATGAAATTATATTACAAAAAGAGTATAATAATGGGAATTACATACACCACTCAAAAGAAATGGTGGAAAATGTAGCGTAAATCTCACGGGACTAAAAGTGAGATGAAAAACCCCTTCCGAAAATTCGACAGCCTAACGACGCCACATAAAACTTCCAAAATGGATTGATGAGAGAAAATAGGGTCTATCATTATATGAACATAAAAATTACAATAAGTTTAATATAAAATAAAATCCCAATCATAAGAATGATGAGCTTAAAAGGAATGACATAAAAGAGTGTACTTAAAGAGAAAGACACGGGTAGGATCCCTTACCTCGGGTCCGACTTGACTCGATCGTTCTTTAATCTCCTGAATAATAAACTTGAGTTAATTTCTACTTCCTTAAGAACCTTTTTCAATTTTATTATTCCCTTTATATTACTTATTACCATTTCATGAACACTATGTTCTTATTTAATCTAATAACGGTCGTTTAACGATCATTGGTACTTGAGTCAAAAATAAACTCTTTATAATTACAAGTTGTTCATATGGTAAAATATCCATTATATCACGAATTGTATTCATGATTTAGATATCATATATATCATATAAATCCAGTATATTCATGCATTTATAATATTACATAACATTTAAAGTTAAGAAATGAAATGCACCGTTCATGGAGACGGTAAGCCATACGTACGCATGTACGCTATTTCCATTTCTATTTCATATTTAATGGAATTAAAAAATAATGATACATAATAGTATTTTAATTCCAGTATGGTATCATATATAATATCACTAAATATATCCTTCATATGTGCCACATATGGTATTAACGAAGCAAATCACTTTGAGGGGGCGGTAGTCCGCACTTCCTAAAATGAAGATATCATGTATACCCATAATGGAAGCCATAAAGGTATGCCATAAATGAAAAATAAAGAAGCTTAAGAAAAACATAAACAAATTATATATCATATATAAATATAGTTACATCTTAATGGCCACCATGAAATATGTTAAGAGAAGATTGAACAATCATCGTTTCGTGAGGCAGTAATTCACCATCCACAGAAACAGTATGTTTTTTAACCATTAGACGAAGGTGTGTGTAAGTGTAGCTCGAATAAATAACATAACAACATCATAGTATATTTTAGATACGATTGTTTTCACAAAATAAAGGAATAAAAAGAGTATAGGGGGTTGGAGGAGCAAAATAAAACAAAAGCACTCAAGTGAAGACATTACCTTAAAATCGGGTAACTCCCTTTGGTTTGAGCTCAAAGGCTTCCTTGGGAAGACTTCTGCCCAAAGTGAGGCGTCAAGGACTTAGAGAGGGATGTAGAGATACAAAATGGGCAGGGTTGGGCCGATCCAAAGGCTTTGGAAGTGTGGGTAAGGAGGTAGAGGTGGGGGCCTTTTATAAGAGGAGGGGAGGGGCACTCTTGGAAAGTAAGGAAATGTTACTTTATTTTAGAATGTGTTTTGGATTTTAATGGTCCCACATTGATTTGTTTCTAGGATTGGGTGATAAGGGTTTTAAATAAACCCATAAAATCGGTTTTGGACATGTGTAGGTTTTAGATTTTATATTATATTTCCATTTTATTTAAATCGTTAAATAATGAGGTCATCGCTGCATCATTGTGATGTCATAAATAATTTAATTTATTTAATGTCTAAAAATTATAAACAAAAGACTATGATGTAGGAAAGCTTTTTATATTTCTAATGAATATTTATAGTCAAAAATATGACTTGTATAACCCCATGTAAAAATAGTTTTAGTAAAACATCTCATGTTTGTGTCATTTTTACTTTAACATTAAATAAAATGTTATTTATGTCATTTCCCAACCAAAGTGGCTCCATGGGGTCCCCAAGTTTACCCATGGACTGTCTTGGTCGGCCATGACACATACAATGAGGGTAGGACATGTGTCAAGCTCATCTCATATTATTAAAACATTATTTTTACCATAAACTACACTAATTACCTCTAATTGCTATTAAAAACATAAAAGTTACTATTCACCAAAATATTATTTTAATCCCATTGAACCACATTTTACTTCTTAATTACAACCATGTATGTTGGATTTTTTAAATTCAAGACAAAATGGTGGAAAAGTTTCATTTAAATGGAAAATCAGTTTTTATAAGTACCACTTGGTGGTTTCACTATTCATCAAAATTGATGTTTTTCAGAAAATTACCAAAAATTCACCCTAAGCTATAATTGATATTCCAAATTCAAAAATGATGTCTATTTTAGAAAATTAAAAACATATAATTTGCATTAATTAGTTTAATAATTAATTCCCGCTGTAAAAACAAATAGCGTGTTTTTATGAAATAAAATATATCAAAATACTGACACTAGTTTAAGTCCGATTTCAAAGTGAAATTAATTCCAACGACCACTATTGGATTATATGGAAAAAATATATTCTAATTTCACTTTAAAACAAATTAAAAATATAATATAATCATATAAATAAATTATATTAAAAAGTGGTTTTGAATTAAAATACAACATTTCTGACTATTCATTAAAAAATGATCTTTATCCGAAAAATAACAAAAATTTACACAAAGTAAATTTTGATGCCCTGATTCTAATGAAGAATTTTATTTTTTCAAATATAACACATTAAATTGTAAAAACTTGGATTTAAAAGAGGATCTACATCAAAAGGCGGTTAATCGACCCTTTAAAGAACATTAGAATGTTTACACTTAAAATTGGATTCATTCGCATTTTTAATCCTCTAAAATTTATTGTAAAAAGTAAAAATATTTGACAAACATATATAATCATTTTTTAGTTAGTTATATTCATTCCTGCCATCACAACAGCTAGGCGTTAATTACCATTTAAAATAATATTATTTTATTATTAGAGTGGAACGTAAGATTCCGAAGAAACTCGTTGTTGCGTGTTGGGTACTCCATCGAGCATAGAATCCCCTTTAAAGTAATATTAATATTTTATTCACAAATATGGATAAATATAAAAATGTCATATTCTTTATTTACCTGGGGTGTTACATATTTCTACCCCCTTGCATTCATCACTACTTTTTTTTCAGTTTTACTTTCTGTTTTCTTCTGCTTGTTCTCTAGTTGTGTGTGTTTTAATAAAGTCAATGCCTTCCCAGTTACAGGGAATTACGCCTTTAGTGCTAGTCTCCAGCCCCTAGCCTATGGAATGAGGGCATGGGGTAGTTACGACACAGTCCCTGGGGGACGGGTCATGACAAACATATCTTTCTATGAGAAGACATCGGTAGACATTCAGAAGTTAGAAACATTTGAGAAGTTTGGAACAAGTTTATGTAGGAGGGAAGAGCTTCAACACTCACGAGAATGAGCTTCAATGTGCGAAAACCATCAGGGGTAAATTATATAGGTAACTGTGGTGACGGTTCAACTTCCATATTTAATCCAATGGTTTATAAACCTTCTGAACCGATCTGACGATTGAACTGATAGCCGAAAAAAATTAATAAAATCAGATCTTTTGTGGTTTCAGAGAAAAACAATCGGATTTAAGAAAAAGTGAATACAAAAATACTAAAAACATATTAGAATACCAATATGTAAAATATAAGTATGAAAATTTAAGAATGTAACCATATATTTCGGATTCCTATGATGATTATTTGTATTGAGGATTATTCTTGAAAAAAATTAAAATTTGAATGTTTTGAATACGAAAAATTTTTAAACTACAAAAATTTTATTATGAAAAATCATACTATGAAAATTTTAAATAAAAAACAAATAATTTCCATTACAAAAATTTTGAACTATAAAAAATATATATTACGAAAAATATAAACTGCAAAAATCTTCATTACAAATAATTTTTAACAACAAAAAACTTCCTTATGAAAATTTTTTAACTACATAAATCATCATTACAAAAAAAATTAACTACAAAAATCATCACTATGAAAAAAAAATTAACTACTAAATTCTTCATTAAGAAAAAATTTTAATTACAAAAATCTTCATTACAAAAAATTATTAGCGTATGAAAATTTTTGCAAAAGAATCTTTTTAGAGATTTAACAAACAAATGTACTCCCCATATGAAAAAAAGTTTCTTTATCTAAAGAGATTTGTTTCAATAGGAGGTTAACATGGAATATTACTTTACAGTTATCATTCTTAACTTCTATTTAATGCATCAAATATATTGGATATTAACGATTTGGTGAAAATATCAGCAAGTTGATCTTGTGTTCTGATAAAATGATGAATGATATCTTTTTTTGTGATCCCTAAGAATGTTATTCCTAATATCTATGTATTTTTCATGAGAGTGATGTGCAGTGTTTTTACATAGGGAAATGGAACTAGTATTATCACACAAATTTTTTTTTTGATAAAACTCATACCATAATCTATGAGTGCGTGTTGCATCCACAAAACTTGAGCATAACAACTTCCAGCTACTACATATTCATCTTTCGCAGTGGAAAGTGCTACTAAGTGTTGATTTTTCATGAACAAAAATCTAATGATTCTCTTAAGAAATGACATGTTCTAGATGTACTTTTCTTATCCACTCTACATCCACTAAAGTCAGCATCTGAAAAACTATATTAAACAAAATAATTTCCTAATGTATAAAATATTCCTATATCCACAGTTCCCTTTAAGTAGTGAAAATTCCTTTTCAATGCCTTTAAATGAGAATCCTTTGGATTAGATTGATATCTTGCACATAAGCATACTAAAAACCTTAATTTTGGACCACTAGCTATCAAGTAAAGTAGAATTCCTATCATACCTCTAAAAGATGTTTTATCTACTGGTTTCCCAGCAACATCAAGTTCATGAGAATTTGATGTACTAATGGGAGTACTTATACTCATATTGTTGTCATATCCATACTATTTACGAACAAATTTAATATAAATATGTTGGGATATAAATATTCCTTTTGGTTTTTGAGAAATTTGAAAAACAAGGAAAAATTTTAACCAACCCATCATACTCATTTCAAACTCTGATTTCATTTGATCTACAAAAAAAAGTTAATGATTGCTGAGATGAACCAAATATAATTTATTCAATATAAATTTGATCAATGAAAACATTTTTATAAAAATTCTTTATAAAAATGGTCAGATAATCATTTCCATTAACATAATTAGTTTTATGGAAAAATCATATAAGTCTATCATACGAAGCTCAAAGTGCTTGCTTAAGTCCATATAACGATTTGGTATGTTTGTAAACATGTTTACGATGTTTTGTATCTTAAAAACTAGGAGGATGTTCAAAAAATATCCTCTTTTAAAAAACCATTTTGTAAAGCACATTTGACATCCATTTGAAAAAGATTGAAATTTAATAATGCTAAAAAAGAAAGTCGAAAATGAATAGATTAATGTATAGAAATAGGAGAATAGGATTCATCATAGTCTATTTCATCTTGTTTATTATAGACATTAGAAACCAATCTAGATTTATTTCTTACTATTATTCCATTTTCATCAAATGTATTTCTGAAGACCCATTTTACTCCAATAACATACGTTTCCTTAGATCTTTCTACCAAGGTCTAGACATTATTCCTTTCTATTTCGCTTAGCTCATTTGCCTTGATTTTATCAAATCATCATCACCAAAAGCTTCATCAGTGAATTTTGGTTCTATTTGGAATGAAATGTTAGATGTTCTACATCACTTCTCAAGGTAATTATAGTCCTTATAGGTTGATTTAAATCACCAAAGATACAATCACTAAGATGATTTTTAAGAACCAACTGATTTGGGTTCTGTAAAACCTGCTCATCCAAATAGGGTAGAAAATCATCTGGGGTAAATGTTTCAGAAATACATTCTTGAAATTTTTCCTTATCATAAGGATCTTTTAAAAAATGTTGATAATCAGTTTTTTGAAACACATCCTAAGATCTAGGATGAGGTTGTTTAAAAACAAAAAGACCGGTTTCATCATAATTAACATGTAATGATTCTTCAAAAGTAAAATTATTTTTATAGAAAGCTCTATAATCCCTTGAAGTTATGGAGTAGCCTAAGAAAATTCCTTCATCATATTTTTGGTTTCAATTTGTGTAGATTATCTTTAGTATTCAGAATAAATACCTTGCAACCCAAAACCTTGAAGTAGGAAAGTCTATCTTTTCTACCATTCCATAACTCATAAAGTGTTTTATTAAGAAAATGTCTAATTAAAACATGATTTACAACCTAAAAAATAGTACTTACAACTTTATCCCGAAAAATGTTTGTCTACTGAATATTCACTAAATATGATTATTATTATTTCTTGAATAATTCTATTTTTTTCTTTCAACAACACCATTTTGTTGAGGTGTTCTAGGTACTGAGAAGTTATGAGTAATTATTATTTTTAATAGAAAAAGTTTCAAAATCAGAATTTTGAAATTCTCTTCCATGATCACTATGAATAGTTATCAGAGGAAGGTGTTTCACATTTTTAACTTGGGATCTGAAACTTTTAAAATAAGAAAAATATTCAGATTTCTTTGAAAAAAATAGACCCATGTAAATCTAGTGTAATCATAAACTAAGACAAATACATAATATTTGTATTCAATGCTTCTATATTGTTTTGGAAGAAAAGATCCATATTCACTAACATTATTGAATCAGTGGTTGAGACTTCATCAACTTATTCAAAACCTAATTTATTTTTCTTTTCATATTGAAAAGTATAACCAAATTTTTAAGAATAAACTATAAGCTCTGGTAGAGCCTTAGCTAGTCTTTTCATAGAGAGTTTTTATAGGTACATTATAGTTTTCTAAAATTATATTCCAAAACCAAGAATTATCTTCCATTGCAGTAAGGCAAGGTAGGTGTTGTCTCCTATAGTCTTTTTTGTTTAGTGCGTATACATTCTCTTACCTATTGGATTAATGAATAAACTCTTCCTTGTAATTGTTTACCAAGAACTTATCATTCCTAAAATTCCCAAGGTAACATTCGTAACACAATTTATTTATGATAATGAGGTTGTGCTTAATACAATTAACAAATAAAACATTTTAAATCTAGGTTCTTCCAAGAACAAAAATGTTACCTATACCAATAATTTCTCTCTTATAATTATCACTGAAAGTTACCTTTCCCCTTTTCTTCTTGATAATTTTTTCAAAGAAGTTTTCTTTACCTGTCATATACCAGGAACATCCAATATCTATTTACCATGTATTGATATTGGTACAATCTTTACATTCTTGTAAATATGAGTGTTATACTTTATAAAACCAATCATTCTTGGATCTAGAAAATTCAAAAAGAAAAAATTTAAATATCCACATTTTCATTGAAAAATAAGCTTTATGAAAACATAAGGACTGTGTTCTGTTTAAGGAACAATTTTTATTTCCAATTCCAACCACACTAACACTAAGTGCAGAATAGATCACTTTGAAGAAAAAAATATTTGTTAATAAAAATCATTTTTGAACTTGTATAACCAAAACTAAAATTATTCCTTAGAGATCTTATTTGAGAATACATCTTATCAATGTTTTCCTTCCCTAAGGTAAAGTTTGACAAACACTTTTTCAAGGAAAATATTTCAGTATTTAGTCTAATAAATAATTTTTTATCTTCAAAAACATCAGTTTTAGCACTAGATTTAGGCTTGAAAACATTTTTCTTAGAAATTACTTTATTTAGATCCTTAGAAAGTTTATCCTTCTCAAAATTAACATCCTCAGGGTTTTTCTGGAATTATTACAAAATCAAGGGTTTTCTTAACTATATCCTTAGAAAGATATAATATTTTTTTATTAAGAATGGAAATTCTAGAATTTTCAGTATCAATATTTTTCTTGACTTTAGGATTTTTATACTCAAGGAGCATAGGAAACCTTGAAACTTCTTCATAAGAAGGTAAAGTATTATCTTCATTTGAAAAAGATTCTTCATCCAAGGATTCATTATATTTACTATCATTATAATTAGAATTCAACGATTCATTAGTTATGGATTCAGAACTGTGTACCTTATACATTAAACAAGGATTTTAAATAGGTAACTTTCCATGTAAACCAATATTCATCTATACAGAATATTCATAATATGATGATTCTTCAGAAGAGTCTCCACCACTGGCACTCTAGGAGACATTATATTTCAAAACATTCTTAGTTTTATCATTGTAGTACTTATTAATATTCGACTCAGAATTATTTTCCATTATATATATTTTCTCATAAGAATAGGAAAATCAGGACATATATTTCATGCTCTTTTAAATTGATAACAAGTGACTTCAGTGTCTTTCTTGTCATTCCATTATTTCTTCTTGTATCTAGATTGAAAGTTCATTTATTCAAAAATCTTGTTCGTCCTTCAAGAAATATTTCCTAATTCATATTTTGAAGATTCACTTTTACTATATTCGAATTTTATAATAACCTTCTTAGATATAGATATCGTAACTCTCTCCGGAGTCTTGGATTTCATATGATTAGAAGTGGTTGTAAAAGAAATAGTGCAATTTCAATTTTTCTTCTTATCATTGTCAGTATCTCTCTTTATTCTAGTATCATGTTGAAGAAGTGTTCCAACAAGCTCATCAAGAGTAATCTGTGTGACTTTCCTATTCTCATCTATAGCTATTCTCTTAGATTCCCACTCATTAGAAATGATATCTATAATCTTGTCTACAAGTGCCTTAACGTCCAAACCTTTTTCACCCATGGATTGTAAGCTATTGAAAATAGTCATAAATATCTATTTTAACTTACATATAGGATCTCTATAAGGAAAGAAAGAACCATGGTACTTAGCTCGGATAATAGATATTCTAGTTTCAAAAACATTCTATGTACCAAAATGTGTAACTTCAAGCTTCTTCCAAATACAATTTGCAGATTCACATGAAAAAAATATGGCTATATAATCCTGGTCATAGAACATAAAAGAGTATTGTTATTCTTGTAGTTTAGTTGATATTCATGCTTTTTTGGTTGGTGATGGTACTAACTTCATTGTAAATGATTTTTTATCCTCCAGTATGGATAACAGAATTCTCTACAAATGTATTAATAACAAAAGTCTTCATACGATCTTTCCAAAATTCTTAATAATTCCCCTAAAAATAGGTGGTCTAGTAGGATTTATGTTTTCTATAGAACCAACAATCATTCATACCATCTCATCAAAAATTCCATTCCACACAAACTGTGTTAGAAATAAATGTTTGCAAACAAGGTTAAAAATTTCCTAAGAAATGAAAAAAGTAGAACAATGAAAAAAACCAGATCAATTAAACTGATATGTGAATATAAGTATTTTAGAGACCTTATATGATACAAATTGTAGGATCAGAATGATGATGTAAATGCTCAATATATAATGGGCGTGTCGGTGAATTGTATACTTTTAATTCTTCTTTGAAAATTTTAATCATGGAATAAGACTTCATATTCTTTAACAATGTTAAACAAATTAAATTCAAATGACCTCTTAGTTCTACAATCATGCTTGATTCCAAAAATTTGGGTTTGGAAATGAAAATTAATAATAGTTTACAAAGATAATTATTCTACCTTAAAGCATATAGAATCTTTTTTAATCAGAGTACAAGTATAAGAAAGTATAAGATAGTTATACTTTTCTCAACAACCAAAATTCAGCAGAAAACTTGAAACAATACATGTAACAAGATGTAAATAATTTAACCCAAAGAGAAGGGTATCCAACAACTATGGATAATGGTCCCTTTATTTATACTTTCAAGAAATTTTGTCTTACCCACACTAGGGTAATCCCTAAATATGAATATCGAAATCTGTCTTGCTATCCCAACAAACCCTCAAACTTCAAAGTAGTTGGCACCTTTGTCTTCCTATCCCCAGAGGCCCTTGAATTTATTCAGAAACATTTGGAGTCACACGAAGCAATTATGAACAAGTTGTTCAGTATGCACAAACCATGAAAGTCTCTTTCCCTAGAAATCACTTCTGTAGCATGTAATCTCTATAGTCGTAGAACAATTCTGACCTTGTTCAAATGAGATCCAACTTATAGGCAAATCTTCAACAGTCGGCTCCCTCCTCTAACGGTCATATTTTTCCATGAATTTCAGGGGGACCTATACACATGTCACTCAAACAAAGTTTATTTAGAAACTTATTGCATGACATCGCTTCATAACAATAACAACGATATTAAATGTATGGGTGTATATTCAAAACCAATTTTCGAAGTGTAAGGAGAAAATTAAATAATTTGTATTCTAATCAGAATCACACTAGGTGTCTTTAATACCTGGATAGTTGGATTCTATAACAAAAAAATTAAGAACCTCAATTCTATATAATTCCAGAGTCTGAATTTCAAGTATATTTGGATTCAAAATTCATAATAATTCAGATTTTGTACTCTAAAATATCGAAGTCTAAATTCAGATAATTTAGAGTCTGAACTCATAATGTTTGGAGTCTGAATTCAGAGAATTCGGAGTCTAAACTTAAAATGTATAGAGTTTATATTTAGAGAATTCGGATTCTGAACCTAGAAATTTAAGAATCTGAATTTAATGAATTTAGATTCTTAACTCAAAATGATCGGGTGTCTGAATTCAGATAATTCAAAACCTGAATTTTGTTCCTGAAAACAAAGGGTCTATATCTAAGTATTTATAATATATTGATGTTTTAGATACGAACCTGAATTTTATACTTAGAAAAAAATGAATTATATTATCATATGAATAATGAAAGCATGGTAAGGATAAATTTCATTGGTGAAAGAAAATTTTTTTATGAATGAAATTTTTTCCTAATTATGATAAAATATATTCTCCTTAAGATAGAGTGATTATGATTTTCAAAATAAAAGGGAATGGACATTTTTCATTAAGATAGAGTGTTTATGATTTTCAAAATAAGAGGGACTGACAAATTCATAAGGAACCCTTATTGACTCAACAGGTTATCTAACCATACTCAAACCATATAAAAAATTCTATCCCAAAAAACAAATGCATCACACAACCATACATCTACGGTCTTAGAGTTAAAGAAAAATTGTGCGGTCTCTAGGTCTCTAATATCATCAACTGCATAGTTTTAGAGAAACCATGCTAGCTAGGCCACATAATTTCCATTAACTATATGGCATAATCGTTTCTCCCCATTTTGGATCTTCGAGTTCTGAATGAGCCTTGACTGCACCTAAGACCCCCATGAAATTATTAAGTATCATTATTTTGGATTTTAAGGAATATTAATTGAAAAACATATGAGTCATAGATTAATAAATGGTCGATTAGTTAATACCTCTCCCCCATAATGAAACTCTTACTCAATCATGACTTATGAGGTTAAAGATGTAGAGTTCCTTCAATTTAGATATTATATGATCATCTCATTCCTAAGACATGTCTTGTACCAATTTGTTCTACTATATAACCCTTACTAATTGAACATACATTACATAGAATTTATTCATGCTTCAATGAATTATAAGAACAAGATACTCCTTAAAGGAATAATTTACACCAATTCCAAATAATTATGCTAAAATACATGTGACAAGTATTGATAATTTTTGTGAAGATGATAAATTTTAAAACATCATGCATTGACTGATATCTTGGAAAACGTTACCACTATAAATCCACGAGTACAATCCATTTCACTAACATGAAGGTTCCAATTACCCTTGGGGAGATATTAACCTAACTCTATATATGATTATTCCCCAACCATGGAAAAGATCACAAGAAATCTAGTATCCATCCTCAAATCACAAGAGGTATCCTATGCCTATTAGCATACGAATAATGTCTAGATTGAGCTTTTATCATGATATTTTTTATCAGTTGGACCTACACTATAGTGTTCATCAAGAGGCGTAATCTAGGAACATAATCATCCCCTACCTCAATATCACACATAGGGGAGTAGTAAGGCCTAATATAAAATACTTTACAAGGACCCATCCCAATTGAATACAAAAATCATTTATTATAATTGAAATCAATGAAGGGAATGCGCTTCTCCTAAGAACTCCCAATGTCAAAGACACATCCATGGATCATTTCAATTATAACAAGAATAATATTCTCCATATGTCCATTAGTTTATGGGTGATAGGATATTCTCAGAATAATGTGTATACTAAAGGAATTATATAACCCCTTCTAGAGTCATGAAATAAAATGAGAATCTCTTTCAGAAATGATTAAATGAGGATCCCCATTAAGATATTCAAACTACTTTATGTACAGCCTTACTAGATTTCATACCAATGATGATCTCTCACAAAGGTGTGAAGTGTGAAACATTTTTCAAACAATAAATGAAAACCCACACTGTATCACTTCCATGTGGTGATTTGGTAAACTAGTCACGAAATAAATCAATACATCATCCATTTATCACTCAAGAATAGTACATAGTTGTAAAAGCCCTATGAGAGGATGATTTTATTCCTTCACCTACATATAGGTGGAAAATAAGGTGTTGAAATATGAAATATCATGTTTCATACAACACCACCAATACTAGAACAGTAGATCTCAATACCTTTTAGGGATAGTAGGGTCAATCTCCCATGATGATTCATGGAATTCCCAAATCAGTTCATCACTAATATTTGATGTGACACATACAGACCCTATAAATAGTATGTTATAATCCCCATCCACCATCCAATCTAATGTTGTATCATTGTCTAACATGATTTCTCTTAAGACAAGGTCCTCGGGATCAGATTACTGAGGGATTCATACTCATTCTAGGGGAGTAGAAGTAATTTATATGTTTGTGGCTATTGTCTAACCAGGGTCCTCCAGGACAAAAATTTGAATCTCTATTAATAAGTCCATATGATACCATTCACCACTGGACTCCGGAAGCTCATGTGTTTGAGTCTTCCAAATTAGAGCATCGAAAATAGAATTTCCTTTTCTAGGCATGTAAGCAAGCTCAAAATTGTACGACTTTATGTATTATTCCCACATGATCTACCTAATATTGCGATATCACTATATAAATATGTACTTGTAGATTTTGTGATCAATGAATAGAAAAAACATCTCATAGTAGATAGTTTCTCAAACATTATATATCATTAACTACATCTGCATTCACGAGGATGTGATTTCGGTAACTCCTCTTGTGATTCATCAACTGACAAAAACTATAAGGGAAAACATGATCATCCTACAATATAAATGATCTAATATAAATTATCAATGTGTCACAATATACGATATAAATTTTAGCTACATCAAGTATAATCAGTATCATTGATGATGTCAAACAAAATGACAACTCCTAAATGGATATTTTATAATATTATTATAATATAGAATTTAAACCATTCATTAGAAATCCTTAAAGTGGATATTCAATATGGAATAAATTCTTGATGAAACAACTATATTATTCAATAATCACTTAGAAACTCAGAATGTAAAAGAAATGTTTGGGCTTCCCCAAAGATTCTAAAGATCTCATTCTCTAAGAGTTAAGTAAAAATATAGAATCTTAGATGTTGTGACCCATGAAGTAGACTTATTCGATCTGAAGGTTTCATTTATTGACCATTACATAGAGATGATTCTCTCTTGGTGTACATTGTATGATATCTAGGAGGACAATATGGTTTTGTCTAGAGAGTGAATAAAAAATATATTAAAAAAAAGATCACCATGAATGTATCATGATACGAGTTTAAGAATCAATTCATTAGATCAATAACGCCTGGAGTTGTGTTCGTAATTCCAAATGACATGAATAGGTAATATTATATATCATACCTAATCTAGAAAGATGTGTGTGATCTGCCCTCTGTCAGGAAAAAGATCTGGTAAAAGTTTGACCTCAGACCTATCATTGATAAAACTATCACTTCTTGAATTTTATAAAATAGGTCATCTATTCTATGAATTGGATACATATTTTTTACTCTGTGATGATTGTAATGATGATAATTCTTATAGAGTATAAGGGGATCATCTTCCTCTTGGGTGAAAAGGACTGGTGAACCCCAAAGAGAAGTGTTGGGGTGCATGGACCCATTAACCTATAGATCCTCCAACTACTTCTTAATTCCCTTGATCTGATTATGTGACATCCTATAAAAATATGATCTCTATTGTTTCTCCAAGAACAAGATCAATGGTAAATTCTACCTCTCACAAAAAAAGTATACTAGAGAAGTCGTTGGGAAATAAGTCCCTAAAATGCACTAAAAAATGATGGAAAACTGTTCATAAACCATTGCAGTTAAATAAAATAATGGTGGACTAATTTGTCACATTACCCATCCTTTACAACTTGGGTCGATCTCATGAAGAATTGACTTTCTCTTCTCCCAGATGAACATTATTAATGTCATATGGTAACATAAACATCACCCTCTGATGATAGAAATCAATATAGACATTATATTGAACTAACTAATAGAACATAATGATAACATAAAATCATGTCATATCAAGGATGAAATAATTCAACACAAATAGGTATCCACATATCACAACAGTAAATTCCTTACAATGATAAACTGTCTCTAATCAGATACCAAACAAGGGTTATAGAATCATAACACAATAAAAGGTCTAAATAATTAGGACTAGAATCCCAATGATTACCTCATATATAAACTAGTGAGATGAGCATATGTAAAAGAATGAATACACTATATTTCAGGCTACTAGAATAATACATCATATTGTTGAAGGTCTTCCGCTCTTCTAATCTAGTGTATAATAAATTGAATGCAACTAGGATGTATGATGTCCCCAATTCACTAGCTGGATACCTTAGGAAATCAAGCTATACTAAAGCTAATAATCATAATCCTCACTACCTCTACCTCAACTACCAAATCATCCTCATAGTTTAGTGGTATTCCAGCTTCTTTCATATGATGATATTGTTTCTCCACCAATGAATCATGGTGTAGGTACAGATCCCATGTCGATATAATTTGAAAATAAATCCCTTTATAATGTATGAATATGATACATTGGTCAGAGGCTATTCACTACAATGTATCACACAAGAACTGAGGCTACAAGTGTCACAGATTGAATGATTAGTGAAATATCATTAAACCATCAACATGAGGATCATCTGAGTATCTTTCTCTCTGAGTTAGATGAAAATGTATCTTTTGACCAGAAGAGAATCCACCAGTAGCTCTCGGTGATTAACATCCCGAACTCATATCATAATCATCCCAAAAATTACCCTATGTGAAAAGGTCTTGTAAAATTATTCCATTAATGGCTGTCTACCTGAATTCATCGACTTAAGATCAGATTTTGTATACAAACCCATCCTCAAATATCTAGGACATCATAAGATCGTCACTAGATAGATTAGGGGTGAAAAACTATAGCTATATAGTGTGATTAGATTATTTCAAAATTTCACGCTCCCCAAAAAAAGTTCATGAATTCTTTAGCTTTGTTTTTCCTCAAAGCCTATGGAAGGAACTAGTCATAAGAAAATTTTCAGGAAATCTACGCTTAAAATATCACAATGTATAATCTCCATGGTAATAACGTCCCACTATACTTGTATAAATTGAATAGTATATAAGTATAATGTTTAACCCTATGATATGGTCGTGTCTATAAATGATCTAATATATATTGGATTGTGTTGATCATGGACTCTGTTATCATGAGGCCAACCATCGCCCAAAATGATGGGATGCTCGTACAACTGCGATTTATGAGTCAACTCTTGAATACTTGGCGAAGGTAGAACTACACCATGTAATGACTAAAACATATGGAGAAAACCCTCTCTAAACATGGAGTCAATTCCCATATCATGTACTGAAATAGGTTCCATATGTGGAATTTTAGGAGAAATCAGAGGAGGCTTAAATCTACTAACCACAGGTACAAGGTCATCATTTCTTTTACAAAATTAAATTTAATAATGTCATGGAGGAATAATACAAAAATTATAAACATAGTCCATAGAATATATATAATAATGTGTCCTTGTTTTAGATAAGAAACTAGGATACGCATAAAGTCTTTCTACAAAAACTATCATGCCTCTCTTCTTATTCAATTTAGCATGTCTAGATGATAGACGAAGACTAAAATATACCATCAAAACATAAAAGACACATATATTCCCACAATTAATTCCATTTTCTGGTATTAATATCAGTTTCACATGTATACGACATCAAATTTCAACTTAAGAATCATAATCTATTTGAATTTTTGCTTAAAATATTATAAAAATAAATTTAAACAGATAGATTAGGTGTATTTCATTTCTGATCCATAGGGGCCCATATATATTATAAACCATAATATGACATCCTTTTAAACCACACCATAACAAATCCAACCCAGGTGATCAGTGGTCCTTGGATAAACATTCCATAATTGATATCTTAATGTGTATGCATAAAAATATTCAGGAAAAAAATATACTGTAATGAAGACACTTTCTGTATCAACATTTTTCTCACATTTTCTGAATGAAGTGTTATCAATATTAGATTGAAATTTAAGACACTATAAATACATTACTAGAATATTAATGCTTAAAATAGTAATGGCATGGAAATATCCATAGAATATTTCATGTAGTGTACCTTATATTAATGGACGATCTAATTCAAATCCCTCATTTTAATCATATCAATATCAATGACACCAGAAAACATGTGTGTCACCCAATAGTGAAATCATATCAAATATAAATAAAATAACTAATAAATTCATATACCTATCCTAGGTAATTTGGGGGTTTCCCTATAAATGGGTCAGCTATTCCCATGAATAGGGCCAATTCCATATCCCTTTGACTCATATTCTCTTCTCTGATACCCAAACAGTAAGATAAAAAAAATAATTAATCTCTGATACCAATTTGTGTCATCCCAACCTATGGTCCACTGAACTAGCACCCTGAGCTGGTAGGTCACATGGCCTCAAGCATGCATCCGCATATTATAAAGCCTACTAAAATGAATCCAGGGTGTAAATATGGTTTTATGGGGAGACTATACCCTCCTATCACAGTGGGGAAAAAATACAAAAAGATACATTAAATAGAGGAAGAATAATATAAATAAACATGATAAATACAAAAAGTGAGGAAGCGTAAATAACAATACAACTAATAATAATACCAAATTCCAAAATGGAAGGTTCAATATTTGGAATCAAGGAATGAGTATATAATAAGTGGGAATATGGGATAGATATACAATAATGATATAAAACCTCAAAAAAACCAATATATTCTCCACTAGAATCTCTTGCATATGCTCTACCATCTACTCCTAATCTATGAATATTGGTAATCATATTAACAACATGTTACATAGCCTTTCCCTTACTGATATCGACAAACATCTAAAATTACGCCTCGAAACCAGTTACCCATAGCCGGTGCATTATTACATAACATTTTCATGATACAAAGAATCATGTCTCAAAAGACTAATCAGTTTAGTATTTTTATAAGTACAAGATACATTCTTACATTTTACATTACATCATGAAATAAAAACATCAAAAAAATTATGTCCCCTTTGAATACACTTATATCCTTAGCCTATCCCTTCAGGTCAACCATTAAATACATCTTCACATCCTGTAAAAAATAAAACTTAGAAAGGGGTGATCTAAGATGCTCAGTAAGGATAACAATATTACTGAATAATTCACATATAAGCATTATCAATTAAGGCAATTTATAAGAATAAAACAAAAGACTTTTAAAGATAAACTTTAGAATAATAAAAAAAGATAAAACAAAATAATTCCATTTACTTTTTCACATGGATATTCTACTAGTCGAATGATCACATGAAATATCAATCACCAATTTCATAATGATGGAATACATAATGCAATACTTCATAACCACATAGTCATGGTCTTGTGACAAGACTACAAATAAGATTTTACCAAGGCATTGTGACCAGACACTATTTTGTCTCATGAGACCTACCAAAGAATTGAGGAGCTATAGCGGGATCCACCTGTCATTATTAAGGACAATTCATTCCTCATATGAAAAGGTTTAAGCCTAACATAAAAAATCATATTAAAACTACATACGAAATGTCAATACATTATCTATAAACCATGAATGGTGTAAAAATAACAAAACCCCATAAAAATATCCCAAAACCATCAATAAAATATGAATTATTTTTATATAATAAATCAACTTCAAACATGTTTAAAATCCCTCAAATTATGTTGAAATGGATGAAATGAAAACTATTTGAAATAAATACATGTTTCTATTTTTAAATCATTTAAAAGGTCGCATAATTATAAAAGAAAACATTTATTCTGAAAATATTCTTATATTCTTTTATGGGAATCTTAGATGATGGTATAATGGTGGAAAATAACCACACCCACTGTATAAGTTAAAAAAGACATTCTTACCTTGATTTTGTCAAAAAGATCATAAAGTACCTTGTTTGGAAAACGAAAGAAAGATTCCTTTCATTATATTTTATAAAAATCCAAACAAGGGTATAAATTAATTTATCCCATTGTATATTAAATAGTAAAAATGTTTTGAAATACATATTTACGAAACATGTCGGTGGATGATAATGACGTCCCAGTAGATACTTATGTAAAAACAACCTCAAATAATAAAGAGATTGTGATATTAACATTTACCTTGTACTTTTAATTTTTTGATGGTAAGTTAACTTCATGTATAATAGTTAAATCATTGTCATTAAATTATAAAAGAAACATATATATAAATATTATAACATATATGATCTTAAAATATTTTTTTGTTAATAATATATCAGTAGTATCATAGTTTCAGGTGTTAACTTATACATTTTCCGTTATATGCATGGTTATGTAAGACATGTTTCATATAGATTGGATGTATTTGATTCATATACATAATGATATTATGTTAATAAAAATTATTTTTATTCATCAAATGAAAATTATTTTTGAATGGGGATGATGGGGAAATGAATCTCATCGCGTCTGTGGAGACAGTAATCCATACATTTGCACGAGCAACAATAACATTATATTAATAGAGAAATAGTATTTAATTGGAAGGTATATAATATATAAAAAATCATTAACATGTTATATTTATTATTATTTATACTCATTTTTATAACAATCTAAATAATGAAGTGATTAAATAACAAACTACACCACAACGTGGAGGTAGTAAGTCGTACGCATGCACGTATGGTGACTTTGTCATTTATAGGATAGATAGAATAACCGATATGGTGGTACCATATTTTTAATAACATTAAAATATGTAGAAGGTGATGGATTTATATTTTTGGTATGGAAGCAACAAATAAATATGAAGTGGAAGATGAAAATAACTTGAATGACATGATGAGATATTAACCTCTTCTTCGGGTTATTCCTTTTGATTTGATCAACATGGCTCTGTAGGTTGGATTGATGACCAAAGTAAAGCCACAATAATTAATGGAAGATATTTGGGTGGATATTTGGGCATATTTTTAACGAGAAAAATGGCTTTGGAGGTGTGATTTTAAGAGAAGTGGTAATTCCCTTTTATAAGGGAAGTGAGTGTCACTTTAAGAAAAGATTGATATATTATTTTATTATATTATCATTTTCAGTTTCTAATGGCTCCAAAATGAATTATTTATAGGATAAGGTTGTGATGGGTCTAAAAGCTCTCAACCAATAGGTTTTATATAGATTTATGTCATCATATTAACCTTATCTTATAGATTTAACCCTTAGTTAAATAGTGTGACATTTACCATGTCTATTTGAATTTTTATATTATATGGTTAATAAACATACTATAACAAGCCAAGAGAACCCCATGTGGCTCATTATTAATATATATAACCTTATATAAGTCCTTTGTCTAAATATTAGATTTTATGAATATTATATCAATTAATAACATAGTATTTGTTTAAAATACTCAATTTTGTCAATTTTGAAATTATTTAATATTTGATTTTTTCAAAAATCACAACGACAATATTACATTGAAGAAAATTATTTAATCAACCCTAAAATTTCATATTAAACTATAAAATTAGTGGAAGTCCTCAAAATTCTCAAATTAAGTTTTTTTTTTGGAAATTTATAATATCAATTATTTGAATCATTCATTAATAAGAAAATTACTACATCATCATTGTGTCATAAATAAATTTTATTATATAATGTATAAAAATTATAAATAAAATACTATTAAGTTGTAAATATTTTTATCATACTAATTAATATTTATAGTATAATTTATATTGTGTGTATCCCTATATTAAAAATTGTTTAGTTATTAATCTTCGAATTTAACTCTTTTAACTTTTAATTAAATAAAATAATAATAAATTTCATAATCTAATCCATGTGAACCAAAGGGGGTCGTATTTTATTCATAAGGTTTTTTTTGGTTTCATTATACTTATCCAATAGAATTATGACATTTATTTGTGTGATTTTGATATCATTTGTACCCTTAATTATCCTATTTACTTTTAATTGTGGTAAATAAAAGGCAAATTTTACTATTCACCAAAAAATATTTCCATCTTATTGAACCATGTTTTACTTATTGATATCAATCGTGTCTCTCAGATTTTTGAAATTAAATTCATAGATACGGTAAAATTTGGTTTTATGCAAATTTACAAATGCTTCTAGAATGTGGGTATACGACGGTAAAAAGCTTAATAAAATTTTTAAATATCTAAACAAATTACAAATTGACTCAATGATTTTCAATGAAATTATAGAGGTATTATGAATCTATTTTGACTTAAAATAAATTTTAAAATAATAAATAATTTTTTAAATAAAAATTATCTTTTAACTAATAACATAGTGTTTTTAATAATTAATCAAACATAGAATGTTTTCAAAAAAGCGCCAAAAATTCACTTGAAGATAATTTTGATAGTCCAAATTCAAAAATGAGGTCCATTTTGAAAAATAAAATTTAAATATTTTCAATAAATCAGTATTACAATTTATAACGGCTAGTTTCATTGGTCGGGGTGTGTTAGAATCTCGAAGTTGCATACGATGCAAGCTATTGAATTATTTAAAGGGAAATGTACCGTGGATCCTTGGGGTGTTACATTATCACCTTCTAAAAATAATTTCATCCTCAAAATTTATTGAATATTACTGCATAAAAATATTCCGGAGGTTATTCATCATATGTTCCTCATCTTCCCACATTGCATCTTCCATATTTGGTTTCTCCATAAATGTTTTACCAGAGGCCTCATTTGGTTTCTTAGCACTTGTTCTCTGGTATCAAGAAAATTGACCGACTCTTCACAATAAGATAGATCGTGTTCCAGTTAAATTTCCTCATAGGTGAGTACATATGTTGGGTCAGACATGTATTTTCTCAACAACGATAAATGGAACACGTCATGATATCTAGAGAGACTTAGAGGAATTGACATATGATAATCTACAACTCCATTTCATTCTAGAATTTTGAAAGGTCCGATGTACATGGGACTCAATTTACCTTTCTTATGGAAACATATAACACGCTTCCATGGAGATACCTTCAATAAAACATGGTCTTCAACATGAAATTACAAATCCTTTATTCGTTTATCGTCATAGATCTTTTTCCAACATTTGGATGCTTTTATGTAGGTTTGGATAATCTCCTATTTTTCCACTGTTTCCTCAACATGTTATGGGACTATGAGTCTTCATTCACCCACACAATCCCAACAAGTTGGTGTACGACATCTCTTTCCATATAACTCTTTATATGGTGCCATCTGAATACTTGAATAGAACCTATTATTATAGTAAAATTATACCAGAGGTAAATATTGATCCTACATACCTTGGAAGTCAAGTGAAAATGATTTCAACATGTATTCTATGGTTTTAGTAGTCTATTCCGATTGTCCATCAGTTTGTGGGTGGTAGGCAGGGCTCCAAAGAAGTTTATTATCTACGGCCTTCCTAAGACTTTTCCATAATATTGATGTAAAATGGGGATCATGATTAGAAACAATCGATAGTGTTATACCATGATGTCATACAACTTCATTAATATATAGTCATTCTATACGTTCAAGTGGTAAATATTCTCTTATAGGATGAAAATGTTCTGACTTGTTTAGTAAATCAACAATGACTCATAATGCATCATTCCTTCAAGGATAATTTTGTAGCCACATTACAAAGTCCCTCATAATATTATCCCATTTTCCAATAAATTATGGGAAGAGGCTGCATTACCCCTCCAAGCCATTTCCTTCCAGCTTTAAATTCTTTAAAACCATACATCTTAAAACAAAACAGAAATTCTCCATCTTCATGTTTTCCCCCATAAAATGTTCCTTCAAATCTCTATACATCTTTTTAATCCCATGGTGTATAGAGAAATTGGATATATGAGCATCATCCAACAATCCTTTTTAGATTAGATATGTTAAGAACACAATTTCTCTTCTAAAATTTAAAAAATTCCATCTTCATATATTAATTCATTCAATATCCCATCATTAACAACATTAATCATCTAGTGAAATTTATCATCATCAGTCTAAAAATATGTTTATCCTTTCTAGTAAGGTTGGTTTGAAAACCATTTGAAAATGTATTGAAGTGTCAACTTCCATGGTTATTCCCACATCCCTCTTTACTAGATCCATGAAAATAGGATCACTTTCAACAATCATCTTTTTCAAAACACCATTATCCTTTATAGTCAAAGAATATCGCACCTTATTTTCTTTCCCCGTGTAGTAGTATATTGTGTAATCATAATCTATGAGTAGTTCAATCCATCATATTTGCCTCATGTTGAGTTCTTTCAATGATAAAATATACTTAAATCTCTTCTAATCAGTATAAATATCTCATTTTTCAGCATAGAAATAGGGTCTCCATATTTTTAGATCATTGATTACAACTACTAACACAAGATCATGAGTGGGATAGTTTTGGTCATGAATTTTCAGATATCACGATGCATAAGAAATAACTATATCATTCTTCATTTGAAAACTACCAAGTTCTTTCTTTGATGAATCACTATAAATAAAAAATCAATCATTCCTCAATGGTAGATTCAAGATAGAATAATTAACTAATATTCTCTTCAGTTATTCAAAACATTCATCACACTTTTTTGTCCAATAAAATTTAACCCCTTTACAAGTGAGAATTTTTAATGGGTTAGCCAATTGGGAACAATTCTGGACATAATGCCAATAATAACCTGCTAAACCAGTAAAACTGGGTACCTTAGTTATACTCATCGGTGCTGGCTGTTCAGGGATTTCCTAGGTCATTGAAGGATAAATAGAGATTCCATACTTAGAGACAATATAGACAAGAAAAGAAATCCCCTGAAGCCAGAATTTACACATCCTAAATTTCCCATATAATTCATTTCACCAAAGAGTCCTTAGGATAATGCACAAAATATTTTCATGATCTTCATTGATTTTTGAGTATACCAAAATATCTTCAATAAATACCACTACAAATTCATCAAGACATTACCTCAAAACAATATTTGTTGGATCCATGAAGAAAAAAGGTACATTAGTCAATCCAAAGGCATTACTGTAAACTTTTTATGCCCATACCTGGTTCGGGATGATGTTTTAGGAATTTCTTCATTCTTCACACACAACTGATGATATCTAGATCGAAGATCAATCATAGAAAATTGTTGATCTCTATGAAGTTGGTTGAATATATCAACAATGTGAGGTAGGGGATACCTGTTCATTATTTTTATATCATTCATCTCCCTGTATTCAATGAACAACCTCATAGATCCATATTTATTCTTAACAAAAATAATATGGACTCCCTATAGAGAAACCCTAGGGAAAATAAATCCATTTTTACTCAATTCATGCAGTTGTTCTTTAGTTACTATAACTTAATAATGTTCATTCTATAAGGGGTATTCGATATAGGCCTTTAATCAAGAATTAAATCAATGGAATACTTAATTTCTTTCTCTAGTGGATGTCCGGGTAAATCCCCTGGAAACACATCATCATATTCTTTCATAATAGGTGCATCCTCTATTAGATCATTACATTACTCACTCGTAGGTATTTCATTATATTTCTCCCCAATAATAGAATTTAGTTGAGATACTGGGGGTGGATCTAGATAAGAATCAGTTGGTGATGTTTCTTCTCTAAAGATAAGGCACTGCTTATCATCATCGAGAATTGTAACATCCTTATTCTTATAAAAAAAATTCAATTCATGGTCTGAAATCCAATCCATACAATGGATTTTATCAAAAATAAATCATGGATATGATGATGAGATCAGTAGATAAATAACATTAATATACCATAATGGGAAGTTATTCCCAATAATTTGTTACAATGATACTTCCCTTAGGAGTTTTGAATGAAAACTACTTTGTTAAATAAATTTGGAAATAACTATTTTTCTTATCAAATTGAGAAGATATAAAACAATGAAATGATCCAAAATCAAATAAATAACTGTCTAAACATTATTAAACTATTAAATTACTTGTGACCACATCTTTTGAATCTTCAACCATAGTATGAGTGATCGTATAAGCATGGACATGATCACTTGGACTTCTCTGAGATAAGTTCTCTTGGAGCTTAGGATATTCACTTGCTTAATTCCCGTTTTCCCTGCAATTGTAGTATTAAACATTGAAAACCACTTTCCTCCCCTTGCAATCACGAGCTTGGTGGCCTTTTTCACTATACTTGTAACAGACTCCCATTCCCTTCAGGAAAGTACTAGGGTGTTTCTTTGAACATTTACCATAGGATGGATATTTAAATATTCCCTTTTTATGCATATTTCTATTTCCACAGTGTTTCAAAAATACCTTCTTATCTTAATTTTCATTGATGTCGTAAGACATAGATAATTTCTTTACTGTCTTGATAGCGCATGAGACAATATCTTCGTACAATGAGAAAGATTGTGAGACTGATGCTCAATTGAGAAATGTCTTTAACTTGCCAATGAATCGATCAGTATTACTCGTTGGGTTACGTATATAATCTGCATCATTCCTTTCTATCCTTGTAATACTAGCCTCATACTTTTCAAAATTCTCATCATCCTATTTCCTCAAACTCAGAAATTGCCTTTCCATATTTTCTTGATGGTAATGAAGAATGTATTTTTCTAAGAAAATCAGTTTAAACTCACTCCATTCCATGTTTGATACTTCATCATCTACCTTTGTGTTTTGATTTAATAACCACCATTGAACTACATATCCTTTGAGGTGAAAAACTGCCATGAAAACTTTTTCCCTTTCGCTACTCCTCAAAGCATGACATATTTTCTCTAAGGAACATATCCATTGCATAGATAATTATGGATTTATACTCCCATTTAATGTTGGAGGTTGTTGCTTCATGAAGCAGTCTAACATTGATACTCAGTGTTGTGGATCTAGGTGCTCTATACAGGTATGGTTATTACTCATAACTTGGGTGAGTTGTCCCAATATGGTGATAAGATGATGAGCTTTTGTTACTTCACAAACTCAACTACATTTATCTTAAGTAGGAGGAAAATCCCCACATGTATTACGTGCATTGATACAGTTTTCATTCCTTCCACTAGGCTACATTTTTAAACAATGGAATACACTAGATTAGTTTATGAATCACTATACATAGTTCAAAACATGTAAAACCAATAACATAAATTTAACCAATTATGGATATAATCCATAATCATACAAATGTTTTCATTGAGGAAGTACATAATAATATTGCCATCATAATGTTTTTTAATGAAAATGAGAATTATCATATGAATATCCTCGAGGAGTTTTTTAACAAAGAGTGCAACTAGGACCGTTGTCATACACCTGTTCATGTTCAAGTCTAGCCTAAAGTGGTTTTTTCCTATTTACCACTAGGAACAATTGTTCCAGAGCCACCTGTACATTCTCGTATCTAGATAGGTATTTATTTCATGTAAAAATACAAAAATATATACATTACCAAAATTATAGGAAGTTCTTCTATAATAATCCTTAAAGTAATTCTTATGGTAATGTTCGCTAATCAGGGTTTTTCTAAACCTGCCTTCCAGGGTTTGTACTAAACATAATATGATACCAACTATAATGCCCCTACCCCAGTTACCCAGATTCAGTGCATTATTACATAGCATTGTCATGAGACAAGGAATAATGTACCGAATGACCAATTATTTTATTATCCTTGTAAGTACTAGATACATTCATATGTTTTACATTACATAATGAAATAAATACATTAACAACATTTTCCCCATTTAGTACACTTATATCCTTAGACTATCCCTACAGTTCAACCATTGCATACTTCTTCACATCATCGGAAAAATAAAACATAGAAAGGGGTGATCTCAGATGATGAGTAAAGATAACAATATAAGAGAAACATTCATAAATATGCATAAACATTTAGGTCAATGTATAAGACTAAAAAAAGCCATTTAAACGTAAACACCAAAAAAATATGTAAATGTTAAAATCAAATAATTTCATTTACATATTCACATGGATATTATACTGGTCGAATAATCACATGCAATATCAATAGCCAATTACATAATGATGGAATGCATAATTCCATACTTCATAACCCCATAGTCAAGGCCTTGTTCCAAGAGTAAAAATAATATTTTTTCACAACCTTCTTCCAAGACACTAGATCGTCTCATTAGACCTACCGAAGCATCGGGCAGATATTGTTGGCTCCACCCATCACTTACAACATTCAATACATTCCTCATATGAAAAGGTTTTAATATAACATAAAAATTTGTATTAAAACTAGCATACGAAATGTCAATAATTTATCCATAAACCATAGATGGTGTAAAAATAACACATCCACCATAAAATATATCACAAAAACATAAATACAATATGGATTATTTTTCTCATAATAGGTCTACTTCAAATAATTTTAAAATATATCAAAGGATTTTGACATAGATGAAATGAAAACTACTAGAAATAAATACCTCTTTCTATTTTGAAATTATTTGAAAGTCAAATAGTTTTAAAAGAAATAATTTATTTTTAAAATATTATTATAATCTTGTATGGGAAGATTTGATGATGATATAATGATAGAAAATTTCCACACCCACCATATAAGTTAAAAAAGACATTCTTACCTTAATTTTGTCGAAAATGATATAAATAATCTTGTTTATAAATGGACAAAAATATTACTTTAATGACATTTTATAAAAATTAAAACAAGGGTATAAATTATTTTAACCCATTGTATATTATATCATACAAATGTTATTTATGTACATTTTTAAGAAACATGGATAGGGATGATAAAGAGGTCCCAGTAGATACTTACGTAAAAACATCCTCGGATAATAAAGAGATCTTGAAATTAACCCTTACTTGGTACTTTTACTTGGTCTAGGGTTTTCTTACCTCTTTTGTAATAGTTAAATAATTATTATTAAATCATACAAGAACCATATATGTAAATATGATATCATATATGATCTTTTAATATTACAAGGTTAATAATATTTCAGAAGTATTATCATTCCGGGTGTTAACTGATTCATTTTCCTTTATATGATTGGTTACTTAAGCAATGTTTGTTTTGGATATGATTTATTTGATTCATATAATTAATTATATTATGTTCATAAACACTATTATTAGTCATAAACTGAAAATAATTCTTTAACAGATATGATAGGTAAATGAATCTCATCGACTTTGTGGAGACGGTAATCTATACGTACCTACGAGTGTCAATATCATTATACTGATAAAAAGCCATATGTAATTGGATGTTATATCATATATACAAAATAAATAACATGTTAAATTTTTTATTAGTTATACTCAATATTATACCAACCCAAATAATGATGTGTTTGAATAACAAACTACACCACAACGTGGAGATGGTAAGTCATACGTATGGTTGTATGGTGACTTTGTAATTTATAGGATGGATAGAATAATGAATATGGTGGTACCATATTTATAATAAAATCACATTATGTACAAGATATTGGATTTATTATTATGGTATGGAAACAATAATGAAAAAGGATGTGGAAGAAGTAAAGAACTTGAAAGATGTGATGAAATATTTACCTCCTCTACGGGTTCTTCTTTTGGATTTGATCAAAAGGGCTCCATAGGATGGATTTATGACAAAAGGAAGTCCTATACGATGAAGATAAGAATGTTGGGAGGATATTGAGGAAGAGTATTGTTGATCCAAATGAATTCAGTGGTGTGATTTAGAGAGAAGGGGAAGTTCCCTTTTATAAGAGAGTTGAGGGTCACTTTTATACATGTTTAGGTCATCATATTAACCTTATCTTTTAGATTTCACTCTTTGTTAAATAGTTTTTCATTTACCACTCCTCTTTTAATTTTTAAATAATATGGTTAATAAATATACTATAACTTGCCAAGAAAACCCCATGTGGTTTATTATAAATATATATAACATTATATAAGTCATTTTTTGAACCATCTATTTTCGAAGAATAGTATATCAATTAATAATATAGTATTTGTTTTAAAAACTCAATTATGTCACTTTTGACATAATTTAGTATTTTTTTTATTTTAAAATCATAAAAGTATTATTACTTTGAAAAAAATTATTTAATCAACCCTAGCAAGATATATTAACCTATTAAATTAGTGGAATTCATACAGAGTCTCAACTTAAATTTATTTGGATATTTATAATATCAATTATTTTAATCTTTCAATATTAAGGTAATCACTTTATCATCATTGTGCCTTAAATAAAATAAATTATTTAACATCTAAAAACTATAAATAAAATACCATTATGTAGGAAATCCTTTTATATTTCTAATTAATATTTATAATATAATTTATATTTTGTGTAACCCTATATTAAAAATGGTTTAGTTATTGAACATTGAATTTAACTCTTTTAACTCTTCTTTAAATAAAATTATAATAAATGTCATAATATAATATAATTGGACCAAAGGGGGTCTTATTTTATTCCTAAGGTTGTTCCAGATCTAATTATACTTTTCTAATAGAATTATGACATGTGTTAGGGTAATTTTGATATCCCTTTTACCCTTAATTACTCTATTTACTTTTAACCAAGGTAAATAAAAGTCAAAAGCCACTATTTATAAAAACATATATTCATCTTATTGAACTATATTTTACTTACTGATATAAACTATCTCTTTCATATTTTTTAAATTCAACTCATTGAAGCGATAAAATTATCTTTTATGAAAATTTTCAAAAGCTCCTTGAAGGTGGGTAAAAGATGGTAAAAAGTTCAATAAAATTTTTATATATATAAACTTTTTATAAAATGACTCCAATGAATTATATTTCACATATATATATATATTTTGTATCTATTTTTACATAAATTAAATTTAAATAAATTAATTATTATTTTAAAAAAAGTTGGGTTTAACCAATAACATAGTGTTTTTTACTATTCATCAAAAATTGAATGTTTTCATAAAAATACAAAAAATTTACCCTAAGCTAATTTAAAAAGTCTAAATTCAAAAATGAATTCCATTTAAAAAAAATAAAATTTATTAAATTTCAAAAAGTGGGTATAAATATTCATAATAGCTAGTTTTATTGGTCGCGGTGTGTTTGAATCTCGCAGTTGTGTACAAGGCAATCAATGTCATTATTTAATGGGAAACATACCATGGAAGCTTGAGGTGTTACAAATTTTTTTTGAAGGTACCATAGGTAGCCAAAGTTGGTTTTTAGCTAAAAAAACATTATAGACCACAACCATTTATATCTATATGTAATCCAAATATGACTCATAACAGATTAGTGTTCACTAATAGAGAGAATTTAAAGTGATTAAATAAATAAAAACCAAACCCCTAAAGATCATATAGGGCCCATGGAGGGTCCACCTACTCCATATCATGGATGTAATTGAAGTTTTATTAGTTAATATATATTAAGATAAATATTTATATAATTTAATTATATATTGCTTTTACTTATATGAATCAAGTACGTGCGGATGTAAGTGGCCATATAACTAAAATACTGGTTAGTCACTGGACTAGGCCATAATTCACGCATCCATGAATAATCTAATGGTCCTATAATATTGAGCTATATGTTATTTTACATAAATATCAATAAGACTGTGATAAGTCATGATCAATACTCGATATGATTAGTGAGCCACCATGGAATCACTATAAAAAGTGACATGGTGTATAAATCCCAATGTCCAACTAGTGTTAGTGGTGTGATACATAATGATCAAAACCCAATATAATGTAATGTTATACCATAATTTTCAAAATATCCATTACCATAACATGAAATCAATAACAATGTTCTATCATATACATATTAAATACAAGAGGCATTACCACTCATGCATCTCAATAATCAATCTTAATTCCATCAAGGAATTAAAATTTAAATTCAATTTTATAAGGAATGAGAAACATTCTTGGGCTTTCCATTCTTTTTAAATATTTGCATTTTAACATTCAATTCATTCAAGGTAAGAAAAACATCATAAATTATATATTTCATTTAATTTATATAGACATGGAAATGTTAATTGAAAATGCTCAAGGGGAATATAGAATGTTCCATAGTCATTAATGGAATTTCATAAATGGGAAATTCCAATAATAGGTTTTCCAAACACAAGTTAGATACCACTAGGTTCTATATACCAACCTTATGATAAGAAAAATACAATATAAAATCAGTGTTTAAATCCAAATGAATGTTCTGATCATTTGGATAAATTACTCATTTTTTAAATTTCAGCATATAACACCTAAGGGCTTTCCTAAATGAGAAAAAGAATCTATAATCTAGAAAATTAGGTTAAAAAATCATGCATCAAGGGGTAAGGTTAAATTTGACATGTCATACCTTATATAATAGGGTTGCTCAAATATTATTTTCTTCAAAATAACTTATTAACTACGATACATAAAAAATTCATTGGTAAAACAATGTGACGATCTAGAGTAAGGCTTTAGACGACTCTTATCTCAATATTAGACTCATATGTTATGCTATGTAAAAGAGATTTGAGAAATGGTCCAACAACCTAAAGATAGGGAAAATGAACATGCACATAAATAGTGTGATGGATACCAAGATAAACCTATATAATATGGTATAGGATTTTAGAGTTCATAATAAGGAATAAAATTCCAATAATGGATCAAAAATCAACCACTGGATGTGGAGGTTACATCAAATCCTACATGGAGGGGTTTGAAGTTATACAGGAGAAGATGACTCTTAACCACGGCTGTAGGAAGAAGAATACAAGATAAAGATGTTTGAAATTTAAATGATGTAAAATAATATAATTTACTCACAAAATAAAGTGGCAAAAATTTTAAGTATATAGTTTTTCAAAATTGTGCACAACACACTATTTTATGGGTCACCTAACATGGTTAGGTTCATTGTTTATCGAACCGTGTGAAAAAAATGATAAATGGATCTATCCCCAAACCTAGTAGCACCACACATCTGTGTGGATGGGGTCACACAGCTTTAGTAAAACCATGTGGACCTCAGTTCTCCACTTTCTATAATGGCATGGTTTCAGAAAAACCATGTTGGATCAGTGGTATAAATCTTTCTAACCATTCGATCTTATCTTTTATCCCCACTTTGGGGATTTGGGCTCTGAACAATCCCAGGACACACCCAATACCCCAATGACGTGATTATGAATCATTATTAAGGAATTTTATGGAATTTGAATTTAAAAAATGTTTCCTTACATAATTAAAGAATGGGTCATAACATTTAATCAATATTAAGAAAATCCTCTTTAACGGTTATCGATCATTTCTTTTCTTTTTGATAAAATCTCCTTCATCACACATTTTTTTTTGAAAATGTTTTAAAAAAATATTCATTATAAAAAATAATTATTTTATAAATATACTTATCACTATCTATGAACTTATTTTAAAACTATTAGAAAACAATTTTCTCAGAATTTTCTAAAATAGTCACTTTTGACTCATTTTTAAAAAATTTATTTGATAAAATGTTTATTTTTATCCTTTACAACCTGAAACTATTTTCCCACCAACATGAACGTTATTTTAGTTTGACCTTACATTGTATGATTCCATTTTTTTCTCCAAATAATTTGATCCTTGTAATATATAATAATTTTTTATTTTTAATGTGATTCTGAAAAGGAAATGCTTATTTTCCACAAATATTTTTAATGATTTTTATTGGTGTTTTCATTAATCCACATCAAAAAATCTTATAGTAATTTATTCTTCAATTTTTATATTTTTTAATGAACAATTCACTATTATTTATTTAAGTAGATTATGAATTTATAATATATATTACATGGAAACCAAAACTTTTTCCAAGGGTTAATCATGTTCCAAATAGATTGTTATGGAACCCATTTATTTTTTAAACTTTTAGTCATGTTTGAAAGTGATTGTTATGGAACCCATTTTAATATTCAAGGGTTAATTTTTTTATGAAAAGAATAATGATTATTTTTATGATTTGTACAATGATGTGTAATATATATGATAATTAGTTGTGGTTATAGTAAATTATATATAGATAGTGTTCCAAAATAGTACCATGGTATGAATATAGATTAAATTAATAGTCCACCCAAATATACCAAGAAATATATGGGAAATGATTATATTCTATGGAGAATTATATTAGAAGTGTGATATACAATTATTCAAGTTACAAGGGTTATGTAATGATTATATGACGATGTTGGTCTATGAATCCTACATGTTTTATCTTTACTTCTAAAAGGATTATAATGATTCCTTTAATCATTATTTATATCACATTAGCCATGATTAATGATTCATATGAACATTTACTCAATTAGATCATTATTCCATGTTTTATTTTTGATTATTCACATATCTATGTGTGTAACACCCCAAGATTCCATGGTATGCTTCTCTTTCAATAATGCAATAGCTTGCATTGTATGCTAGTTTCAGATTTTAACACACCGTTACCAATCAAAATAGTCATTATGAAAATTAATACCCAATTTTTGAATTATATAAATTCTATATTTCAAAATGGACTTCATTTTTGGATTCGTAATATTGAAATTAGCCTATGTTGATTTTTTGGTGTTTTTCTAAGAACTTCCAATTTTCGATGAATACTGAAAAATACTTAAAAACAAATTTTTTAATAAAAATATTTTATAGTGATAAATTATACTATTGAGTGGTTTAAAAGTATAATTATAATATAATTTTACCATTTTATCAAATTGTGGTCATTATAATTAATTTCAATTTGAAATTGGACATAAACAATTGTCAATCTTTTGATTTATACTGTTTCTTAAAAACACTCTATTTGTTTTGACATCAAGAATTAATAATAAAATTAATTAATGAAACTTATATGTTTGGAATTTGGTAAAATAGACATCATTTTTTAATTCCAAATATCAATTATAGAATAGGGTGAATTTTTGGTATTTTTCTGAAAAACATCAATTTTTTATGAATTGTGAAACCACTAAGTCGTAGTTAAAAAACTGATTTTTCATTTAAATGGAATTTTACCACTTATTTGAATTGAATTTACAAAATCCTACATACATCATTTTCATTAGGAATTAAAATGTGTTTCAATGGCATTAAAATAATTTTTGGTGAATAGTAACTTTTATGTTCTATTAATCGCGATTAAATGTAATTAGTGTAATTATAGGTAAATATAATGTTATAATAATATGAAATTACCTTTACACTTGTCATACCCTTATTGGAGAAGTCCTGTAAGACCAATAAAATCCATGGGTCAACATGGGGACCCAATGGAGCCACATGGGTAAGAAAATGACATTAATAACTTTTTATTTTATGTAAAAATAAAATTGTCACAAACATGTGTTGTTTTACTAAAAAAATTATTATATGGGGTTATATAAGTTATATATTCGACTATAAATATTCATTTGAAATCTAAAATTATTTCCTAAATCATGGTAATTTTTTTTTATAATTTTTAGAAATTAAATAAATTAAATGTTTTATGACACGTTGATGATGCAGTGATTACCTCATTAATTAATGATTTAAATAAAATGAAAATATAATGTAACATCTATGACATAAAGTTGTAAAAAATATATTGTATGAGTATATTTATAATCCTTATCACCTTATCCTATAAATATATAATTGTGGGACCTTTAAAATATGACACTCATTATATAATAATGTATCATTTCATGACATTCCAAGAGTGCCCCTCCTCTCCTCTTATAAAAGGCCCCCACCTCTACCACCATATTAACACATTCAAAGCCATTTTTCTCAGCCAAACTCTGCCCAAATACTCTCTAAACTTT
Source organism: Viscum album (assembly GCA_963277665.1). Classification (NCBI taxonomy): domain Eukaryota; kingdom Viridiplantae; phylum Streptophyta; class Magnoliopsida; order Santalales; family Viscaceae; genus Viscum; species Viscum album. Next base: position 795,310,815 of record OY728136.1, on the reverse strand, counting down.
CCTCTATTACTCTTAGAAGCCTCACTTTTGGCAGAAGTATTCCCAAGGAAAGCCTTTGGCTCAAATCAAAAGGAGTTACCCGATATTAAGTTAATGTCTTCTCTTATGTTCTTTTGTTTTATTTTTCTTCTCCAAACCATTAAACTCTTTATATTCCAATATTTTGTTACAAAACCAGTATATTAAATATACTAGGATTTTTTTATGAAATGGATTTGATTTACACTTATACTAACCTTTGTCTAATGGTTAAAGAACATATTGATTCTCTGGGTGGTGAATTACTGCCTCCCAAAACGATGATTGTTCAATATTAATTTAACACCTTTAATGGTTGCCATTAAGATGTCACTATATTTATATATTATATATATTATGTTTATTTTTTCCATATTCTTATGTATTTTTCATTTATGGAATACCTTTATGATTTCCATTATGGGTAAACGTGATAATTTCATTTTAGGAAGTGCGGACTATCGCCCCCTCAAAGTGATTTGAATCATTAAGGCCATATGTGGGATGTATAAATGATAGAGTAAATGATATTATATATGATATTATACTGGAATGTTAATACACCTTTATATCATTAGGATTTCATTCCATTAAATACAAAATAGAAATGAAAGTAGCGTTCATGCGTACGTACAGCTTACGGCCTCCATGAATAGTGAATTTCGTTTCATACCTCTAAATGTTATGTAATATTATAAATTAATGTATATAATGGATATATATGATATATATGATATCTACATCATGAATATAATTCTGGATATAATGTATATTTTACCTCATGAACAACTTGTAATTATAAGAAGTTTATTTTTGACTCAAGATCCAAAGATCAACAAAACAATCGTTATTAACTTAAATAATTACATAATGTTAATAACATGTAATAAGTGATATAAAGAAATAATGAACTTGAAAAATGTTCTTAAGAAAGTATAAATAAACTCTAGTTAATTAATCAGGATGTTAAAGTACGATCGTGTCCAGTCGGACACGGGGTAGGGGACTTCATCTCAATCTCCTTTCATTGAGGCATATTTTGTTTTATACACAACTTTCTTTTATACGGTGTATAAACCAATTTGAATTTTATGTTTATTGAAAAGGAAATTTTTTTATATGAATCATTTTACTAAATGAAAAAAGGGAATGTTTTTTGTCATACGTATGCGGCGACAACGACTTCTCCACCGCTGTGACCATTATTTGAGTTTCGGCTTCCTCTACATTCCATAATATTTTTTTAAATGAAAAATAAATACCAAGTTTTAATTTTCTTTTATTTTGGTATTGAAAATGGTATTATTAATGTTTTTATTATATCAATGTGTTGTATTGATATCTTGTGATTGAAATGTTGAAATTTTTTGTTTCCTTTATCCATGTTTTCTGTGATACGATAATGTTATGGTTTATGATATGTTTAAACCTATTCATATGAGGAATGCATTGGTCTAAATAAGTGATAGGTGGAGCCCGCTATGGCTCTTTGATGCATCGATAGGTCTCATGAGACAAACTAGTGTCTTGGAACAAGGCCTTAACAAAATCTTATTATTATTCTTGGCACGAGGCCTTGGCTATGTGGTTATGATAGTCTGGTATTATGCATTCCATCATTATGATAGTGGTTATTGATATTTCATGTGATTATTCGACCAATAGAATATCGATGTGAATAAGTAAATGGCATTATTTCATTTTACTTTTTCCATATAATGATTATTTTTATGTTTTAAAGGCTTTTGTTTTATTTATACATTGCCTTAAATGTTTATGTTTATTTATAAAAGATTTTGCTATATTGTTATCCTTAGTGATCATCAGAGCCTACCCATTTCTATGTTTTATTTTTCCCGGATATGAAGAAATATTTTATGACTGACCTGTAAGAATAGTCTGAAGGGGATATGGGTGTGGACTATGGAGACTATGTTATTGTATTTTTTCACTTTATGATGTAATGTTACATTTATGAATGTATCTAGTGTTTCCATGGCTACTAAACTAATCGGTCTTTTGAGACATGATCTTTTGTGATCATTCCAATGTTACGTAATAATGCACCGACTCTGGGTAACTGGGGTTGGGGTGTTACAATGTGTATGAGTTCTTTTATGCTTTACTCAAAAATTATAATTAAGTCATCATACCATTATTCACTATACCCATTGATGAAATTCAATTATTAATCATTATGCTTACCCATATTTAGAATTTTTTTCAGCATTATTTTGATATGTTTTCCACTTGTTATCAATAATTTTTTTGGTCGAAATTTTATTATAAGGTTTTTAGATAGATTATTGGGATTTTTTAATGTGAAATAAGAAAAAAAATGTTAAGTGGGATATATATGAATTTAAATACATGGGTACTCTTTATTTAAGTGTATTTAATATTCATATAAAAAATTGATCCAAAAAATATCGTTGAGAATATAATTAAACAAATTATTTCATTTTTGGGTTTTATTTTTTGGTTAGTGAAAATTGGGTCACCTTTATCAATATCAAATCCTAAAATGATTGAAAATTTTTTCTCTGAAAGGGTTATTAATGTTATTTAAAAATTAGATCACCATAATTTTTTTCTTGTAAGCTAAATGGTATGACATGACCATTGCTTTGTAAAAAATATTTAATTATGAGATTATTGAGGTGTTTTGTGTTTTTTTATTAGTGAATGATTGAATTTCAACTTTTCTTATTACTATTTAATTTTGATTATTAATATATCATAAAGAGGATTATTCATTATTAGAACTATCATACCAGGTGAAGACCATTTTGGTTCTTAATGAATAATGGAATTTGAAATAGATTAATTATACACTTTATGGTTATTTGTTCTTCAAAAGTTAATTTTAATAATGTAGCCATGAAAAATTTATATTGAATACTCATTGTTTTTAGAAAAAGATGGTATTGTTGTGGAAAAATAAAAATTGGTTAAATTATGCTCTTCATGTAAGTGTAATTATTTATGATAATTTTATAAATGATAAAATAAATTATCATCCCTAAGAAAAGGATCATAAAACAAAAACAGTTCATATTTCCAAAATTTCTGATGATTTTAATGACATTTTACAAAACTCTTCGGATAGTGGTTTTATGGTTGTTAAATTTATATTAATCATTTTCATTATTGTGATAAATTTTCAATATCACACAATAAAAAAACTTGGAATTTAAAATTTTCATTCATGTCCTAATATTCACTTCCCACATATATTCTCTTATTTTGAATCCGAGTATGTGTTATTCTATAAGACCATAATATTTCCACTTCTCTTTTATCATAAGAATTTTTTATAAACCATTTTTATGATGTTGGTTTAAAAGAAATGTACTTAAAAATTACCAACCAATTATTACTAATATATGTTTAAATTTTCATATATGAAATTTATTAAATAGTTCAGGAGAGGATGTAAAACTCCTATATATTAGAAAACAAAACTATGCTCGATAGCATTTTTGACATTCAAAAATGATCCATAAAATATATAACATTTATAATATAGATGTTAAAATTATGGGTATAAATAATATTATATAATTCATAATATATATACATTCTATAGGAATTATAATGTATTTATAATTTTTTAGTAAATAATTGATCAATTTTTAATAAAGTAGTTTTTATTATTTAAAAATATATTTTCTTTAAAAATAGTTTCTTGTAATTTACTGGAAATCATATTTTTAATAATTTATAGAAAATTTATAAATTTTTTATAAAATGAAATTCATTTTTTAAATAATAATTTTAAATTTTACTTTTAGTGAAATATTGAGATTTTGTTTGAAAATATTGAATTTTTTATTAATATTGAAAATGGATATTTTTCTAAAAATTTCATTTATTTTGAAAAAGTTAATCAATTTAATAGTACCATTATTTATTTAATATTATTTAAATTAAACTAATTAATTTTTAGGTATATTAAATCCACATAATTTATTTTTAATCAAGTTTTTATTTGATTTTATTAAAAGGTTTTCATTTGATTTAGAAATGTGATTTTCTTGAAAACTATTTCAACGTGCATAACAATTATCATTTGTAATTAGTGAAAATTACACCTAATGATGAGTTACATGAATTAAAATTATATATTATTTATCAATAATTATTAATTTATATTCATCAAACTATTATCTTATGTCAAATAGTTAATATAAAACCATCATTTTCTCATTAAATACACATCTCAAATATCGTTGCATTCATCATGTCTAAGAGTTTTGTTTTAAATTTTAATTATTTCACATATATGAATTGAATTTGGTAAAATGGATTCCATATTTTGAATTAGAAAAATATATATATTCTAATGTGGTCATCATAATTTTTTACCATAGTCGAACATGAAAATAATAAATATTACTTACTTTGGTTATGGTAATAATTTGTATACTAGTAGGGTTAAACTAATCAATAAGAGTTAAAATGACCCAAAACAAGTAAAAAATATATTTTATATATATATTTCCACATTATCATGTCTATTTTATCATAATAATCAATTTTGACACTTCTTTCTTGTAAAAATTTCGATACTCCTTTTTATTCTCTAAAATTACAAGTACTCAACTCACCTAACCATGAAAAGGCCAACAATTTTCTCTATTATTGACACCATAAATCCATTTTGGTTCCAAAAATACCAAAACTAATAAAATAATAACTTCCATAACCTTATTCTATAATTTTTTATTTGGTCATAAATCTATTCTAGTAAAACTACAGGTATAATCTTAAAGAGGTGGTTTGAGATGAGGTAAAATTCCTAACAATGCATTTTTGTTTTATTTCCCCTTCCACCTCCAAAACAATGTCTTAAAATATGATCATATTAATAAATTGTATTATATACATATTTATAAGTTTTCATTGTAATTTATAAACCTAAATACGTCTCTTTATCCATCAAATGAGATACACAATCATTATTCTTCGGTATAGTGGATTTCCACCTCGTAAACTGATGTTATTTAAAAATTAGATCACCATAATTTTTCTCTGAAAGGGTGATTATTGTTATTTAAAAATTTGATCACCATAATTTTTTTCTTGTAAGCTAAATGGTATGACATGACCATTGATTTGGAAAAAATATTTAATTATGAGATTATTGAGGTGTTTTGTGTTTTTTTATTAGTGAATGATTGAATTTCAACTTTTCTTATTACTATTTAATTTTGATTATTAATATATCATAAAGAGGATTATTCATTATTAAAACTATCATACCAGGTGAAGACCATTTTGGTTGTTAATTAATAATGGAATTTGGAATAGATTAATTATACACTTTATGGTTATGTGTTCTTCAAAAGTTAATTTTAATAATGTAGCCATGAAAAATTTATATTGAATACTCATTGTTTTTAGAAAAAGATGGTATTGTTGTGGAAAAATAAAAATTGGTTAAATTATGCTCTTCATGTAACTGTAATTATTTATGATAATTTTATAAATGATAAAATAAATTATCATCCCTAAGAAAAGGATCATAAAACAAAAACAGTTCATATTTCCAAAATTTCTGAGGATTTTAATGACATTTTACAAAACTCTTCGGATAATGGTTTTATGGTTGTTAAATTTATATTAATCATTTTCATTATTGTGATAAATTTTCAATATCACACAATAAAAAAACTTGGAATTTAAAATTTTCATTCATGTCATAATCTTCAATTCCCACTTATATTCTCTTATTTTGAATCCAAGTATGTGTTATTCTATAAGACCATAATATTTCCACTTCTCTTTTATCATAACAATTTTTTATAAACCATTTTTATGATGTTGGTTTAAAAGAAATGTATTTAAAAATTACCAACGAATTATTACTAACACATGTTTAAATTTTCATATATGAAATTTATTAAATAGTTCAGGAGAGGATGTAAAACTCCTATATATTAGAAAACAAAACTATGCTCGATAGCATTTTTGACATTCAAAAACGATCCATAAAATATATAACATTTATAATATAGATGTTAAATTTATGGGTATAAATAATATTATATAATTCATAATATATATACATTCTATAAGAATTATAATTTATTTATAATTTTTTAGTAAATAATTGATCAATTTTTAATAAAGTAGTTTTATTCTTTAAAAATATATTTTCTTTAAAAATAGTTTCTTGTAATTTACTGGAAATCATATTTTTAATAATTTATAGAAAATTTATAAATTTTTTATAAAATGAAATTCATTTTTTAAATAATAATTTTAAATTTTACTTTTAGTGAAATATTGATATTTTGTTTGAAAATATTGAATTTTTTATTAATATTGAAAATGGCTATTTTTCTTAAAATTTCATTTATTTTGAAAAAGTTAATCAATTTAATAGTACAATTATTTATTTAATATTATTTAAATTAAAATAATTAATTTTTAGGTATATTAAATCCACATAATTTATTTTTAATCAAGTTTTTATTTGATTTTATTAAAAGGTTTTCATTTGATTTAGAAATGTGATTTTCTTGAAAACTATTTCAACGTGCATAACAATTATCATTTGTAATTAATGAAAATTACACCTAATGATGAGTTACATGAATTAAAATTATATATTATTTATCAATAATTATTAATTTATATTCATCAAACTATTATCTTATGTCAAATAGTTAATATAAAACCATCATTTTCTCATTAAATACACATCTCAAATATCGTTGTGTTCATCATGTCTAAGAGTTTTGTTTTAAATTTTAATTATTTAACATATATGAATTGAATTTGGTAAAATGGATTCCATATTTTGAATTAGAAGAATATATATATTCTAATGTGGTCATCATAATTTTTTACCATAGTCGAACATGAAAATAATAAATATTACTTACTTTGGTTATGGTAATAATTTGTATACTGGTAGGGTTAAACTAATCAATAAGAGTTCAAATGACCCAAAACAAGTAAAAAATATATTTTATAGATATATTTCGACATTATCATGTCTGTTTTATCATAATAATCCATTTTGACACATCTTTCTTGTGAAAATTTCGATACTCCTTTTTATTCTCTAAAATTACAAGTACTCAACTCACCTCACCATGAAAAGGCCAACAATTTTCTCTATTATTGACACCATAAATCCATTTTGGTTCCATAAATACCAAAACGAATAAAATAATAACTTCCATAACCTTATTCTATAATTTTTTATTTGGTCATAAATCTATTCTAGTAAAACTACAGGTATAATCTTAAAGAGGTGGTTTGAGATGAGGTAAAATTCCTAACAATGCATTTTTGTTTTATTTCCCCTTCCACCTCCAAAACAATGTCTTAAAATATGATCATATTAATAAATTGTATTATATACATATTTATAAGTTTTCATTGTAATTTATAAACCTAAATAAATCTCTTTATCCATCAAATGAGATACACAATCATTATTCTTCGGTATAGTGGATTACCACCTCGTAAACTGATGTCCATCATTTTCCATAAATTAATCTCCCATATCGTTTAAATTATTTATTAAAAGAATATATAAAATAGTTATTATATATTTAATCTAATTTTTTATGGCTTTCTAAATAACATTTTTTTCCATCACATTCGGTATACGATAATGTCATTTGTGTGTGTGATATACTACCCCTCACAAATCGACATGATTAATATCTATCTAATGCTTTAAAAAGAATGAAATAGGGAAACATTTAATAAATTTATGAAATATAATAGACACCATAATTATAATAACGATTTATTTATTATTCTTAGATGATAATTTTTATTTTATCTGTAACCTTTTAAATCACTGGAAAAAGATAGCTTCATTCGTGTTTGTGTTGACTATTGCCAACAAGAAGCGACCTAAAACTATTTTAATCCCAACAACACATATATTATTTATATAAATATATTTATAGAAATAATATTATATATATTATATTATGATAATTTAGGAATTATGGACTATAATCTACCTTTTCCCTAATGATCATTTAAAAATTGAAATGTTACTCTTGTTTATGTACGACCTACCATCTCCATGTCTATAAATAGTTCATTTTTTATAACAATATTTCATAATTGGATTAAAAAGTAAAATTTATAATTTAATTTGATCATTATTCCATGATTATTTACTATATTTGTTGAAATAATTACATCATTTACCCACATCAACATATTAAATCTATTTTGAAATAATAAAGAAAACACCCTCAAAACACTAGATATGGACATAATTGATTAAGTATTAATATATGTCATTATAATAAAAAATGAATCTTGTATAAGATTAAAATCCTGAAATTTTTCTTAATAAAGTATATAATTTATATAATCATATTTTATAGGAGTTAAAGGACATGTATGGAACTTTTGTATTTGATGTAATAGTTATTTCTCATCTCGGTTTTACATATGTGATATATATGATATATTCAACACTTATTTTTATTGGGTTATATGATTTATTCATTCTATTTAATATTTTTTGATTATGAGTGTAATGGATTTTTATCAAAGTATGTTTTATTTTTAATCTTTTTATATGAATTTACATTTATCAAAGATAATCCATTCATTTATTATTTCTCATATTCAATGGTAGGATTTTTTCACTTGTTATTAAACACAAATTTTCATTATTTGATGTATATGTCTTTGATAAGAACATATATTAATTTTGACCTATATATGGACCCCTTTGACATGTTGCATCATGAATCTCTTTTTTTTGATAATATTTTTTTATAAATTGATGATATTATTTTATGGGGATTGTGATAGAATTGTTATAAATGTGGTAAAGTAAATAAGTTACAATTTCATTTATTTTGATATTGTTTATGTTAAATTTTTATTTAGGAGAAATAATATGATATTATTTTCATGAACTAAAACCATTTTATCATGGACAAGGTATTAATAGGGTTCACATGATTAATTTATATCTATTCCCTTATTGATTTAAGAAACATCATGAATTTGGTTTGTTAATGACCTCAATCATATATTTATATAATAACAGGTATCATTATCATTCATATCCTCGTTTTTTAGATTTTTTTTAATTTTTTTTTGTAAATAGAAATGAAATCCAAAATAAATTTTACATGTGACATGACCATTCATTAAATTATTCTAAAAGGAAATTGCTAAAATTTTTTGGAGAAATCACTTTTTAAAACCTTATACATAATATTTATGAAATAATTTTTATTTTTAAAAATGACACCATGAATAGAATTTTCCCACAATGATTAACATTATTTTGATTAAAACTTACATTATAGGTTTCATAGGTTGTTTTGAAATAAAATTATTTTTGACTTTTTTTAAGAATTTTTTATTTTTAAAGTGATTTTCAAAATGAAGATGTTACTTTCTAATTAAATGTTTTAATGATTGTTTAATGTTATATAAATTCATCAAAATCAATAACCTGTGTTATTGATTATTATTAAATGTTTATATTATTTAATTATTTTATCTGTATTTTTCTGTTGATATAGTAAAATTATTTCCAAGACATTGAATTGGATCCTATTTCATTTTCATGGGTTAAAAATGTTTCACAAATATTTTTATATAACCCATTTCCATTTTATAGGTTAACCATGTTTCAAATATAATTTCATGTAACCCATTTTTTTCACCTTGATAGTCTTGTTTTTAAAATATTAATGGTAGTCTGTATATGTTTTATAATCATTTTTATGATTTTTTAACATTATGTGGTTCTTGGAAATTATCTATATTGGGTGAACCTAGATAGCACTAGTGTGAGCCTAATAGTGCTTCTACGATGAATGCGCCTAGATAGGGACATGGATATTGATATTACTTATATTATGGGACCATCAATATATAACTCCAATTCATTGGTTAATGATTACATTAACATGTGAATTATATTGTAAGTCCTATGTATAGTGATTCTAATTTTAATGGGTTTTAATTATTTAATGTTGTTGATGTTCACAGATACCAATATGTTTTCTCTATGATTTATTTAGGTTTATAATGATTTCTTTTTCTATAAATGATATGAGAGTGCTCATAATTATTATTCTTAATTTTATTTCCATTAATAATGACTTATTCCATGTTTTTTAATTTATGTTTCAGGTATTTATGGGTATAATTTAACTTAAGATTATATCATGCAATCTAATTATGTTTCCATAACCATACGAACATTTATTTTAATGGAATTAATTTTTTTATTCTTATTCTTACCAATAATGAGCTATTTTTCTCACCCTTATTATGTTTCATTTTCAACTGGTTATCATTAATGATGTATAACAAATTATGCATTGTTTTTTCTTATTTATTATGGGGATGACATAATGTGAAATAATACAACATAGGTTATGTGGGATAAATGATCATTTAAACCCATATGTACTGTTTATGAAAGAGTTTGACCTATGTCTATAAGATTCTAATCCCAAATAGTATTTGATAATGTATGTGATCTAATATTTTCCTTTTGATGTTGAATGTTTGAGAAAGCAAAAATTGGGTTCCCTTATTTACTATAAAATATTGAAATTAAAAGTTTATGTTTCCAACACTAGACCCGGGTTTGCTAGTTCATGGTTATTATACATCCATAATATGAGTCATCCTATATGTGAGTATATAAGAGAAAAAATTGTTAAAAAATAAAGTTTCCAAACAGATTATATATTGAGTCTTCATGTGCTAACAGGGATAACATTATACTCATCCATATCAATATCATCTAATTGAATATGTAGTTTCCTCAGGTATTGAGTCCTGAATAATAATGTAGTACTCAATTTAGAGAGTAAAATTTAAAAAAATTCAATCCCATCAAACTAATGATAGGGCCACTCTCAATCCATCAAAAAATAAACAATTTAATAACCACTACACTTCAACTATAGATATGGTCATATAGAAAAAACTAACCTCCAATCCCATCACAAACCACCACCCTCCCACTCTAGATGAGGTCCAACAAAACAACTCATAAAATTGTCCTTCCACCACACACTCTCTCATTATAAGGCCTAATAAAACATAAAATATCACATTTTATATAATGAACTTGTCACACAGAGTGAGGTATCATAACCTATATCACATCATATATCATACCTCTTGAATTTCACATAATATGGGACTCTCAAATATAGATATGAAAACTACCCTCTCACATTGTGTAGATTCATATATTAAACCTTAACCACATTCCTCTTAATTTTCATACGAACTCATAAAAAAACAATTTATTATTCCTTCTAAATAATGGAATAACTCTATCAATATATCCTATTCCACCCCACACATCATGGTTCAAAGGGATATAAATTTGAAATTGGCCAGTTTCTAATTCCATCAACACATAATAAATATAGTTTATAAACTCACACATCTGAATCATGAAACAACCCTGCATCACAATCATAGAACACCACACACATAAAATCATAGGATACATACCACTTAGGAATATTGAACAAAATATTTACATATCAAACTGATCATCATCTATTTATCATTATTGAAGGAATATTTTGGATTTCCCAATCACACAGTGATCATTACTCAGTGACACCAACTCATTCCCAATGACCAAGAATGATCTCATAGCCTTTTTCACTACCTAAAAACAACCTCAATAGGTTTTTCTAATTTCATTTCCATATCCAACCTCTATATCCCAATCAAAATTCCTAGAAAATATAAACAAACCATCACACAACCCTATTTAGAATCATTTTCCAAACTATTAATCAAATTACCAATGTTATAGTTCCAACCTCATCTCATTTATCGAGTAATGAACCATGATTATGATCATCTAGAGGAAACCACCAATTTCTTGATTCCCCAATCACGAGTGGAATTATCTAATTCAGTATAATTACTATGGATAAAATCCAATGACATGAGGGTTCTCCAAACTGTATGTTATATTTATAACCATGACACACTTCAACAACAATCTAAATCCCCCCTCTGAAAATAATAGTAGAACAATGATGTAAAATATATTCTAAAAACTCATATCAGGACAAACAACGATCATGGGACACAAATAAACTAAATCAGTATCCTACCCACATTGAAAAATGTCTTCATGAAATTTCAACGAACTATAGATTCAATGGAACACTTTCTCAGAGTCTATGAGGCACTATTTCTCCCAACATATCCCCTAGAAATTCTTTTCACATTCCAATATACCCAATCCTAAACTGTTTTTTACACCTAAAAAATATATTAAGAGTATAATTTTATTATATATCATGTATGATAGAAAATAAAAACCATATAATGGAATATAACTTCTATATAATTTTCAATATATTTATAATTTTAAATAATTTAAATCTATGATATATCATTCAATATATGAAATAGTGAGTAATCTTTTGTTACATGAAACAACAAATTTCTTCTATAGCATGCATTTTATATAGACCTGACTATTATTATATATTATTATTGTTATTATTATTTTTAGAGAAAATAATATCATGTATTTTAATTTGAGGTTATAAAAATGGTGAACTATTGTATGAATATATATGGTTGAATTAATTAGTTAAAAATTAATTAGACAAAAATAAACAAACCATCTTAATATAAAGGAAATGTTTTTCTAAAAAAATATTTTTATATAAAAAATAATTATATATTAATAAATTTAATTACAAACTATTAATTAATTATAATAAATAAATTTATTTGTTATAAATTTAATTTATTTTATTCATTCATAAAATATGTTTTATAGAAAAATATAAGAACAAATTTAGATTTATGTATAAAAAGATGTATTTTTATAAATGAACATTATGTCTCGACTTAAGTGACCACTTATTTTTTAAAGAAAGATTGAATATTTGATAAATAATATTTTAAAATATAAATACTATTTTTTAATTTTTAATTTCATTATTTTCATCGTCTGAATTGATTGTGTTTTTTTGAGAAGATTCATAATTTGATGAATAATAAAAAAATATTTAATTTAATGAAAACATGAATTTTCATCCAAAAGATTTATAATTTTTATTATATATTAATTTGTTTCCAAATTTAAAAAATACATTTTTCATCCAATTTTTGTGACCGGAATAAATATTTATGTTAATTTTGATGTGAAAAAATTACCAACATTTTAACATTTTCACTTTAATTACATGTGCTGTCATCACATCTCCAAGATAAATTTTATATTTAATTAGTATTATTTTGTGATATTTATTTGTAATAATGGATTCAATATAGAGAATAATCCCAATTTATGATTTCTAATATGGTCAAATAATTTTTTTTACCAGTTTGATTAGTCAAAATAATTAATGTTAAGTAAATTTATTAAGGTGAAAAGAGGTTACATAGCGGTTAATGTAACACCCCAGGTAAATAAAGAATATGACATATTTATATTTATCCATATTTATGAATAAAATATTAATATTACTTTAAAGGGGACGCTATGCTCGATGGTGTACCCAACACGCAACAACGAGTTTCTTGGGAATCTTATGTTGCACTCTAATAATAAAATAATATTATTTTAAATGGTAGTTAACACCTAGCTATTATGATGGTGGGAATGAATAGAACTAACTACAAAATGATTATATATGTTTGCCAAATATTTTTAATTTTTACAATAAATGTTAGAGGATAAAAAATGCGAATGAATCAAATTTTAAGCGTAAACATTCTAATATTATTTAAAGGGTCGATTAACCGCCTTTTGATGGCGAACCTCTTTTAAATGCACTTTTTTGACAATTTTATGTGTTGTATTTGACGAAATAAAATTTTTCTTTAGAATCGGGACATCAAAATTTACTTTGTGTAAATTTTTGGTATTTTTCCGATAAAGTTCATTTTTTAATGAATAGTGAAAAATGTTGTATTTTAATTCAAAACCACTTTTTAATATAATTTATTTATATGATTATAATATTTTTTTAATTGGTTTTAAAGTTAAATTATAATATATTTTTACCATTTAATCCAATAGTGATCATCAGAATTAATTTCACTTTGAAATTGGACTTAAACTAGTGTCAATCTTTTGATACATTTTGTTTCATAAAAACACGCTATTTGTTTTGACAGTGGGAATTAATTATTAAATTAATTAATGCAACTTATGTGTTATGAATATTTTAAAATAGAAATAATTTTTGAAATCATAATAATAAATATATCTTAGGGTGAATGTTTGGTAATTTTCTGAAAAACTTCAATTTTTTATGAATAGTGAAAGGACTAAGTGGTACTTATAAAAATTGACTTTCCGTTTAAATGAAATTTTGCCACCTTTTTGTTTTGAATTTCAAAAATCCTACATACATGGTTTTAATTAATAAGTAAAATGTGGTTTAATGGGATTAAAATAATTTTTTGGTGAATAGTAACTTATTATGTTTTTAATCGCGATTAGAGGTAATTAGTGTAGTTTAAGGTAAAAATAATGTTTTAATAATATGAGATGAGCTTGAAACATATCCTACCCTCATTGGATGTGTCATGGCCGACCTAGAAAATCCATGGGTCAACTTGGGGACCCCATGGAGCCACTTTGGTTGGGAAATGACATAAATAACATTTTATTTAATGTTATAGTAAAAATGACACAAACATGAGATGTTTTACTAAAACTATTTTTACATGGGGCTATACAAGTCCGATTTTTTACCATAAATATTAATTGGAAAGCTAAAAATATTTCCTAAATTATAGTAGTTATTTTATAATTTTTAGACATTAAATAAATTACATTATTTATGACATCATGATGATGAAGTGATGACCTCATTATTTAACGATTTAAATAAAATGGAAAGATAATGTAAAATCAAAGACCTACACATTTCCAAAACCTATTGGATGGCTGTATTGCGAACCCTTATCACCTTAACCACGAATTATATCAATGTGGGACCTTTTAAATCCAAAACTCATTTTCAAATAAAGTATCCTTTTATCACTTTCGAAAACTGCCCCTCCTCTCCCCTTATAAAAGGCCCCCACATCTACCTATTTACCCACACCTCCCAAGCCTTTGGCTTCTCCAACCCCTTCCCATTTTGCATCTCCACATCCCTATATAACTCTTATAATCCTAACTTTGGTCAGAAGTCTTCCCAAGGAAGCCTTTGAGCTCAAACCAAAGGGAGTTACCCAATTTTAAGGTAATGTCTTCACTTGAGTCCTTTAGTTTTTTTTGCTTCTCCAACCCCCTAAAGTATTTTTATTCATTTAATTTGTAACACCTCCAGTATCTTCAATATACTATGATGTTGTTATAAGAAGTACTAGAGCTACACTTACACACACCTTCGTCTAATGGTTAAAGAACATACTGTTTCTGTGGTTGGCGATTTTCTGCCTCACAAAACGATGATTGTTCAATATTCTTTTAACACCTTTCATGGTGGCCATTATGATGTCACTACATTTATATATGATAAATGATATGTTTATTATTTCCTTAATCTTCTGTATTTTTCATTTATGGAATACCTTTATGGCTTCCAATATGGGTATACGTGATATCTTCATTTTAGGAAGTGCGGACTACCTCCCCCTCAAAGTAATTTGATTTGTTAATACCATATATGGTACGTATAAAGGATATATTTAATGATATTATATATGATACCATACTGTAATTAAAATACTATTATGTATCATTATGTTTTAATTCCATTAAATATGAAATAGAAATGGAAGTAGCGTTCATGCGAACGTACGGCTTACCGTCTCCATGAACGGTGCATTTCATTTCATAACTCTAAATGTTATGTAATATTATAAATGCATGAATATACTGGATATATATTATATATATTATATCTACATTATGAATACAATTCTAGATATAATGTATATTTTACCACATGAACAAATTGTAATAATAAAGAGTTTATTTTTAACTCAAGTACCAATGAGCGTTAAACAACCATTATTAGCTTAAATAATAACATAGTGTTCATCAAATGGTAATAAGTGATATAAAAGGAATGATAAACATGAAAAAGGTACTTCAGGAAGTAGAAATTAAATAATGTTTATTATTCAGGAGATTAAAGAACGATCGACTCAAGTCGGACCCGAGGTAAGGGATCCTACTCCTCTCTTTCTTTTTAAGTACACTCTTTTATGTCATTATTTTTAAAGCTCATATTTCTTATTACTGGGATGTTCTTTTATATTATTCTTACTGTAATGTTTATGTTAATATGATGAGATAACCTTTTCCTTCTCATCAATCCATTTTGGATGTTTTGAGTGGCGTAGTTAGGCTGCCGAATTTTCATAAGAGATCTAACTTCTCTCTTTATTATTATGTACTCTCATTTAGGTCACTTCTTTTAAGCACCAATTTTTTATGTTGGTGGATGATATTTTATATTCATATCTCTTTAAAAATTATTTTAATATGATGAGATACCCTATTTGATCTCATCAATCCATTTTTGTAAGTTTTTAGTGGCGCCGTTAGGCTGCCGATTTTTCGTAAGGGAATTTTCATCTCACTTTTATTTCCATGATATTTATGCGACATTTTCCACAATTTCCTTTGAGTGGTGTATGCACTGGAAATTATTTTACTCATTGGGTAATATACTTTCATTTATGATTATTTACATCAATGTTGTATTGTCCTTCTTTCACGAGGTTTACGTTTTGAAAGATACCCATATCGGTAAGGGAAACTTCCACCCTCCTATTTTTAAAATACTTCTTTTGTTATGTCTTTTAATTCACATAGTATTGTGTTGGGATATGTTCTTCTATATCCTTATTAATTTAAGTTTTATTTCCATGTGATGAGATACCCTTTTTATCTCTCATCAACTCATTTTCTGAATTTTGTAGTGACGCCATTAGGCTGTCAAAGTTTTGTATGGGAACTTCTTAACCCATATTTGATTCGTTGGGATAAACTTGTACTCCTTGAATATATTGTTCCATGAATATGTGTGAATAACCTCTGATTGTTTTACACTTAATATCCACTTATATCTGGTGTATTCGTTTATCACACATAATTATGTAATTGATTTATCCTTAAACCAAGGATACCATCTTTGTAAGGGACTTCATCTCAATATTCTTTCATTGAGGCATATTTTGATTTATACACAACTTTCTTTTATACGGTGTATAATCCCCTTTGACTTTTACGCCTTTTCAAAAGTAATATTTTTTATACAAAGCGTTTAATAAACGACAAAAGGGAATGTTTTTGTCATACATATGCGGCGACAATGACTTCTCCGCCGCCGTGACCATTATTTGAATTTGGGCTTCCTCTACAAGCCATACCCTCTTTTCAAAAGAAAAATAAATACCATGTCTTACTTTTATTTTATTTTGGTATTGAAAATGGTTTTCATAATGTTTTTATATCAATGTGTTGTATTGATATCTTGTTATTGAAAGGTGTAAATATTATGTTTCCTTTATGCATGTTTTATGTTATAAGATTATGTTATGGTTCTTGGGAATTATTATGAAGACAGGTGGTACCATGATAATCTAAGGGAGGATGAGCCTGATATAGCTCTCCAATGCATTGGGTAATGCGAAGGTGTGAAATTTTAAGGTTTCTCCAAAGAGATTTAGGGAATATACTGTGGTGGGTATTCCAAACATAACCAAGAGGGTTACTCCCTACGTAAGAATGTTATGAATGCTTCAAGTTACCTTTTATGTCTTATAATTTCTATGATTTATTCTTGATTTTATGAGGTATGTTAAAGTGATTATTCTTTATGGGTAAAGTATGATTTCATTCTTATGTATATATGTACTCATGTTTCCTTTCCATACTTTTTGTAACCCTTACTGAGCTTTTTCTGCTCATCCCAAGTTTTTGAAATGTTTTTCACAGGTTAAGGGAAAAGTACGTGATGTGATGATAGTGTCACGGAAGTGACAAGAATGAATCAATGTTTTATTTTAAATTTGTTTCCTTTGATGGGAAAAATGAATACTGTCTTTTACATAACCACTTTGTTTAAATGTGGAATGTAATGCAAGTTTCATGATCTAATTCTCTAAAACTCTAAACCTGAAAAGATCCTCAATGTGTAATCTTGTAAAAACTCAAGATTAAGTAATGTTTATGTCGGGGGCCTTATAGTTGGTATCAGAGGTCAGTTTAGATAACTTTAGAGGTTAGGGTATTCTTTAAGCATAAGTGACATTTCCATAATGGTGTGGATTTCAGAAAGAGTCCTAGTTTTAGATAAAGTGAATGAGTAAGTATATCTTAGTGTTTATCTTCCTCATTAGTACATGATGGTTTTGTTGATATACTCACACTGACCTTTTTGGTTTCAGTAAATGGATGGATCTAGCAGGCACCAAAGTAACAGTGGATGTGAAGGAAAGTGTGACAGTTTTTTGATCAAGCAACTGAATGATATGGGAGCTGCAATGAGAACTCTTTTGTTTATCCTCAACCAACTATCTGGAGTCATGATTGACCACCTAAACATTTTTTACTTCTATAAGGCATCATATATGCGAGAAACAAATCCCTACAGAACTACGTGTAATAATCATTAAGGTAAGTGTGTTAAAAAACCTATGTGTCAAAGATGTGGATAGAAACACCTAGGAAAATGTTTCAAAGGGACGGAAATATGATATAGATGTGGAAATGAAGGTCATAAAGTTAGAACCTGCCATGGAAAAAGGAACCATCCAGTCGACTCGAGGAAAGGGAAAGAAGTTCTTTCTAAGGGATCAATTGAATGTTTTAAATGTGGTGTGCATGGTCATTATGCAAACACATTTCCAATGAAGAAGTTTCATGAATGGGATCACCAAGATCATACACATATTCGTTTACCAATACCTAATGCCATTATGATTGAGGATGAAGAAACTGACAATGACCAATCAAAGGTATGGATTATTTCATAACTTTTGTTTTCCTATTTTGGAATCTTAGGATATGATTCGAGATTTTGTTTATAGGAAAGAAGTATTTTAGAATAAGTTAGAAAGGAATGGTTAATGGATCATGAAGAATGTTGAATGATTAAGAAGTCAACATATAAGGGTTTCAAGAGTTATGGTCAAATTCTTAAGAGTATTATGTCTCTTTTGATGATGGGGTTACATTAGAAGACTTTTTATAGTATGTGTAACCTGGATGTTTAATATATGAAAATTTTATTCAAGGAATAGTTATCTGTTCTTTTGAGGAAATAGTTATAAAGAACCATTTGGGTTTATATGATCCTTACTTTTGAGGTAATTATGGGTTAATATATGTTATGATGGAAGTAAAAGTCATGATATAAAATTGAGGTTAAATTATGTTATGGTTATTTTTGATGATTTTATCTGAGAATTATATAGTTTTGGAAAAAGGACAACATGCAGACCGTGTGACAACCCGTCGCCTACCACTGGACTACGTGAAGTCTGTGGTTAGCTTGACTGATTCTTTTTAGTTAGATGATTTTATGAATTTAGATTAAGTTGATTTTGGGTTATCTATTGAAATATATTAACCTATCATGGAGGATATGTGATTAGGTTAATTACTTTTCAATACGTGACTTTAAGAGAAACTGATGTTGTTTGGAGATAAATGTTACGATTTAACTAGGAAGACTATGTGACTAAATCCTTCAAATATTTGGGTTTCAATCTTAGATTGGTTAACTTTGAAGAATTTTATGGAGAAATTGTTTATCGAATGGTCTTTGTTGAACTTTGGGTTTTTTTGGGGACAAATTTTGGAGATTAAGAATTGGTTTTCTTTTTATAAAGGATTATACTTTTCAGGATTATCTGATCTTGTACTAACCTTTTTGGTTTTGCTTTTGGTTAGAGTCTAAAGACATGGGAAGTATATAGTTCTCTTTTGTGGATTGGGTGATTCTCTAGATGTTGATTATAGTACTCTTAATGTTAACAAGTTTTCCTGAATAGTCGAATATTGGAGAAAATATGATTTTGTGTAAGGAATCTAATAAAAGTTGAAAGTCAACATGATAAGTGATTATGTTTCCTTATGAATAAATTCCTCAATAAAAAGTAACTTAAAACAAAAATGTTGTCTATTAGCTTTTCCTACTGGGGAATCGAATACTGTTAAACCCATCACAATTTTGTGATTTTCTTGTGATTAACTTTCTCCTAAACATGTTTTCTATCACTCTCCATCAGAACATGGCCCTATGTTTTCTCCTCCATTTCCATGTTTTCCTACATGAAATCCTAGTATGGGATAACTCAGGTGACCTCTGTACTTATCTTTCTTTATTTTAAAGTGATTGTTTTACCGACTCTTGTTTCAATGTGGGACTTTCAAGGATGTTTCCAAGCCCAATTTTAAAATTGTGAGGACGCAATTCCCAAAAGGGGGAAGGATGTAACACCCCAGGTAAATAAAGAATATGACATTTTTATATTTATCCATATTTGTGAATAAAATATTAATATTACTTTAAAGGGGACGCTATGCTCAATGGCGTACCCAACACGCAACAATGAGTTTCTTGAGAATCTTACATTGCACTCTAATAATAAAATAATATTATTTTAAATGGTAGTTAAAACCTAGATGTTGTGATGGCGAGAATGAATATAAATAACTACAAAATGATTATATATGTTTGTCAAATATTTTCACTTTTTACAATAAATGTTAGAGGATTAAAAATGCGAATGAATCAAATTTTAAGCGTAAACATTCTTAATATTCTTTAAAGGGTCGATTAACCGCATTTTAATGGAGAACCTCTTTTAAATCCACTTTTTTGTCAATTTTATGTGTTATATTTGAACAAATAAAATTCTTCTTTAGAATCGGGACATCAAAATTTACTTTGTGTAAATTTTTGGTATTTTTCCGATAAAGTTCATATTTTAATGAATAGTGAAAAATGTTGTATTTTAATTCAAAACCACTTTTTAATCTAATTTAATTATATTATTATAATATCTTTTGAATTTTTTTTAAAGTGAAATTAAATTATATTATTACAATTTAATCCAATAGTGATTTTTTGAATTAATTTCACTTTGAAATCGGACTTAAACTAGTGTCAATCTTTTGATACATTTTGTTTCATAAAAACACGCTATTTGTTTTGACAACGGGAATTAATTATTAAATTAATTAATGCAACTTATATGTTATGAATTTTGTAAAATAGAAATCATTTTTGAATTTGTAATATCAAATATAGCTTAGGGTGAATTTTTGGTAATTTTCTGAAAAACTTTAATTTTTGATGCATAGTGAAACCACTAAGTGGTACTTATAAAAACTGATTTTCCATTTAAATGAAAATTTTCCACATTTGTGTTTTGAATTTCAAAAATCCAACATACATTGTTGTAATTAAGAAGTAAAATGTGGTTCAATGGGATTAAAATAATTTTTTGGTTAATAGTAACTTATTAAGTTTTGAATCGCGATTAGAGGTAATTACTTTAGTTTAAGGTAAAAATAATGTTTTAATAATATTAGATGAGATTGAAACATGTTATACCATCATTGGATGTGTCATGGAAAACCAATAAATTCCATGGGTCAACTTGAGGACCCCATGGAGCCACTTTGGTTGGGAAATGACATAAATAACATTTTATTTAATGTAAAAGTAAAAATGACACAAACATGAGAAGTTTTACTAAAATAATTTATAAATGGGGTTATACAAGTCATATTTTTGACACTAAATATTCATTGGAAAGATAGGAAGATTTACTACATCATAGTATATTTTTATAATTTTTAGACATGAAATAAATTAAATTATTTATGGAATCATGATGATGCAGCGATGACCTCATTATTTAACGATTAAAATAAAATGGAATGATAATGTAAAATAAAAGACCTACGCATGTCCAAAATTTATTGTATTGGTGGATTTAGAACCCTTATCACCTTATACACGAATTATATCAATCTTTGTCCTTTTAAATCCGAAACTCATTTTCAAATAATGTAACCTTTTATCACATTCCAAGAGTGCCCCTCCTCTCCCCTTATAAAAGGCCCCCACCTCTACCTCTTTACCCACACCTCCCAAGCCTTTGGCTCAGCTAACCCCTGCCCATTTTGCCTCTGAACATCCCTTTATAACTCTTAGAATCCTCAATTTGGTCAGAAGTCTTCCCAAGGAAGACTTTGAGCTCAAACCAATGGGAGTTACCTGATTTTAAGGTAATGCCTTCACTTGAGTCCTTTTGTTTTATTTTGCTTCTCTAACACCCTAAACAATTTTTATTCATTTATTTTGTCAAAACTACAGTATATTCAATATACCAGGATGTTTTTATAATAATGATTTGAGCTACACTTACACACACCTTCGTTTAATTGTTAAAGAATTTACTGTTTATCTGGTTGGCGATTTTCTGCCTCACGAAATGATGATTGTTCAATATTCTTTTAACACCTTTCATGGTGGCCATTATGATGTAACTAAATTTATATATGATACATGATATTTTTATTATTTCCTTAATCTTCTGGGTTTTTCATTTATGGCCTACCTTTATGGCTTCCATTATGGGTATACGCGATATCTTCATTTTAGGAAGTGCGGACTACCGCCCCTCAAAGTTATTTGATTTGTTAATACCATATGTGGTACGTATAAAGGATATGTTTAATGATATTATATATGACACCATAATGTAATTAAAATACTATTATGAATCGTTATCTTTTCATTCCATTAAATATGAAGTAGAAATGGAAGTAGCGTTCATGCGTGCGTACGACTTACAGTCTCCATGAACGGTGCATTTCATTTCTTAACTCTAAATGTTATGTAATATTATAAATGCATGAATATACTGGATATATATGATATATATTATATCTACATAATGAATACAATTCTGGATATAATATATATTTTACCACATGAACAACTTGTAATTATAAAGAGTTTATTTTTGACTAAAGTACCAATGATCGTTAAACGACCGTTATTAGCTTAAATAATAACATAGTGTTCAGGACATGTTAATAAGTTATATAAAAGGAATAATAAACTTGAAAAAGTTTCTCAAGGAAGTAGAAATTATCTCAAGTTTATTATTCAGGATATTAAAGAACGATCGAGTCAAGTCGGACCCGAGGTAAGGGATCCTACTCCTCTCTTTCTTTTTAAGTACACTCTTTTATGTCATTCCTTTTAAAGCTCATCTTTCTTATTATTGGGATGTTCTATTATATTACTCTTACTGTAATTTTTATGTTCATATGATTAGATACCCTATTCTATCTCATCAACCCATTTTGGAAGTTTTGAGGGGCGCCGTTAGGCTGCCGAATTTTCATAAGATATCTAACCTCTCTCTTTCTTTTTAAGTACTCTCTTTTATGTAACTTCATTTAAGAACAACTTTGTTATGTTGGGGGATGTTATTTTATATTACTCTTTCTGTAAACATTATTTTAATTTTATGAGAGACCCTATTTGATCTCATCAATCCATTTTTTTAAGTTTTGAGTGGCGCCGTTAGGCTGCTGAGTTTTGGTAAGGGATTTTTCATCTCACTTTTATTCCCGTGATATTTATGCTACATTTGCCACAATTTCATTTGAGTTGAGTATTTACTGCCCATTATTTTACTCATTGTGTAATATACTTTCATT
The DNA here is from genome assembly GCA_963277665.1 of Viscum album. Taxonomy (NCBI): domain Eukaryota; kingdom Viridiplantae; phylum Streptophyta; class Magnoliopsida; order Santalales; family Viscaceae; genus Viscum; species Viscum album. The sequence continues at coordinate 795,287,117 of OY728136.1, read as the reverse complement.
TATGAGTATTTACATCAATTTTTTATTGTCCTTCTTTCACGGGGTGTACGTTTCGAAATATACCCATGTCGGTAAGGGAACCTTTCACCCTCCTCTTTTTAAAAGACTTCTTTTGTTATGTATTTTAATTCACATACTATTATGTTGTGATATGTTCTTCTATATCCTTATTGATTTAAGTTTTATTTCCATGTGATGAGATACCCTTTTTATCTCTCATCAACTCATTTTCTGAATTTTGTAGTGATGCCATTAGGCTGTCAAATGTTTGTAAGGGAACTTCTTAACCCAAATTTGATTCTTTGGGATAAACTTGTACTCCTTGAATATGCCATTATATGAATATATTTGAATAACCTCTGATTGTTTTACACTTAATATCCACTTATATCTGGTGTATTTGTTTGTCACACATAATTATGTAATTGATTTATCCTTAAACTAAGAATACCATCTTTGTAAGGGACTTCGTCTCAATCTTCTTTCATTGAGGCATATTATGTTTTATACACAACTTTATTTTATACGGTGTATAAACCCCTTTGACTTTAACATTTTTTCAAAAAGAATATTTTTTATATGAAGCGTTTACTAAATGACAAAAGGGAATGTTTTTGTCATACGTATACGGCGACAACGACTTCTCCGCCGCCGTGACCATTATTTGAATTTGGGCTTCCTCTACAAGCCATACCCTCTTTTCAAAAGAAAAATAAATACCATGTCTTACTTTTCTTTTATGTTGGTATTGAAAAAGGTTTTAATAATGTATTTATATCAATGTGTTGTATTGATATCTTGTTATTTAAAGGTGGAAATGTTATGTTTCCTTTATGCATGTTTTCTGTGATAAGATTATGTTATGGTTCTTGGGCATTGTTATGCAGACGGGTGGTACCGTGATAAACTATGGGCAGGTGAGCCTGATATAGCTCTCCAATACATTGGGTAACGTGGAGGAGTGAAACGTTAAGGTTTCTACGAAGATATTTAGGGAATATACTGTGGTGGGTATTCCAAACGTAACCAAGAGGGTTACTCCCTACGTAAGAATGTTATGAATGCCTCAAGTTACCTTTTATGTCTTATGATTTCTATGATTTATTCATGATTTTATGATGTATGTTAATGTTCTTATTCTTTATGGGTAAAGTACGATTTCATTCTTATGTATATATGTACTCATGTTTCCTTTCCATACTTTTTATAACCATTACTGAGCTTTTTATGCTCATCCCAAGTTTTTGAAATGTTTCTCATAGGTCAAGGGAAAGGTACGTGATGTGATGATAGTGTCAAGGAAGTTTCAAGAAAGAATCCATGTTTTATTTTAAATATGATTCCGTTGATGGGAAAAATGAATACTGTCTTTTACATAACCACTTTGTTCAAATGTGGAATGTAATGCAAGTTTCATGATCTAATTCTCTAAAACTCTAAACCTGAAAAGATACTCAATGTGTAATCTTGTAATAACTCAAGATTAAGTAAGGTTTAAGGCTGGGGCCTTATATTTAATCATAAAATAAATGGTGTATAAATAACCCAATGATTGTGAAACCCTATATTATGGATTTAGTTTTTTCATATACAATCATTTAACAAAAATGGTTCATTGTTATAGACACATGAGTTAAGGGATACTTCCAGATAGTGTTTAATTTTCGGTATTTTCAAGATTTCTAGTCCTCCTTCACTATAAAAGGGTACTAAATCCCTTATATTATTCACGCATACTAAGAAATATGGATCATTAACACCTTTTGTAATTCACTTATCAAATACCCTTCTATCATAATATTGTTAAATGTCTTGACATTAATGGTTCTATGTACAAAAGAAACATGGAATACAATAATTATAAAAAAATCTTCATTAAAATTTTGTTATTATTATCAATGAGATTTTAACTATGAAAAAAATATATTGATGCAATTATTTATAAATTTATTTATTATATGGTTTTATTTATAGTTATTTATCTTTCCATATTGATTATTCATTATCCAACTGTTTTAATGGTGTCTTATCTTAGATATATATATATTTCTATATAGATTTTTCTTTTTCCACTTACTTAATTTGAACATGTTCTTAGTTATTTAACATTCCATATTTATTATTCCTTATTAAATTATTTAAATGGAATTTTTTATTATTAATTTATCATTCCATATTTATTATTCTTTATTTATTAATTATTTATTATGTTATACTTAACCCTTACATAGAATGTTTGATCACCCTTATTTTACTTCCATTACCCATGATTTAATGAAGTGTACTAAAAAGGATATACATAGATATTATTTATGGAATTTTTTTTTCTAGAAAATAAAAAAATCTAATTTTTAACTCAGTTATACTACAAGAATCATGTATATATAATTCTTACCAAGACTACCAAACTGATCGGTCCTTTTGAATCTGAGCCTTATATCTATGAAAATTAAATGGTAGTAGGAATCATCTTCAAGCTACTGGGTTCGGAGTCAGAATATTTAGTATTAGAATAGTTTTAGTAGAAACAATGTGAACTAGATTTAGGTAAACATAAATTTGGGAACACATCCATGTTATAGAATTTGTGGACTATTATGTAAGAAAATTTAAATATTTTTATTAGATAGATTTTTTATGGTTTTTGAATGAAATATATCCTTAAATTAATACTAACAGTGGACAAGGTTTTGTAAAATTTGTTCATTGGGGTAATAACTTCGAAAATGGATCATCGGGCTTGAATCGATCCCAACCTTGTACATGACAGTGGAAATTATTGCATAAATAGTTTGACACTCATATGTTATTTGATTATGATAATTCACATTTTAACTGAAAACCATTATAAATGATTTTATTGGATCATGGAAATTAATTAACATGGCAAAACCCTAGAACATTGAATAATCTAAATTTAAATAAATTATATGGATATTTATGTATTGGGATTCAAGAATAAAACAATTTAGGTATTTTTACAAATTCTGTCTGGTATAAAAGAATTATGAAACATATATAGATTGTGTTAAATATTAGAAACACATATGTATTCATTAACATGATATTTATGGGATGCTTCCTGGTTTATGAAATGAAGATTCATAATAAGTTCAATGTCTTATGCACACATTTTTAGGTTATATTAGATCAGATTGTACAATGATTAATGAAATTTTGGTATAAATTATGTGCCTTATATATTTTAGTGGAAAATTTATTTTGGGAATGATGAAGATACATTTTATAGACATAATTTGGAAGGTATTGAAAAATATTAGGGTTTGCATGATCATTAATTACATTTTAACAATATTAAAAAATTACAATAATACATTGTAAACAAAATAAGTTTTATTGAATAAATTTTAGAAATAACTATTTGTTGATTAAATTTTGTTCAAGGATCTACATAATTCATTTGTAAACATTATACAAATTAGATAATTTATAAAATAGAAAACCGACATACAAGGTAACAATATATACCGACCCATCCTTTTCATAGATTACTATTATAGGATTTTAAAGTTAAACAACATAATAGTATTACAGTAGAGGATCCAACAATTTAGTGTCTTGGGAAAACTAGGCCCATTCAAAACTTTTACAACATAAATCATAAATAATAATTTAATTCTTTCTTTCTTAGTTTATTATTGGCACTTTCCCTCTCCTTAGTACATGTAGTCAACTTAGGATATACATAAAAAAGGGTGATATAAATTCCCAGTAAGAGGATAGATATGAACAATATAGCATGGTGTTAGCATAATCATGACATTGGAAAATGATCACGAACATGATAGGAATCATAAATAAAATACTTGAAATGTGGGAATTCATATTAAATGTAACATCATATATTAGTGGTTAAATACCACACATACTTGTGAACAAATTTAGAATCTTATCTACAAAATTTCACATTTACTCAAGATATTAATCACTTTACATAATGCATTGGAGTGCTGTACAATTCAAGGAACACCTGTCACATTCAATCATTCATATTGCGATATATAATTTCTGGAACACCTGTCACATCATAATATTATCATTATCATGCATTCCAAATAGATAATAAATCAATGATGAACATAACTATCCCATGGAAAGGAATGGGTTTCATCTAACAAGGAGACATTCATAAACATTGGGTTCCCAAAACAAATAGGTAATAACATACTTGATATAAGAACCATTAACCGTGAATGAGAGGTAAAAATTGTCTTCATAAAAGAATAGTTCGTTTGGAAAACATTTTGTGTAACATAAACATTAGTAGAAAAAATTTACATCCAAGAAAATATAAGATAATGATGAATAGATGATATTTATTTAGTGACCATACCAAATTGGATTGAAATAGGGAGAACCGGAAGAAAGAAAATTAGGTTTGAGATTTTCCCCTTACCCTGTATCCGAATGCATCTTTCTATTTAATTTATTATATAATGAAATTATATTAATTATTTATAAATTAAAGAACCTTATATACATTAATAGGGTTAATTTTGGTGTCATTAGGTCATTTTATGTGACTTTTGATGAGTAATAGGGTTTAAAAATGTTGTTTGGGAATGTTCGTTCTTATGGTCTTCTTGTGTGGTTAACTCGTATTCATAAATTAAAGTTAAGGTAAAACATGGGTAAATATCCAGAACTGATATTAAATGTTATTATTGATATTACATAATTTAAAATTTTGTTATAATGAATTATATTAAACACCATATGGAGGAATCACTAGATAAAAATTAAATGATGATTGTTTGGGTTAATTTGGGCTGTTTTTCGATCACAACGAACTTGTTTTAATTATTCACATAGTTAAATATACATAAGTTAGTTCCAAAACATTAAATAGGTCATTATACATATAAAATAATAAGGTTAAAACATAAAATTGGTTTTAGGACCAGATCTAAAGGTAGAAATGGAATAAGGAAACATGTTGTACATGAAGGTGATAAATAAACACCTCACGAACAACGATCTCATTAATAAACTAAAATGAAGAGGGAAATGGGTTGGATGATATAATATATTATTTTTATCAAAACATTAAATTATATTCATTATAATTTAGTTACCAAACCATTTGAACAAATATATGTTGGGAGAGAATAATAAAAGAACTTGAAATTGAAAGGGAATTAAAGGAGAAGAGGGAGGGAAATTACCTCTTTAATCCTCTTCTTGAGATCCTCCTTAAGGGGCCTAAGATTGGACTTTTGATGAGACCAGAAGCTCTTGGATGTGGGGTAGGGGATGCGGAAGATTTTTTGGAAGATTATAGGCAAGGATTCAAGTTTGAATGGTGTGAGGAAATAAGGGTGTGAAGGTTGAAATTTATAGTTGAGGGGGGAGGGGTTTCCTTAATATAAAATTCATTAGTTTATTAATTTACACTAATTCAAGGAATATTAGTTTTTGCATGACCAAAAATAGTAATTTTATCATGTGATCCCGAACCATGTGGCCTTACATTAACAGAACATCACACATGATTCTATAATTAGTCTATTTATCTTATTTTGTAAATTATGGTATTTCACTATTCTTCAAAAATTCAAGTATTTCATAAAAATCCCAAAATTTCACCCCAACCATTTTTTCATGTGTAGAATCCAAAAATGAAGTACATTTTCCAAAAATAATTTTCTAAATATTATTAATTTAATATTTATTTAAAATCAAGGTTTATTACTAAAAATTAGTTTTTAAACATTCATTTACTTATTCAAAAATATAAGTACATCATACATTTACTTAATATTATTTTTATACTATCAAACATATGGTTACTATTAATTAGGGTTTATCACTATATATATGGTTATGTTACAATTCATAAGCTTAGGATACTATTCCCCAAAAAATATTTTTGTTTTATTAGACTCCCAAAATCATCTTGAACACAACCATGTATGTCAGATTTTCAACATTCCAAACACAGAAGTGACAAACTTATGTTTAAAGGACACCTAGAAATTATAAGTTCATTATGTTGTGTTTTCATGTGATTTTATGACATATTTATGAGAAGGGAATTTTCATTGAAAAACATTGGGTCGTTACATTCTTCCCCCTTAAGTAAATTCTACACCGAAATTTCACTCTACATAAACAACTGAGGGTACTTCTCCTTCATCACCTCCTTTGGTTCTCAAGTAGATTCTTAAAATTTATGGTTTCTCCACAACAGTTTGACAAGGTGGGTTGTCTTGTTTGCGTAGAACCTTATCTCTCTGGTCCAGAATCTCTATTGTATGCTCCTCATAAGATATATCATCTTTCATATGTACCACCTTTCAGTTTTTTACATGTGAGGGGTCTGGTATGTACTTCCTCAGGAGTGGTACATGAAACATATCATGAACTTCACCCATATTCTGTGGAAGTTCATGTTGATAGTCAACGGCTCCTATTTGGTCAAGTATTTCAAAGGGGCCAATGTACCTTAGGCATCACATCCTTCTCTTCTCAACTCACTTGACTCTATTCCATGGAGATATTCGAAGGAAGACTTTATCTCCAACATCGAACTCCAAGTCCCTTCGACGGTTTTCATCATATCTCTTTCACTGACTCTATGTAGCATTGATGTGTTTTTGGATGACTTGAACCTTATCTCTCATCTCTTGAACAATATCAGGTCCAAGTAGCTTTATTTCTCCAACTTCATCCAAATAGGTTGGAGTTCTACATTGTTTTCCATGCAGAGCTTCATATAAATCCATATGAATACGCGATTGGAAGCTATTTTTGTATGAGAACTGAACCAATGGGAAATGCTGATCCCATCAACCTTTTAATTTTATAGAGAAGGATCTTAGAATATCTTCAAGTGTCTGAATAGTCTTTTCAGACTAGCCATCAGATTGGGGGTGATAGGTCTTGCTAAAATTTAATTCAGTACACAAAGCATGTTGAAGGCTCCTCCAGAATTTAGATGTTAACCTTGGATCACAATCAGAGACAATTGAGAGTAGAACACTATGAAATCTCACCACTTCTTTCACATATATCTTTTCAAGGGGTTCAAGCGAGAGATATTATTGAATAGTGATAAAATGGGAAGTTTTGCTGAGTCGGGCAACCACAACCCATATCACATTATTTCCATTTGACATCGGTGGGAGACCCATGGCAAAGTCCTTAGTAACATTTTACCATTTCGACATGGGTATAAGAAATGGATGCGTCATCGCTTTGGACTTTTTCCGCTCTGCATTAACATTCTAGAATACCAAGAACCTTGATATATATTTCGCAATCCCCTTATTCATATTATCCCACCCGAAGTGTTCTAAGAGATCACAATACATCTTGGTACTCCCTGGATGGATAGAGAAAGTTGAGCTATGAGCATTGTGCAATAACTCCTTCTTTATCCCAGGTAATTAAATCACAAAAATCCATGTTCCAAACTAAATCACACCATCATCATCGATATAGAACTCTTGCAGCTTCCCTTCCTTTACTGCATTCACCCTCTATTGTATATCCACAACATCCATTTGTGCATCCTAAATCTTTTCATGGATAGATGGTTGCACAATCATTTGGTCAAGGTAGAATGTATCCCCTTCCCTTATGATTTCCAAATCCTTCCTTTGAATATCTAAGAATAGGGTCCTTCACAATCCATAACATGGATAGAGTAGCGGGTTCTTTTCTGCTTAGAGAATCTGCTACTTTGTGCTCCTTTACAGGATGGTAGTAAATAGAGAAATCATAATCCTTTAGTATCTCTAACCATCTCCTTTGATGCATGTGGATCTCATTTTGTGTGAATATATACTTTAGGAACTTTTGGTCGATGTATATTTCACACTTCTCACCATAAAGGTAGTACCACTAGATTTTCAAGGAAAACATCATGACTGCCATCTATAGATCAAGCGTCAGGTATTTATGGTCATGGATCATCAACTGTCGTGAGGCGTCAGCTATCACATTATCATTTTATAGGAGTATGCAACCCAATACTTTCTTTGAATCATCACTGTATATCTAAAAACTTTCTCCAATTTTCGGTAGTGTGATTAAACGTGTAGTGATCAGCCTTATCATTATCTCCTTGAAGCATCCCTCACATTATTCCATCTAGATATACATTACCCCTTTCTTTGTTAACTTAGTTAGTAGGCTTGACAATCAAGAGATGTTTCTCACGAAACGTTGATAGTACCGAGTTAATCCAAGAAAACTACAGATTTCTATGACACTAGAGATCATGGGCCATTCTTGAATCTCCTTTTTCTTTGAAGGATCTACTGAAATTCCCTAACTTGTGATCAGATGTCCCAAGAACGTGACAAGTTCCATCCAAAACTCACACTTTCTGAACTTGGCGCACATCTTCTCTTTTCACAATGTCACCAACACAAGACTTATAAGTTATTCATGTTCCTACTTTCTCTTAGAGTAGATGATAATATCGTAGATAAAAACATCCTTGAATTTATCGAGGTAATTTCTAAAGACGTTATTCATAAAATCCATGAATATTTCAGGCGAATTAGTAAGTCTGAAGGGAATCACCAATAACTCAAAGTGCCCATAACTTTTACGGAAGTCAGTATTCTAAATATCTTTCATCTTCACTATTACCTTACGATATACAAAACAATTATCCACCTTTGAGAATTATCAAGATCCTCTTAACTAGTTGAATAAGTCATCAATCCTTGGGAGAGGATACTTGTTCTTTTTGGTGATCTTGTTGAGTTCCCGATAATCGATACACAGCTGAATTGTTCCATACTTATTCTTCAAAAAGAGTATTGGTGCAACCCAAGGTGATTCAATAGGGCATATGAACACTTTTTCCATATGCTCTTGTAGCTACTTCATTCACTCCCCCAGATTGATAGGATCCATCCTATAGGGACACTTTGAGATAAGTGTAGCTCCAGGTATGAGTTCAATTGGGAACTCTACCTCACGATCCAAGGGAATTCTAGGTAACTCTTTAAAAAATACATCTCTGTATTCCCTTACGATGTGAATTCTTATAAGGCTAGAACTATCCTTCAACACAACCATATGGGAGAGGTATGCTTCTTCGTAGGGAATCAACATCCACACAGATGAAGGACTTTTCAAAAGAGATTTATGATCTTCCTTGAATTTGTAGAGGATCATGGGATGGTTCAGAATACGAAAAGATATTTCCTTTTCTTAATAGTTGATATGTGATCTATATAATGATATCCAATCCATTCACATTATAGCATCGAATTCCACCAAGGTAAGTATTGTGATATTTTCTAGAAGAATCATCCCACATACACTAACAATAGAAGAGTGAAGCACATGGGTTGAAATGATTCCACCACTTAGTGTTTTTGTATATATCTCTACCTCAAGGTTTTGGGGAATCAATTCTATAGTTCTATAAAGCATGCAAGATATAAAGGAATGTGTAGATACAGAATCAAATAAGACATTTTCCATTCTTGAGTGAATATGAAGTGTACCTTGTACGAATTCATTATCTTTCCCTATGTCTGTAGTAGTTATGGCATAATCCTTCCATTGATCCATTGGATTTGGTGGCTGCTAAGGCTAATTACCCTTGAGAACTCGAGGTTTAGTTAAATGGCTTGCACAGTGTCGTTTCTCTCTAGATTTATAGCATTGAACCCTGGGTGGTTCTCTCATTTCTTCTACAATATTATCCTTCCTTTTCATGTATTTTTGAAACTCTTTAGCATGATGTCCTTCTTTCCAACACATGAATCATTTCCCCATCCCTTTGAATCAGTTCCCTTGGTGAAACATCCCACATTTTTTGCATGTGGGTTTGTGAGTTTTCTTCACTCATTTATCATTAGATTCACAAGCTGGAAACTCAATCATTCATTTCATATCACCATATCCATGGGACCAATATCCAAACTCCATCTAAACTTTTAGAGAACACCAAACAACTTCTTCATAACTCCCAAAGTCTCGAATTGCATGAGCATTTCGGATTTGTATTTTTAATCCACAAAAGAATCTATCAATTTTTCTATCATTGTTGATAACAAAACCCGAAGCATACCTTGCAAGCCTTGTAAAATTTTATTTGTAGTTTGTGAAATATTCACCTTATTTTTTATTTATCTCTATGAATTCTCTCTCCATATTCATACTTAGAGTTCATGGGAAAATGTTATTAAGAAACATTATCTTAAATTATTCTCATTCCATATCTTCAATTTAGTCCCTTGGCTTGGTGTTCTTGATCAAATCCCACCATTAATTGGTTTCTCCATCTAGAAAATAAACTTCTAGGGTCACCTTCTCCATCTCGGAATAGTGGAGAACAAAAAAGATCTTCTACGTGGAGTTGACCCACTGTTCTGCAACTAGTGGATCTGAAGATCCACTAAATGTCAGTGGTCATTGCCGCATAAAACATTCTATAGCCAGTTTCCCTTTCATTGGTGAAGGAGGATGTTCCCCATTATTATGGTTATTGTTCATAACCTGAGATAATTGAGTAATAAAAGCCATGATATTATGAACTCCACATCCCAAATAATTGGGGATATTATTCAGGCAATCGTTGCATTTTCCCTCACACGAGTTGTTGCCCTAATTTCTCCTGGTTCCCACAATTTTAAAAAATAGAAAAGGTTATAACAAAACATAAGTAAACAATTCATGAATAAATAACATATTAATTATTACAATTTATAATAAAATCCAAACATATGGGATCCCTATGTAAATATTCTTCTATGCATATTTGTACTTAGTCTCATGCTAGAGGTTTTCTCAAGGGTTCACTAATCCCAATTCCCAAATTAACTAAACCTTTCCTCTGATAACAACTATAGCGACCCATCTTTTCTTACATTACTATTACATCATTATAAAGACAAAAAACATAATATTATTACTCGTAAAGGATCCAACAGTTTAGTGACATGGGAAAACATGGACCATTCATAACTTTTACAACCTAAATCCTAGACAATCATTTAATTTCCTCTTCACTAGCTTCTTATTTTAACTTTACCTCACATTAGTACATGTAGTCACCAAAGGATATATATCAAAAAAGGGGTTAGATAAGAGCCTAATAAGAGTATAGATAATAACAATATAGTATGGGGTGAGAATAATCATGACATATGAAAATGACTACGAACATGAGAGGAAGCATAAATAAAAGACTTGAAATGTGGCAATACATAGAAAAATGAAACATCATGTCTTAGTGGTTAAATACCACACATACTTGTGCACAATGCTAGAATATTTTCCACATCATTTCACATTTAGACATTAGATTCATCACTTTAACCTTTGCATTTGTGTGTTGTATAATTCCGGGCGCACCCATAACATTCAAACATACATATTGCGCTATATAATTCTAGGTTCACCCGTCATATCATAATATTTTCTTTATCATGCATGACACAAAGTACAGTAATCAATGATAAACATAACAATCCCAGGTAAATGAATTGGTTTCATCTCATAAGAACACATTCCTAAACTTTGGGTTCCCAAAACAAACAGGGAATAACATACTTGATATGAGAACCATATACTATGAATGAGAGGTAGAAGTTGAGTTCTTTAAAGAAGAGTTATTTTAGAAAACATTTTCTTTGACATAAGCTTTAGTAGAAAAAATTTATATCCCAATAAGGTAATACAATTATGAACAAATGATTTTTAAGAAGCAACCATACCAAATTGGAGTTAAAGAGGGAGAATCCGAAGAAAGAAAACCGGGATCGAGATTTTCCCCTTACCTTGTATCTGAACGCTTAATTATATTTAATGTACTATATAATGACATTATATTCATTATTTATAAATTCCAGAACCTTTTATACATTAATAGGGTTCATTTTGGTTTCATTATATCATTTTATGGGCCTTTTGATGAGTTATAGGGTTTAAAAACTTTTTTCGGTAATGTTCGTTTTTATGGTCTTCTTGAGTGGTTAACTCGTATTCTTAAATGAATGTTCGAGTAGAACATGGGTAAATATACAGAACTTATATGACATGTTATTAATGAGATTACAATATTTTTTATTATCTTATAATAAATTGTATTATATACCATGTGGATTAATCATTAGATAAAAATTTAATGATTATTGTTTGGGTTAATTTGGGCGGTTTTTCGATCACAATTAATTTGTTTTAATTTATCACTTAGTAATATGTACATAAGATAGTTCCATAACATTAAATATGAAATAGTACATATAACCTATTCTGTTTGAATAAAAAAAATTCATGACCAGATATGAAGGTAGAAATTGAAGAAGAAAATAAGTCATTCTTGAAGGGGATAAATGAACACCTCACAAACAACGTTCTCTTTAATAAAATAAAAGGAAGAGGGAAATGGGTTGGATGATATAAAATACCATTACAATAATAAAATTAAATTATATTCATAATACTAGGGTTACCATACCATTTTTACAAATATTTGTGGGGTGAGAATAAGAAAAGAACATGAAATTGAAAGGGAATTAAATCTGAAGAGGGAGAGAAATTTCCTCTTGAATCCTCCGCTTGACATCATCCTTAAGGGGCCTTTTCGAAGAACTTTTATGAGACCTGAAGCTCTTGGACGTGGGGGAGGGGATAAAGAAAAAGTTTGGGTAGAGTTTTGATAAGGCTTAATGCTTGAGAGGTGTAAGGAAATGAGGGTGTGGATGGTGGTATTTACAGTGGAGGGGAGAGGGGTTTCCTTAATATATAATTCATTAGTTTATTAATTTCCCCTAAGACAAGGAATAGTGAGTCTAGCAAGACAAAGAATAGTAATTTTATCATGTGATCCCAAAACAAGTAGGAATACATCAGTAGAACATCACACATGACTCTATAATTATCATATTCAGCTTATTTTGTAATGTATGGTATTTCACTATTCATAAAAATTCACGTATTTCAGAAAAATCCCAAAATTTAACCAAAATCATTTTTTGACGTGTAGAATCCAAAAATTAATTCCATTTTTCAAAAATATTTTTCAAAATATTTTTAATTTAATATTTATTTAAAATCATTTTTTATTACTAAAAACAGTTTTAAAACATTCATTTACTTATTCTAAAATATAGGTACATCATACATTCACTTGAATATTATTTTTATACTATCATAGGAAATGTTACTTTTCATTAGTGTTTATCACTATTCATAAGGTTGTGTTACTATTCATAAGTGTAGTTTACTATTCACCAAATATTTTTTTTAATAGACTCTAAAAGTCATCTTGAGCTCAATCGTGTATGTCAGATTTTAAAAATTTCAAACACCAAATTGTTAAACTTATGTTTAAAGGTAACATAGCACATAGTGGTTCATTATGTTGTGTTTTCATGTGATTTTATGACATATTTATAATAAAGTAATTTCCATTGAAAATATTTGTGTCATTACACATTATTTCACATTCAGAAAGGAGGTGGGGCTTGAAGCAAAGACCGATGAATGATAAGGGGTTTTTTCCTACCACTAGCCTATGTGATGTCTTGGTTAATATGTCATTGTTTTTAGTTAAACAATATAACTAGTAAATATTAATGATTAAATATTTGTATTTCCTTTAACGATTAGTCAATTATGTATTTACTATATTGGGTTTGGACAATATTTAGATACAAATTAGAAAACATCTCACCGTTTTATAAATATTATGATTAATTAAAATTAAATTTTAGTGCTTCATTGATAAAAAAATTACTTTTTGGTATTACTTTGTCGAATTTAAGGGATAAATTCAAAATTGATCAAATAAAAACCAATGGATGAAATTATTTTTATAAAATAGAAACATATCGAGTGAGAATATTTCGTTATATTCTTATATAGTAAAATAATTTCATAAAATTATGAAAATTATCTAGAAAAAATGTTATCTAATTACCATAATTTACGATGATATAAATTTCTATTTCATAACTATTATATTTATTGTATTATTTCCCAAATATCTATGTATGAAATTCTGCTTATTATGGTCAATTGAACTAGTCACTCCTTATACATGTTTACACTTTTACTGAACATAGATATCTTCACTTCCCACTATTGTTCTCCTATGGAGAAGCCTAGTATATTATTATTCCATACTACCATTGTATTTCAATTTTTCTCTAAATAATGGGATATTTTATTATAACTTTTACAATTTCGGGTTTTTAGATAATTAATTTTTAAATATAATTCCATTTATTTCCGAAATAATGTTTAAATTTTGAGGGCACAATTTATTTTTATTTGGGAGAATGAAACTACATTAAAATTTTAAAATAATTACATTTTATTCAATAGTGTGTTTGAATAAAACACCATGAATATAGAGTAACATAAAATTTCAATAAATTAGAATATATATTCAAATATAAATAAATTAAATAAATTGTATATCTTGAAATTCACACAACACTAAGTTATGTTGTAGTACACACAACAATGATTTTCATTGATAGCTTATGTTACACACATGATTGAGTTCTACTAAATATTGTTACTATTTTAAATTAAAATGAAAATTGAATCCTATATAATAAATATGTGACTATGAATCAGATTAACTAACTTATGAAAATATATGTTGTAATTTACTTTTTAATAATTAATTAGAAATGAAAAAAAAATTAAATATAATGGATTTTTTATAAAAATCAATTTTATACGCTTATGATATTTTATTATAATAAATTAAATTATTTACTATTAGTGAATTATATTAATAAAATTTATATAATATATATTCAATAGTTTTTTTAAATTCTCCAAATAGGTTTGATAGATATAATATAGTAGAAAATTTATTTTTATACATAAATCATTATTTTTCTAAAAAAAAATTATGCAACATTTTGACATTGAACATGTATTACAAAAATATTTTAAAAATTTAATAAATTTTATTTCAAATAATAAAATTCTTTTTTTAAAATCATAATTTCAAAATTACGATAGGTTATTTTTTTCTGAAAATATTATTCTTTTGGTGACTTGTGAACAATACAGAATTTAATTGAAAACTGACATTTCATCTAAAAAATTAAAATAATAAATTTTGTTATAAATTTGTTTTCATGTTAAATTAGATCATTTATACATATATTAATCCAATTTTTGTAATTTTAATCAATTTCAATGTGAATATTAATATATAAACATTTTAATCTTTTCAACATTTTTACATTCAAACTGTGTTTTGTCGTTACGACAGAGGGATAGATTTTAAATTAAATTTATCCGATTTTTTGAGTTGAATTTGGAAATATGGAATGCATATTTTGAATAAGAATAATTTATATTGTATCGAAAGGTCAAACCTATTTTTTACCTATCTTATTAAAAAAATTGTCAATGTAAATCACAACGAATATGGTAAAAATGTGATTATGTAGTGGATAATATTATAAGATAAAGTGTGTATATGACATAAAACATTCAGAAAACATTTTAATTTCCATATTTCTATGATATAACCTTTAATATGAAAATATTAATTATTGGAGTCATGTGGGTTTTGGGAGACATTCCAATAGTGTTTACATTTGGGTATTTACTAAAATATCACTCCTACTCCACTAAAAAGGGCACTCACTCCCCTCATTTATTTACACAATCCAAGAAAATTGGATAATCCTAAACATAAAAAATAAACATTCCAAATTCCATGAACTCATATAAGAATCTTTATATAGGAAATAATGAAAACTTATTGAGGTTTTAGTGCAAAACTAAGGTGAAATCCCAAAGATGATGTAAAGTTCTTATAAAAGAATTTTTTTTATATCATTATAAAAACCTCCAATTATTATTATGTAATGATAAAAAAATAATGATTATATTAAATATATTTTTTGGTATTTATGTTAAGGGTATGACCTAAAATCAGACACACACCCTTGAAATGTGTCACTAAATCATCGTTCGTCTATATGATAGACTACCACATAACAAACCAATATCAATTATCTTCCATTACAAACCTATCAAGGGTGGGAATAATGATATAAATTATATTTTTAAATTATATTTATAATATTTATTATTTATCTATTATTCATTAATTTATATATAACACAAGCCTTTGTACTTTCCATTTTGTTGGAATATAATAACTTTGTTCGTCTATATGGTGGACTACCTCCCCACAAGGGGATATAATTATTTTCACACATTACCTGACATGAATTAAATATGGGTTTAAAAAAAATAAATGATATATATTTAATTAAAATGATACTTCATTGTTAATATATTTATATATCATTTAATATATTTATTTTAATTTTACAAGAAAATTGATGTAGTGATCATTCATACATAAAAACTACTATGTCCATGAACGATATATTGTTTTTCCCAATAAATATTATAGAATAATATAAGTTATTTTATAATTAATATATATGATAAATAATTTTTTATACATTCATTTTATTATGAAATCATGATCGAATTAGGATGAAAATAAGAAATAAAATACAAAGAAAAAATAGTTATTACCTAAATAAAGGAAAATAAGGGAATATTATGAACTAAAAGGTAAAAATATGATATAAAAGAGTAATATGTGATGTCACAAATTATAATATGGTTCTATCATAATTTTATCTCATTTTTAAAACTTTTATACAAGAAGGTAAGGAGAGTTAAACCAAAATGAATCATAAGGTAAGGGGTTTTTTTCTAAATATTATTTCATTGAGATATTTTGTGTTGTTATCTACTTATTTTATTAAATATGATGTATATATTACCCCTATGACATAGAATATCCTTTATACTTAATTATTTATGGTATTTTATATTTCAATTTTAATTATTTCCCCAATGGGTATTTTAATTATGAAGTACCAGGTGGTGAAGTATATCATTACTAAATACATTTTATTCAGTTTTATTAGTTCCACTTTGTTGTTAATACTATACGATTATGCATCTGTTGAAATTATTGAAATCTATTTTTATGGATACTTTTTCTGTATATTTATAATCATTACACATAATATACTCATTAGTTTATTCTTACATGAACGTAATGATATTTTCAAGAGTCTATTTCACAATCTAATTTTATTCTGGATTGTTTAAAATTGAATTTCCCATGATAGAATTTATTTTATCATTGTGTACTAAACATTAAATTTTAATTTAATCTTATTATAGATTATTATTTTAAAATAACAGTACCAATTTTCAAGTCTTTTTTACATTAAATGGGTTATGAAATATTTTTAAGAAAACCCATCTTCATTTCCCTCTATGTTTGAAATCCTATTTTCTTCAAAGACCTTATTCTATAAAAATGTTTTAATTTTTTTTTAAATTTTGGAAATAATTTACTAAATTTAAATTGAACCTATTTTTTACATGTTACCAAATTTATTACAATTAATCTTCTTATATCAACCCTCATAAATCAAATTTAAAAACATATTATAATAAAAATTAATGACCACTTTACCATGTATGAAATTACCCACCTTCATTAATATAAAGATATCATTGTAGGTTGATGAATATAATTTCAATTTTTTTATAAATTTATCATTATAGAAAATGATTTTATAAACTTTTTCTAAAATTATTGTGTTATTTCCCTCATTAATATTTTTAAATATATTATTTATTTAATCAATGATAAAAACACTTATTCTTATTACAATGGTTATAGGTTGTGATGATAACAATCTAATTCATCCTCTAGATGAATGATGTTTTTTTCTAAAGATATTATTGAAATTCATTTCTATGTATAATTTTTCTAGTCATAATATTCCCCTTGAGTTATTTATTATTCAATTGAGCATTAAACATTAAATTTCACATAAATATCTACATTATTTGTCATGGATAAGATAATTTTATAAAATGAATACCATTTATATGTATGGTGTTACATTAAAATTTATTTGGTTATATTGGTAAACGTAGATAAATACATATTATTTAATCAATAAAAATATTTGATAAGGAACATTTTTTATAAATTAAATAAATTATTCGACATATAAGGAATTATTTGGACAAGTATGGCATGAGTAAGGGACCATTTACAGTATGCCACTTGATGCATTGTTAATATAAATTGATGAATTGGTAGTATATCCTAAAATAAATGGGTTTATACCCATTAGTCATAAACCATCATGTGAATAATATTGATGGTAAAGGTTCTATGTACCTGTGAAACATAGCGTACAATAATTAACAATACAATCATTTTGATTCATTTATTATTATCCCAGAGATGTTCATAATGAGAAAAATATATAAATTAATTTCATTAAAAACTTATTTATACAATGGCATGGTTTTCAGTTATTGAACATTAAATATTCATTATTCCTTGTCCAATAATATAATTGTAGTTGCACTATGTTGTTTATGTTTCAATATTCATTTTTCATTATCAAGTTATTAAAATGGAATGTTTTCTTATTTATTTATATTTCCATATATATCATGCCTTACCAAATTATATTAATGGAATGTGTAAGAAATTATAAAACATTATATATTTATTATAGATATTGAATCATTATTTCATCCAATGTTGTTAACCCTCACTAAGAATTTGAGATCACCCTTATTTTTATTCCATTCTTTATGATTCGATGAAGTGTATTATTAATTATATGAAATGATATCTTATATGGAATAATTTTATTCTAGAAAATAAAGAACATTGTTTTACATTTTGTATTCATATGAAATACAAGACACATATATGTATCTAGGTTTCCAATACCACTGAAATAATATTTCATTTGGGATCTTAATCTTATATCTTTTCCAATTCAATGGTTGTAGGTAATGACTCCAGACTACTATAGTCGAGGTAACTATAATTTTTGTTTGAAATTAAAATTTATTTAAATATGTATATAATTGATAATTATAGGGACAACCATATTCTATATATGATTTACCATCCTTATGATATGCTCACTTTTCAATATCCATGATTATTACAATAAAAAATTCTCAATCCACTAAATGAACATTATTTCACAAAATATTTATCAGTAAAATTTACATTAAAATAAAATTTAAACATAATTTGATTTTATCTAAAAAAACACATTAATCTACCTCATGTAACTGGAATTGAGACTAACCACATGGGGATAGACAATATTAACGTATAAGTATCAATTACAGGAAACTTTATATATCTAAACAATCAATGAAACAAAAAATTTAACTCAATTATACCGAAAAATTGAAATGAAGTCAAGGATTCAAATACTATCCATAAAAGATATAATAACTTTCTATGCTTATCACTGCCTAAAATTGACCAACCATATCCATCCTAATACTAATGGTTTGGTATGAATCAACCCTTTTTTGATAGAATCATTTTTAAAATTTGAACTTGAAGACACATCCAATGAGATAAATACATGTGGGATAATGATTAGTGATGAATATGGAAACAAAACCACCGTGACTGTTTTTAAAAAAATATCTAGAAATTTAAAAAATTTATCCAAAAATAAACAACTAGAAAATATATAACATGTACTCATTATAAAACCACCTGATAGTTTATGGTTTAGATACTACCGTATGGAACCCATGAGGCTATATCCCCACTGCCTCATCCACCGATGACTCAGTTTTTCTCTATATGGTTACTGGTGCTAATTTTTTTTTCAAGTGTACCACTATAACATCCTTCACCAGATCATTCGACTCTCCTTTTGAGACTATAAATATTATCGACGAATGTAAATACAATTATACTAGATTTTATCTATCTAAAAAATTCCAACAAAATAATGAATTTCTTAATCATATAGCCTACATATAATCATATTAATTAGCAGAACTATAGGATCAAAATAATACTGATTGTAGTATCATTATAATGATTTAGATTCTCAATTTACAAGATGGGGTGGGGTGAATTGTATACATTAAAAAAAATCTTTTGGAACTATTAAAGAGGGTGATGTTTAACAGAGTTAAACAAGGTAAATTCGCAAAGCCTCTTAGTTCTACAAACTTTCAAGATTCTGTAAATATGGTTCTGGAAATGAGTCTTAAGAAAAGTATACAAAGATAAATATTATACCTTAAAGTGTATATAATCTCACTAATGAGAGTACATGTATAATAAAGTATAAATATATTTATACTTTTCTCAAAACCGAAATATAGTCGAAAATAAGAAACAATACAAGTAACAAGTTATTAATATTTTAACCCAGAGAGTAGGGTATCCAACAACCATGGATAATGGTCCCTTGATTTATACTTTCAAGAATTTCTATCTTACCCACCCGAAGGTAATCCCTCAATAAGAATATCAGAATCTGTATTGCTATCCCCGCAATCCCTCGAACTTCAAGGCAGTCGACACATTTGTCATCTTATCCTCAAAAGCCCTCAAATGTAATAAGCAACATTCAGATTTTCTCGAAGAAATTCTGAACAAGATGTTCAGTACACACAAATAATGAGAGTAATTCTCTATAAATCACATTTGTATGCAATCTCTAGAGTTATAGAACAGTCATTAAAGTTTATATTGTTTTTGTTGTTATGAGATCTTTAAAATGAGCTCCTATTTATAATCACATCTTCAACGGTTGAATCCCTCCTCCAATGGTCATATTTTTCCGTGAATTTTGGAGGGACATGTACAAGTGTCACTTAATCAATGGTTAGTTAATAATATAATTCATGGCACCATTTTATAACTCAAACAAGTGTAGGAAGAAATGTGCGTAAGAAAAAATATGGGTGCTCAACCAAATCAATTTTTAAGAATATAATGAAATTAAAGTTTTGGAGTCTAAGAAAATTCATTTGGTGTCTATAATATATGAATATTCGGATTCTGTTTTCTTGGAGAATTCGAAACCTGAAATCTATATAATTCTAGTGTCTAAATTTAAAGTAAATTTGGAGTCTGAATTCATAATAGTTAGGAGTCTGAATGTAGAATGTTTGAAGTCTGAAATCATAAGAAGTTGGAGTCTGAACTAAGAAAGTTCTTAGTCTGAGATCATATGAATTCGGAGTCTGGACTTAGAAGGTTCTAAGTCTCAATTCATAAGAATTTGGAGTTTGAACTCAGAATTTTCAAATTATGAATTTTGAGATTTCGGAGTTTGAACTCAGAATGTTCGGATACTGAATTCAGATAATTTGGAGTCTCAACTTAGAAAGTTTGGAGTCTTAATTCATAGAATTAGGATAATGAACTTAGAATGTTCACTGCCTGAATTCATAATAATTCAGAGTCTCAACTTATAAAGTCTGGAGTATGAATTCAGAGAATTCAGAACCTGAATTCAGATTCTAAAAAAGAATGCTCTATATCTATGTATTTATAATATTTTGAGGTTTTAGTTACAAATATTAATTTTATACTTAGAAGGAAAATGAGTTAGATTATAAAATTAACAAATAAAATATTTTAAGGATAAATTTACATAGGAAATCACAATTTCATTATGAATGAAAAACTGGGTAAGGATAAAAATTTTCTTGAGGATGTTAAATTTCCTTAAGGAAGGAAAATTTTCCATTTCAAGATAAAATAAATTTTTTCTAAATATAGAGTGTTTGTGATTTTCAAAACAAGAAAGAATGAAAATGTCATAAGGAAACCTTATTGACTCAACAATATCTCCATTTTTAGAAGGCACAAACATCCTTAAGAAAAGTATAATAAGGACTTAGAAATAGAATTTGGACTTTGAGAATAAAAATTATCTCCGTTAACACATGGGAAATGATTAATACAACTAACTCCCACTTAGTCTTTGAATACACTAAGTATCATATTCTTGATTTTTGGATTGTGACTTTGTATTTTATTGCATACAAAAATCATCATGGACAAGATCTACCCCTTAAATGAAAACCCCCTTACTTAGGGAAATTTCTTCTTATAATTTGTATTATTTTTTATCATTCCTATATCCCACTTTGTGATTTTTAAAAGGGATTAAAGGTAATGGAAAAGAAAATATGGTACATGAAATATTAGTTCTAGGCAAACAAATGTATAGACAGAAAACCAAAATTTCATTAATAATGGAAAAATTTGTACATGTAAGGAATACAACAAAAGATTAGAATTAAACAAGATTATCCTTCCATTTCCTTCAACATCAACTTCTTTACTATGTTTTTGAGCTTCTTGTGTACCTTGTGGTCTTCTACTACAGGTTTGAGAAGATAATCCTGATCTTCTATTTTCTTATCTACGAATTTTATTTTTTCTTCTTGGGCCTTAAGACATTCAGCCTACCCCTTTAGAACTTTTTTTTGCATAGAAAATCTTTCTTAAAGTTCGCTTCTAAGATCTATTTCCCTCTTCCAACTCTGAAAAATTGAATACAACATCCCAATCAAATCTTTTACTTCTTGAATCTGATAATTCTATTCTAGATGTATCTTTTCCTCAAAACTATTTGTGAGAACCTTTATCTTTATATCTTTAGAGTCAAATGCATCTTTGACACTATCTTGGAATTCGTCAAAAATCCTCATCTCTTCTACTATCTTACTTGTCTAGCTTGTCATATTCCCGCACAACCTTTTATGAGTATAATATCTAATAAGAAAAGACTTGATGTCTGCCTCTAGTTTAACACACCTATCCATCAACATGGATAATAAATTCGATTTTTTATTTAAGGTGTGTTAAAGAATCTAGCATATCGAGTCTATGTTAAGAAATATTAGAATAGTACCAACAAAATTTTTTAGAGACTGGACTGCAAAATCAAGTCCAAGAAAAGAAGATTCTGAATCTGAGACATTTCAAGGTGAGGTTTCTTTTTCTAACTCAGTAGCCTCCCTCTTTGAAGAACCAACAACATATTTCTTCTTTACCATAGCCTTGGTAGGTGTATCAACTACAACCTGTTTTCCCCTATCAACCTTTGTAATGACTTTCTCTTGATTAGGATATTCATGTTCAATGTCAGATATCTGAAAAAAAAAATTCTTCATCAATTTCTTCTATTTCATCTCCTACCTCAGCATCCACTGGGGGAATTAAATCTTTATTGATTCTTTCTACTTCTGATGGTTTGTTTACATTATCTTCAGCCTTCTCTTCATTATTCCTAGGAGTATCAAGCTATGATGATTCACATTGAGAGGTTTGGAATGATAATTTTTCCGAAGGGATTTCCTTCTCATAAAAATACTCATCATGCTTTATGATATCTATGGTATCACCAATAACTTCTTCTTCTTCCTCTTCTACTACTTCTTTTTATTCTCATAATTCATCTTGATGATTTTTTAGAGTCACAAAATTCTTAACTGGTGTCTCAGGTAATGATTCTACCAAGAAGGATTTTGGTATTGTAAAATTTCTGGACGCTTTCTCAGTAGCCTTTAGAAGGGATTTAACTATTTCATCCCCATATAACATTTTCATTTGCTTCTTTTCTTTCTCTTGCTTGTTAAGATCATCAAATATCTTCTCCCTCAAGGATTTTTCTTCAGTAGGGTCAAAGGCAAAATTAGGCTCCCCTTCTTTCATATTTTCCTAGTCCTCCCTCAAGTTATTCATAACCTCAGAAGGGTATGATTTTTCCTTCTTTGGCTTCGGTGGTGAGGATTGTGTTTCCTTAGCCATTGGGGTTTTTTCCTTCTCGCCAACTTCCTTAAATTTCCTCTTCATTCCACCCTTTTTAAAGGTATAATCCGCCTCCTGTTTATTTGGTATGGCTTCTACCTCATCCTCTAGAAAATCATAATATTCTTTGAATTATTTAGAAAATCAAACATCATCTTTCTCATAGTGTCATCACTTAACAACATAACTTTGTAATTCATAGACATAGATTTTCAATGGATTTTGAAGGATTCTAGACACCGATCAATCATCTTTGAAAGAATGGAAAGATATATAATGATATGAGCCATCATATATCCATTATTTATGATTTCAATTGTAACCAAGATATTCTTAAACAAGTTTATTTTCCTTAGGTTTACCAAGAAATCCATAATGTACAAATCTCTTTTATTCAAAATATCTTTATATCCTTTTCTCAGTATGATGAATCCTTGAACCCACAATTCAAGAATTTGATAATTTTTAGCCTTGTGAATAATATTTGGAGTCTTTACTTCTGAGAGACCAAGTCAAGCCATGGCCTTTACCTTATCAAAACTACCTTGAACTTCAGGCATATTTTGAAAACAAAATTCTGCTTCCCCTTCATAGGGAATTCCAACCAAGCATGCAACCTTGGTGTAAAAAATTGGATAATTCATTCCATAACACATGAAAAAAATGATTCCTCCCTTATTACTTAAAATAATCCACTGTGTCATATAATTATATTAGCAATTCCAGATTCATCAAGTCCTGAGATTTTGGTTTTGAAAGAAAGACACTTTCCCATCCATTCAGCTTTATATTCTTAGAAATGATAGAATCATACTTTGTGAAAAACATTGGATCAACTAATATTTCTCTGTATATATTTCATTCAGTGATTGGTTTGATAGTTGAAAAATATTTCTAATAGGAGACTTTGACAAACATTCAGAATTAAGAAAAATCTAAGAAGTTAAGAATGAGATTATGTATGAGGGCAGAGCTTTATCACCCACGATCTTTAGTTTCGTTGTGGGAAAACCATTGGTGGTGCTTTATATAGACAAGGGAGGCGGAAGCTCAACATTCATACTTAATCCAATGGTTCAAAAACCTTTTGATCAGATCTGATTGTGGAGATGATATCCAGAATGAAAATTTGATAGAATCTGATATTTTGAGTTTTTTTTAGAAAAAATTTCAGATTTATAAAAAAACAGTGAATAAGATAATTTAAAAACAGACAAAAATAACAACATGAAAAATAAGATTATGAAAATTTATTAAAGGAATCATACCTTTTGAATTTCTAGGATGATTATTCATTTTGAGAAAACATATTCTTGAAAAAATTTAGATTCCTAAAATTTTCATTACAAAAAATATAACTATGAAAATTATCATAAAAAACTACAAAGAATTTCTATTACAAAAATTTTAAACTGAAAAAGAAAAACTCTTCATTACAAAAAATTTTGAACTACAAAAATCTTCATTACAAATTAAAATTTAAATACAAAAAATTTTATTACAAAAAGTTTTAGTATGAAAATATTTAGAACAAAAATATTCATTACAAAAATAATCATTACAAAAATTTTAAGTACGAAAACCATCATTAAGAACAAAAATTAGACAAAAAAAATTTAGAATACGAAAAATATTAGACTATGAAAAATTTTAGACTATGAAAAAATTTTAGACTAAGAAAAAATATAAGAAATCTAATAGACAAATGTACTCCACCTATGAAAAGAAGTTTGTTACTATAAGAAGATAGGTTTCAGCAGGAAGTTAACATGGAAGATTACCTTACAGTAATGATTCCTAACTTCAATTTAATGTATTGAAATCTATCGAAGGGTACACATTTTGTGAAAATATCAGCATGTTGATCTTGAGTTCTGATAAATTTACGAATTATATCTCATTTTTTTTGAGTGATCCCTGAGAAATTGATTCCTAATATCAATTTTTTTGTATGAGAGTGATGTTCATGGTTTTTACTTATTGTAATAGCACTAGTATTATCACAAAAAAGAATTGTTTTTGAAAAACTCACACCATAGTCCGTGAGTGTGTGCTACATCCACAACACCTGAGCACAACAACTTCTAGCTGCTACATATTCAACATCATCAGTGGAAAGTGCTATTGAGTGTTTCTTTTTTCATGACCAAGAATATAATGAATCTACCAAGAAATGAAATTTTCTCGATGGACTTTTCATATCCATTCTACATCCACAAAAATCAGCATCTGAAAAAAAAATTTAAAACCAAATCATTTCCAGAAGTATAAAAGAGTCCTAGATCCATAGTTCCCTTTAAGTAGTTAAAAGTCTTTTTCAATTCCTTTAAATGAGATTCATTAGGATCAGATTTATATCTTTCACATAAGTATACTAAAAACATTATGTTTGGATGACTAGGTGTCAAGTAAAGTATACTTTATATCATACCGCTAAAAGATTTTTGATATATTGGTTTCCCAGCTTCATCAAGATACACTGAATTTGCAGTACCAATGGGAGTACTTATACTTTTAGTGTTTTCATATAAATACTTTTTAAGAAGATATTTAATATACTTATGTTGGGATATATAGATTCCTTCGGGTTTTTGAGAAATTTCAATACCAAGGAAAAATGTCAACTCACCCATCATACTCATTTCAAACTCAGATTTGAATAGATCCGCAAAGGAATTAGGTAAATATTGCTGAGTTCAACCAAATATAATGTCATCAAAATAAATTTGAACAATAAAAACATTTTTAATATATTTCATTATAAAAATGGTTGCATAATTATTTCCCTAAACATATTTATTTTGAAACAAAAATCATGTAAGTCTATCATATCTTGGTCGAGGGTATTGCATAAGTCTATAAAAAGATTTGGTACATTTATAAACATGATCAGGATGTTTTATATCTTCAAAACCAAGAGGTTGTTCAACAAAAACTTCCTCTTGAACAAAAACATTAAGGAAACCACATTTAACATCCATTTGAAAAAGTTTGAAATTGAAGAATGCTGCAAAGGAATATAGAATACGAATGGATTCATGTCTATCTACAGGAGAATAGTTTTTTCTATAGTCTATTCCTTCTTGTTGATTATAGACTTTAGAAAACAAAATAGATTTATTTCTTACTATGATTCCATTTTCATCACACTTATTTCTGAAGACCCATTTTACGCTAATAACAGAATATCCCATAGGTCTTTCAACTAAGGTCTAGAGTTAATTACTATCAAATTCATTTAGATCATCTTCTATAGCTTTTATCCAATCATCAGCACCTAAAGCTTCATCAGTGCTTTTTTGTTCTAATTTGGAAATGAATTATAGATATTCTAATTCATTTATTAGAAATCTTCTAGTATTTATATGTTTATTTAGATCACCAATGATATTATCACTGGGATGATTATTTTGAAACAATTGATTTGGTTTTTGTAAAACTAGTGCATCAACATAGGGTAGGAAGTATTATGGGGTAAATGTATAAGAAAAATTTTCTTGAACATTTTCCTTATCAAAAGGATCTTCTAACAAAGGTTGATAATATGTTTTTTAAAACACATCTAAAGATGTAGGTTGAGGTTGTTTAAAAACAAAAGGAATAGTTTCATAAAATTTTATATGTACTGTTTCTTTAATAGTAAAATTGTTTTTATTGAAAACTCTATATGCCTTAGAAGTTCTGGATTAGCCTATGAAAATTACTTTATCATATTTTGGTGCAAATTTGTGTAGTTTATCTTTAGTATTTAGGTTGCATACCTGGAAACCAAAAACCTTGGAGTAGGAATATCTAGGTTTTATACCCTTCAATAACCAATAAAACGTTTTATTAAGAAAAGGAATAATAAAAACATGATTTATAATATAACAAGAAGTACATACAACTTCAGAAAAAAAATGGTTGGCAACCGTATATTCACTCAACATGGTTCTTGTTATCTCTAAAAGAATTATATTTCATCTTTCAATAACACCATTTTGTTGAGGTGTTCTAGGTGATGAGAAGTTATGATTAATGCCTTTTCTACTATAAAATTTAAAAAAATCATACTTTTGAAATTATCATCCTTGATCTCTATGAATATTTATCAACGAAAGGTTTATCTCATTTTTAAAATAGGCTCTAAATGTTTTGAAATAAGATAAATCTTTGGATATTTTTATAAGGCCCCGACCTTAAAACATACTTAATATTGAATTAAAAGAATAATTCACATTGAGGATCTTTTTGGGTTTATATTTTTAGAGAATGAGGACATAACTATTACATCTCAAAAGATTACAAAGTAGACACTTCTACTAAGTTTCCATAAAATAAAAACTCAAAAAAAGAAACATGTCTAGTTCCATGTATTAGATAACATGACTTTCCCTTGATCCCATCCATGACCCTATTCCACATTAATACCTGTGAAAAACATTTCAAAAAACTTGGGGTGAGCATAAAAAACTCAGTAAGGGATACATAAAGAATGAAAACTGTTAGTTTTTCAAACAAAAAGTAAACCATGTATACTCTATCAATATAATACCTTCACATTTATGAAGTACTAAAGACTCTTTACTGAATAAAATATAATTACATACCCTTTTGTAACCAAAAAAATTACCATAAAACCCTTATAAGGAAGACCTAACATATAAAGGTATCTTGGGACATAAACATACTTAAGTGGAATAACCATATGGTCGACTTCCACACATATCACTTAATGGAATAGCCATACAGACAACTTCCATACCCAATGCATTGGAGGTTATAATGTAACCACCCATCGTGGTATTCACGGAACCACCCGTCATATGGTTTATCACGTAACCACCCGTCAAATGTCCAAGTACCATTATAAAATCATAAGGCACAAAACAAATATAATGGAAGGAAAAAATTTCCACACATTGATCACATTATATCACTTAAATATATTGACATAAAAAATCAATTATAAAAACCAATTTCAATACCAAAATACATAAAAGAGTATATGGTATTTATTTCATTTTAAAAACATTACGACTTGTTGAGGAAGCTAAAGACCAAAAAATACTCGCGGTGGCGGAAAAGGTCATTGTCACCGCGTACGCTAAAAGAAACATTCCTTTTTGTCATTTTGTAAAATAATTAGTGGAAAAAGATTCCTTTCGTATAAAATTTAAATTCAAAGGGGTTTATACACCATATAAAAAGTCTTGTATTAGAATAATATATGCCTCAATGACAGGAGATTGAGACGAAGTCCCTTACCTCGGGTCTGACTTGAATCGATCGTTATTTAACCTCCTAAATAATAAACATGAGTTAATTTCTACTTGGTTAATAACAATTTTCAAGATCATTATTCCTTTTATATCACCTATTACATTGTCATGAACACTTTGTAATTATTTAGGATAATAATGGTCGTTTTGTCGATATTTGGTACTTGAGTCAAAAGTGAAATTCTTATATTTACAAGTTGTTCACGTAGACAAATATCCATTATCTCAAGAATGATATTAATGATGTATATTCCATATATATCATATATATTCAGTGTATAAATTCATTTATAATATTACATAATCATTTAGAGGTAAGAAATGAAATGCACCGTTCATGGAGACGGTAAGTCGTACATACGCATAAACGCTACTTCCATTTCTATTTCATATTTAATGGAATTAAAACATAATGATACATAATAGTTTTATAATTCCAGTATGGTATCATATATAATATAATTAAATTTATCCTTTATACATACCACATATAGTGTTAACAAATCAAATCACTTTGAGGGGGTAGTAGTCCGCACTTCCTAAAATAAAGATATCATGTTTACCCATAATGGAAATCATAAAGGTATGCCATAAATGAAAAATAAATAAGCTTAAGTAAAATTTAAACATCTTATATATCATATATAAATATAGTGACATCTTAATGTCCACCATTGAAGGTGTTATATGAGTGTTGAACAATCATCGTTTTGTGAGGCAGAAATTCGTCATCCACAGAAACAGTATGTTCTTTAACCATTAGAAGAATGTGTATGTATGTGTAGCTCAAATCCTTATTATAAAAACATCCTAGTATATTGATGATACTGGAGTTGTTAAAAATGAAATTAATAAAAAGAGTTTATTGGGTTGGAGAAGCAAAATAATACAAAAGAACACAAGAGAAGACACTACCTTTAAATCAGGTAACTCTTTAGATTTGAGCTAAAAGTCTTCCTTGGGAAGACTGATGCCCTATGTGAGGCTTCTAGGTGTAAGAGAGGGATGTGGAGACACAAAATGGGCAGGGTTTTGCCGAGACAAAGGCTTGATAGGTGTGGGTAAGGAGGTAGAGGTGGGGGTCTTTTATAAGAGGTTTGGAGGGGCACTTTTGGAATGTAAGGAAATGTTACTTTATTTTAGAATGAGTTTCGGATTTTAATGATCACACATTGATGTGTATCGAGGATAAGGTGATAAGGGTTTGAAATCCACCCATCCAATAGGTTTTTTACATGTGTAGGTCTTAGAGTTTACATTATCAGTCCATTTTATTTAAATTGTTAAATAATGAGGTAATTGTTGCTTCATCATGGTGTCATAAATAATTTAATTTATTTAATGACTAAATATTATAAAAAAACGACTATGATTTGGGAAATATTTTTAGGTTTTCAATGAATATTTTTAGTCAATCATATTACTTTTATAACCCCAAGTAAAAACTGTTTTAGAAAAATAACTCATGTTTGTGACATTTTTATTTTAACATTATATAAAAAGATATTATTGTCATTTTCCTAACAAAGTGGCTCCATAGGGTCCCCAAGTTGACCCATGGATTGTATTGGTCGGCTATTTCACATACAATTATGGTAGGGCATGTGTAAAGTTCATTTCATATTATTAAAACATTATTTTTACCTTAAACTTAACTAATTACATCTAATCGCGATTAAAAACTTAAAAGATACTATTCACCAAAAAACTATTTTAATCCCATTGAACCACATTTTATTTCATAATGAAAACCATGTATGTCAGAGTTTTTAAATTCAAAACACAGAGGTGGTAAAATTTCATTTAAATGAAAAAATCAGTTTTTAAGTACCACTTTGTAGTTTCACTATTCATCAAAAATTGAAGTTTTTCATAAAAATACCAAAACATCACCCTAAGATATATTTGATATTCAGAATTAAAAAATGATCTATATTTTACAAAAATCAAAACATATAAGTTTCATTAATTAATTTAATAATTAATTCCCACTTTCAAAACAAATAGCGTGTTTTTATGAAACAAAATGTATCAAAAGATTGAAACTAGTTCAAGTCTAATTTCAATGTAAAATTAATTCCAATGACCACTATTGGATTAAATGGTAATAATATATTCTAATTTCACTTTAAAACCACTTCAAAAGATAATCTAGTCATATTAGTAAATTAGATTAAAAAGAGGTTTTGAATTAAAATACATCATTTTTCACTATTCATTAAAAAATGATATTTATCGGAAAAATACCAAAAATTTACACAACATAAATTTTGATGTCCCGATTCAATAGAAGAATTTTATTTAGTCCAATAAAATGTATACGAGTGACCCAAATTCTATGACGGTTCAGCATCAAAAGTTGATATGTGGACCTTTAGTGAAAAATTAGAGTATATATGCCTAAAGTTGAATTTTTTTAGTATTTTCACCCTTTATTCATTATTGGATAAATGTAAAAACAGTTAACAAAAATATATAATCATATTTTAGTTTTTTCTATTCATTCCTGCCAATACAACGGCTACGTGTTAGCAGATATTTAAAATAATATTATTTTTTTACTAGTTTGCAATGTAGGATTTCAAAGAAACTCTTTGTTTTGTATCGGGTACGCTATCGAACATAGCAACACATTTAAAGTAAAATTAATATTTAATTCGTAAATATTAATAAATTTGAAAATGTATTATTCTTCATTTACCTGGGATGTTACATCTTTACCCCCTTTTGGGAAATGCGTCATCGCAATTTTATTCACTTATCAAAATAAGTGGGGGTATTTATCCATTAAATCATTTTCAGATTCCCACGTTTCCTCTTCAACCATATGGTTTTTCCACAAAACCTTTACCTAGTGAATTACCTTATTTCACAACACTTTCTCTCTTCAGTCAAGAATCTGGACTAGTTGTTCTTCAAAAGAGATATTCTCTTCCAACTGAACTACCTCCTGGACCAAAACATGAGATGGATCTGGAATATACTTTCTCAACATAGAAACATGAAAAACATTGTGTACCTAAGATAAAATCAGAGGTAAATCCTCTCAGAATGCAACTGATCCATCTTTCTCTAGTATTTCATATGGTCCAATGATCATTGGAGCCAGCTTTCCTTTTTACCAAATCGCATCAAACTTTTCCATGGTGAAACTTTGAGAAAAACATGATAACCTACCTCGAAAGATAGATCCTTCCTCTGGTTATCTGCATAACTTTTTTGCCTACTTTGCGCTATGTTCATTTTTTTCTGAATCAACTGATCTTTTTCTGCCATATCTTCTACCAATTATGGTCCCATCAGCTTCCTTTCACCCACTTCATCCCAAAAAGCGGAAGTTCGACACCGTTTACCATATAATGCTTCAAACAGAGCCATCTGCATACTGGAATGAAAACTGTTATTATATGAAAACTCAACCAAAGAAAGATGTTGGTCCCAACTTCCCTGATAATCCATAGAGCAGGTACGTAGCATATCCTCCAAGGTCTAATTTGTTCATTCTAACTGCCCATATGAATGAGGATGAAAACTTGTACTAAAATTTATTTCAGTACCCAACGACTTTTGAAGGCCTTTCCAAATGTTAAAAGTAAACCTGGGATCACGATCAGATAAAATGGAGAGGGGAAATCCATGCAACTTGACTATCTTTTTAAGATACAATCAAGAATGTTGATCTAGAGATGTCGTATCTTGAATAGCAAGGAAATGAGAAGATTTAGTCAATCGATCAACAATAACCCAGATTGCATTATTACCTCTAGATGTCTTCGGTAATCCCACAACAAATTCCATGGATATATTTTCCCATTTCCACTCTAGCACTGGTAAAGTCTGAAGCATCCCTTTCGGTAACTGCCTCTCTTCTTTTAATCTGTCGAAAATTAAAACACTTCATAGTAAAAACAGCAATATCCCTTTTCATTACATCCCACCAGTAATACTCCCGCAGATCTTTGTACATCTTAGTACTACTAGGATGAAGTGAAAACGGGGAACTATGAGCTTCACATAACAAATCATTCTTCAACTGTGAATCACAAGGCACACATAATCTCTTCCCAAACCACAAAACACAATCATTTTCAATGTTGAATTTAGGCATCATAACCTTTTGAACTAGCTCTACTTTTTTCTACAACTCACTGTCTTACATCTGTGCTTGCTTAATTCTGTCTGATAGGGAAGATTTCACTGATACCTGAAACAAAACAGAAGAACATCCTACACAAAAAACATCCATACGAAATTTCATCAAATAAATAACCAAAGGATCTCGTTCCAAACGTATCATGGTTAATGAATCATTACATTTTCGACTCAAAGCATCGACAACTTTATTTGTTTTTCCCGGATGGTAATGAGTTGTACAATCATAATCCTTGATTAATTCTAGCCATATCCTCTGTCTCATGTTAAACTATTTCTGAGTGAATATATACTTTAAAATTTTGTGCTCAGTATATATTTCACACTTTACACCATACAAATGATGCCTCTAAATTTTTAGTGCAAAAACAATAGCAGCTAATTCAAAATCATGTGTAGGGTAATTTACCTCATGAGTTTTAAACTGACGTGAATCATATGCAATTACCTGATCATTCTGCATAAGGACACATCCAAGTCCCTTCAATGAAGAATCACTGTATATAACAAACTCACCATTCCTAGAAGGAAGTGCGAAAACTGGAGCATTCACCAATCTTCTTTTCAACTCCTAAAAACAATCATCACATTCTTTTGTCCAGATAAACATAACACCCTTCTGAGTTAGCTTAGTCATTGTACTAGATAACCATGAAAAAATTTCAACAAACCTTCGGTAGTAACCCACCAAACAAAGGAAACTATGGACCTCGGTTACATTTGTGGGTCTTGGCCATTCTTCAACAACTTTTGTATTATCATGATCAACAGTTATGCCATTTTTTGAAACAATGTGAATAAGGAAAGAAATTTGTTGTAACCAAAAGTCACACTTGCTGAATTTTCCATACAGTTTCTTTTCTTTTAAGGTTTTAAATATAACCCTTAAATTACCTTCATGCCCCTCTTTACTCTTACAAAACAGAAAAATATCATCAATTAAAACAACCACAAACTTATCCAAGAACTCATGGATATTCTTTTCATAAGGTCCATGAATACAACAGGTGCATTGGTTAAACCAAAAGGCATAACTACAAATTCATAATTGCCTTATCTAGAATGGAACGCCATCTTCGGAACGGCTACTTCTTTTACTTTAAAAAGATGGTACCCCGACCTCAATTCAATCTTCGAAAAATACTGAGCTCCCTAGATCTGATCAAACAAATCATCGATATGAGGCAAAGGATACTTTTTCTTAACATTGATATTATTCAATGCTCTATAATCAATGAAAAGTCTCATTGAACTGTCTTTCTTTTTAACAAACAAGATAGGAGCACCCCATGGTTATGTGCTAGGTCGAATGAAACCTTTATATAATAACTCCTGTAATTGTTTCTTTAACTCTAAAAGTTCAACTTGAGCCATTCTATAAGGGGGTTTTGAAATTGGGTTAGAATCAGGAACAAAGTTAATAGTAAATTCAACTTCCCGATCATGAATAATACCAGGCAACTCGTCAGGAAAAACATCAAGATACTCATTTACCACTAGAACAACATTAATCTGAACAATTTCCATATTTTCAACGATATGTGCAAGATAACATTAATTTCCATCTTGTGTTAGTTTCTCAACATCCTGATATGTTATCAAAATCAAGGGGTCATTCTTGTACACAAAATGAAAATCTTTCTGAAAAGAAACCATTTTAGCTCTGCAGTCAATCTTAGTAGGATAAACAGAAAGTAAATCCATGCCCAAAATAACATCAAACTCTACTAGAGGAAAAACAATAAGGTTTGCAGGTAGATTATTTCCATACAGAAGGATATGAAGGTTCTTATAATTTCATTTTGTCTCAACGATTCTTCCGGGTGTTTTTACCATAAATTCAGGATTAATATCTTGAGATGGTATTCCCAATATACTAGAAAACTTCTCAGAAATGAATAAATGTGTAGACCCTGAATCAATCAACACATTGGCATTACTTGAACAAACAAACAGTTTACCTGATACCACTTCATTCGATGGCCCAACATCTGCTGAAGTAGTAGCAAAGGATTTCACCACCCCTTTCTGCATGTAGTCTAGCTGCTTTCCCCCAGTTGAGTTATTCGTTATACACTCATTTGCATAATGACCCATTTCATAAGTCTTAAAACATCTTACCGTTGGGTTTTCATTACCTTCCTGATCATCTTCTTTACAGTTGCGAGAAATATGACCAGATGTATCACCACTAAATTACTTTACAGACTTGGATAAAAATTATCCATGATGCTTTTTACCACACTTGTCATAGGATGGATATTTGGTTTTCTTACCTCCTTGTTTCTTTGATGAATTCTTCTCCTTTGCCTGCCAACTGAACATCTTATTCTGTTGTTTGTCAAAGAACATCTGATCATCGGAAAACTCCATTTCCACCTTTTCCGCACATCATACAAGTTTTTCATAACTATTGAACTCACGAGAATCTAAATCCGTTCGATAATTTGGATTTAATCCTGAGTAAAATGGTTGATTTTACAATCAAGATTTAGTATGATGTTTGGAGCATACCTTGCCAGTCGAGTGAACGTTTCTTCATAAGGAGCCACTAAGTCATCCTCCTGTCTGAATTCTAGAAATTGTTTTTACATCCTAAGATGAACCACCTAAGGAAAATATTTCTCAAGAAACATAACATTGAATTCTTCCAAGGGAAGACCATCAAAATCATCACTATCCCTGATATTTTTCATCATCGACCACCACTGATCTAATTCACCTTCAAAATGGTAAATATATAGACTAACCTTTTGATGTTATAAACACCCAATGACATAAAAAGTCTTCGACAGTGCATTAATCAACCCTTCAGCTAGCACAGTGTCAGATGATCCTCTGAATGATGGAGGATGTTGCCTCATGAAATGTCCCACCACTAACATGTTCCTCTGCCATTGATCTTGCTGATCATGTGCATGGATACCACCACCACTTATAGCCTAAGTCAACTATGCCTTCACTGCAACAAAATGTTCAGTTCTAATTCCGACCATCTCAGGTTGCGGATTTAGAAGGTTGTCTTCCTCCCGATGTCGTCCCAATATAGCTACTTTGTTTCCTCTTTGGAAAACCATTATGAATAAAGAAATATCTTCGGCGAAGCAACATGGTAATCCGCAAATGCTATATCATTTCAATCATACCATAAATTAATTTATAATTTAACTCTTTTCAAACTCCTAAAGTTGTCTAAACCGACCTCTATACCAACTATAAGGCCCCGGCTTTAAACCTTACTTAATATTGAATGAAATGAATAATTCACATTGAGGATCATTTCATGTTTAGAGTTTTAGAGAATTAGGACATAACTATTACATCTCAAAATATTACAAAGCAGACACTTCTACTAAGTTTCAATAAAATAAAAATCTTAAAAAGAAACATGTCTAGTTCCATGTTTTAGATAGCATGACTTTCTCTTAATCCCATCCTTGACCCAACTCCACATTATGTCCTGTGAAAAACATTTCAAACAAACATGGGGTGAGCATAAAAATCTCAATAAGGGATACACAAATAATGAAATCTTTTAGTTTTAAAACAACAAGTAAACCATGTATACTTTATCAAAGTAATACCTTCACCTTTATGAAGTAATAAAAACTCTTCACTGAATAAAATATCATTACATAACCTTTTGTAATCATAAGATTACCATAAAACCCATATAAAGAACACATAACATATAAAGGTATCTTGGGACATAAACATACTTAAGTGGAATAACCATATGGTCGACTTCCACACATATCACTTAATGGAATAGCCATACGGCCGACTTCCATACCCAATTCATTGGAGGTTATAACGTAACCACCCATCTAGTATTCATGGCACCACCCGTCATATGGTTTATCACGTAACCACCCGTCAAATGTCCATGTACAATTATAAAATCATAAGACATATAACAAATATAATGGAAAGAAAACATTTCCACACTTTGATCACAATATTTCACTTAAATATATTGACATAACAAATCCATTATGATAACCAATTTCAATACCAAAATACATAAAAGAGTATATGGTATCTATTTCATTTTGAAAACATTACAGCTTGTTGAGGAAGCCAAAGACCAAATAATACTCATGACGACGGAAAAGGTCATTATCACTGCGTACGTTAAAAGAAACATTCCTTTTTGATGTTTTGTAAAATAATTCATAGAAAAAGATTCCTTTCGTATAAAATTAAATGTCAAAGGGGTTTATACATCGTATAAATGAAAGTCTTGTATTAGAACAATATATGTCTCAATGAAAGGAGATTGAGACGAAGTCCCTTACTTTGGGTCTGACTTGACTCGATCATTCATTAACCTCCTGAATAATAAACATGAGTTAATTTCTACTTGCTTAAGAAACATTTTCATGTTCATTATTCCTTTTATATCACCTATTACCTTGTCATTAACACTATGTAATTATTTAGGATAATAATGGTCGTTTTGTCGATATTTGGTACTTGAGTCAAATGTCAACTTCTTATATTTACAAGTTGTACACGTAGTCAAATATCCATTATCTCAAGAATGATATTCATGATGTAGATTCCATATATATTATATATATCCAGTATATACATGCATTTATAATATTACATAATCATTTAGAGGTAAGAAATGAAATGCACCGTTCATAGAGATGGTAAGTCGTACGTATGCATGAACACTACTTCCATTTCTATTTCATATTTAATGGATTTAAAACATAACGATACATAATAGTATTATAATTCCAGTATGTTATCATATATAATATCATTAAATTTATCCTTTATACATACCACATATGGTGTTAACGAATCAAATCACTTTGAGGGGGCGGTAGTCCGCACTTCCTAAAATGAAGATATGACGTTTACCCATAATGGAAACCATAAAGGTATGTCATAAATGAAAATATATAAGATTAAGTAAAACATAAACATATTATATATCATATTTAAATATAGTGACATATTAATGGCCACCTTTTAAGGTGTTATATGAGTGTCGAACAATCATCATTTCGTGAGGCAGAAATTCACCATCAACATAAACAGTATGTTCTTTAACAATTAGATGAAGTTGTGTGTATGTGTAGCTGTAATACTCATTATAACAACATCCTAGTATATTTAAGATACTGTATTTGTTACAAAATAAATGAATAAAAAGATTTTAGGGGGTTGGAGAAGCAAAATAATACAAAAGAACACAAGAAAAGACACAACATTTAAATCGAGTAACTCATTTGGTTTGAGCTCAAAGGCTTCCTTGGGAAGACTTTTTCCCAATGTGAGACTTCTAGGAGTAAGATAGGGATGTGTAGAGACAAAATGGGCAGGGGTTGGCCAAGCCAAAGTCTTGAGAGGTGTGGTTAAGTAGGTAGAGGTGGGGGCCTTCTATAAGAGGAGAGGAGGGTCACTCTTGGAAAGTAAGGAAATGTTACTTTATTTTAGAATGCGTTTCGGATTTTAATGGTCCCACATTGATGTTCTTTGAGGATAAGGTGATAAGGGTTAGAAATCCACCCATCCAATAGGTTTTTTACATGTGTAGTAATTGGAATTTACAATATCGTTCCATTTTATTTAAATCGTTAAATAATGATGTGATCGCTGCATCATCATGGTGTCATAAATAATTTAATTTATTTAATTTATTAAAATTATAAAAAAATACTATTATGTAGGAAATCATTTAATATTTCCAATGAATATTTATAGTCAAAAATCTGACATGTATATCCCCATGTAAAAATTGTCTTAGTAAAACAACTCATGTTTGTGATATTTTTATTTTAACATTAAATAAAAATATATTATTGTCATTTTCCTACCAAAGTGGTTCCATGGGGTCCTCAAGTTGACCCATGGATTGTCTTGGTCAGACATGACACATACAATAAGGGTATGACACGTGTCATGTTCATTTCATATTATTAAAACATTATTTTTACCTTAAACTACACTAATTACCTCTAATCACGATTAAAAACTTAAAAGTTACTATTCACCAAAAAATTACTTTAATCCCATTGAACCACATTTTACTTCCTAATGAAAACCATGTATATCATATTTTTGAAATACAAAACACAGAGGTGGTAAAATGTCATTTAAATGAAAAAAAGTAGTTTTTAAGTACCACTTAATAGTTTCACAATTTATCAAAAATTGATGTTTTTCAGAAAAATACCAAAACTTCACCGTAATATATATTTGATATTCCGAATTCAAAAATGATTTCTATTTTAAAAAATTCAAAACATATATGTTTCATTAATTAATTTAATAATTAATTCCCGCTGTCAAAACAAATAGCATGTTTTTATGAAACAAAATGTATCAAAAGATTGACACTAGTTCATGTCTGATTTCAAAGTGAAATTAATTCCAACGACCACTATTGGATTAAATTGTAAAAATATATTATAATTTAACTTTAAAACCATTTAAAAATATAATCTAATCATATTAATAAATTACATTAAAATGAGGTTTTGAATTAAAATACAACATTTTTCACTATTCCTTAAAAATGATCTTTATCGGAAAAATACCAAAAATGTACACAAAGTAAATTTTGCTGTCCCGATTTTGGAGAAGAATTTTATTTGGTCCAATATAATGTATATTAGTGACCAAAATTATATTTAATTACGGTTCGCTGTCAAAAGTTGATAAATGGACCTTTAGTGAAAATTGGAGTATATATATGCCTAAAATTGAATTCTTTTTGTATTTTAAGCCTTTATCCTTTATTGGATAAATGTAAAAACATTTAAAAAACATATATAATCATATTTCAGTTATTTTTATTCATTCCTACCAATACAATGGCTACGTGATAACTAACATTTAAAATAATATTATTTTATTACTAGTGTGCAACGTAAGATTTCAGAGAAACTCTTTGTTGTATATCGGGTACGCTATCGGACATAGAAACCCATTTAAATTAAAATTAATATTTAATTCACAAATATTAATAAACATGATAATGTATTATTATTTATTTAACTCGGATGTTACATTTTTTTCTAGAAAATAGGCACATATATATCTATTGTAGTCATCAACTAAGACAAATACATAATAATTTTCCCCCAATGCTTCCAGTTTGTGTTGGACCAAAATGTTCCTTATGCACTAACTTTAATGAATCAGTTTTTGAGACTTTACTAACTAATTTAAAACATGATTTATGATTCTTTCCATATTAACGAGGATTATAATCATTTGAAGAATCAAATCTATGATCTAGTAGATCATTAATTAGTATTTTATTAAAGAGTTTTCATAGGTTCCTAATGTTACAGTGTCCTAACCTTCTATGCCACAACCAAGAATGATATTCCATTTCACTAAGGCATGGTAGATCTAGGATCCTAATGTCTTCTATGTTTAATGTGCAAACATTCTCTTGCCTATTGGCAGAAAGAAAAAACTCTTCCTTGGAATTGTGTACTAAGCACTTGTCATTCCGAAAATTCACAAGCTAACCTTCCTCACATAATTTACTTATTCTAGTGAGGCTGTTCTAAAGATATTGAACAAATAAAACATTTGAAATCAATGTTTTTCCATGAAAAACAATGTTACTTATACCAATAATTTCTCCATTAGAATTATCTCTGAATGTTTCCCTTCCTCATTTTGTCTTGATAATCATTTCAATGAAATTTTTGATACCAGTCGTATGATGGGAACATATACTATCCAAGTACCTCGTATTTCTGTTTGTACTATCTTTAAATTCCTAGAAATTAGATTTTTATACTTTCGGAACCCAAACCTTCTTGGATACGGAAATCTTAGAAAGAAATATTTTAGGTATCCACATTTTCATTGAAAAATAAGCTTTATGAAAACCTAAAGACTTCATTTTTCATAAAAAAATGAATTTCCCAATACCCACCACACTAACACTTGGTGCCAAAAGTATCAATTTTAGGAACAAAATAATTATTACTACAAATAGATTTTGAACTTGTATAACCAAAACCAAAATTATTCTTAGAGGTCGAATTTGGTAAAATATTTTTTCAAAATTTTCCTTACCTAAGGTAAAGATTGAAAAACACTTCCTCAAGGAAAAAAATTATGAATTTAGTCTAATATCATAGTTCATATCCATAAAACATTAGTTTTAGAACTATAGTCAGCCTCAAAAACATTTTTCAAAGAAATTACTTTTTCTAGATCTTTAGAAAGTTTATCCTTCTCAAAATTAAATTGATCAATGTTTTTTGAAATCCTTTCAAAAACTAGGGATTTATTATCCAGATCATTAAAAAGATCTGATATTTCCATAGTAAGAATATAAATTCATGAATTCTATTTATTAATCATTTTCTCGACTTTAGAATTATGATTCTCAAGAAGCCTAGCTGACCTAGAAATTACTTCATAGGTAAGTAAATTATTTTCTTCATCATAAGTAGATTTTTCTTCTGAGGATTCATAGTATTTAATATTATTATAATTATCATTTAAGGGTACATTTGTTATAGATTCAGAATTTTGTACCTTTTCCATTAAATAATGATTTTTAATAGGAAGTCTGGGAAACAAGACAAGATTCTTTTGTCAAGATGATTCGTAATCTAAGGATTAATCAGAAGAGTCTCCACCATTGGCACTGCATGTGTCATTAGATTTCATAACATTCTTAGCATTAGCGTTGTTGTACTTCCTTCTATTTCTCTCAGAATTATTTTCCTTTATATCTTTTCTTTTAATCATAGGACATTCAGGTCTTATATGTCCATCTCTTTTACATTCAAAACAAGTGACTTCAGAGTCTTTCTTATCGTTTATTTCATTCTTGTTTTATCTATACTAAAAGCCTTTCTTAACAATTATCTTGTTCATCATTCATGAAATATTATATAGTTAATTTTCAGAATACTCACTTTCAGTAGATTCATATTGTATAACAACATTCTTAGATTTAGATATAGTAAATCTATCTGGAGTCTTATCTTTCATATGATTTGAAGTAGTTGTAAAAGCAACACTGCCATTTCCATTCTTCTTCGTTACATCGCCATCATCTCTCATCATTATAGTCTCATGTTGAAGAAGGGTTCAAAAAATTTCATCATGAGTGATCTGTGAGACTTTACTATTCCCATCTATAGATATTCTTTGAGATTCTCACTCATTAGGCATGATGCTTATAATCTTCTCTACAAGTGCCTCATCTTCCAACCCTTTTTCACCAATAGATTTTAATCTATTGACAATAGTCATAAATCTCTATTGTACCATACATATAGGTTCTCCATAAGGAAATAAAAAACCATGGTACTCAGATCTAAGCATAGCTCTTCTAGTTTCAATAACATTGAATGTACCAAAATGTGTTACTTCAAGATTATTCCAAATAAAATTTGCATCTTCACAAGATGAAATATAGCTATATATATTCATGTTCATGGAATACAAAAATGTACTGGGTACCTTATTATTCAGTTGATATGCTGACTTCTCTTAATTAGTAAAAGCGTTGACTTCTTTATTCGGAATCTTGTAATCTCCGGTAACCAAAAAAAAGTTGTCCACTACAGTGTTAATAAGAAAATTCTTTATATGATCTCTCCAATATTCATAATCATTCCCATCCAAAATAGGTGGTCTAGTAGGATTTAAATTTTCTATGTGACCAAAATTCAGTCCTTTTATATTAAAAAAAATATTTCAACACAAACATGTCTATAAAAAATGTTTGTAAACATGGATAAAGATATCCTCGGAAAGGAAAATATAGAACAATGAAAAAGTTGAGCAACAAAAATTATATGTGAATATAAGTATTTCAGAGACCTCCTATGATACCAATTTTCGGATCGAAATGATACTAATTGTAGTATCGGTATATTTATATAGATGCTCATTATAACAGAACATAGGTGAATTCTATTCTAAAAAAATTATTTTGGAAGTTTTAAAGATGTTAATGTTTAACATAGTTAAACAAGGTAAATTCACAAACCCTATTAATTCTAAAAACATGCTAGATTCATCAAATATGGTTCTAGAAATGAAACTAAAGAAAATTTTACAAAGATAAAGATTCTACCTCATATTATATAAAATCTCACTATTCAGAGTACAAGTACAAGAAAGTATAAAAACAATTATACATTCCTCAATGATTTAAATGAAACGGAAAACATGAAACAATACAAGTAACAAGTAGTAAATATTTTCCGTCAAAGAGAAGGTTATACAACATCCTTGGATAAAGGTCCCTTGACTTATACTTTCAAAATAGTTTGCCTTACACACACCAGGGTAAGCTCTCGATTCGAATATATTAATCTATCTTTCTATCCCTGTAAGCCCTAAAAATTCAAGGTAGTCGGCACCTCTATCTCACTATCCCCGGAATCCATTAATTGTACACAACAATATTCAGAGCCACATGAAGCAATTATAAACAATATATTTAGTACACACAAAGCATGACAATCTCTCTCTAGAAATCACTTCAGTATGTAATATCTACTGTTCTAGAATAGTCATCCAAGTTCTTATTATTTTTGTTGTTCTGAGCGCTTTCAAAATAGCTCATATTTACAGGCACATCTTCAACGGTCGGCTCCATCCTCCAACGATCTTATTTTCCCATGAATTTCTGAGGGACCTATACACATGTCACTCAAACAACTGTTAGTTTATAATAGAATGCACGACACTATTTTATAACTCAAACAAAAGTATGAAAGAATATAATTAAGAAAAAATATGGTTACTTAACCAAATCAATTTTTTGTAATTTAATGAAATAAAATATCGGAGGCTAACTAAAATTCATTCGCTGTATATAATACATGAATATTCATATGCTATTTTCATGAAAAATTCGGAAGCTGAATTATATAGAATTCTGGAGTATGAATTTCCAGGAAATTCAGAGTCTAAATTCATAAGTTTTTGGAGTCTGAACATATAATGTTTGGAGTCTGAATTCCTAAGAATTTTGAGTCTGAACTAA
This sequence comes from Viscum album, assembly GCA_963277665.1. Lineage (NCBI taxonomy): Eukaryota > Viridiplantae > Streptophyta > Magnoliopsida > Santalales > Viscaceae > Viscum > Viscum album. The sequence goes on along the minus strand of OY728136.1, from coordinate 795,243,070 downwards.
AAATGTATAGATTCTGAATTCATAAGAATTCAATGTCAAGACTCAGGTGCTTTGGAGTCTAAATTCATAATAACTCAAAGTATGAACATAGAATGTCTGGAGTCTGAATTCAGAGAATTCAGAGATTTAACACAGAAGGGTTGGATTCTAAATTCAAAGAATTCGAAGTCTGAACTAAGAATGTTGGACAATGAATTCAGAGAATCCGGATTCTGAGATCAGAAAGTTTAGAGTTTGAATTCATAAGAATTTAGAGTCTAAACATAGAATGTCCAGAGTCTGAATTTATAGAATTCGAAACCTGAATACGGATCCAAAAAATAGAATACCCTATATATAAGTATTTATAATATTCTGATGTTTTAGTTACAATTCCAAATTTTATACTTAGAAGGAAAATGAGTTAGATTATAAAATGAACAAAGAAATTATAGTAGGGGTTAATTTCATTGGGGAAGGGAAATTTTCTTATGAAATCAAAACTGGTTAAGGATAAAACTTTCTTGAGGAAGGAAAACATCCTTAAGGAGGGAAACTTTTACTTATCAAGATAAAATACATTTTCCCTCAAGATAGAGTGTTTGTAATTTTCAAAAAAGGAAGTAATAGTCATAATGAAATTTTATTGACTCAACATAAAGAAGTATAATAATATAAAATATAAATTCACAATTTTTTGAAGAAAAATTTAAGTGAAATATGTATTTTACATTAATTATTGACTAATTTATTTATGATCTAGAAAACGTAAATATAATTATATCAATGAATGATTAATTATCTTAAAAATATTACAATGATAGTGTTTTATATAATGGTAGATTAAATATCTTTACCAATGATGTTGTAATCTATATTTATTCTACATCAAGTGTTATAGACTTATTGAATTCCATTTTTTCCCCATGCAACATCAAAATATTACACACTACAAGTTCTCCCTTAATATATATTCTAAAATTTGATTAAAAATTGAGATAAATACATTATATAATGATTAAAACATTACGAAATAACACGTTCAATATAGTGAATGCTTGAATCATTGGAAAATATTCTACTTCTTTATTATCTATTTCATTTACTGTGGAAAATCAATCATTGAATTCCATACTGTCCTACACAACATATAAATAAAAATCATCAATTTAATATCTGATGATTATATCATATTATGTTGATATATTAATTGGTTATAATAGATATGAATGTTTTTTATAATGTTATTTATAGAAATAAATTAAAAAATTCATCCAATCTAGTTTTAGATGATTTCATAAATCATGATGTAAAAATTAAATAAAAATATCTAAATTAATTGAGTAATAAAAGTGAATATATCATATTTTTTCTATATATTATTATTTATTAAAAAAATTAGTACAATCCATGGTATTAAATAAGAAATATACCAGTTGATCCTATATAAGTATTAATTTTAATAATATGTAGTTTTTTGTACATGGCATCATTTTTTTATATATGTAAACATAATGTGTTTAGTTCTAAAAAATTCAATATTTTTATTCTATATTAATATAAAATATGAATTGACTCATATATGGTCATCAAAATTATATATTTTTTTGGTTTGATAATTTTTTTTGGAGAACTCCACATAAGAATTTGTGAGTCTGGATTGAGTTTCATTCATTCAGGTTTTATTAAGGTTATATTGTCCCTCTATTATTGAAAATTTTGGATCCCTTTAGATCTTTTGTGGTATTTTAGTGTGTGGAGTTTCACATCGTTCCCCCCAAAATATAGTTCTTTGAAACATTCCTACGTGATGTAAATCTATGGTTTCTACTATGTAGTGGATTTAGAGAAGTTTCCCTGATTGACATATCACATATTCATCTTAGTGAAGGATTATCAAGTAGGAAACAGTTTCTAAAGGGTGAAACTATTTGGGGGTTCCTGGTAGAGTCTTCTTTATTATGAGTTCATTAATTATTTAATATATATATTTCTTTATCATCGATATATTCTAAGAGATATGGTCCCCTCTTGATGTTTTGGATTTGTATTAAGATTTTATAGACAATAAGTTATAGTGGTTTAAGAAGTTTCCATGATTGTGTGGTAGGAACCATTTTGTGGATGATTTTGCATTTGATTCTTTTTTTGTCTTTATAGATATATGATTTTTATGAGGTGTATTTTGTAACATATGTTGAAATGGTCTTTTTCTGATGGAGTTTTATACTGATGATGAAGTGGTATTTCAACCCAAGTGTGATTTCACTATCGAAGTTAATGTCACCTAAGGTGATAGTGTATATATGCATTTCTACATCCAATAGGAGTACATATCTCGATGTTAGTAGAATTTATCTCAATTAATTTACAATCATTTTGTTCTTATTCATTGTTAATGGGAATGTATTTATTGGATGTACCAACAATTATTATTATTTTCAATGTGTTTATTTTGTTGAGATGGTTTTATTTCACCAGTGTCATTTTAATGGGTTTAATGCCTCCAATTTAACAATAATGAGGTTATTTCAGGGAATATAAAAAATGTATGATATTGATTGACATATAGTTAATGTTCCATCTATCCATAGTTTTTTTTCATAGTTACGTTTAATAACATTATATTTAGCCTCTATAGTTTATTATTCCACTAATTTTTATTTCATTGAAATTCACGAGGTTATGATATTCCAAATATATGGCTGCTGACCTTTTTTTTCTTTTCTATTATATTTTAAACCATCAATCCACTGTATAAATATCATAATTGATAAAAATAAGTAGTTCATGGTTATAATACACAATGATTGTAAATTTCATTAAAATGGTTTAGAATCTGCTTTACTATATTCATATTTTAGTCCAGCATATCTAATTTAATAATTTCCACATTAAAACTCTTCATAAGATGGATGATATAGCTATGGTTCAATATAATATACGTCCAATCATTCAAAAATATTAACTTTAATCTACATACAGGTCAGCTGAGCCTTCACCCAATTAACATTTTTTTTATTGTGGTATCATACCCTTTATTGAATTAATTTTAAATATTTTCAATAAAATTTTAGAATAATTAATATAATTTCCATAAATATACCATCATATCTCTGAAAAATTTTAATACTAGGGAAAAATTTCGATACACTGTGAAAAATCATATTGAAATCACCGTCAATTAGATTTTAAAAGTCATTATAGATTGTATCACTTATATATAATAAGATGATATTATCTGTCTAAATTTTCAAAATAATAATATCCTCAAAATATATCATAATAATAAAAAATGGAAGAATGTTCCTAATATCTAAGTGGTTCTACGAAATAAACAACTATATCCATTTTTACTATTCTCAAGGAGATTATGTTAGGCCCTATATGGAATTGGCATCCATGGAACCACATCTGTAATTAGATATCCAATGGGAAGAACTATGCGGGTCCTTCATGGACTATGTTGTGCTATATTAGGAATCCCCTAAACTAGTGAATATACATTCTCAACCAATTTTTCAACTAGTTCAGATCCATTTAGATTATGATATTTAATGTATTCATTATAGAACATAATGATAATTGACTTATCTAAAAATCCATTCTCATCAAATAAAAATTAAACAAACTATTTAATAACAATTTTACTCTTATAATATTTTCATTATTATATAATGTGTATTAATTAACACATGAAAAATTATTCTTATAAATATTTATTTATATCATATATGTTATATTCATTATTTATAATGTTGACCATATATGAAAATATTATAAAATTTAAAACACTAGGATTCTATCTATTATGTAACCCATATAGGATCACCTTAATAATTAACCTTTGTAGATTTATGTTGTATTCAGAACATTTTGTGTTCATAAATTCATTATATATATACTAAGGTTACCGATATTAATTTTGAATCACCCAATTCATATATTGAATTTTCACATTCATTCTCTCCAAGAGGGTTCCCTTTCTCCACTTATAAAAGAGAAATCTTTCCCCTTATTTTTTTCTCAAATATAAAGCCATTTTTCTAGACTAATCACAGAGAAAATATTTTCCCAACATCCATAGTCGCATTATAGATCTTTTATCCCTTCTAAAACACCATCCCTAACTCCCTTAAGAAGAGATCCAATGGAGGTTTCTCGTGGAGAATATACCGGTCTTAATAATAATAATCCATTTCATTATTTTTTATAATATATTTTTTTATCAACCCTTCTAATGATATATATGTTCTATCTTTAATATAAATTAATTTTATTTTTAAATTTACTAATAATTATCAATCTCCACCACAATAAAATTTGAAACAAAATCGTTTATCATGTGTGTGGTAGGCCACCCCCTTGTATTGAAATTTAATTCATTTAACATCACCACCATTAAAGGACAGTTAAAATGATGAATTTAATAAGTGAAAATAATATTCATTATACTATTAAAATTCTACAAATTTTATATCACTTATACCTTTTATTATTTATTCCTCATAAAATACAATAATGTTTATCATGTGTACGATATACTATCACCTCACAAAGAAATTTAAATCATTTTCCACTTATGATTTATATGGAATATATTAATGAAAATATTAATATATATAGGTTATATATATATGTGATATTATATTTATTCTCCAAAATTTATACATCACCCCCTTTCTTACCCTTTCAGTTTTTAAGGGAATGATATCGCCGCTCTTGGTAATGTACGGCCTACCATCTCCAACAAGCAATGTAATTCAAATTACATCACCAAATTTCATAAATAGTTAAGAAATTTACATTATAATTGAATATGATATCAGAAATGTTGATATAATTAATTAATTAATGTATATAATTATCCTAAGTAAAATATCTAAATCATTCATGATAAAAAACTCATGAGAAAATGGTTGTCTTATAAATAAGTATATATATATTAAAACCATTATATTGGATGTCAAATTACATTAAAATAAAAGAAATCATTACGTGAGTGAATTTAACCCAAATTCCCTTCATTATGTAATATTATAATGTTACACACCTACTTTCTATTATATGTTGTATATACTACCATTTTACATATAATATCATTATCACTTATTTATTCATTAAATTTTGAGATTCTATTGTATAATTTCATTCAAGGGGATTTGACTTTAAAATTACCATGTTAAAATGTTATTGTACAATATCAGTTTCTTTTGGGATTTCAAACTGACTCGTGATACAATAAGATTCTTGTGATCATTATTCCTTTGATATTTATTTTCTATTAACTGTTAAAATTTTTAAAGGGAAGGGTTGAAATTTTCCAAAAATCATTCCATTTTTTACATATAGTGTCTAATTTGAATGTTAATTGATTAGTTGGGGAAATATTGATTGATGTATATCCTTTAATAAATATAAATTTCATAGGATAATGAATATTGACTCACGAATTTAACATATCACTTGATATGAGAGGAATTATTTGGGTGTATATTTATAGGTGGGCTATAAAATATATATCGCCTTGATGCATTGATTGTCTCATGATACAAATAAGTTGGGAAAATTTAAAGGGTTTCTTTCTATAGTTTAAAAAGAATATATTAAAAGGTTTTGATGTAGATGAATAATGTTCTTGTGAACATGATGTCAAATTTTTTATCATTCCCTTTATTAATAATGTGTTTATTATCCATGATATCTTCATAATGGTATTATCGATGGATTCATTTCATTATCATTTTATTTCTTAATGAAATGTGATTTATGTAATTTACCTTTCCATATTGATTTTGTATTATCTTATCAGGATATTAACATAATATAAATGGAATGTGTGATTATTTATTTACCATTTCATTTTGATTATGCTTATGTATTCGTGATAATTTCCATTTTAAATAACCCTTGCTGTGAATTTGAGATCACAATTATTTTGATTCCTTTCCCATTGAGATAAAGAATAATTCTTAGAATGATTGCAAGGATGCCACATTTTATTTATATCTATTATTTTTATTTTACATCCCTATGTAGAAGTATATAATGTAAATGCTTGTTTCTCGAAAAATGCAATACTAATTAAACCTTAAATATTTGATTCCTTGAATTTATGATAATTTAATAATGTAGGTACTAAATTGGGTTACTATATTCCAGGATATTACAATTGGTATCAAAGGAAGTTAAGTTGAAACCATATGAACTACACTATGGAAAACATGGATTAAAATAATAACCCTATTATTGAATATGATTATAAGTATAGACGAACATACCAATGTTTGGGTAAGAAACATATTATAGATTTTTTACTAGAAATACATCTATGTATGGATACGATAGGTGGATTTTGTTTTGACATAGGTGAACAGAAGTGTAAAAACACTAAAAAGGGAACATTAGACATGAAACAATTATCACATGGTTTATGAATATGGGTCTTTCTTAAAACATAGTTTGACACACCAAGGGGATCTACAAAGGATAATTCACCAAATCCATTACACACCATTATGAAGGATTATATAAAAATATATCACAAAGAATCCATTATTTTAATTCTGTGATTAACAATGAATAGTTTTTTAATTTATGGTGAAGTGTTACTTCACGTTTATAATTTTACATTTTGATTCAAAATTTCAAATTATACTAGCTCAAAACATGTGTGAAAATGTTTTGTAATGGCACCTTGAAGGAAGAAGGGTATCAAAACTCATGGCCAATGTCGAGATGTATTTGTTAATTAATCAAATTCATATAAATTTGGAACAATGTAAATTATATATATATATACGGGAAGATTAATTTTTTTCATGAAAAAAAATCAAGTATTGGATGGAGAAACCCATTTTTCAATGTGATTCTGCTATATTTAATCACTTTATATGACACAAGACAATATAATTTGATTGGAATTAATATCCATTCGTAGCTAATAAATTGATAAAATATATATGGAAGATATTTATATTATTTGGATGAAACTATTATAATAATGTTACACGTTTAGTGTATTTTTTCTAATGTGATGTTGAACAGTGGATGTCATTAATCTAGAATATTAGATAAGAAGTGGAAATAGAACTCACCAAAATAAAATCATTTAAGGAGACAATATTAGATAAATATTTTAATTTTTAGTAACAAATTGAAATGTAAATAATGTTCCAAATATTAAAGAAAAATGAATAAGAATGTGTTTATGAGTATAAGGACACCATTAGAAGGGTAACCAGGTATTGTAAAAATTAATAATTTAACACATTATGGAAGACTATACATTTATTTAAAGGGCATATGCCATGTCTCCAAATGTGTATGATGTATATTTTTTATATTTGATTAAATAGTATCATGTGACATGAAAAAAAATAAGTAATTATCTAAATCCTATATATACAAGGGAAATACACAAAATAATAGGATGAGTTTAACCAATTAAAAAGAGAGGACATCAATGACTTACAAGGGAATGAAGAAATTCCCCCTTATGAATTCTATGGAATGAATCGTCCATGCATATGTCTTAATGTAATTTTATTTCTTATAAGTATTGAGATAAGGTTTTTCTTGATCATGAATGAAATGAGAATAAAAATTTTAACTATTTATAGTACTTAATTTTTAATTAAATGATGAATTATTTTTTGAAATGTCCCAATACCCAATAAGAGTCCAAGGGGCGACGTCCAACCATATGAAATCACATCATATATGGTGGAAGTTCATAATAATGTGGTGATAGGTTTTGTTATACTATCATCAAATATGTTTAATTATTTATATGACTCTAGATTCTAACACTATTTTATATCTACCAAAATTTTCTAGAAAATTATATATCCACCTTTTATTTTAGGAAGGGACATTTCAGTCAATGCTCAAAGGGGAAGTCTCACTATAATAAGTATGTGTTAGGAAATCCCAATTTTGACACAAAAACATGCTTTATTTATTATCCTTATTATCATACCTATTGTTGACTTTGATATATTCTTTATAATGGACGTTCAATCAAAATATTATGAAATAGCTTATTTTAATATGAATGAAATTAATATTCATGATGAATATGTTGAAATTATAAACATTATAATAGAGACATAATTTTATGATACATGTATAGATCCACCCATTGTAGTTCCATTTAATGATATTATTTCAAATAAAGTGAAAATAAAAATATATGGATGGGGAAGGTAAAATAAATAATATGGATTCACCTATTTAATAGAAATAAATTGATGTGTTTCCTAAGGAATTAACCAGACATCCCCTAGAATGTGATGTTTAGTGTTCCATTAATTTAATCCTAGATGCAAGAAAAATATAAAAAAGACCCAAGAAATGGCCAGTCTGTAATAATTGGATTTGATGAATCCACTAGAAGATTTGGGTGATAATGTATTTATTCACCCCAATTTTTCATTATTGGGATCCATTATTCACTTTATTATCAAGAAATATTGCTACATAAGGAAATTCAATGATTATAGGTAAATCACTGAAATTATTATAATGAAAAAGTATCATTTTCTATTCATTAATGACTTATTGAATAAATGACATGGATCCCAAAATTTTTGAAAGTGTAAACTTCATTGTTGGCATCATTACCTATGTGAAATTAGGAATAAATTCCAATGAAAACATTTTAAATGAGTTATGAACATTATGAGTTTACATTAATTACATTTGGATTGACTAATGAACCATTTAATTTTATGGATATTATGAATAGATTATTCAGGTTTATTTTTGATGATTTTGTTTTTGTATTAATTTATGATATATTTGTGTATTCTAAAATATATGATTAACATGAGAATAACATTCAAATGACTCTTGTTACATATAGATGGAATTAGGTTTATCAAAAATTTAATTTCTATGTCTTTTAGATAGATGAATTTTATTTCCATCCCTATATTATCTCAATGGATATAATCTTAGTTGATTAGGTGAAGACAATGGCCTCATGATAAGGTCTTATGCCAATAAATATAACTGTGGTACATAGTTTCATTGGTTTGGTGAATGAAATAGGATATTATTCAGGGAATAGTGTTTGGATGAATGAAATAATAGATTTTTCAATGCTACAATTTTGACTCTACCATATGGAAATGATAGGGTTGGGATATATAGTGATGCATAATATAAGTGACTTGGTGGTGTCCTAATGGAAGACTATAATGTTATATCTTATACATCAAGGATATCAAAGACTCGTGAATAAATATATCCAACCCATTATCATGAGTTGTGAGTTGAAATCTTTTCTGTGATGATATAGTTATATTATCTATATAGTAAAATATGTGAGATATACATAAACCATAAGATCCTAAATTACATATTTAACCAAAAAGTTCTCCAAATGGGGCATTTCATATGGCATGAGATACTCAAGGACTTTGTTCTCTCAATGAAATACATTATTGGAAATTTAAATAAGGTACAAGATGCATTGAGTAGTAATGATCATGGAGTCATGAAAAGAATTATGATTTCGAGGGATCATATGTGAATTTATCTAGAAAATATGAATATTGGAATTATTAAGGAAGGGGATACATCATTCCAATTTCAATTGATTTAAAAGAAAAAATTGATATAAAAGACATAAATATATCAAATAATGGAATATTTGGATGATGTTCATAACTCAAATTTCTTTACACAACATTTTAGAAAAAATATTTTTATGTAGATGAGAGATAATTTTTTTTGGGATATGATTTTGATGGAAAATTTCTAATTATGTTTTTTGATGTTCCGTTTTTCAAAAATAGAATGCTATGAAGAAATGTAATAGAGGATTATTTAAGCCTATTCCTATTAGTATGTGTAAATTATATGAAATTACTATTGAAATTTTCACTATACTACCATATAATCCTTTTAAGAATGATGTAATAAGGGTTATTAGTGATCCCTAACAAATATTCACATTTTATCACAATAAAAAAATAGTTACCTCTTGAGTGCCTCAACAATATCTATATTATGGATGTTTTAAAACTCAATAGATAACATATATTAATTCTTCCTTATCTCGTTCCCTATTTACATTGAAATTATAGTATAATTTTCATAACTCTCTTGATAAATTTATTCATTTCTGCACGACCTACCATCCTCAAACTGAGGGATAGTCCACCATGTATATTTGAATAATGAGAGGCATGTTGAGGTCATGGTCTAATGAAATTCATGTCATTGGGGTTTTTTATTTATATTTGATAGTGTTTTCTTATAATAATAGTTCCCAATTATGTATCCAAATGCTTCCATTTGAATCATTATATAAAAAAGAAATGTCACACTCTAACTTGTTTGGGTGAACCAAGTGAATGAAAACATGTAGGCTCAAAACATGACAACGAGATAAAAGAAATAATACTGACTATTTTTCATATATTAATGCATCTCAAAGTTTGAAACATATTTATAATGATAAATGGAGAATGGATTTTGAATTCCATTTGGGTGATCATGTTTTATTATAATTATCTCCATGGAAGGGTGTTATAGGGATCGCTATGAAATATAAAATGAGATCCAGGTATATCAAACCCATTGAAATTATTGGACGAATTGAAAATTAATATTATCATTTGGAAATTCGACAATGTATCTTAAAATTAAATGCGCCATTCCATATATCAATTTTGTGGAAGTACATGACAATAAAAACACATCATCTGACCTATGATGATAATTATTTGGAACCTAATCTAACATACAATGTATATCCAATCATAATTATTGATTCTATTTGGTATGTATTGAGTTATCAAAGGACAGTATGGTTGATGCATCTTCAGCGATATCACCAAATGACAGATGTTACATGGGAACTAGAGGTTGTTATAATTAATAACTACCATCATATTTTCCAAAGGTAATAACCAAGAAATTTAATGGTTGATTTTTTTTAAAGGAAGGAATAATATAACACATCAATAATTTAAAATATATTTCTATTAGAATAAATTTATTTTTGACCGAATATTGTGATGCAAGATTCATTGAGTTTAAATGAAACATAATACAATATTTAGGTATTATTATATTAAACATGAAAATTATTGCATAGACATTATGTTGCTGGGTATAAATATTACACATTAAATTATAAAAATTAAATAATTTATAAATGAATAAATGAAATTATGTTTATCCCTATTGATTATAAACAAATTAAAAAACCTTCGACAAATAATAAATGGTTTATGATTTTTTTAAGAAAATAGTTTCATTGATTCCTATGCACTTATAATAATTTTTTACCCATATATAAATTTTATTTTAAAACAAAAAATAATTTTTCAAATTATTGTATAAATATTATCTTGTAGTGATTTTATATATTTTTCTTAATGATTCATTTTTCAATGAATAAGAAAAAAATATTTTTTCTTGAAAAAATAATTTTCATATAAACTATTTTTAATGATAAATTAAATTAAAAATTAATTTGAAATCAATATTATATTGATAATATGAATATTTAACTAATTTAATATATTAGGATAAATTATATGATTGATTTGAATACAAATTATTTCCACATTTATGGAGTTTTCCATATTTATTTTCATATCTATGGGTATATTTTTTCAATCACATCTATGGGTATATTTTTTTATATTTTTTAAGTAATTTTTTATTTGTGATTAATATTTTTTTTCAATATTTTTTTCCCATGTGAATTACATTATAATTTTTTATTCTTTTTGTAAATTTCCATGTAATTTCAATGTGGGTCACTTTTCCCCACATATAAAAGGGAACTCTCTCCTTTCACTTTTTCACAAATAAAAATAAAAATGGATTGAAAGAAAAATTAAAAATTATCTTTACATCATTTTTAAAATTATAGAACTTCTGGACCTCAAAAATACCACCACTAGGGTCCTTAAGAAAGGATGCAACGGAAGTTTATCTTAGAAAAGGTAACTATCATAACAATGATCCTTCAATTTATTTCTTATTGTGTAGATTTAATAATTATTTAAAATTTATAATGTAGTAACACCAATACCTAAAATGTAATTATATTATATTATTTAATGTTATAACATTTATCCATCTCCACTTCAATAAAATGTGAAATAGATTCTCATATCGTGTGTATGGAAGACTACTGCCTCATGAACATATTTAATTTTCATCTATACACACCACCTGTGGAAGGATATAATAATGTATTTAAAAAATTTATGTGAAATTTATGATCTAATTATAAATATATAATATTAAAAGGACAAATATATTTTTATATTCAATTAAATTTGAAATACTATAAAATCGATCATGTCCATGATGGACTACCACCATGTGAACCGATGCAATTAATTTTCACTGACACATAAATGAAATATAATGACGTTAAAATTAATTAATATATCATATATGAATGATATGATATTTTTCTGTAAATTGAATATATAACTCACTTTCATACATTTTCACTCATTAAGGTAATTAAATTTTTTTTCGTGTGTATGTACGACCATCTATCTCCATAATGAAATAATATTATCTTTTGACGTATTAATTTCATAATTTTTTATAGAAATGTATCTAGAGAATATATATGTTAATATAATTTTATATTATCTAAATATATATATATATATATATATATGTATCCTATGCACAACAAACCAACACTTTTTTGATAATAAGAGAATTAGAAAATAAGACAATTAACAACAAATATATTGAAAATAATAAAATATTATTACCAAGAGGCTATTAAAAGTTATAAGAGAAAAATATATGATATTATAAATATTATTAGGGGTCTATTCAAAATGGATAACATACATAAATCAATTTTACATGAGTTTAATTCATTTTCAACTAAATGAATGTGTGAGGTAAGGGACATCATCTCAATTTCCTTTCATTAAGGCATATTGTATGGTCATGAACCAAATTTATTTTTTATGGTATATATATTTTCCCTTTACATGTAATATAATTATTAATAAATAATTCATTTTTTATGTTATTATTTCAATTAGGATTTTTTTGCAAGATGATTTGACTAGAAAATCACAATGTGGTGAATGTTATTGTACAATATCTTTTTCTTTTCAGATTGTTAATTTCACTTGAAATATTCACATTCATCAGATCATTTTACAATTTAAATTACTTTTCACTTAAATATAAATATTCTTTAATGAATAAAATGTACAATTTCTATATTGTATACAATTTTTAGATAAGGTTTTTAAATGGAATGTTATTTGATTAACTAGGGAAATATTGATAAAATAGTGTCCTTTAGGTAATACAAATATTTTATATCAAAAAATTTTGAATCATGAATTAAATAAATCATTAAATATGCAGGGAATTATTTTCACCTCTATGGATAGATGTTCCACATAATTATATAGACCTATATTCATTAGTATATCTCTTGAGACAAATCAGATGGTTGAATGATATAAGTTTCCACATCTCATTTTACCCCATATTTTGAATGATCTTGAAGAAAGATGTATCATGTTACTAAGAACATGATGTCTAGTGATTGGTAATATTCTTCATTAGGAATATAGTTATTATTATCCATGATATGTTAAAAACAATACTACATCTACATTCATTTGTTTCATAGTTAATTGATTAAAATTAATGAGTTTCTATTTATTTTATGCCCATATTAACTATGTCTTATCATATCATGATAAAAAAGTAAAATATATGTAATTATTGTCCAGTTATTTACAAAAAAACTTGATTATTATTATCTATTCATGATGGAATCCACTATACATAACCAATATTGATAATTTGAGCATAATATAACATTATTTACATTCAATAATATATTAATAAGAATTCTTAAAATGTTTTTTTAGGATTCCCTAATTTTTTTCATTTATATGAATTTTTTATATACATATGTAAATTGGTATCATGTATAAATTTTATTCTCTAAAACATGTAAAATGATCATTCCTTTAAAATTTTATTCTTTATATCAATGCCAACATTATATAGTAGACATCATCTCTTGGTTACTCAAGTTTGGGTTGTTACATTTCTTGTTCTGTAATGTTCTACGCTGGTCACTTTTGATAGGAATTATCATAAATAATTTCTTACTACATTTTAAATTATAGAATGTTCTTTTATAGGGAATATTGTATTTATTATGTTGAAAAAATTATACCCATTCAATACTAGTTAAATAAAAAATAATTAAAAAATAACATCACATTCCTAAAAGATTTGAAATTACGGTGGATCCAAATGATTAAAACAATTCTAGATGTAATGATTAATATATTAATAGTATTAACAAATTTATCATTATTCCTTAATTTTTATATAAGTAACATAGAAATTATGTGATCCCAAATTTAAACTTCGTAACGAAATAGAATTCTTGTCATTTGTCATCTTTGGATGAAATTTGAAATTATAGTTTCCAATTATTTTATTCTAAAAACTAAAATATCTAAAATCCACATTTAATGATCTTTTTCACAAATAACAGATGTGGTTCAATATAATAAATATTTTTGTCACAGTTAATTAAAATCATTGGCTAATATTTATTATAAATGATACATTTATCTTGAATAAATTTAATAAATAAATCATTATAAATTATGGATATATATTAATCAAGCTATGTTGTAAAATTTTAATACATTAATTTAAAAACATTTAAAATATCGAAGAACCAACATCATTTAATAATTTTACATTACAATACTAAATTTCTTCAAATACGAGATAAATATCGTAAAATTAATGGAACACTTCAAATTGATTGATATCTATTCAAAGGACTATAACAGTAACTATTTATATACTATATATTACTTTTTGGAATATGTAATTCTTTCCTCTGGAAAAAAACAAATCTTTTTTAACAAAATATATTTTAGGTTCAACATATTTATTAATAGAGATATTATTTACCCAAAATTATTTAACATATGAATTAAAATGAAATAAACCCAAAAGGTTTTGGAAATAATTTCATTTTTATGGTCCATAGATTGGTGATTCCAATGTCAAAATTTAGTGGAGTAATTAATTAATATGAAACATCTTAATAAATTATCAAAATAACACTACTAGAATACCCCTATATAAAAATTTTCCTATTATTTTTATGAAACTATAAACTTTACTAAAAACCCATTCAATGTTATTGTGCATATTTGTATTTAAATCATCTTTAAAAGAATTTCTCTTCCCGTTGGGATTTTTTATAGGGAATCATTGAAACATTAGAATTATAAATTGAGTTTAAACTATTTAGATTTATATATTATTTATGTCATAGTAACACTTATTATATTTTAAATCTGTATGTTAAAATTGATATTTTTCTTAATAAATTTATTGTGATTCTCATTTAATTAATCATAAAAACTTGTTATGAGATCAATACCATAAAGTATTTTATGACAATAAATATTTAATTCATTAATACTTTGCTTATCATATCTATAATAATAATTACAATTAAAAACCTAAAAAAATATTTCCCCATGTCTACATATTTGTTTCCCAGCTGAAATTCATCCACTAGATCATTGTACATACAATAATTTTAGATAATATTCATATATTTTATATTAATTCTATTTTTAGGTTTCCAATTTCCTATATTTTTTCTACATTATATGCTCTAGAATAATATTCCACACCGTATTATATTTAAAATTTGTTACCTATATATTGATGATTATAATTAGTATTTCCATTCATATACCATATTTTATTCTTCCTGCTTATATATCTCCAAGGATAGTTCTTTCCCAATTTTATGTTAATATTTGTACCTTCATACTTATTATTGTTTTTTTCATTTCATTATCACTAGAATATTAGTCAATACTAAAATAGTTTGATGAAAAAATATTAGTAGATCTGAATGACATACATTTTTAACTAGTTTTCATTTCTACTAGATTCTTTAATATAAGATCATATTACAATAATGATTGAATCATATCCTAAGGTATTTATTCATTGAAACTATTTCTTTAATAAATTTAAACCTTCACATTATTCCCTTTATTACATATACTTTGTTTATTATTTAACCCATGATTGAATTATCCATTGTTTATCATTGTTCAATCTTTATATTCATAATTTATTTTTGAATATGTGGAACATTTTATCCTTTTTTTATTTTTGAATAATTTTAAATATTTAATCTATTCGATTGTCATTCTGGGATTTATTATTTATTACTTGTCCATTGAAATTTTTACACTTATATAAACCCTAAATTTCATATTATGTTAAATAATATGAATCATTACTAAACACATTTATATACAGAGTGAATGGATTTTATAACTTTCTAATAAGAAATGTAAAAACCTAGAACCTTACCAATAAGAGTGTCTAAATATACCTCCAAAGGATTATAATTTTCTACCATTCAATTAAAATATTCAATTATTTTATTTTTCACATATACATCTATAGAATCATGGAAATAACTAAGGGAATTTTCATTATAGAAGGACCTTATCTAAAGAACTCAACCATCACATAACCCAAGACCATCACGTAATATATATCATTTATATAAAAAATAAAATTTCATGGAAGGGGTTTCAAATAATAAAAATATATATAATTGATCCAGGACCTCTAGTACAAATTATTTTCTAATATAAAATTATATATGAGTGGGTGAGTTGATAAAATATCAGAATATAAATCAATGATTCAGAAAAAATAAGAAAAATTTATTTTTATAGATGTTTATATAGAGAGTGAAAATATTCTTATCATAACAAGTATATTAATTGAGAGTTATGTATCACACTAGACATCTTCTCATTCAATGGGGATTTGAAAACAAATAAAAAAAGTATATTCTAATGTTAGAACAACCAAAATTGTAATATAATTTTCCAACATTGTATAAAAAAATACATTAAACATTCCATTTGGTGAATGTATATCCAAATCACATGAACCCATATTTTAGAGAAAAATTTTCAATCCAAATAGAATTTCAAATAATTGAGGAATAATAGTAAAAAATTAATACGCTCTATAAATATAAATAAATAATTATTATTAAAAGAGTTGAATAAGATGACCATAATTATATTATAGTATATAAAAATTTATAATATAATAGCCCAAAATCATTTTCCCAATATTAGAGGATTGATCATGTAATTATTGTTATTATGTTCTCATTCATAATTCTATTTTAAAAAATGTATTGTAATATTTAATTAATTATATTTCCAACATATATGGTCTCCATGACACTCTCAATGATAAACTCACAAAAATTAAATATTTTATGTTACTATTTGGCTTGTGAAATGATAATGAATTCCAATATCTAAAAGGTATAATGTATTGTATAAGTAATTTTATCTTATGAAACAAATGAATTTTTTTATATAAGTATTCTTCCAAAGATGAAACATTCTAGACTATTCCAATGGTAAAATTTTATACATAGAGCCTTGGTAGTGTTTTTTACATTGAAAATTATCCTATGGGTGTTCATTGTCAATTTTTTTATAATGATACTAACCACCCTAGCCATATTGATATTGCATTAGCACAAATTTGGAATTATTTAAAGAATCTAAACATAGTGTTGGTGTAGTAATATAGCCTTCTAAAATGGATGAAAATTAATAAAATGATTGCATGTAGTGTGATTTTTATAGAATGAACTCTTTTAGAAGTATCAATATTTTTTTCTATTCCACTGATTAATTATACTTCCATTATTTTCTATTCTCAATCAGAATTAATGAAATAGTATAGGTGTTTGATTTTCCCTATCTTATGTATTGTCTTTTTAAAAACAATTCTTTCAATATAGTCTCACCATCATGAATCATAATTTTTATATATGAATTCTAAATTATAGAGGATAATAGTTTTTCTGATATTATATAATATTATAATAATCATATTTATATTAATGAATAAGCTTGTAACAAATTAGTCACTATAAAATTATTTGTACTGACTCAACCCACCATGCCCGCCTAGCCAACGGAAGGCCGGTCTTCTAGAACCCCATGCCCCCTTTAATCGGTTAGGGGATGGAAACAAGTGTCGATAAAGAATAAATATAATGGATGCTTTTTCTTAATGAAAATATATTCATCCACCCATCCATCTATATAAAATTATCTAAAAGAGTATAATGTAATGAATATAACAACAAGAGATAATCCATGAATTAATTATATTGTATGGAATACATCAAAGCTCAAATGAGTAAAACAATGTGTAAAAAGAAAAAAAAATAAACCCAACTAGAAATGATGACACAACCTAAAAATAACTAGAAATAATTTTTTTAGATATTAATGCTCTACATATTCTTGCCCACCACTGTACATGGTCAATACACCCATGTATCACTATTCTTCATTGTAAACTCTTTTGATCTATCCATCATGTTCATAATAAATGACATATGTGGGAATAAATTATACGTGAGATAGTATATACAAACCTAGTTGGATGCCTATATTAGAATTCATTTGATAGAGAGATACAATAGTAGTCAACTAAACCCAAATCAATAGGGGAAGAAAGCCCATTTTTTACACATAAATATTATTATAAATAATCCCAAAATAGGGAGAAATGGTACCTTTATATCATATCCCAGATGAAGTCAATTTTTAGTTTTGTCACTTCTAAAGTATATAATTGATTCCCAAAAAACACAAACTCTCTTTAATATGTGTGGAGGTTACCGCACATTGCAACTACAATCAATACCTGAGGGAGTGAACATATTTGTGGGAAGAATCACATACCACTATTGATCAGTAATAATGGAGTATCCCTCATTATGTAGAGACTATTAACATTTTTCTAAAAATATCTTTGACATTATATATATTAAAAATGGGGGACCCATTCGTCGGTGTGGTTAGGGTGTAAGGATATTGATATATCTTTGATTTCCTGAGTAACTGGTGTTGTAGTATACCTGATGTTTGCTAATCCTAAATTTAAACTGATAGTATATAGAATCCATACCCTTGTTTGATAGGGGATCACTAACAACAACATCACTATTATTGATTCCATAACCCATTCCTTAGTGTTTTATAGGATTATTAACCCCACAATTTATATTATATAATGGATAATACACTCCTAGGTGTAATAGGGTTGTACTTATCCTATCACTTATCTGAGGATCCCAACCGATCACTTCTATCATTCTGTATCTCAAGAATAAGAATCAAGATCCCAATACATTGAATTTTATCTCAAAATACACAAGCGTGGAAACATTAAATACTACATTAAAATGCACTTGAAAAATGATACTAGTGGTCCAAAATATGATAAAAACAAAGGATATATGAGATGTTTAAAGTTCACTTAGGAGATCCTGATGTGTAGAGGGTCACCATGGAATGTAGCCTTGCTCCATTATCTATAATTATTCTACATGAACATGATTTATAAAGATACTTATCAATATAGGGAATGTATTATAAGGTACACATCGTGTATGAAGACTTGATTTGTTGTCCATGCATCTCAAAATGCGTTCATATATTAATTCTCATGACTACATAATCCGGTATATGGCGTGTCTGTCCACATGGGTATCTTGATGGGTAATACTAGAACATATAATGGCCACAAGGGAAGGTTCACTTGTCATTATGACCCACATACATTATGCCTCTATATCAACATTAAACTCATCACAACTCTAAAAGAAATAAAAATACACTACATACACTTTTACCTAAACTAATTTTTTAAAAAAATGTACCCCAAATGGCATAATCCACAACTCCTCCAATGATCTATATAAATACATAATCAAGGAAAATTGATTCCCTTTCCATGTCAGGGTAGTCAAAGGGGAAACAATCCTATAGAAGTATTTCATTTCCCTTATAGAGTATACTTCCATTATTTATAAACACAACCTCATAAACATACACTTGGGAGGATCCAAATAAATAACTTAATAGATTTTCATCTGGTTTATATATAATCAATAAATTGAAATATAAATCCCAATAAAGTGAACATCATTGATCTAGATGCAGAGCATCAGTATCTTACCATAAATCACAGATTATCAATGAAATTGATGGACCATCCTCAAGTGATCATCATTTTCCTCTAACATAAATTAGATGAGTTGTTCATCAATGAAGATATCCAAAATTAATTTCATGTATGGTTGGATGATAGGATTCATTAAATCCATAAATATGGTAGGGGTTTTCTTCATAGAAAATTGCACCACCGAGAATTTATTGTAACCATAGGGTCATTGGAATGCCATGATCAGAATATCAGCCTCATAGACCCCCCCAAATGGTGAGGTCTAGACCTGAGATAGATCTTAATGAACCATATCATACATAATAACTAATAATATAGTTCTTAAATACTATTAATGGGGTATAAATTTATTATTGTGTCTTGGATCAGGTCATGATAATCATTCGAAATACCCAATATTTCATTTAAACATTTCACGATCAAATATAGAGCTACCCATGGGAATACACTATGTATGAAAAAAAGATCTATAAATTATCATCAAACATCATCCTCAGCTTAAATATGTTGTTAGGAGCCATTGAATATCCATTAGAAGAAATTTTTATGGTCTCGAGGTGCATGTCAATGTATAATTTCATATTCAACCTCAGAGGAATTATCATAAAACCCTTGTAGAGGATATAAAAAATGTACTATACTATCGAAGGAATTAAGATGCCTAAATTTTCTACTACACAAATGTATAAACTTTATAAATTATGGGAGATGAGATGCATCATCCTGTATTAATGTCTCACTCATTCTTCCAAAAGATATCTATCTCCAACAAATGATAGTATTTCCCCATCTGTTTGGGGGAATGATAAGTGTATGTGATTATAGTCGATGTAGGCCTTAATAATGGAAATCCAATTTAAACCAATGATGACATAAAATTTTTTCATCATGATGAATTGTAGATCCAACTTGATGCCTTATACACTAAATTATATCATATATGGATAGAAATCAAGAAATATATATGAAACACTCCCTATAGGTACTTTTAGGCATAGCTAATGGGTTAAGGTCTTCCCTAAAAGCTCCACCTCTTATTCATATAATATAGATATGACAGAATGAATAACACCTATTTATACTAGTATTGAGTCCATATTAGAAGAAACATATAATTTTGTTCTCCCTCAAGTGTAGCATTGTCACACACCTCTATGGAATAAAAATTCGTGTGGTCCAAACCACCATTTATCTGAGGTTCACATGGGAAAACTGGTGGTGGTGGTTGTGGGAGTATGTCATTTCACACTCCACCATAATCTTCACCCTTAAAATCTTCTGATTCTACTATTATAACACTTCCTCTATAAGTGACTCCTTATCCATAACTGGGAAATCCTTAATAATGGTTCTACCCATTTAATGTGGGAACATCCACTGCCTATTGTTCATTATCAATTGGATGGGTTGAGAAATCATGATCCACATAATCTTACCCTTCACATGTATATCATCATTCTTCTTTTGGATGATCGTATCCTCTGTGTAATCCATGACCACCTACCCATGCATCCAATTTAGAGAATTCTTCCTATACTAACATATCAAATGTAATTTCTGATACATATAATTGATTATGTGGCCTCATTCTACCCACATCCAACACCAAATGTTCAGCACTCAGATGCATTAAATATCTTAGTCACAATAAACAATTCTATCTCTATGTCATATATGGATATGAATAAGTAAAAACAAATGACAAGAATGTCTTTATGGAGACCCCTCTTGAACCATATCACTCAAAAGAAGATGTATTGAACCATATCAAGGGTGTATAGTGTAAGTTCAGTAAGCCTTAATGAATAATCAGCTACTCTTTTGTTACCTTGTTGTAGATCAATAGACTCTTTTATCAAAAATGAGCATAAGAATAATGGGTCATAATTCTCATGAGACAACTACTATAAGTTGGAGCTTGAGAACATCATCTCAAAATGGGAATTTTTAACCAAACTCTACCTTCCTCCTACTATTCCATAGAAACTACTACCTTGCAGTGAAACCATCTGATCGGTTAGGGTCTGAATCGGCCTAGAGTCTTATACAACATACAAAATAAAATCCTCTACTACCTGGGGATGTGGGTCGCTAAGGAACCATAGTGGTCTATAATGCTGGAACACATGGAGTGCAGTAATCCTACACACATCCTAAGCCTAAAATTCTTGTACTATCTATTTTCCGACTATAAGTAGAAAAACTACATTCCCACCTACAAGGAGTGAATCATTATTTGGACCCTAAACCAATGCCCCATTACTAATCAGATCATTTTCATTATCTTAAATTGGTTTCTTGGTTCTATTTGTTTACTGAGTCATCTTAAAAGTAATAAAGACCTACCACAATTATATGAGCATATATATTGTTGGAATATTTCCAATGAAGTTATGTTAAAGCACCCAATAATATATTATTCATATTATATTTTTCATAAAACCAATATCTCAATATTATGAGTTGAAAACCATATATTTATAGTCATATGGTATAGATATGTAATCCACTACAACGGTCTATGGTTCCTTGCATGAATTCCTATGTGGAGACACAATAAAAATGTTACACAAAATTCCCACCCAAAACACATAATGTCCAACACCAAAAACATTAATAAGGTTGAACAAGCTTGGATACCTCTCTATAATAACCATACCCACCTGGGGATACCTAGTTAGTAGCATTACAAGATAATTCAATCCATATACCTCCTCTAATGTCCTAGGTTCGCATGACAATCCTCATGAAAGAAAAAATACAATGAAATCTGTTTCCAAATAAACGTATATAAATGCACCCACCTATAAATATTAAAAAATGTAAATGAATATAAAAAAAGGAAATATCTATATATAATCCATGATTGAAATAATCTTTATAGAATAAATCAAAGTACACCAGAATACAAATAAGTATAAAGGTTAAAAAATACATTCCCAAACAGAAATTATTTCCCAACCTACTAAATGTAAATAAAAAAATATTATAGATCCCTTCTCAACATTGAGGATTCCCAATCCATGTTCAGGTTTCATTGAGAGGGGGAGAGGGTGAATTAATTACATAATTTTCATTTATGTTTCCTTACTTATTAAAAAAAATTATCATCATATTAAATATATATTCCACTACTAAACACAATTCAACTACACATCCATTGGAGCAAAAGAAATTTCAAGCTTCATTAATAAACTAGAGTAGCTACATCTTTGGTATAGTTTGGAAATATTCCAATACCATAAAATACGATAGAAAAATATCATTTTACATGGAATATAATGAGTTTAATATTCCATTACACTCATGTATCACTTTGAAAACAACCTAATACTGTGTCTTCTTTTTCAAGCAAAAAATGGTGAAATATAATGTAATGGTTCTTGTAGGAAAACGTTCAATAATTTGATCATTCAAAAAAATTAATGACATTCCTACACAATAATCTAGTTGGAACTTAATTCATTCCTCCACAAGCTATACTTCTTCCCCCGTGAACTTTATATAACCTCCATAAACTCTGTTTCACAATGTTCCAGGATTGATTTTCTAACCACCTAATCTTTCACCAGCTATCTCAACTATGTGGATGAAAATTTTCTCGTGGACCACATTTCCTATTTAATCCATTTTCTTTTTCAATAAATTGACCCCCTTAATATTCTTTTGTGTACTTTCTCAATGAACTATCCCATTTTGAGATATCTTTCCCCTCAAACTATCCACCTTCAGAAAAGTTTTCTCAAAAAACAATGTTGGACATCTATATATTATTCCCCAAAATAATATTTCTTCTTATTAAATTAATTATTATATAATCATAAGATTACGGTATTTTATATAGGAAAATAAATATGAAAATCCTTCAAATTGAATATTACCAAAACATTGATACAGGACTGACTTTGCCACAGAATATTCCATGTGGCCCGCATATCCCCTTTCTCTTTTGTTATGGTCAATGAATTTCATATATTAAAATCCTTTGTGGTTAAAAAAATAACTACCTCTAAGGCACACAAAATGGCCTTCGTGTAAACAAAAATTCTAAAGTGAACTGTAGTACACCAATAAATTTTTTCCTATATGGTCTTCATAGAGTGATTGGATGTCCACATAGTGTGGCTTTGTAGGAATCCTTTCATTTAAAATTTTCTTTTTTATTTCAGTGTACTTACTTTATAGATCATGAACTATCATTCAGGATTTGTAACAATTCACTATGAACACCACAGCATAAAATATACCTTTTTCAGAAAAACAAACACCATAATTTGGGTCCAAAATATTTGGCAGCACTGGGTAATAATGTCAAATTTAGAATATAATTCTAAAAGTTCAACCCTATTGATTTACGATCTTATTATTTGTTAAGAAATATAATCTATCATGATTTTTAACCCTTTAACAATCATATTTAGCATCATAAGATTTACCAATGACTGTATTACAACCTCACTATTTTCCAAAAATATCATTCAATCTAATAAAAAATAAAAATGATTAGAAACACATTTACACCTTGTTCCTTCATAAGGATTAGGTCACATGTTATCCAAAAACACTTATTATAATGGTTAAGTAAAGAGCTAAAAATAATCATCATATTGTCCAAAACTTTTACAAATTTAATTGTTTTATCCTTTTGAAAATAAAAGAAAATTTCCATTAAAAACAAACTCTACTTAGGTTTAAAAACATTAAACATCCATAATGGCCCCAAAACCCCCTTTATAATCTCACCTACCATATATGGTCATCATTCCCAGGTATCGCCATACTCCACCGTAAACATCATTGCCCTTTTCACCATCTTCAAAATACACGTCACATGTTGAAAAAACCCATATATGGAAAATAATATACATCCCAATAGGATTCTAAAAAAATAAAAATGGTGTGATATATATATATAGACAAAAAAATATTCATCTCATCCCAAATGATGTGGGAAATAAAAACCATTAGATACTAAAAAATATTGTCATAAAAAACACCAATGAGTGTAAAAGGGGATCTCTTTATCACATCCCAATCGAAGATAAAGGGTAATCCAAAAGCTCCATAATTCTATCATCAATTCCCAATAGTGAACAGAACCAAAAAATAATAATTGTGGAGGGACAACACCATGTCAATTCACTCCACAACCACAAGACAAAAAATATACCATATAGGAACCTCACCCTGACAGAGATCAGAGATGAGGGATTAATGATTAGTAAGAAGAGAACCTATTCATGTAATAATGGGAGTAATGAACCTACCTATATTAATAATTTTGAAGCCAGATACTAGTGTGATAGTGAAATAAGAACACTAATATATATATATAATATACTAAAGAACCCATTTCATAGTGTAATAGGGGAATACTGTCCACAAAATCTATCTAATTGCATAAATAACCAACTACCTTGGGTGATTGTGGAGTAAAGACCCCGTCATATCTAGGTTAATTTATTGAACCTATGCCTTGGTGTAAATGGGGAATACATACCCCATTATGTATTAGATTATCCTTCTTGATTACTATAATTTTCAAGCATTTCGAAAATAAGTTTCATGCATGAAAAATCATGCATCTTATATCAAAATACACTATAATGCAAACCATAACATACTACATGAAATGAAAATCATGATATGATACTAAAATTATAAAATCATAATAAAAATTAATGCTATATGAGAAAGAGATGTTTTAATTAAGAGAACAAAATATGGGGCCATAATCTTCTATATTTTCATGTTATCTCTGAATATATATCTAGAATCCTTATCTCCATTCACAGTGTGTATTTCGGGGTTCCCAAATTGTATTACCACAGTCGTTTTGGGAAATGCATCTCAACATAGACTCATCAATTCTTACCCCTGACTGTGTAATATTGCACATGAAATGTCTATCAACATGTGTCTATGAGTGTGGGTAGTGGTCACATGTATTTATCACCTGGACTAGGTCACATGACTTGTAGTCCTACCTACTTAGAATGTTATATTTAACTACACCTAAAACCCCCCGTGTTATAGCTAGGGGACTACATTTAATGTGTTAACTTAGGACACATGTCACAATGTCATGATTTCCAATGATCTCCCTTTTAGATTTTATATCCACGCTCATCTCCATGAATCAGTCCCACATACCATTTTATGATAGTGGGAAAAGCCTCTACCAATCATTTGATTACCTTTAATAGCATATAAATAAAATCTGACATTCTGATTGAGTCCCACATTGCCTTCATAACCCATATCATCTTATGTCTCCACACTTTTCCAATTGAGATTCATAATAAACAAACCATCTCCCCAAATCAATCTGGATCTACATGAAAACACTTATATATTCAGAAATCTCTAAACCAACATTAATTTGAGGGTTCAATCGCACTTGGCATCCCCCCCCCAATAGCGTAGAACCCCAACCCTGTAGGATAACAATGAATAACATGAAGAATGAGATGGGGAACACATAAGAAACAATATGAAAATATTTTTTTCAAGATTAATTTTCATATATTTATATATTAGAGAATTTAGGGTGAAAATATGGAATAATTCCTTAAATTATAAATTTAACAATTTAATTAGTTATCTGAGATTAGGTTGTCAGAATGGAACATATATCAAGAATAAAATATACAATGTAAAAATCAATTATTTAATAATAATATAATTAATTAAAAATTTGTGATATTTACCCTTACCAATGATTCATCATTTATGAATAAAATCTTGTCAAATGATGTGACGACCCCCCCCCCCCACATTCTCTATGTATTAATCCACCTATATCTAATAAACCTCTATTCTCTTTTATCAATCTTCCAATGATGGATGTTAGAATTATTGATAATTGTCAATGTGTTTAAGTTTATAATCAGGGATTATTTTTATGATGATGTATTCTTAAGGTATTTTTAGGTCATGGTTTTTTGAAATAAAATAAATAAATTTATTCATTTATTTCAATTTAATGAAATGACATATATTTCTGTAACTATACATCAGATATTGACCATCAATAAGTATTTAATGGGATAAAACCCATGATACAGACAAAACCACTATAAAAAGTTTCTAATCAAGCACTTATTTTTATAGTTATTCTATTATTCTTAAAAATGAATGAGAAAGATATTAATATATATAATATTTTATAAGATCAATTATAGGCTCATAATTCCTCAAAATATTACATTTCTTCATCTCATGGCTCCGAAGTAATTCTTTTATGTATTTAAAATTATTACAAGTGAAAAATAGAGTCATGAAATTCTAATAAAATCAAAATGATAAATTCAACCATTTAAAACAAGAATAGGGGACAGTGATTCCAATATCATTCATGGTTAATGTGGTCTTAATGTCCAATTCAACATTTTTTGGCACTGTTGTAGAAGGTGATCCAATGCAAGATACATTATATCAACATCATATTGTTCACCCTTTTTATAAAAAAATTTAAAAGTATATAATTTAATGAATAAAAAACCAAAACAATATTATTTTTACAAATCAAAATAATTTTGATTTTTTATTTAAGATCTATCATATATTATTTTAATAAAATTGAAGGCCAAATGAGTTTTATCCCCTAAATTATCCCTTTAGGATTGACTTATCTATTTGAATTGGGTGGATATAATATTAGGACATGGGAAAATTTATTTTCTAGATAAATTAATTCATTACATTTCATTATTAATTTAGAAGAAATCACTTGATGGGAGTATCTCTTATTTATATCTTTAGGTTCCATATTTGATAGTCATCTTTCTCCTATTTACTAGTCCATCAAACCCCCAATAGAATTGCACTGGTCTCATTTTCTCACTTTTTATATGTTTCAGTTTTTTATCATGTATTTGAGGGAAACTTCTGGGTTAGTTCTTATGGGGATCAGTCATTTTCATGTTGGTGGTGTACTATTATATGTCATGTTTATCGCATACTATTTTTTTTTCCAAAAACTAAATTTTTCTATATTTTATTACATATATATATTTGAATAATATCAAAATAACTTATGCTATATTATTTATTACTCCATTTGATATTAATGTAAAACATTAACCATTTGTTAATCGCATTGAAATTGGTGTACTAATTCCTCACTATGATGAGAAGATTTAAATTCATTGACTTTATTCATAATACTTATTTTCTACACTCGAATAACATTCTATGATAGGAAAAATGGTGTGTCGGCCATCCGGTGTGAGTACCCATATGAAAATGAGACTTCATCCCATGAAGTTCACATATACAAATAAAGAATAATGTATATTATTATTTTAGACCTTTATAGAAGAAATCAATATAATTCTGTATAATTTGATAATAATGCCTAAGAGAACATATAATTATCCAGAGATATTATTCTTATTATTAATGAAAGGAATGAATTATGAAAATTTATGTATTATCATAAACCATGATGGCATATGATCATAAGGAATATTTTTATATTTGATGTTTCATGAATGATATTTTTTAAATGAATAACTTGAGAGTGAATTTATCCAATCCTTCTTTATGGATGTAGATATCTATTCTATTTCATTAAAATATAACCATCAAATTAAATCTCATGGTAATTTTGTATAAGGGAGTTCTTTTCTAATAGTCAAAAAAAGACATATCACGCATATAGTTTGATGGCATAGCTGTGTAACCTACATTATGAGGTATCATTAAAAATATATTATGTAACACAATGTGCATTAATTTTTTTCTATTCTAATTGAAAAATATTTTCTTCCTATATGGTGATGTGATCCATTTAAAGATATTAAACAAGGACTTTAAAAAATCCGTCCGAATTCAACTAAGTATGAGGCCTTTAGGGTCATCAAATATGTGTTTCCTTCTATCTCAATTAAATATAAAAAATATTTTAAATTTGGAAAAAATTTAATTCTCCAGACCAAAAATTAATTCTTATCCATAATAATTAATTTATTTTAAATATTAAAAATATATTTATTCATGAGGAAAATTATTATTTACATTAATGAATATTAACTATTTTTATCCCTCACAACCCAGTTAATAACTATTTTTAAATTTAAAAAATTATTTAGGTTTTTGAATAATAAATAAATATTTCTTCACTAGACTATGAATATAATATTTATTTATATAATGATTATATAATATTTATATAAAAATTAATTCAATTAATAATTAAATGTCGAGGAGGAAGATCAAACTAGATTTTTTTTGTTGCTGAATAATTATTTAATAGATTTTAAAAATATTTTTATCAGCATGATTGAAAATACATGTGATAATAATAATAATAATAATAATAATAATAATAATTTGTTTCCGGGAATTGGTTATAATTTAGGTTGAATATTTTATTTAGGGCCTCTTTTAAATTAATTATGTTTGGTAATATGACCCTACATATATTAACAGACTGATACATTAATATGTTAGGGGCTAATCACTGTGGACAATAACTTATACTCATGATCACCATCATGCTCTCTTCAGCTAGTGACTGAGAATAGTAAGAGAAATTCTATCAAGGCCAAAGGAAGATGAATATATCAAAGAGAATAATATATGAAAATCATTCAATCCTTAATTAACTCATTGGTTCTTTAGTGGTGTTCGAATATCGATGTAGCACATATAAATCACTTCCATTGGGGCTCTAAATTGGTACATCACTGCATAAAAAATATTCAAGGATTGAGTTAGAATTATCAACGTCAATAATGATGTGAGATCTCAATATTGTGGTAATAATTCTTCTTATTTTTAAAATTTATTATAATTTAACATGGAATGATCCTATCACTTGGTTCTGTCAGTTTTATAGTGAAATTTTTTCATAAAAAAATTCATTGGTGGTGGTGTTCAAATCATGTATATTGAAAATTATTTTACTTATTATGATAAAAAAAGGATTTCTATATACCCAATTGGTGCTTCTACTATATTCGGAACCATCATGTAGTACAACAGATATCACATTAAATTTTTAATTATTAAATTGTTAATGATTATTATATGAATTTAATTTCATTATTAATTTCATGTAGTTTTATTTATAATTCAATACTCATGATCAATTATTCATCCTTTTTTCACAAATCACATATTCTAAATAAGAAGAAATATAAATGAAACATATATAGATTTCCCATATATAGGTCATATTTCTTCTAGTTGGAGAACATGGGATTAAACAACATATAGTGGGATTATGTATGATGTATCCCATTTCATTTCACCAGGATAGAGAAAATTAATTCCATAGACAATTTATTTAAGGGTCTATCATGCATTAAGTACTCCACATATTGAGAATTCATGAATAGAAAATGATAATAAGCATGACATGTCTAGTAACTTCTTTACATACAATATGGACCACACACTTTCATGGTGGAAAACATAGATTCAAATGAAAATTGAGTAATAAATAATTGATTCATAAGGATTGAAAACCATGTAATAAGGATGACACATAGAATTTACTATTTTTACATGTTTTGTATCCCATAAATGTACAATACATTTACCAAACAAATTTACCAACAAAATTAAAAAATTTACAGTTAATTCTTTAAAATTATCCAACAAGTGTTCACTGTCATTTGTTGACTCATACACATTTTTATCAGTTTTACATATATTATATAATAAATTAATTTTTTAAACAAGTCAAAAAAATATATAATGTATTCTAAAAATACTTTTAGTAGTCCATGTGCATTAAAATACATATATTCAAAAAAAATTAATGTGTGCTTTTTTATTAGTTTTTGAATTTTAAAATCCATGCAATTTTATAAAAAAAGATTATTCGATATGATGAATGAGATGACTATATATGATCTCAACACCTAATGAGTATTTCTTATAGGCACACACTGAGTTTCTTCCATGTAGAACTATGTACATAGTTTATTAAATTTAAATAATAGAAGTTTCTTTAAATTATAAATATTAATAATTGATAAGTATCTTCTTCACAGGTCGGATAAATATTGAGATAAATCAAACTGATTTTATAAAAATGATAATTAAATGAATTAATTCACGAATTTTTATTTTAAAATATGAATGAATCAAAATGAAGGTTATCCAATTATTTTGTATGTGTGTTTATTGCACTACGTGATAATCATGATATTAGATTAACATTTTTATCTTGATGGTTTCATTTAATTTAATTATTTAATGGGGTTTTGAAATTATTTAATTAAATTAAATTGGTGTCCTATGGGTTATAGCTCTCTCTATATTATGTATGAGTATGTGTGTTCATGGTGTCATTTTTGTAAACCCCCTTTCTTATTTCCCTAACCAATGAGGGATGTATAAAATATATAAATATAGAACTAGAGAGTATATGATGTAGGTTTAGTATGGAGTTTAGGTGAATCCAAACAAATAAGATACACGTCGTAGAGGTGAAATACTAAAAACACAAGCCTATGATTCAAGAGATGAGGAAATTGTAGTTCTGATTTTAGGATTGGGATGTCCAATCTATATAACATGAATCATCAGTCCCTATATTTAAATAAAACATACTTGAACACCATATTATGGAATTTGTGCCCTTGGTCTTGGTCATAAAGAGGAAAATATCAGTTTTTTATACATAAATGTCTAAAGTGATGGGACATTCTGATTTTAATGATGAGGGATGCTAATAGTTGATAAAATATATGTAACGTAAAAAAATTTTAATTTATTATTTATTACGTGATTTTTTATAATGTAATTTATTAATACTCAAATCTATTATTATTACAGGAAAATTACATGTTCATCAACCATCTTTTCAATCAAATCAATTTTAGTAAAAACTATCAATTAATATATAGTAACAGACATGAATGGTTAATAATGTTATGAAGTTTTTTCTACATGAATTGAATTATTACATGTTAAATCCATAATCCCTTATCATTTTTATAAGGTAGTGAGTGATGAGACGTACAGTGTCTATAAAAAGAATAAAAAATACACATAATACTCATTTATTATGTTTTACTTGATGGTTATAGAAAAAATATGATGGAATAAGAAAACATCGATGTCTATAGAATAGGACAGATCCATACATGAGTGGACTGAGAAATCTATGGAACTATACATGTGAAAATATAGAGAAGTTGTGCCATCTCCGACTCACGTTGTAAAGACCATTAGATGCATTGAGAATTTAGGGGTTCAATGATTTATGTTTCTCCAGGAAAAAATTACCAGAACGGTTCATTATTCACACCAACATTGATTTTATACATATTTTATAAATTAAAATTTTATAGAAATAATGATGTATGTCCTGTATATTCTCACACTACATCACTAAGATGACAGGTAAATGAAATATAAAATTCATTATTTTAATAAGGTAAAAAAAATCAAATAACATTATATTTGATTAAATAAAATTATAATGGTTCTTTAAATTTTACTTTGTATAAGTTGAGGAATAATGAAAAACCATGAGAATAATAAATTTTACATTTTTCTTGTATGGATATAAGGGAAAAGAGATTAAATAATTACCCTTAGTAAATAAAAAAATTGATGATTCAAGTGATTATTTTTATTGAGCAGCTTTTATATTATTCAACAAATTAGTTATTAAATAAAATATTTGGTTCTAATATATGTATTCAAAATAGGAAATATATAGATTTATAAAATAATTCTCTTGGTGGGTAGGATCTATGAGTGAAAAATGTATCCAGACTTGATATTGTGAAAATAAGTGATTTTCACCTCATATTCACTATTATAATGGTCATTGTTTTGAAATATTCTTATAATTTTTTATCAGTAACCATAAGAATTCTTTTTGGGTGTATATATGACATAGATATCATTCTATAGGATTTCATATATAAGTGTTTTTATTTTTCAAAGATAGAATTTTTAATTTTCTGTTATAATTAAATAACAGTCATTACACGATTTATTACAAAAAATCAATAATAACAATATATAATAAATATATTCAACATGAATCATACAACACCCAATAATGGCATATATAGTTATGTCATCTAAACAAAAATCCTTTGAAAAAATTTCCCCATGAATGATATTTGGATTATATTAATCAAAAAACCCAACGTGTATTTAACACATGCTTTCTCTGAAAATGGAAGTACAAAAAAATTATTATAAATTGTGAGATACCTATTGAGATTTAAGATTTGGTTCATAAAAATTTGGGGATAAAATTATATTTATTTTAATCATACATTATATTATTTAATACTAATACTACTATATATCCATATGTCTACTTTATAAGGTATAAGTCAAATTACAATAAAATAGTCAAAGAATATATAAATAACACTAAAAACAATCTTGTTAATAATATCATGAAACTCTACTAAAAATTTGGTGAAGAATATATTAATTAGGAATTGATTGATAATTTTTACAGGATCATAGTTTTATCTCAGTTCACACCTTACAAACCACAATGGAATAATTTATGTGAACAAATGAACTGCTACCTATTATATATAAATTTATTAATGAACATTCAACTGATAAATTCACTAACTATACAGGGATACACATTATAGGAGTTATAATACATTGAAAAGTGAGTTATAACTAAAATATGAAATGGTATTCCCTGTATGTTTTGACATGGATATAAATTCATGTTGTATCATGTATGACTATGGGGTTAAATATATATTGAGGATATTTTTAGAAAAAAATATTTCACCCTAGGGAAATTAATTTATCTTTTTTGTATTCTATAGAGTCTAAAGGATGTTACCAATATGATCCTTTTGAAAAAATATTATTAATGAAAAATCATATTTCTTGAAAGGAACCATATCCAAAAAGAATATACTTGGATTGTCATACGTTTTAATGAAGTTATTGATCATGAAAAAGAATAGTTTTCATTTAAAAAATAACATAATGGCCATTGTAAGTGGATTTGGATGGGTCACATGTACTATGTATCCCTATGATAATGGTTATAATACAAGAATGATATGTTTTTATAGTCACCAAGGATGTTGACGCATTATTAATTGAATATAATTATTTCGCAACATACAAGTCACATATAAGAGGAACAAAATCAACCATATAGTAGTAATTCCATAATTCTCTACTATATTCCACCTTCTATATCCATTTATTGGTTTAGGTATCCCTGTAATTCATGTAATGCATGTTTTTTATAAATTGATAGATAAGAAAAAACTTGAGATTGATGAAACAATTAGTAACTATAAGTCACAAAAGTATAGAAATGGATCAAATAACATAAATGAATATAACATGAAGGAAATTTTCACAAATTTATATACTGAAATAAATACAAATTATTAATTCCATACCCATGAAACATGGAATTTCTGTTTATTAGATGGAATTAAAAACATATTTCCATAATAAAAACCATTATGAAGATGTCTATAATGAAAAACTAGAAAGATATTTGACTCCAAAAGATGATAATATGATATACCAACATAAGATATCCATTTATGGATTAAGGATACCATCTTGATCTTGGATTATTCGGTTTTAAAAATCCACTATAGAAATAAATATCATAATGAATTAATGTTAGGCTTGTTTTTATAAAACTTTTAATAGGAGTGTGTTAATTTTTAAATTGTTTATGCTGATGAGTCAAAATTAATATAAAATTAAACACTTGTATTATATTCCATTAATGCCTCGTTAGACACATTATTATCTATAAAATAATAATGATAACAAATATATTTTCATAGGATCAATATATATAGGGATATATCCAAGAGGCTTTTTAGAATGACTCAAAGTATATATATTGAAAAGATAATAGAGATCCGATATAAAAAACTCAATAGGCGATTACTTACATGTTCACATGGAATTTAACATTCCAATAAATTTTTCTACAAAAACATCAAGAATGATATATGGTGTAATGGATTCTGTACAGACTAGTTACTGGGTTAGTCATTTATGATATACTATGTATAAGGTTAGATTTCACATATGAATTCATCATGGTAAGAATATATGAAGTGGGTTTATTTGACCACCATTCAATGGTTGTGAGGATTATCCCATTGTATCTATGGTGCAATAAGGATATGTTCCAAATCAATGGAGAAAATATGAAACTAGTCATATGAAGATAGAATGTTTATAGTTTCTAAATAAATTAAAATTATATAAAATCATAATTACGATACATATTCACTTTCAATGAATGTGTTATAAGTTAAAAGACCTCAAAGAAATACATGGTTGGTGATTATGAAATGGATTTTGATTACATTGTTTCTTTTTTGCAAGATAAAAAAGAATATTTCATTAAAAAACATTCCCAAAAGCATGATATGATTCCTAAAAGCAAAAACCCAGTCACATTATATTGTGATAATAATATAAGGGATTCTCTGATAATGATGAAAAGGTCTCATTGAAGGATGAATCACTCAATTTAGACACATCATCTATTATGTGTTTTTTAGTGTAGATGTGAAAGAACTAAAATCATAGTATCTATGAAAAAACATGGAAAACCATTAATAAAACATGATCTCAATAGATGAATCATCATCATTTAAGATCAAGTGGACTAAAAGTTTCTTATAGGAGGCTCTAGTCTATGAGGGATTTTTTTCTATTTGGTTTTCGAGAAATAACTATTTATAATTTAATGTGATTGTATATTATATTTTTTAATATTAATTATATTAACTATTATATTTTTTTTATTTTGTTATATTGCACTAATATAATAATGTTCAAGAGTATCTACCAGTTTGAAATGAGCTATATAGTACTCATCTTTGATGAGAAAATTGAAACGCCATAAAAATATTAATAAAACTTTTTCTATAACCAAATAAAATTAAATGGTAGAATAAATAGTATGGTGATCATAAATTGTGATTTACCATTAAAAATGAGACTTCAACTCATGATGTTTTCTGTTGGTAATATCTAAAACATGAGATTATGTGATCACACACACCTATAAGAAATCCACAATTTTAGGTGTCATTATAAATTCCTATATGTGATAGTGTTTAATGATCCTTATACATTACTATAATTGTAAATTCATGTCATGACACAATAACATTGATGTATTTCTATAGAATATGATCATATATGATTATAATGAAGTTGAGTATATTGGGTGCATCGAAAATGAAATTTTGTTAATGAATAAGTAAAGGAACAATTTCCCTTTTCCATGTCTATTGAAGTGGATATCATATCACTTTTATTGAATTTTTTTTTGAATTGAATTTCATGGCCTTGGTTTATATGTGAGTTCATTTATGATATACAATGATATACATATAAAAAATATAAGTCGACAATATAAGGGTGAAACATAATTAAATATATAAAATAAAATTGGAATATAATATATAGTGATGTTTCAAATGTGTTTATGGTCATTCTGGAATATCTTTATCCACAATGGTTTACACAATCCATTTCTAGAAACTTATCATGGAAATTAGGAACACTTTCATAATTGCGCTTAGAAAGTGGCGTAGAGAGACACACAAACAATGATTCATTGTCTATTATATAAGGGTAGTTTTTGAGTACTATAGTAGCGGCAGAACTGTAGTGGTGGCGACACTGTAGCAGCGTAGGCACTGTAGCAGGAGCTGTAGTTGTGCCGGTACTATAGTAGGTACTGTAGCGACCAGGGTACTATAGCAGTACAATTCTCCGAAGGGCTCTTTGAGCCAAAAAAATGGGCTTTCAAGCCTAGTCATCATGCCACATGGCCTTGGGCCTTCAGGCTATGTAATGGGTCTCCCTCTACCCAGTCTAAATAGGTCTTTTATTTAAATATTAAATTAAGGCTTCGGCCACAAACTTTTTAAAAAAAGAGGTAATATATAAAATAAATATTTATTCACATGATAATTGTTTATTTAGACACGTGTATAATATTTATTAATCTTTTGTTACTCAATACATATAAATTATATATTCAGTAATTAAATATATAATTAATTTTTTACAAGAAAATTATATAAATACTGATATCATTATTGTTAATATATTATTTATTTTGTTAGTTAATGGAAAATATTTATTTATATATTCTTTCAATAATTAAATAAATATTAAAGAGGATGATCAACTTTAATTTTGAATAGTGATGAATATTAATTTAATCTATTGTAAAAGAAATATCTATCATTTAATGATGTAGAGACTACAATAAAATAAAATTATAATATTATTTTATTACATGTAATTGGGTTAATTCAGGTTTATTAAATTATGAAGTGACATTTTTTTATTAATTAAATTTTGTACCTTAACCCCATGTCTATAAAATGATTCATTTTTCAACCAAATGTCAATCATTGTGTGTAAAAATA
The DNA here is from genome assembly GCA_963277665.1 of Viscum album. Lineage (NCBI taxonomy): Eukaryota > Viridiplantae > Streptophyta > Magnoliopsida > Santalales > Viscaceae > Viscum > Viscum album. The sequence goes on along the minus strand of OY728136.1, from coordinate 795,205,583 downwards.
TCCCGAAATGTTATCCCTCTACATATATTTCTATTAGGAATGATAAGAATATGAAAATTCACTCAATCATAATAGAATGTGAAGTTATTATTGAGAAAAAAACTATATGATCAATAACCTATTCTAGAACCTGAGGGATCATCATTATTTATTATAAATTGAAATAAGAATATGTGGATCGCCATTATATAATCTCTACTTTCACTCATGGATACCTAATAATGATATCTTGATGGGGTTTGATTGCTCGCCATCATCAATGAACACAGATCTCAATAGGGAACTCATATTTCTTATCTTGTTTTATTTTATTATAAATTTATGTCAAATGATCCAAGTACTTGGTTTTGAATAAATAATGTTCAATATTCATTGGAAAATATTCTTTGTCTGTGACATTCACATCATGTACATTGTGAATGATCCATTTAATCACAAAAAATACATGTTGTAATAGGCCCTATAAAATATTACGCTATATTAGAAACCATTATTATGTATTATCTAGTGGATGGTTGTCATGATTAAATGTTGTGGTGGTTCTATCTCATGGTTATATATTTATTAGACCTTCTATGGTGGTAGGGACTTCAAGACATTTGTTTCTTTGTTTATGATGGAATATTGTTTATTTATACGGTGTTAGTCAAAACCTCACTATTGTTTCTGAAAACATTATAAATATTCAAAATTAGTTGCATTATTTTGGTTAGTAGTTTAATGGAGAGGTTGTGATGGTGTTATACCTATTGTTTCAGATTATTTTTGGTTCTTGGTGTTTATGATTTCCTATTATGGAGGACTATTAATATCTTGTTAGCATACAAATGAAGATAATATATATGAATTCAATGGTACCTAGGTAGTATGTCTTATCAAGGAATGTGTATTGGATGGTTAGTGGAAAATTAATCTAAATATGTAGCTCTATATTTTTGTTATGTTCTTATCAGTAGTTTCAAAATTAAAATCTAATTACTGTGTTTTTTAATTAATTGGTTATCTAGTCATATTTTTATGTGATCCAAATAAATCTCATAAATGCGTTTAGTTTAAATATAAAAAATATATTTCAAGGTGAATAAAAATCACATTGAGTCTCTATAGTTTAGCAGTTACTTTTTTACACGGACTACTTTCATATATTTATTAAAAGTAACAATTATAATTTATTTCTTTATATTATATCCATTACAATGTTTAAGGTATTTCAATAAACAAATGTGTATATATTTTAGGATCACATATTTCATTATTATAAACATTCAGAATATATTAATGAAATAATAGATTTTTTTCATAAATCTCAAACCATGATATAAATCGATTACTATAAATAGAATAACAAAACATATATTTTGACACCACTATGCATATTTTTTCAATATCGTATACATGTTTATTTTCACACAATAATATTAGTTAATTATACATATGAACAATTCCATACCTAGTCAAATATTCCATACATCACTATATATGGTTTAGATACATCATAAATGTATATTCCTTAAAAATTTTAAATCATTTATGGTATTATTAATACTATGTAATTAATGATTAAAATAGAAATTTTTATTAGTTAATTTCATTATGATAAAATCAATGATGAAATAATAAATTTATTAAATTTTGTTTATTTGCTTCATGTTTTTATTGAAATTTGGGATTGAGATAATTTTTTAAATTATTATACTTTATAAAATTTTAAATATTAATATAATTAATAAATTTTATATTATATTATAAATAAACATTATACACTATTTTTGGGATGGTAATAAATTTGATAGTAACGAAATAATAATGGAGAAAGGTTCTGTCAATAATGATAATTAATATCACTCTATCAAAGTATGTGTACATTGAATAAATAATTTTTATCTCTTAATTAGTACTCAAATCCGAAAAATGATATTTTATTATATATATTTATCTGTGTAATTTCTACCTTTACTTTTGGGTGATCCAAAGTGAAAATTAAATTTTTTTTTAAATATTTTGGGGGTCACATGGTCATGTGTATTGTTTGAGAAAACAATTAGATGAAATTATATGAGCAATATAGTTTCAAATAGCGAAGATTGTTTTGTCATTTAATAGTTTTGTGATCCAATTTAATAAAAAATGTGACTGGTTCAATTTTGTGTATTTCTAACATTAATTTTTTTTATCCATGGATTCCCCCAAAATTAGTCATATCTCAAACCAATTATCTATTGATCCTCCTAGCGGTATATCTCAATAATCCATGAAAATTGATGGTGGATTTAGAGAGATTTGTTTTTATGTTTCCATCAGAAATGAATATTTATGTCTTATAATCATATTACCTTTTACTTTATGCTATATTTTCCCATATCCTCTAACCTTGGTGGTCATAGATAGATTATTTTGATACATAAGACTATTTTATAAGGAGTTTTTTGTTTCAATGCATTATGATCTTTCTTATATGTACTAATTAGGTATTTTCAAGGGAAGGATACATGGTTTCATCTCTTATGGTTTGGGTTTCCCTTAAATTTTATTTTATCAAAGAGTTCCATTTATGGTTGATGTTATAAAAATGCGTTTGAACTATAGGAAATATGTATATGGTATGTACACTACAAAAAAAGTGACCTTTAACAAAACAAAAATTACAAACATATGATATATCTGTTGGTAAAAAAGAATAATTCCATCAGATATTAAATTTTGTTGATATTAACTATAGGTACAATAAATTAGTTTTACCAAAAAATATAACTGTTTATAATAGTTGTTTACTTGAAACAAATATTTTACTAATATTTAAATCTATTGTCTTTTCATAATAATATCAAAAATTGATTTATCGATAAATGAAGATGTTGTTATTAGTTATTATTACCAAAAAATATTTTACCATAATAACAATCCCTTACCAATTAATTATTCAATAATTTATATTATTTTAAAAAAACTGAATATATAGATATATATTACCAATTACAAGAAAATAATTTTGATAATAAAAATATATAATTAATAAAAATATTCTTAATTTAATAATATTTATTGATAATATATATAGATACATATAAACAAAATCTTTATACAATATAAATTTTTATATAAATTAAATACTTTGTTCAATATATATATATATATATTTAAAAAAACCAAATTTGAATAACCTCAAAATTACCATTTCCCGTGACCCCCACATCAAACCCTACATCATTCCCCACGAAGAGCATTCCTCGGACCCCTCCTAGCATTAACACCTTCACTGGTTTATTTGGGTGGGTTGTCGGGAAATCGATTTGGGGTCCAATGATACATGCCACAATTGTAGATAAGGTGTTTTCTTCTCCAAGATTTCATTTTTCTGTGTTGTTGATGGTGGAATGAATCATGTGGTATGCATGATAGGTGGGTTCACAACTAGTTCTAAGGACTCTACCTTTCTCCCTAGTTCACTGCTTTAATTGAGGGATCAAATGAGTTCAAACAACTGTTATGGTGTGAAGTTCTCAGAGGTGGTTGAATATGGATCAGCCAAAAGACTCTACCGCCAATTTGATAAATATTCATCAAAGGAGGCTAGCAATGATTCGAGCAGGGTTGGTTAAAGTAGGATACCACTTATTCGAGGTGTGTTCATCAAATATGGTTTGTTCTCAAGATCTGTTGGGTCCATGTCTATATAACCATGTTTAACCACTATAACCTAGTAGCTCACATGTGTGAGGTCTGCAAGAAGTTTGTGATTCTACAGACTAGATTTCATGCTACTCAAGTGTGTGTTAAAATATTGAAAAATAGGTATCATATTCATTTCTTGGTTCTTCAGGGGGTTCGATGCCACTAAAATTTGTTCAAATTTTTTGTTGCAGGACAAAAGGGCTCTATCTTTCTTCCACAATGGAGACATTGCAAAAATGGACATGTAAGCCAGTTCACTATTACCTATTGTCTTGTGGATGGATCTATATACTTTGGTGGTTGAAGAATATTTTTTATTCATGATTATATTTATATGGTGTTTCATCTTGAAGGAAGCACCATAATATCATTAGAGAAACCCATTGCCTCAATATACTGATTATCTTCATGCAAGGGAAAAGTGTCACCTACATCTCTAACAGCCCCACCTTTAAAATTATCAGTAATCACCATTCTAGATGAAGAAAAGTTCACATTGTTCCCTCCTTACCGGGGTAATACTTTCTTGTTCATAATCTACTGTTTATTTTGGGATTAATAATCCCATTAATATCACCCTCATGATAAGATGCTTTACATTAAGAACTATCTGCATACTGGGTGTCTTCAACTCACTGAAAATTATTTGCAAGGATTATCTTCATTTATTCTAAAGTTGTTTCATTGAAATGTGCCTCAATATCAGTCACCTCCCTCGTATTGTGGTGATTATTAGTCCCTTAAAACTAGAAATATTCTATAGCATTTATTGATTGCGGGTCACACGACATTGATGTAAAATCAAGAACACCATGTGCCTCCTCATTCCCAACCTATATCAGATCGTCGAGTTACTGTCATTTCTAACTCTAGCCATCACCTTTCTTAAAATAATCATAATAGAGTCTCAAAACAATGAGATGACCAATGTCTGATTTCACAACATTCATTTCATTTGTAAATATCCCAACATCTTCCTTGTTCTCAGTTTCAGCAATAGTTGAAAGTCCCTATATCTCATTCACATTCACAATTTAACTTCTTTTAATAGTGTGATGCTTTCTCTTATAGATGACTATAGAATGGTTTTTCCTATTACAGATCGAGAAGTATAAAATATATAACTCAAATATAATAGATTGTTTCTAATTGTTTTAACATTTTAATTCAATCAAAACAAAATTACATGGAGGTGAAAACTATTTCTATGATGTCATGAGTGATGATTGAATGACACAACTTACTTTACGTCATTCAATAGAATGTTATCTTCCAATAGAGTAACCCAATAATCATAGAATCATAATATTTTGAAAAGGAAGTGAAAGAATTTATATCTTATCCTGATTTCTAAAACAATTAGGTCACAATTCATGTCACACTCAAAAAACCATATAATCAAAATGAAATGATGATAATGGAAACATTGAGATGATATCTACCACGTCAAAGACATAAATTCTTCATTATATAAACCCAAAAGAGAATTTGTTGAAGGATCTGTTATAGAGAAGTTTCAAGAAATTGTTGGAGGATCTATTACATAGATCACATGACCATTAGAAGTGTAGTAAGGGAATTTTTCAATGTCCACCATGTGGTGAATTATTTTATCTACTCTATAAATTTTTGTAAGTCGCTATAATAATTGAATCTACCTTTGTGGAAGACTTGGGAATCCACTCGTATTTTTTCATCACTGTTGAATAATTTTATTACTATATGGGATTATTCTTGTTTTCATTTGAACTTTATTTGTTATCATAAATTGAATTAATGATCAACCAAATTAACTACCTTCTGTTATGTTATTCTTTTTGTATATTTTTATCTTCTTCTTTTAAATGTATTTTTTTCTAATTCTTCCTCTCAGTTTTAATCTTCATACCCCAAATGATGTGATGTTTATTTTATTTAGTGTTATGCTCTAATGTTATGCCTTTATTATTTTTCTTGTTTTTTCATATAAATTATATTCCCTGTCAGTGTTCTTCTTCTTCTTTCTTCCTCCTGTTTATTTTTTTATTTGTTGTCCTCATTTAATTAGTGTGTTTTTGTTACCTTTTTACTTAGTTTTTTCCTTATATTTGGGTTATATTCTCTACTCTTTGTTGTGACCTCCTAACTCCTTCCATGGAGTATTGATTATCTTCTCTTTCCCAAAATTGGTATAAGTTTTTAAAAAAAATTTATTAGTTCTATTTTATATTTTCATTGTGATATCAGTAGATAAATAAGGGAAAAATGATTTATGCCTAACATTCAACATGCTACAGGAATCACCAATAAATGTCGGTGTTCTCTTATATGATTCATGCATTCCAATTTCTTCCACTACATCCTGAATAATTCTTGTAGACAATTGTTGACAAAATTTCATGAAAATAATCTTGGAATCCCTTCCTAATTCTCTATTTGAGTACCAATTTGTAGAATTTTTATCCTATACTCAAATATTTTAGATTTTTCAACAGGAATGATGAAAATTTATCAATATAAATTTTTTTATAATTAATTTATTTCTATTTTAGTTCTAATTCATGGGATTTTTTTTATTAATTTGTTTTTATGTTTATTGGTTTTTGGAAATGTAGATATTGGAGTAGACGGGTGTGGAATAATAGTGACATGGGGTTTCTTGATAGTATTATAGTTATATTGATTTGTTTCTAATAAGTAGATTTATTTTTTATGGAATAATCATTATTTATGTGTGGTGGATATTTTAGAGATGAAGGATATGGTATGGTACATACATGAGGTTTCACGCTGGTTCTGGAGATGACTCATTAGTCTTGGGACATGAATGGGTCACTTGTGCTAGTTGGCTAAAGGATGTGGTCAAGCTAGAGTTGGCTCACTAATCCTGGTGCATGGATGGGTAACTACAGCTTGATCTATCTCATTAGTACAGGGGCATGGATGGGTTCTATGGAATTGAGGGGTGATGGATCATGTTGGGGGATAGATCATGTGTTTTTGTTATATAATTTTTTTATTAAATTTTATTATTAATATAATTTATTTCCCTTTTATGTTTTAACATTAGTGTAAATCCTCTTCAGTATAATTAATAATATATATGAAATTAATATGAAATATTTTTAAATGTAATATGAAATTTTACTAGTAATAAAAAATTATAAATTTTTTTCAAATGTAATTTATAAATAGATATTATACATTAGTAAAATTTGTACCAACAGAAAAAATAGCCCTAAAAATATTTTTCTAAACACATTAATGAACATATATATTATCTATTGGTATTATTATAATTGTAACATAACTGTTCTATCTATCAAAAAATCATTTAGAGACAATGCTTTTACCAATAGTTTAGTAAAAAGGTCATATGTCCTGGTAAAACGTTTTACCAACATAAAATGTATATTAATCAATAGATATGTCTTTGCTGGAAAAATATTAATATTTTGTTGTGCTAGTCATGTATTATCAAATATTCTCCAGGATTAGTTGGGTTTTAAATTATAAAATAGGTAGTTTTCTTAGTTCAATTGAATCATGGATTAAAATGGCGTTTTATCCATTTTACGTATGTGATAAAATCCCTCTAGTGGTTTTCTTCAATAAAAATGATAGGTCACGAGGTTTTAGAAAAAGTTAAAATTTTATTGATTTTTATTCTTTGTTTTAAGGGGGGTCTTATTTTTAAAAATATTTTATCCAATTTAAAGGGGTTACCATATTTGGAAATAGGAAATTATTGATTAATGTGATAATTTAAACATTTCCTTTGAATTTATTGATAATGTGCCTTGATGATAATTGTGATTTTATTTTAATTCATCTATACTTTTCAAAATTGTTTTAAAGGGACATCAAAATAAATTTCAAATATTTTAATGTAATGTAATTTTTGAAATATTTCTTGAATAGTGTGTTCTGATGGCTAATGTAACACCAGATACAATCCATGAGGATGTAGGTTGTTTTTTATTGTACGGACAACATTGTTGAAATAATATTAAATCATGATAATGTTCATGTAAAAAGGGATTATATTATAATGGTAGTGTATTGAAGGTGGTACATATTTCATTTCTATATATATTTCATTCACCATTGTGGTATTTATATTATAGTTTTTATCTTGAAAATTGGCATGCCTCATTCGGTTATGAACGTGTAATCATTGGACACTATGTTGATGTTAAAGAGATTATGTCTATAATAGTTGATAGTTATACACCAACTAGAAGAAAATATTTTAATGTTATTAACTAACGATGTTGTGTCATAGATGAGACTAGTAAGGAGTTATTTGGGTAATTATATGTCCAAACATTAATATAATGAATATTGGTTCTATTTTGGTGTGTCTTATTCTATTTCCATTACTCTATGTGGTGTTAACTCTTGATATGTATCCTATGTTATACCAATTTTTGGTGTATTTACATGAAGGTTACATATCTCTAGATTTGTTCATATTTTAATTTGTTACTTGATTTATATTGAGAATTATTATTTCTTTCCTTTCCTTGTGTTATAATTTTTATTTTCTTATAAATTTACATGGATTACATTTTATTATGATTTTATTTTATACATTACTCATGTTGAGTGTGACTGTATCAATTATTAGAAAATTAATATAGGAATGAAATTTAAATAAATTCCTTGTGAATGTTTTATTTAATAATATATAAAATTCATGAGGGTTGTTTATTTTTTAAATGGGTTTACCTAAATATAATTTTAAAGATCTACATATATTCGTGAAATTAATTTTATTAATGATAAATTTTTGGTTTTGAAATGTCAACCCCTTGTTATTTCCTGATTACATGTTGTTAAATAAACTATGTTTTTTAATAATATTTATAAGGTACCATTTTTTTGTTTCCATTTGGTTTAAGGGAAAAAAAATATGATTGGCCTATTATATTCAAATAAGTGGTCATAGATTTTTTTTACAAGACTAATATAATGGAATCACGTTAGTATAATAAAATCCTTTTCTCACACCATACATACTTATGTTTTTTGGAATTTAGTCAAAATTTCGTAATTTTTTTTTCAAATTATGGATTGTAGGATGGTGTCTACCACACTCTCTTTGGAAAAGGGTGTTGTTTGTTTCAGGGTAGTGATCTGAGTGTCACATAGCGATTGTAGATTTTGTTTCCCTATTTGATAGAATTTTTATTTTGTTTGGTGTATCAACCAATCTATCCTCTTGTTATAGTTTTATATTTAATTCCATGATGTGGTTTGGTATGAATTCATTTAATTTGTATTCATTTATATTGAATTATATTTGGAAAGAAAATTGGGTTTTTTTATTCTTATTCATTTTCCATGTATATATTATCTGGTTTTAGAAAAAACATTTTTTACATTGCTATGAAATTAATGGAAAACTTATTCATGGTTCCTAGTTGGAAGAAGTTATTATTAATGTTATTTCAGGTGTTTGAATTAATTCCCCCATGTTTTGTTGTTGTACAATGTTTATTTTCTCTAGATTGAGGGGATAATGAATTTTCATTAGGATCCATAACAAGATTAAATGAATGATGTATAGGGATAACCAATGTTGTATAAATTTAAAATAGTGTTAGATACATGTTATTTTTTTTGTTGATAGTAGATATGAGTTAGTACCACCAAATATTGAGTTATGGGTGTATAGAATTACGTTCCAATCTATTGTTGTTGTTATGACTGATGTTTCTAGTGTTTTTCAGGTGTTTTCAAATGACTTCTTATTATGGTTGTTTGTCATTGATATATGTTTATGCATCATAATATTACACTAATATGTATGACGACCCCTTGAGACATTTCTGGGAATTACTAATTTTATAGTGAACCTAAAAGAAATAAAGTGCTAAAATGTTTATAAAACTAATGGAAATACATGTGAAACCATAATAGATAACGTGTAGTTGAACTCACTTGGTTTTATATCATTTTGTAAATCTTTATTGCAATACAATTGGTAGTAGATATATTTTTATATATTTTTGAAACCCTGGATTCCTTTAGAATATTTTATGATTGATGAAGGATGTTTATGAGTAATTGGATGATGTTCTATAAATTTGAAACATTGTTAAAGAAAATTTTAAATTATTTTTTTATGCAATGGTGATTAAGTATGATTTGAAAACCATAAGTTAGGATTTCTAATATTATTTATTAAATATATTTTTATTTAATAGGAAATAAAAAAGTGTATAAAACTATATTTGGGTTGTATTTGATTTCATGGAAATAACATCATGGGTCTTACATAAACTATAATTCTATTAATAGATTTGGGTCCATTTAAATTTATAATGTATGAATTACATTACGTTAAGGTAAATTGTTTTTTTGTGTGTGTTTTGATGGGGATGTTGGTTTTAAGGATTTATTATTTTTTTTATTGGTATTGAATTTTTTTTGGTTTTTGAAATGGAAACTTTAAGGGGATGTTTATAAACCATGGTGTTGGTTAGAAATGAAAATAATTCCTTGTTATGAGATTTTTAAATGGATTCATTAATGGTTTTTTATGATGTGGTATTTTTATTTTTTCATTTAAATACATTTTATGGAACATTTTTTTGTTTTAATGAATCTTTTACTTTGGTTATATTTTATAGTATGAATATTATAAATAAATAAACATGTCTAGAAAGGAATTTATTGTGTATTGTTTTTATTGATCATGAAGTGGTATCCCAGTTATCTTATATTACATAGAATCTTGTTGGAGTTATAGGGAAATGTTCTTCTCCCCTCATGAGTCATGTGAATGAGTTTCTCAATCAACATCAACTATAGTTTTTGTGATATCAAGAACCCCAGGAGGTGATGGAGTGGATATATATGGTCAATGAAATATTCAAGTAATAATGAACTTGAATGACCTTAATGGTGAGATATACCAATCCATTTTTTCAAGTAATGGGATAAGATTTTTAGATCAACAATACCTACAGTAAAAAAAATTTATTATATTATATAATTTCTTTGTCTCCTTAACCTATAGGTTTTGTCCCATGGAAGTGATAATTTATTTTAAGATGAAATTATTTTTCATTCATTAGGGTAGTTAGTTAGAGGTGTACGATGTTATCATTCCACTGAACATTCCAATTTTGCTCATAATTTAGCTATAGATGATTCATATAAGGGTTCATTCTCTTCTATATGACTTATTCTGGATCATAGTTTGGGGGTGTGGTAGCCTATCCTGACTACCATGGTGGGTGTGACGTATAAAGACATTATTACTAAGGAATATATGATAGGAAACATGTGATATATGATTCTTTTAACTTACATGGTATAATAAATTGTTGCCTAGATTTAGAGATGAATAATCCAATATCATGCTTACAATGTGGGATAATCATACATATTAGAACCTTGATAAAAATTGTATAAAGATATATTATTACATATTTCATATTTGACACATTTAGAGGTAATTCGAGCTATATAGATATTAGTGTAATATGACTCAAACCAATATTTTATATGAGAAATAGTTTGTAGTGTTACTTCTAATAGACTGTTAGAAATTGATTTCTGTATTTCAATGTGCTATATTTTTTAAAATTATATTTTATTAGACTTTTTTTCAATATATTTTTAAACCCATAATCTTTTATAATAATGGATATAAAATATTTGGTCTTGTGTTATTGACTATTAAAAGTTCTCACCTCACAAATTTTAATGATTATTATTTTCCATGCATGTTTGAATAAATATTTTATTATTATCTTGATGGAAAACATTTGATCTCCACGGGTAAGATCTAGTAAAAATAGTCATAATATTTTGGTCTCTTGATATACAGAAAGAAAAAAAATATGAGATTTTCTTTTAGTATCAAAATGTGTGTGTGTTTTGTGACTTTGGCCCCCCAATTAACATTTCATATATATTCATGACCCTATTCAAAAAGACATCATAAATATTTGAGTCATGTTAATGTTTTGTTAAATTTTCATATTTTTTTGAGTGTACAATATTGGTGATCTATTTTAGATATATCATGATGTTTGTTGAGGAAATACTTCCTTATGGTGTTTCAAGATGCTTTATATGATCGTTTGTTCATTCATATTTAGTCATGATTGTTATTTTAGACTTAATTATATAATTCTTCCCTATTTTGAATTAATTACTAATGGTGCAGAGAGCTAAGTTCAGTATATGTATGTTTTCTTTATGCGTGGAGATTTTTTTTGATTATTTCTATTGCGACGTGTTGTTTCTAATAGAACATAAAGACTTTAATGTTCTGGAGGGGTCAGTTGTCTTTTATCCTTATCTGAGTCAAGACCTAGAATGATCTGATGATTTTAATTATTTTTTTTTATTTTAGTTCTCAAATTGAATGCAGACTAGAGAAGTGGTTATCATAATGTTACATATAATTAGAAATATTCTTTTAGATTTTTTAGATATGCCATAGTTGAAAATTGTAAAATCATATTGAATATTTATACCTTTTAGGGGGATTCATGGGTAATATTATCTTTTTTTTGGTTAAATATGTTATTAAATTGTGCACTTAATATTTTTAAGTGGACTAATCATGAAATTTTCCTTGGAAATAAGATATAAATGACTTTCATTATGCATAATGTGCCTTGTTTTGGACAATTTTTACATGCTTGAAGACAATTTTCTATATTATATTCTTATTTTTTATTTCACCTTTGAGTTGAGCTACCATGTGGTGAATGATTTTAGTTTATGGGGATTTTATAGGGTATCCGAATTTTGGAAACCATGCATCTAAAACTATGTGACATGGTTAGTTTTTGATAACTTTGATAATATGTTCAATGTATCATTTGGTAAATTATGAAAGTTAATGTTGAATCCAGTTTGGTGTCAATATTTATATAATTTTAATTTCCCTTTATTTCAATCTTTTACCAAAATCTTCTCCCACTCACACTAATTATTTGTGGATTATAAAAAATTTAATAGGGTAATATTTTTGAAAATGTAGTATTTTTTAATTATTTATTTATTAAATTGTTGATTTTGGAAATAAAGATTTAAAATTGAGTTTGGATTGCATAAACTCATCAAAAAATTATTTTTGGTATATGTATGTCATTTTGAATATATCGTAGCAGTTTGGGAGTGTTCTATAATAGATGAGATGGAGGTTGTTACCTTGTCAGTAGTAATCCATAGGCTAGCCATTGGATTTTGACAGTGGACCATCATGATGTTATAACTATAGATTCACTAATAAAATATTATTTGTTAGTTAGTGGAATTTATAAGAGGATGTTTTTCAATACCAACTTGATGTTTTGGTTTTCATTCCCTTCTTTATGTCATATCAGTTCATTATCAGGGGGTATAAACCCCCTCCCTACATGGTTTTGAAGCATTTTGAGATGTTTTATGATGATCTAATATATCTTGAAGCATATGTTGGTATATTCATTACATATAATTTATTTTTAGTTAAATTTTGTTTCATGTTTTAGGTTCTTAATGTCTATTTAATTTGATCATGGTGGAATTAGCTGATTCCCATATATCTTTTACACCTCCCATGAGATGATTCTATGTGACCCAATCCTAGTACTATTGTTCATCGATTTGACTATGGAAATTTTCCTGTTGATTTTTTATGATTTCATATTAAAAAATTTCATGGTTGAATTATTGTCATGTATTTAATATTCTTCCTAGAATTTTGGCTAGTAGATCATTCATATAACTTTGAATGGTGTTAAGTGCATTTTTTGTGTAGTACAAGAACATGGTGGTTTTTTAGAAATTATAAATCATTTAACAAATGATTAATGTGGTAATAAATTTCTATAAAATAATTTACATGATTTCTTGATGTGAGATATATTCATGAAGTGTGGTAGGGGAAGGTTTGTACCATGTAAAGTGTGGTAAATACCATATAGATACTTTTTGAAAATATGAATGAAATTTAAAAGCTTCCAAAAAGGTAGGTTGACCGGTTACAATCCCCATGGAATTGTGATATCATTATGGTTTTTTTGACTGTTCAGCCTTTTCTCCAATAGAAATTATCCCCTAATTAAGAATTCAATGTATTAATTTATATTAAATGGTATAGTTTAATCACAAAAATTTTTGTTAGTATGAAGTACCATTGACAGAAAAAGTGAAAAGTCCCATGAAAAACCATCATCACTATCTTTCCATTCTTGTAAATTAATGTTTGTTTTCATGACCTTTTTTAGATCTTGTGATATTTTTACTGATTAAAATGGGTTTCTCAAATTATTTTTATATAGTATATATTACATAGGTTCCCATAGTCATCACCATGTACGGTTGTAGTACGACCTGAGATAGACGACCATAGCAGGATGTGCGAGGACTGTTGAGATATGTTTAGCCTAGATGGATACACCATAAGAATGATGGATGTTGGTTGGATGACCAGAAATACATAGGACACACTTTTTTGTTTTTATGGGTTTTGTACCATATCACTTATTGTTTTCTACGTTGGAATACAAAATCCATTTGGGAAGGCCGCATTCTACATTCATCATTATGATAAATTATAACGGCCCTTATGAAATATTTTTAGACCTGAATGAATCAATTGATTGTGAGGACCCACATTTGGGTTCTAACACTCCTGTTATGACCTCAAGGACATCATCTTGTATTCATTTTTTTAATGACCATGGATAAAACATGTAGGTATCATGTTATAAACTGACCTTGAGAATTTGTGTTTAGACACGAGTTGAGGATGTAATGTGTGTCACACTAGAACCCATATATTTCATGTGATCCCTTTGGGATGTGGATAGTAATGTCTATTCAATAATAATCCTAACCCATTCTATTTAATTATGATTTTATTTAATTATTTTGATGTTATTGTGGATTATAAAATTCTGTTTTTGGGATCAAGCTTTGAGTCATATAATTATGATTAAGTGATTGATGTGCATTGCTAAATGATCATACCAATATCCAATTGATGAGTAATGTGATGATTTTCAACAATGATTGGATTTGAACTTGATTTTTCATTATATTATTAGGATTTTTATGGCTCCTTGGTTTTATAGAATGTATAGGATCTAAAAATAAATTAATTATGGAATATTATTATTTTGATTAATATTTTAATCCTCAGGAACCCCTAGAATCCATCACAATAATCTTGTTGAAATTTCACATATATAATATGGATTCCCAAGATACCTCAAATATGGAAGGTTGGTATGGTGTGGAAAGAGTTAATTTATAATCAATGATTTCCAATGATTTTTAATTATTGGCTTTGATACATTCTTCACTTTCATTATTGGACAGACTCTGTATATGTCTAGAATCTAGCTGTTGATCCTTTTTCGACATGATACTAAAATATTTGATCATCAATTGATACAGATTCCTAGAGTATTTTTACAATGTGTTTTTATAACCTTAGTATAGGAATATATATGGGATATCATGGAAAGATGTGTACCCCCTGCGGTAATTTATTATTCAAAGAGACATTTTGGCCCTATTAGAATATAGTATAGTCAATATAGGTTTCGAATATGATAATTTTTAATGGTTTATTTATTAATTTATGTTATATAAATTATTATTTATTCTTAATTAAACATAAAAATTTCACATATCATAGAGATTTTAGTTATGTATGTGACCACATTGGTGGTTCCCTGATTAGGTTTTTACTCACACCTAACTCAAGTATATATCGAAATAGGATAAAATATGAGATCTAATTTTTTAATAGAATAATACATGATAAGTCTTGGTGTTTTCATGAACAAGTGTGATATATTTGATGTTTTCATGAATTTGGGATGAGGTATTCCATAAAGGTGTACTAGATATTCAGTGTATATTATATCATTTATTATTTATTTGTATATGTGACCTTCTTAGAGGGGAACGAGTCTTGTATGAAAGCATGGACATTTAAGTCTATATTATATAATATTATATTATTAGTTTATGATTCAACATCATTATTTATTATGTATACTGTGATATGATGGATGAATATGTGATTGGGTCATTTTTTTCTCATAATAATACTTTGATATAGTTGGTATAGATTTCTTTAGTGTATTATCTAATATCGCCACCACTAGTTAGTAGCCTTCAGCATATGAAGTGGTGTACTTGAGGTCACATGTTGAACATGGTTTGGTTATTATCTGGATGGATCCAAATTGAGAATGTTAGATGAGGATCCTTCTAAAGTCATATCTCCCTCGTCATAAATCATTTTTGGTGAATTTTGAGTGATTCCACTATGTATTCCCATCTAAATTAAACTATCAGAGAACCTCTTACCTTATTTTTTTACTTTTTATTCAATTTCACATATATCACCAAACCTATTGGTCGTGGATAGACAATTTTCATGTCCATTGTCATTCAATTGGAGTTTTATTATTATTAAGGGTTTTGAGTCATTATAAAAACCTAATTTGGTTGATTCTATTGATGATTACATGGTTATCTATCTTGAGTTAGGTGTTTTCATTACATTTTATTTTATCATAGAGTTCATTGGATTCATAATGCATTAATAGTTTTTTTTTATTTTTGTAAAAATGTATATGACGCCTAGTAGGTGTTGTCAATGGTTCTATATAAATTATTTATTTTTTCCATTATAAAGTGTATATTTTTATTGTTCTAAGGAAATTAGTTTTAAAATTATATTTCATTTATTATTAGTGTTTGATAAATTATAATTGATTTTTTTTAAGATATTTGATTATTCTTACTATTTTTGGATTGTTATATTTCCAAATTGGTTAGTTCCTTATTTGATGGAAGTTTCCTTATATTAAAATTGCATTCATTATATAATGATGGATTTATTTTTTTTAAATAAGTTTCACTTAATTTAAAATGGGGATATATTGATTAATGTGATCATTTTGACATTTCCATGGAATTTATTGATAATTTTGCCTTGGTGTTAGTTGTGATTTTCTATGGATTCATGTTTTTTCAGATTTTGTTTAAAATTACAACCAATGAAGAGTTATTCTATTTTAATATAATTTAATATTTGGAATCTTCTTTGAATAAAGTGTTTTTTAGATAATTTTCACACCCTAGATGATCCCCATTATTATTTTTTTTGTTTATAATATTTTTCATGTCTTGGTGAATGAATTAAGATTCATAAATAAGTGAATTGTTGTTAGGACCAATAAGGTCCTATATACCCTTAGAGGGGGGGGGTGAATTAGGGTATGTATATTCATTTTCAAAATTCTTCATACCCCACTGGATCATGACCTATTTGTTATAAGGGTCACTTTGTTTGCACTTGTGTGTTTTTTATGATCACTTACTTTCTTCTTTATCTGCTGATGATGCTTTAAATGCAATGCACAAAAATAAGCTGGCAGATGCAAATATTTTTACTTGGATCACCCTCACTGGGCTATGTCCAAGGAGCATAAGCCAACAGGTTGTCGGTCGTACCAAATTAGACTAATCTTCACTAGATGTGGATACAATGTTCGGGCTAGATCACTTCAAGGCCCAGGCTCACTTCCTTTACAAAGTTTATGATCAGCTCACTGCTTTACCAAGGGTCACTCCCTATTTCTCTCTCTATGGCTCACTGCCGGTGGACAGGATCACCTTCTTCCTCTTCCTATGCTCACTGCTTCGGAAAAGATCCACTCACAGTTTATAGACCTGTAGGTCTCTTCATTTTCATGAATGAATGAATCATCCTCTGTATGTAGATGCTCTATTGAAGCCCAATTTTCACCCGTAAATGAACCCCTCTTTGTACCGAAGGTATCGAGCAAACATCCAGCTTCAACGCAGCCCGAAAATCATAGTTGGAAATAAACCTTACTTGGCATGCAAGTCTATCTCGATACGCAAGTATCGGCGTGAAAGTCACAATAGGCACGTAAGTCCACCTCAGACCCTTGCGCGACACAATCTTACCCAACTCCAAACTTGTGTGACTCTCTTCCTTTTACGCCCAAACCAACATTGGCACATAACTGCCAACTGACGCACAACTTCTCACACTGGCGCACAACTTCAACCACCGGCGTTCAACTTCACTTGATGACCCACACACCACTTTCGTGACCACCACACCTACATGACAGGAGCTCTGATTTCTCAATTTATTGAACTCTGGTGTACAATGAAAAGGGGTGGTCAAGTATTTATAGGCATTTGGACACCCCTGTGCGACGGCGCATAAGTCTCTCCTCGGCGCGCAAGTCTCGGCCCGCTGGTCTCTTCCCCTACAAGTCACTTGTGTGACCCAATCCCAAACTTGCGCAAACCTCTTTCTGTTGCCATATTATGATCTTCTAATATTGAAAAACAACAGGTGCGCAAGTTCTCTAGCTTCCAAGGCATCGACACGTAAGTATCTTTCATGGCGTGCAAGTCACCTGCGCAACCTCACTAAAACTTGCGCAACCCTTATTCCATTTCAATATTTTGATGATCTAATCATAAAAAACATAGGGCATTCAAGTTTCCAAGACTTCATATACACGGCACTCAAGTCCCTTTTCCCAAAACCACTTTTCTTCATTTGATGATTTTCAGGCCCAAAAATTTTGCAAACGCTGGAAAACGGTGCCACCTTGTATCTTTTCATTTTGTACCTTCTCCAGATCATCCATCTCTTTTGTCGACGTTCTTTGAATCAAACATGGATCATTGAACTCAGCTCTTGAACTCGACATTCCATCATGAAATCCTCTTTGCCAAAAAATTCGTATGTCATGGTTTGGTTTGTCAACAATCCCCGCTCAGATGTCCACTTTGTCAACAAACACAATCACCTCAAAAATGCCTCAATGATGCCTTGAGGGATTTTTCCCAAAAATTGTAATGATGATCATTATTGATAGAGGTTTTATTATAGTTGGGTTGTATTTTTCATTTTATGTATATTGCTTTGGGATTCTTGATTTTCGTTTGAATGATAAGTGGAACACCTTCTTTAGATTGAAAATATGGAATCCAACAATACTAAGTGGGTTGTCAATAGAAGTTAGATTTACTAACATGAATTTTTGAATGATAAATTATAACTTAGTTTAATTTTATGACATATCATGGTGGTTTTGTTGAGGATAATGGTTGTGAGTGATTTAGTTGATGATGTGTTAAATTGATTATTAATCAGTTGTTGGTTATACTTTTTCACATATACTAATTATACCAATTGTCTTAAAGGTGTTTCCCCATGATAAGTTTAAAACATTATTCATTTTGATTTTGTATTTCCTTGATATTTTGTATTATTTATTGATTTTATTATATTTTAATGTGTGGGTTGATTATGATAGATACTTATTTTTCAAAGGCTAGACTAGTGTAATAATTAAAAACAATTCAGAATCAATATATATCAACTTTTATTATGATTTCCTTATATTCATTAGTCATGATTTCTATGACATTGTTTTAATCTTATGAAATTGAATAGTGGAGTTGGATTTTAATTAAATCCTTCTGAAATTTTTATATGAATACATTTTAAAACCATGAGATTGGTCTATTTTCAAAAATGGTTGCATAAAACAGAAAGATGTTGTTTAAGATGGTTTCTCGAAATGATAGTTTTTAAGTAAAATTTCTGTGTTTTAAATAAATATTCCATGGTATATCCTCCTTGTGGTACAGTTTATAAATATTGTGTTCTAAGAAATTATATAATACAATGTTTGTTTTCTTTCATTATATCAAATGTAATGGAAGATTAATTTTTCGATTTAATTTCAAATAATAAGATATGGTTTCTTTGAATGAGGAATGTAACGTACTAATGGTGGTTACATTATAGACGTTGCCTAAAATTCTATATAATAAATTTTTTGGGAATAAATTCATCTTATCTTTTAGAGGTTTTCAGTTAATGGATTTTATTTTGGTGGTTAATTATTTTCATTGGGATGTGGGAAATATAAAGTTCATGTTGTGGAAGTGAGTTTCACATGGTGAAATAAAAGGTTTTCTTCAAATATATTATTTCATTTTGACTATGTGGTGTTTTGGAATCCTTGTACACATTCTATGGTTTCAGATTTGATTTTTTGACGTGGTTGGTCATTTCTTTGAATAAAATGGATTTATTTATATTGGAAAATATTTTTTTGGGAAAATCCATATTTTTTTTGCTTATGTGGATTCCATGTTTAGATTCACTTGTTTTAGATACCCTTATTTATTTTGGATTTTTTTCCAATACATGGAGACATAATGTAAAGATTTTGGTTTGAAACAATTGTTGATAGTGGGTTTTCTTTTGTATTATATCATTCTCACATGTTTCCTTTTTAATATATAGTGGTTGTAGTTACCACATGGTGATTAAGAATGTGACAATATCCTAATAGTGAAATGACATAAGTGACATATAGGTTTGGGTTGAGTTGGAACCTTACATAACCATTTATTTTAGAGGAATTCTTTTGGAGAATTATTTCTGTATCAATAGTAATATGGGATATCTTTTTTTTCACATGTCACATCCAATTGAACCATCTCCCTATTTATGTACATTATTTAACAACATTATTATGTTATAAATTAGATGAATAGATGATAATAAAATTTTAAAAATAAGAGATATAAAGTGATTTAATATGGTTGTTGAGGTAAGAATAATTATATATTTACACAATTATTCAATATGAACCTCAAGCTATGTAAAGGTGAGAAAACATTCATGGAACTGAAGAGATAATCATCCATCACACCAATACTTACATTAAACTATAGTATTATTTGGATCATAATCGTTTATAATGAATCCATGAAGTTATTGACAAGCGTTCATCAGAAATATGACATGGGTTTATCTTTTACCTCAAAACAGTTGATGATTTCTATGAAATATTCTCTTACTCATGATTTGGAGTTTGTTGGGGTAATTGTTTCTTTAAAGATATAATAGAATTATCATTAAAGGGAAAAGAGTGATATATATTCTAATTATAAGGATTCAAATTTTATATTCACATAGAAGGAGTTGAACAAGAACCATTTAATATTATTACAGATGATTATTTTATATGAATAGTCAATAAATTAAAGCCTTAGGAATGTGGAAAATGTGGCTAATGATTTGAGATGAAAGGCGCATGCGAGATTTTAAATTATTTAGATCACAAAAGATATAATATTTTATTATATTGAATATATATGTCTACAAATGATGAAGTAAGGGAAAATATATTATCCTTCTAAATTTAATTTGCAACCATCTATCCACGTGAATATTAAATAAGTAAATAGAGCGGGTATAAAGCTTCAAATGAAGGTTAAAAATTTTCATCATTTTTACCTTCATCGTGATGGGATGAGAAGGTTCCTAAAATGTGTATGTGTTATTCCCAATCCATAATTAAATAAGCATATATTAGAGTAACCACATACTTATCCATTCTATAATCATCTAGGATTATAAAGATATGTAGATAGTTGAATGAGTATTACTTGTGGGATATCATGAAGATAGATTTCACATAGATTGGATATTAGTTGATGGTATGTTAGATTGTTAAGGATAATGAAAAAATAATTAATTGGAATGCTGAATCTATTACACATGTAATAATTAAAATGGGAAAACATCACCATGGATTTTTTTCATTGGACTCCACAAACATCTAAATGGAATAATGGTATATTGTTTTTTATAAATAACATTACTATGATAATAGAATTCATTTCTATCAAAGTAAAAAATAAATCTAGATCTACATAACATGATATAACTTAAGGAATTTGTACGGTTTCATGGACTACAACATTGTATTTTTTTTTGAACTAGATCATAGGATTATCTTAGTGTTTTCAAAAATTCTACTAAAAGATTCAGAAATAGAGTTCAGTTTCAGCACTACCAATCATCCGCAAATATATGGTAAGTCTAAAATAAAAATAGACACCTATAGAATAGCTTTAGATCATTTTATTTTCATTCCAAAAAAAATTTGGGATCAACACCAAAATATTGTTTTGTTCTCATACAACACTAAAATTTACTAAATAATTCAGATTTCAATATATGAATATCAATATAGAACAAAATATATAGCTCCAATGTGGTGGATTGAAGAAGTATAATTATAGCTATTGGGAAACAAGGTAGCTAAATAAATGGAAAATAATGCTATATCCATTCATAAACAGACCACGGATACTCAGACTCAGTAGAAAAATAATGCTGATAATTACCAATGTGATCAAACATTTAAAGTTGGCGACAAGGTATTCCTAATAATTTCTCTGTGGAAGAATGTTAGAAGATTTTGGAAGAAAGGAAATATTAGAACAATGTATATTGGATCCATTGAATTTATTGATCTTATCAGGATCATATGATACTGATTAAAACATCCACAAAACATGTATACTATCAGTGATGTGTTCTATGTATATATTTTTGCTGATGTATATACTTGATCATTCACATATATAGAACTCTGAGGACATACATCATGGAGTAATATATTTTTTATGAGGAACAACCTAATGAGATTCTATAACTTATAGAGTAGTTTTAACTAAACATGGACACTGACAAGGTCTATGTTTTTTTGGTTAAATCACTAGTTTAAAGAAGCTACATGGGGACATGTGGATATGTTAAAGGAAGGATTATAGTCATTTATTTGTATCTGAATGAAAAATTATGGGAGATAAATTCATATTAATGGGATTTAAATTTGATACCCTATGTTTTTATGTGTTATATTTTTCTAAATAATAAAATTTTATTTATTTATTGTGTAACATGAAACACCAAAGTAAGACTGTGATGCAGGCAACATTGAATTGTCTTTTATTACACACGACAATGAGTTATAACAAAACTATGATATATTATTAATATATTTATATAAATATAATTCTTATAACTTACCTATTAAACACAAAAATTGTAATATAAATAGATGTATTTTAAAAAATAATTATAATGGTTATATAGAAAGAAAACACATTGATAAAAAGATAAACATTTTCGGCCAAATCATTTTTTGTTTCGAAAATACAATTTTCTAAAAAGATGTGTTTTATATTTTTTGTTGAATAATAATTGAAATAATTTTTCATGTTTTATTTAAATGAATTTTATAAAACTAATATCATTTTTAAGTCAATATATCCAAATTATCATAATGTAATTTTTTATTAATTTTAAAAAAATTGGAATTTGTTTTTGAATAGTGAAAATAGTGAATTTTAATTTGAAAATGACTTTCTAATTAAATTATTTATAAGGTTACATTAAATAATAAATTTATTGGAATTTTAAATAAGTTAAAATATATATACATTAATCCAATTTAATTCAAAACATAAGTGTTTTGTTAAATTATCATTATAAAACATTATAAACTATTGGTCATTTTTAATCGTCAAAACCCACTTTTTCATCACATTTACGAGATTAGTTTTTAAATTAAATGCTTAAAATTCTATGAATTCAATTTTTTAAAATTGATTCCATTTTTAGAAGAAGTCAAATTTATGTTATCTAATATTATAAAACTAAATTTTGACCAAAATGATGTAGAAATTATTATCCATGATTAAGTTAAAAATTGGTATACCGAGGGTTAAATAAATATAATAGGCCTTATATTTACATTAAAACCTTAAAAAATCTATTCCATAACCTTTTATTGACTATAAAGTTTCTACGGTTTTCATTTCATAAAATTTGTAAGATTTTTTCATTTGAAAAATGTGGGTACACTTTTTCTTTTTTAAAAAGATAAATGTGTTCCACTCACATCACATATAAAAGGACCCCATTTGTCCTCTCGTTTTCCCGTCTTCAATACCATTTCATCTGGGAAATAACTACAAATATAATTTCCCACAATCATTACTATCATCATATAGTCCTTATTTTTTACTGAATTCCATCATATAAAGGCTTTTGTGAATATCTAAGAGGATACACGAAGAAGAGGTATCGTTTATCAACAAGTATTTTTGTTTTATTGATTCCTAAAACATCATCAATTATTAAAATAAAACATGGATATATTAAACTAAATATCTTATATAAATATTTTTGTTGTTATTTGAAGGAAATTACCAACAAAAATATCCACTACCATCAAATGGGTTATGAAACCAACATCCATGTGTTTGGAAGACTACCTCCTTGCGGGCCAATGTCATTCATTTCTCTGTTAACACTTATAAACAATGTAAATAATGTTGGATTTTTTATTTATATATTATATTTAGATTTTTATTATGATAATTGAGTTTTTATGTCACATATACCTTCACAATCTTCATTTTTATATAATATGATTATGTCAACCGTACGTACGACAAATTACCAGCTTGTAAAGTAATGTGATTCGTTCATGCTTTGTATGGAATGTATTATAAATGGGTTTATTAAATAAATATGATATAGATGAAATAAATATTAGTTTGTAATTAAATATATATATATATATCATTTAGTTATTATATTTCAATCCAAAAAGATAATTGAAAAAGAATTCCTGAAAACCTTTGACCTACCCTCTATATGAACAGAGTTATTTCAGTTTTTATCACTAGATTTTTGGAATTAGAATAAATAAATGTATACTAAATATATATGATATTTATATCTTGTTTATATTTTTATATTATGGAAACAAAATTAAATTAAGGGGACTAAAAATAGAAAATCAAAACATATTAGAAAAAAAAAGCGGCTATTACCTGAAACCTAAATTTAAAAAGAAACCACTAATCAATATGTACCAAACTGTTTTAGGAAAATAATATGTAGAATGAAAAAATTTAATAGATTTATATAATATATTCATGATAACCTAATATTTATTATAAATGAGGTTTTAATTTGTATGATGGAATTCAATACTTAAGGTAAGGGGTTTTTTATCTAAATTTTCTATTTATGAGATGTTCATTATTTAATGTATCTATATTAGTTGATGAGATTTATATAAAATCCCTTTGACATATAATATTGTAGGGTCCTAAAAAATCCGCAAAGGATAATGATGATCCCCTTTAACTCAAGGGAGATTCTAACCAGTTTTCCCTCAAAAGGATTGGGCAAATGTGGAGAATACTCAAGGATGGAAAAGGATGATCCGGTCCGCAGACCGGTTTAATTTTAGCGACGCACGGCCGGTTCCGTGAAGCATCCCTCCTCTTCGGACCATCTTCGTTCACGAGATGGAGGGGTAGATCCTCTGTGGTCATGAGGCGGAACAGGTGCCAACCCGGTTCACCATTCCAGACCGCCCTAGTCGCGAGCCACGTCAACCGGCCCAAACCTCCTCCACTGTCGTTCGCAAAATGGAGGCAGAACCCTCCGTGGATGTGAACCACTCCCCGAGTTTGGTTCGCAGAGGAGTATTTAATGCCCCACGAATTTCGGATTGACCAAGTCATCCGTGAACTGGATTTTCAGTCATGGGCCTCCACAAAAGGTGCCGCATGACAATAGATACATCGTTTTCCCTGATCTATAAAAGGATATTGATAAAGATAAGGAGAAGGGAGAATAGAGAGGAGATCGGTCAGATTCGGGTGGATGGATTTCAAAGGATGGATTAGGATTTTGGATGTTCCAGTTTGAAAACCAGCGCCGGAATGAACCTGAGAACAAACTAATAAGGAACTAAAAATGCATTATAACATGGGGAACTACGAACTTAAAATAACGAAGAAGAGAAAACCACGAACCAGGGTCCCTCTGTGGATATACTCCCTGTAGAACAGGGAATTTATTCCTCTTTTCCGATCCACCACACCGCGTAGCACCATTGTACGTGGGAGAATCCCCAACTGATGAGTCTCCGACTAGCACCTCCCTTGGCCACCACTGCTCACGTGGCCCCCTCCGCATACCAACTTTGATCAAGGACCAAATCTGAAGCTGCGAACCCTCATGGTTCATGGGATGCCAATTTGTCAGCGGACCATCTTGGTTCGCGGACGGCCAATTAGTCTACAGACCCTCCAGGTTTCCAGATATCCAATCATTCTGCGGGCCACCCTGGCTCATGGATGGCCTATCCAGTGGTGTAGCACTTCCCTATGCAATGGGCACCACCACCCATACCCCTGTGTTGTCCTCCAAAACCATCGGGGTTCCCATTCTCCAAGCCAGATAAAATTTATTCAATTCCAATCCGGCCTGAACCTTCGCAACCTCCTCATTGGCCTACTCATCGGCCCCAAACCAAGGCCTCCACCAGAGCCATTGGATCCATGTATTGTAGCCCTTAGGCACACCAACGTGCCGTTTTGAGTTCACATATTCACTGTGAATAGGGGGAAAGGGGTTGCCCCGACCCATGGGAGGATTCCCGAAGCATGACTAGGTTCACATTCCCATGGTAATGTGGGGTCTGATCCCGAGATCCCCCCTATCTACCTCTACTCTCTAGGATGGTGTACTGCACGCTTCGATGGTTGGGCACTTCTCCCATCCCTAGAGAGGGGGTGGCATACCCATCCAAAGGCATTTGTCCTCATGCACCTCGGTACATCCCCGGGTAAAAATAGTGGTGATGGGCACATGATCACCCCTTTCCCTCTCCTGTTGTGCTTTGTCATCATGGGCGTCCATCTCGGAGTAGCCACGACTGTATGGGACACCCTCATGCGTAAGTCCTACTCCACCTCTCACAGATGCACCTTTCACAATGTGATCATCTGGTCCCTGCTGCCTCTTGTTTCACACACCAAGAACGACTCACGTGGTCTTAGAGTAAACATCGGACATGACCTCCTCTTATGGTCCTCATTAGAGTGTAAGCCCCAACCAATCACTCTGGGCTGCCTCAGATCATAAGTCCCAAGCCATTACGAACTACGTGGACTTTTATCCTTGTCTCTCTGGCAAGGTACATAGGAAGCCTCCATGATGTTCAAGCCCAACAACTAGTCGATCCAACTATCATCACATCATTTCACCACACCAGTCCTAGCGCCGCCTTAATGAGTCCCGACTCCATGGGGTCATTAATCCAATGTGGGATGGTAAACCTCATGCCTAAGAGATTCCGGACCCCTACGTTCAACTGACCATTTCCAACCAAGATAAATATGTGGATACTGTTCTTGGGTATAAACCAATGATTCGCAAACATATGAATACGTATCAAATCTATAAGAGAGTCTAGAAATAGTCTATAATTTCCCCCTAAAAGGGTGCGACGATCCCGACTTCCTATCCTCTCGACCAATGTGAGTTTTTAAGTGTCATTGGTCAGACCTTCCGGTGAACGCCTGCCTTTGGAAGGCAGGTCCACATGTCATCGGATACATAACCATTGGGCATTTCGAGACTGACCCAAAACAAAAATGGTGAACCCGACGTGAATCTTTAAACAAGAATGATGGATTTAACATAATTCCACTCGATGCCCCATCTTACTTAAAAGGAGGGCCAAAAAAGGTCATTAATTATGCCTGAGATCATGAGATGATACTTTGACAAGTTTGATATTTTTATTTGTTAAAATATTTTATAGGTACCTTCAGAACTCCCTTCAATCCAATGGCATCGCAAAGGTTCTCACAAGCACACGCTTCCAATAACGCACGGACCGGACATCCTCACCTATGGAGGACCCTATCACCAACCTAGAATCATCAACACTGGGTCTCAGACGCATTGATTCATGAGTACCACCTGAACGGTACTCTCCCAATGGTGGAGGTGACCATGCATGCCCTCCAATCTGCCAGAACGCACCGGTCACTTGCCCAGCAGTGTCCACGAAAGCAAATCCAAACGGCCCATGTTGCCGTCTCAAAACATTTCAGGAGTCTGTCCATGGAATGGGATAATGCGTACCTCCCTTATCTAAGGGAGGTGGACGAGGTCGACATAGAGGACTTCATCCCCACTAAATGGGGGTTTCCCTCCATGGCCCCTGTCAGAAGGCGTCATCGCGGTCACGGTGTTACCCGATATCCTCATGCTTATGAGGATGTCTCCTCAAGGATTTAGGCCCACGATTCCCGAGCTCCGGCCCCTCAGACCGCCCTACGATGGTTGAAGATGTACAATCAGGGACCATTCATCACCCTGGTCCCTGAGGAGGAGCTTCGCTACCCAGCTACAGAGACGTACCATTAACAGGCACCTACACCTGCTCACCCCCCGAGCCTGCCATCCAGACATAGTGGTATCATACAAGTCGTATCACAACCCTGACGTGCTCCGTCTAGCCCGTCACTCACACATGACGACACTTACTAGGTAGGCACCTCTCCCTGCCCAGGATCGTGAAGCCCACCAGCTTGACGTGGTGGAGACCCGGTGCCTGTAGGAATAGCTCCTAGTAGATTTTTCTAACGCTTTCCATCTAGATATGGTGGTGATCAACAAATCCCGACACCCAGATGAGGTGGGAAATCATAGGCGAGCACGTATCCCCACCAAAAAAGGCCACCGACTCGATATGGTGGGAAACCAATATATATAGGGCTAGCTCCCTGTGGATGCAAGTAATGTCCGACATCCTGATGTGGTGGAAAATAGTGAGATAAATCGGCATATCCTGGCACAGGGGTAGATCGTTCACTTGCCCCGACACATGTCAATTTTCAGTACCCACTGGCCATTGGAGGACCAGAGCTGGATATTCCTACTCTGATACCGGAATGGGCCTTCATACCCATTCCAGCCAAAGATATCTCTCTGCATATCCTGATAATGATGGAGCAGCAGGTATCGATCCCAGATCATATCATGCGTACTTGCCAAAATGTAATTGCATCAGTGACAACATCAAGGACTCGGGCCTGTGAGCTCGTCTCCCCAATTGAGGCGACTCATATAAGAGATGGGATAGCCACCTCAGAGCATATATACATCCCTAATTCTCCCCAAGAAGGTTTCCGGCTATATTCCATGACTCATGGGCAACTGGATCGAGCATCATCACTCATTCTAACTGGGGGACACCCGTCCATCACGGTGGATGCTCCGGAGTAGGCATATATCCCTACTAAATGTCATGATGTTCGTCAGCATATCCCGACATGTAACAGCCCGAGATTTTATGAAAAATATTCTTTTTAATATTATTAATGTCTTGTGTTTTACACTACACCAAAAGGAGCTTGCACAACACGCATCCTTGACTTGCCTTGCATTACACGCAATCGCGACCTTCCTCGATAGCGTGTGTAGTACGCAATACCGAGTTTCACTAAACAACGATATGCTATTAAAATATAATTATAACTAGCCGTTATGAATAGTAATAACCACATTTTAAAATTTTAGAAATGTTAGCTCTCAAAATGGACTTCATTTTTGGATTCGGAGTATCGAATTTAGCCTAAGGTGAAATTTTGGTACTTTTCAGATAACTTTCATATTCTGATGAATAGTGAAAATTACTAAATTATAATTAAAAACAAATTTTTTAATCGAAATAATTAATAGTGATAAATCATTAATTTTAGTGGTTTTAAAGTATATTTAGAATATATTTTTACAATTTAATACAATGTTGGTCATTGGATGTAATTTCACATTTAAACCAGACATAATCAAGTGTCAATCTTTTGATAGATATTGTTTCTTAAAAACACGCTATTTGTTTTAACAACGGGATTTAATTATAAAATTAATTAATGCAATTTCTATGTTATGAATTTGGTAAAATAGACTTCATTTTTGAATTCAGAATATGAAATATAGCTTAGGATGAAATTTTGGCATTTTTCTGAAAACTTTCAATTTTTGATGAATAGTGAAACCACTAAGTGGTAGGTTAAAAACTGAATTTTGCATAAAACGTAATTTTACCGCTTCTGTGAATAGAATTTCGAAAATCCGACAGACACGGTTAATATCAAGGACTAAAATGTGGTTCAATGAGATGAAAATAATTTTTGGTGAATAGTAACTTTTTACTTTTTTTTACCGCGGTTAATAGTAAATAGGGTAACTAAGGGTAAATATGATATTACTATTACCCTAACACATGTCGTAATTCTATTGGACAAGTGTAATTCGACCAAAAACAAACTTAGGAATAAAATATGACCATTTAGGCCCACTTGGATTAGATTAGGACATTTATTATTAATTTATTTAAAGAAGGGTTAAAATAGTTAAAATCAAAGTTTAATAAGTAAATCATTTTTAATATGGGGTTATACATAAGATAAATTCTATTGTAAATATTCCTTAGAAATCTAAAAAGATTTCCTACATGATGGTATTTTATTTGTAATTTTTAGACATCAAATAATTTAATTTATTTATGACACAACGATGATGCAGTAATTATCTTATTAATGAAATATTGACATAATTGATGTTATAAGCACCAAAATAAATGTAATTTGAAATTTTTTATGAATTCCACTAATTTTCTAGGTTACTATGATATATTAATGTTGATTTAATCAACTTGGTTCGAACATTTAATTCTGTTATGACTTTCACAAAAATCATATATCAAATAGTGTCAAAATTGACACAAAATAGTTTTTAAATCAAATATTATATTATTAATTGTTATTGTATTCCTAAAAATCTAAGGTTCGGCCAAATTACTTAGATAAGGATATATATATTAATAATAAACAATTTGGGGTTCGTTTGGCATGTTATAGTAAGTGTATTAACCATATAGTGAAAGAAAACAAAAAGACACGGTAAAAGTTAAATTATTTAACTTGGAGTTAAATCTAATTGATAAGGTTAAAATAATATCCTAAACTTGTCTAAATTCTATTGGTTGATAGTTTTTCGACCCATCCCCACTTTAGCTTCGAAATAAGACCCTTTGGAACCATTATAAACCGATTTTGACTTTAATATAAAATAATATTTTGAGATATTCCTAAGGTGCCCCTCTCCTCCCTTATAAAAGGACACCTCCTCCCCCTCCTCCTCACACCAATTTGAGCACTCAAGCTCGGCCAACCCCTGCCAAAATCCCTTCTCCACTTCCCTAGAAACATCCTAGAGGTTCTGGTCTTCCTCAAAGACCAATTCTAGTGCCCTAAGAGAAGGTCTCAAAGAGGCACTTCAAAGAAGAGGTAATTACCGTTACCAATTCTTTCATCTTTATTTCTTCTTCCACTTCTTCTTCTTAGGTTGTTTCATTATGAAGTAATAACATCAGTATCACTCATATACGGATATGTTATTATAAGTATTAAACAACCCTATTTCACCATCTATCCATCCTACGGAAAAAGAAATCACCGCGCGTGCGTACGTACGGAATACCGTCTCCACGCCGTGGTGTAATCTATTTTCCACCACCGCCTTACATGGATGGGTACAATGGTGTAAAGAATAACTATACATAGTTATTACAACATAATATTGATTCTGATATATTGTATTATCCACTCCAATTCAATTCAATATTTATAGAAATGATATCATCGCTCGTGCGTACGTACGGACTACCGTCTCCACGACGCGATGAGATTCATTCTCCATGTTAACCATTTAAGAATGATTATAAAGTATATATAAGAAATAATAATGAAATATATGACATTATAAAGCTACTGGATTTATTCATATATATACTTATGTATGTCATCTACTTACTTCCATTTCAAGACAATAAGGAAAGGAAAACAGCGTTCATGCGTACGTACGGACTACCGTCTCCATGAAAGGTGTTTTTCATTTTATTTATCTACCTATTATTTATATATATATACAGAATATATATGATATATAAATCATATTTTATATTCTGGAAGTATGTAAATCATGATATAAGTAATAATGATGTCAAGAACAACAAGTCAAAACACCTACGATAAATGAAACGATTTTACCCAAAACGCTTCTTTAACATGGAATTTACAAAAGAACGGGTAATATAATGTAATAAGTGAACCATATATGATATCATAACAATGAATATGATTCTTTAATAAGTCAATAACATGATTTAAATCATTATACAGGAGGTTCGGACAATTACAAAGCAAGTCGGACCTAAGGTAAGGGAAATATCACAATCTCATTTTTATCCGAGATTGTTTATTCGTAAGTATTTACTGGGGTGTATTTTTTCATCCACATCCATGTTTCATCAATATATAATATTATTTCCATCCACCTACAATTTTTTAAATTCATTTTTACCCTTCGGTGAGTTTTTAGTAATATGTATGAAAGGAATCTTTTGTCGTTTTTCGTACGAGGTACTTTTTGACTTTTCCGACAAAAGTACGAAGAATGTTTTTCTTTAACTTATACGGAAAGAATGGATTTTTAAAACATTATTTCCAAGAATCTTCCTTTATAAGTTTTCAAGTTTATTTTTGATCAACTTCTTTTAGTATGACATGTTAAGAAAAGAAAAGTGTTTTTGAATAAGAAAGGATATTTTCCTCAAGAATGGAGTTCAAGTGTTTTATCAAAATTATTTTCCATCTAAGATAATAAAGGGTTCTGTTTTTATCCCTTTAATTACATTGATTTGATTATGTTATGAGGGAATTATTTTTATGAAGTCATTTTCCTTATAAGATTTGTTTTATGATGTCATTATGTTTCAAGAATCCCATTTTTGTTACATGTGTTATGCGATGATGTATGTTTTATGATTATGTGGCACACATAAAAAAGGATTCATTATGAGATGGGTGGGACCTATATCTCCCTCCAATGCATTGGGTAAAGATTTTATATCTCATGAGATAGACATGGCTGGAATGGTAGGTTATACCGGTCCAGTGAAACAGGACTGAAATGAGGGTTACTCGATTCAGAAAGGGACTTTTTCCACTAAGATAGTCTTGGAAATTTAGTCTTGACTAACAAGAAATGATTTTCTATGATTATGTGTGCATGCCACAAAGTTTCAAGTTTCATGTTATGATTATGGGGATCTCATTTTCACTTCTATGATTTATCCCATGTTATGATATTATGATCTCTTTTGCAGGTTAAAATTTCCAAAAGCTATGTTTTTATGTATATGATGTGATTGATATTTCTTTTGTTTACCCTTGCTGAGAATTTGAGCTCACCCTTTTATGTTTTCTTTTCCCCAGGATATAAAGAAAGGTTTTAGGTAAAAAAAGTGGAAGATCTTTATGGGAGATATTGAAGAACTTTCACCACGATTAGAAGATTACGTTCCGAGTTTCCAAAGACACTAAACTATTACGATCCTTTAGTGTGTGTTTTTGTTATGTACTAAGTATTCCGCAAATGTAATGTAATGTCCATGTAAGTCAGGCTTCGGGTCTCTACAGTTGGTATCAGAGGAAAGGTTTAGTCAACCTTTGGAAACTAGGATTCGAAAACGTTAGTGAGATCCCTAGAGATATTTATAAGGTATGTCTAGGGATGTCCCTAAGGATAAGTATACGTATAGGATACAGTCCTATAACTATGGTAACGATCTTAGAATTTAACCTAAGAAGTTAGATATTGAGGATACTCCCCCTTTATAATGATGTTTTCCCTAGCATGATTTTTGCCTCTCACACTATTCTTTTTGGGTTTTAGAAAATGGCTGGAAACAAGGTGATTCACGATAATGGAGGATATGCTGGACAATGGAATGATATTTTTCATGAGAAACCAAATGAAATGGGATTTGGAAGTCCAAACATCATTATTATGCCGAATCAGCAATCTCATAATATGATTAATAAAGTAAAATTTGGTAAGTTTCCTTACTCGGCTAATAAGAGAAAGATGGAGTTTCATGATGATCATAGAGGAAAGAAAGTTCAATTTCCCCTATGGAAATCATGTGGGAAGAGGCATCATGGAGAATGTTTCAAGGGAACTGGAAGATGCTTTGGGTGTGGAAAAGAAGGACACAAAGCAAGTAAGTGCAAAGGAAAAGGTTCAGTTAACACCATGGATGAGGATAATGGTATTGCTACGACATCAACAATGGTTAAATGCTTTAAATGTGGAATGTATGTGCATTATGCAAACAAATTCCCTAAGGGAAAGACTCATGAAGAGAATCAGTATGGTCATATGGGTAGTATTTATGTGGATGATGATGAAGAGACTACAAATGATATGTGAGATGAAAGAATTTTTGAAGCTCGGTCAATGGTTTGAGAATGTAGTGGAATGATTACATGTTTATCATGTGTAATTTTGGAATAAAGAGACATCTATGGATTGTTACACTATTGTCTTTCCTTGTGTTTTGAAAGTGTATGATTAATGTTACCAGTATCCAGGAAAGGTTATTCAGATATTTTTGGAATGTAGATGATATGCACATAATGAAGGGATAAGGAGAAAATTAAATGTTTGATAGTATTCATGAGCTCATGATTGATATAAGGACTAAGTGATATCATGGTTTGAGTATATAGAATTTTGAGGATTTTGTTATGTGGAAAGTGTTAACTTTTAACTGCACTCATGTTTTCACTAAGGTATTCAAGAGAATACACGATTAAGGACTTTGAATGTTTGGAATGTGACCAACAAGACATATCTTATGATATGTGGGGATCAACGACAGTATTAAATCTCTGGTAATCATTGTCATTATATTATGAGAGTGGACTGCAGTATTATATATAAGCCTAAAGATTATACTGGATTATGTTGGACGTAAGTTAGTATTGTTTAAGGATAGAATTTTTTTTCGATATAATTGATGGGATGTTATAGTAATATAGTTTTGGAAAAAGGACAACCTACAGGACGGGCGACAGCCCATCGCTTTGGACAAGGCTGTGGGAATCGAACCCACAACCGAAGTGCGACTGGCCTTTATCGCCTACCACTGGCCTACAGGAAGTCCCCGTTTAGTAGAAACTAGTTTTATTTTATTAAGCGGTATGATATATGAAGTATAAGTTCATTTTTGGAACCATATACGATTAATCTCACTATAAGATGGACTTATAACTTTTGCTAACCCTTTGTTTGAAATAGATTGAATGACCCGTCATTCTATCACATGATCTGCTAACACTTCACGAATAACAAATTCATCTTCATTTATTTAAGAGATGAAGTGGAAATTGTTCAAGGCACGAACAACAGTGAGATTGTACCAAAATCATGTAAGTATTTCTTTTAATTCATCAACTTTAGGGAAATGATCTTGAAAACCAAAAATGTTGTTCTAGTGATCTTATACCTGATGAATCGGATGGTACCTTAGATCTTCACAAATTTATGGATTTTTGATTGTTGGCTTTTCCATAGCCATGTTCTCTACAACTCTCCATTAGAACATGATGGTTAAACTTTTCTTCCATATCCATATTTTCACCTATGTGGAAACCCAGTGATTAGTTTATTTGGGTAACCATTAAGTTTCATACTTTTGTTTTAAAATATTGGTTTTGGTATTCCTTTTTACGATGTGGGTTTCTATTAAAAAACTTTCGAATAGTAAACCATTTATAACCCCGACGAATTTCGAGGGCGAAATTCATTTTAAGGGGGGTAGAATGTAACAGCCCAAGATTTTATGAAAAATATTCTTTTTAATATTATTAATGTCTTGTGTTTTACGCTACACCAAAAGGAGCTTGCACAACACGCATCCTTGACTTGCCTTGCATTACACGCAATCGCGACCTTCCTCGATAGCGTGTGTAGTACGCAATACCGAGTTTCACTAAACAACGATATGATATTAAAATATTATTATAACTAGCCGTTATGAATAGTAATAACCACATTTTAAAATTTTAGAAATGTTATCTCTCAAAATGGACTTCATTTTTGGATTCGGAGTATCGAATTTAGCCTAAGGTGAAATTTTGGTACTTTTCAGATAACTTTCATATTCTGATGAATAGTGAAAATTACTACATTATAATTAAAAACAAATTTTTTAATCGAAATAATTAATAGTGATAAATCATTAATTTTAGTGGTTTTAAAGTATATTTAGAATATATTTTTACAATTTAATACAATGTTGGTCATTGGATGTAATTTCACATGTAAACCAGACATAATCAAGTGTCAATCTTTTGATAGATATTGTTTCTTAAAAACACGCTATTTGTTTTAACAACGGTATTTAATTATAAAATTAATTAATGCAATTTCTATGTTATGAATTTGGTAAAATAGACTTCATTTTTAAATTCAGAATATGAAATATAGCTTAGGATGAAATTTTGGCATTTTTCTGAAAACTTTCAATTTTTGATGAATAGTGAAACCACTAAGTGGTAGGTTAAAAACTGAATTTTGCATAAAACGTAATTTTACCGCTTCTGTGAATAGAATTTCGAAAATCCGACAGACACGGTTAATATCAAGGACTAAAATGTGGTTCAATGAGATGAAAATAATTTTTGGTGAATAGTAACTTTTTACTTTTTTTTACCGCGGTTAATAGTAAATAGGGTAACTAAGGGTAAATATGATATTACTATTACCCTAACACATGTCCTAATTCTATTGGACAAGTGTAATTCGACCAAAAACAAACTTAGGAATAAAATATGACCATTTAGGCCCACTTGGATTAGATTAGGACATTTATTATTAATTTCTTTTAAGAAGGGTTAAAATAGTTAAAATCAAAGTTTAATAAGTAAGTCATTTTTAATATGGGGTTATACATAAGATAAATTAGATTGTAAATATTCCATAGAAAGCTAAAAAGATTTCCTACATGATGGTATTTTATTTGTAATTTTTAGACATCAAATAGTTTAATTTATTAATGACACAACGATGATGCAGTAATTATCTTATTAATGAAATATTGACATAATTGATGTTATAAGCACCAAAATAAATGTAATTTGAAATTTTTTATGAATTACACTAATTTTCAAGGTTACTATGATATATTAATGTTGATTTAATCAACTTGGTTCGAACATTTAATTCTGTTATGACTTTCACAAAAATCATATATCAAATAGTGTCAAAATTGACACAAAATAGTTTTTAAATCAAATATTATATTATTAACTGTTATTGTATTCCTAAAAATCTAAGCTTCGGCCAAATGAATTAGATAAGGATATATATATTAATAATAAACAATTTGGGGTTCGTTTGGCATGTTATAGTAAGTGTATTAACCATATAGTGAAAGAAAACAAAAAGACACGGTAAAAGTTAAATTATTTAACTTGGAGTTAAATCTAATTGATAAGGTTAAAATAATATCCTAAACTTGTCTAAATTCTATTGGTTGATAGTTTTTCGACCCATCCCCACTTTAGATTCGAAATAAGACCCTTTGGAACCATTATAAACCGATTTTGACTTTAATATAAAATAATATTTTGAGATATTCCTAAGGTGCCCCTCTCCTCCCTTATAAAAGGACACCTCCTCCCCCTCCTCCTCACACCAATTTGAGCACTCAAGCTCGGCCAACCCCTGCCAAAATCCCTTCTCCACTTCCCTAGCAACATCCTAGAGGTTCTGGTCTTCCTCAAAGACCAATTCTAGTGCCCTAAGAGGAGGTCACAAA
Source organism: Viscum album (assembly GCA_963277665.1). Lineage (NCBI taxonomy): Eukaryota > Viridiplantae > Streptophyta > Magnoliopsida > Santalales > Viscaceae > Viscum > Viscum album. Next base: position 795,168,480 of record OY728136.1, on the reverse strand, counting down.
GAGGCACTTCAAAGAAGAGGTAATTACCGTTACCAATTCTTTCATCTTTATTTCTTCTTCCACTTCTTCTTCTTAGGTTGTTTCATTATGAAGTAATAACATCAGTATCACTAATATACTTATATGTTATTATAAGTATGAAACAACCCTATTTCACCATCTATCCATCCTACGGAAAAAGAAATCACTGCGCGTGCGTACGTACGGAATACCGTCTCCACGCCGTGGTGTAATCTATTTTCCACCACCGCCTTACATGGATGGGTACAATGGTGTAAAGAATAACTATACATAGTTATTACAACATCATATTGATTCTGATATATTGTATTATCCACTCCAATTCAATTCAATATTTATAGAAATGATATCATCGCTCGTGCGTACGTACGGACTACCGTCTCCACGACGCGATGAGATTCATTATCCATGTTAACCATTTAAGAATGATTATAAAGTATATATAAGAAATAATAATGAAATATATGACATTATAAAGCTACTGGATTTATGTATATATATACTTATGTATGTCATCTACTTACTTCCATTTCAAGACAATAAGGAAAGGAAAACAGCGTTCATGCGTACGTACGGACTACCGTCTCCATGAACGGTGTTTTTCATTTTATTTATCTACCTATTATTTATATATATATACTGAATATATATGATATATAAATCATATTTTATATTCTGGAAGTAATTAAATCATGATATAAGTAATAATGATGTCAAGAACAACAAGTCAAAACACCTACGATAAATGAAACGATTTTACCCAAAACGCTTCTTTAACATGGAATTTACAAAAGAACGGGTAATATAATGTAATAAGTGAACCATATATGATATCATAACAATGAATATGATTCTTTAATAAGTCAATAACATGATTTAAATCATTATACAGGAGGTTCGGACACTTACAAAGCAAGTCGGACCTAAGGTAAGGGAAATATCACAATCTCATTTTTATCCGAGATTGTTTATTCGTAAGTATTTACTGGGGTGTATTTTATCATCCACATACATGTTTCATCAATATATAATATTATTTCCATCCACCTACAATTTTTTAAATTCATTTTTACCCTTCGGTGAGTTTTTAGTAATATGTATGAAAAGAATCTTTTGTCGTTTTTCGTACGAGGTACTTTTTGACTTTTCCGACAAAAGTACCAAGAATGTTTTTCTTTAACTTATACGGAAAGAATGGATTTTTAAAACATTATTTCCAAGAATATTCCTTTATAAGTTTTCAAGTTTATTTTTGATCAACTTCTTTTAGTATGACATGTTAAGAAAAGAAAAGTGTTTTTGAATAAGAAAGGATATTTTCCTCAAGAATGGAGTTCAAGTGTTTTATCAAAATTATTTTCCATCTAAGATAATAAAGGGTTCTGTTTTTATCCCTTTAATTACATTGATTTGATTATGTTATGAGGGAATTATTTTTATGAAGTCATTTGCCTTATAAGATTTGTTTTATGAAGTCATTATGTTTCAAGAATCCCATTTTTGTTACATGTGTTATGCGATGATGTATGTTTTATGATTATGTGGCACACATAAGAAAGGATTCATTATGAGATGGGTGGGACCTATATCTCCCTCCAATGCATTGGGTAAAGATTTTATATCTCATGAGATAGACATGGCTGGAATGGTAGGTTATGCCGGTCCAGTGAAACAGGACTGAAATGAGGGTTACTCGATTCAGAAAGGGACTTTGTCCACTAAGATAGTCTTGGCAATTTAGTCTTGACTAACAAGAAATGATTTTCTATGATTATGTGTGCATGCCAAAAAGTTTCAAGTTTCATGTTATGATTATGGGGATCTCATTTTCACTTCTATGATTTATCCCATGTTATGATATTATGAGCTCTTTTGCAGGTTAAAATTTCCAAAAGCTTTGTTTTTATGTATATGATGTGATTGATATTTCTTTTGTTTACCCTTGCTGAGAATTTGAGCTCACCCTTTTATGTTTTATTTTCCCCAGGATATAAAGAAAGGTTTTAGGTAAAAAAAAGTGGAAGATCTTTATGGGAGATATTGAAGAACTTTCACCACAATTAGAAGATTACGTTCCGAGTTTCCAAAGACACTAAACTATTACGATCCTTTAGTGTGTGTTTTTGTTATGTACTAAGTATTCCGCAAATGTAATGTAATGTCCATGTAAGTCAGGCTTCGGGTCTCTACACGACAGAATCACACGACCAAATTAGGCAGGGACCCAAAGGTGATGTTCATTGTCAACAACAGACGGTCCCCACTGCCCACAAGAGAACGCCCCAAATGCACCAAAGGAAGCCGGAAAATAAACTACGGGTTCATGACTCCACTCTGCTGGGAGCTGGGGTTCCCAACGCCGCTAAACACACATTCCAGGCTCAGAACACTGCCCATCCACTACCATATTATGTGAGTGGCAGTAGCAGTTGTGAAGTTCCTCCCCGCAATCTTGCTACCAGCTACTCTGAAGGTCCTCCCCAGAGCACCCGTGGGGGCCTCCCCTACGGGCATATAATGATCGATCCCGAGAGATCCTCTTTTAATGCGAGTCACAAAAACCCTCCATGTGGCCATAAGATTGAGCAGCAAGAAGGTCCTCCACTTATTACGGTCCACCATAAAGGTCCCCATGGGTATACGCTGCAAACACTCTCCATGCAGTGGGACCATAGATTATGATAGTAGTCCTCACTATAATAGTTGAAACTGTGGAGGCCCTCCCTGTAGTGACATCTCATCAGGACAAGAAGGTCCTACCCTTGTTGTAGACTACCCTGCAGTTCCTCCCGAGGGGTTATACTGCAACGAAACTCTGCGCATCCAGGCATCAGATCACAGTGGTAGTCCTCTCCACCCTGATAACAGATGTCCTCCCTATAGAGACGTTATGTAATGAGAAGGCCCTACCCTCATTGCAATATAATCTGGAGGCCCTCCCTTGAATGTATCATGCAGATATTCTCCCTGCAGCAACATTAATGGTATTCCTCACCATTTCCACAGATGTGATGGTAGTCCTCACCACCATGGCCGCCATTGCGAAGGTTCTCCCCACATTGTCCCCAAGCAAAAAAGAAGGTCCTACCCTTGTCGCAGAGTGAAATGAAGGTCCTCCCCAAGATGTAAATTGAACGTCAAACCATGATGGTCATCCTCACCATGATGGAAGTTGTTGCGAAGGTCCTCCCCGTAATGATGCTATGCAGCCAGAAGGTCCTCCCCTTACTGCGATACGCCTTGGAGGTCCTCTCCAGGGTGTGACCAACAAAAGTCCTCTATACCGTGAAGCATAAAGCAGTAATAGTAGTCATTGACATTACGGCAGCCATTGCAAAGGTCCTCCCCGCGATGGAAAGTCATATCGACAGGAAGGTCCTCCCCCTGCCAAATCAAGCACTGAAAATCACTCGTATGCCAAGGCACTCAGAAGAATGGGATCAAGAATGTCATATTCCCAGTTAGTCACCGATGACACCCTTCTTCAATCAGGAGACGTTTCGGGGCTGCGTTCATCCTCTGAACCACCTCGGAATCACCCACATAATGATTCAATACCTACCGGTCCCACTACCTCCGACCATACTCTCAGTGAGCGCCTGAGTTGGGCTGGCCAGGTAGAGGAATAACTAGCGGAGGAGTATGCCGATATGTTACACCTGAGGAAACGACTGGCCATGGATGATATACTAGTTATTTTTTGGCCCATTACCACCTCTCAGTTCGACATACCCAGAGAGTTGTTGGAAGAATGTGTGCACAACATCCGCCATAAAATATGGACAACACTCCATCGGCTAAAATCAAGCTTCCTACCCTACGACGGGTATGTAGACCGTTTCAAGATAATAGGAGACCGCCTGTGTCACATTGACCTGGAAGCTCTTCGGCCGGCACAGTAAAAACCAACCGAGAGGCATATAGGAAACATAGAGACAGCCTGCCTTCGTGTGTTGCACCGGCTGCACAGCCTCATTAGTGATGCTCCGATGAGAGTCCATATCAAGGGATGTGGAGAACATGGAGCTGTGCATTTCACTCTGCTCCCTGCCCAGAAAAACACGTTCAGCAAGGTTTCTTGCAACATCATCACATGAAGACAGGAATCGAGTGGTCTTCCTGTTCAGAGAAGGCAATACACCCAACAGAGTCAGGCCTTGAGTAAGTCCCAGAAGCTTCAGGCCAGATAGGGACAAGTCATTCAAGAACTCTTGAATCAGGCCACCAAGAGTATACAATAGGCCTCTCGCCTAAGAGAGGCCAATCAGAAATCTTTTCCTTCCTCCCTAGAAATGATAGGTTCATAGAAGAACTTGGCATTAAACCAAGTTCGCCCCCGAATGGGGGCATGAAAGATCAGTTATGTAGTGATAGACACAGCCACTCCTGCAATCTAGGGTGAACCCCAGCTTGCACGGCTGGGGGAATTTTTAACAACAATTGCCCCCGTAAGACCAATTAAAACTGTAGGAGACTCAACGTCTAAGGAACGGAGCCAACCCTATCCCTCAGGGCTGGTGGCATTATTACCCCCTCAACAACACCCCCCCCCACGAGATTCAGTATTCTATCGTTTTGGGATAACAACTAGAATAAGAGGATCTCGTACTATCCCATCATTTGAATCATCATAACCTCTGAAAGGAAGGTGCACCATAAGGTCACATCAAATAACTCTCCGCGTCACCATTAGTCAAGAAATCTGAAGGAAATCACAGGTCACAAAAGCGAAGGGCAGTAGAAGATGTGGGTGATCCTCTTCCTATTTAGAAGACGACATCTCCTCCGCCCTGCGATATTCATCTATCAACATCATAGAGGTTTACCCTACACGTGACACCAGAGATGAGGCAAATTGGGATGGATAAGGAGATGGTAGTTCCAGTCAGGCTGTGACTCACAACGAACAACCAGGTGTGCACACTAGGAACCAGAGGGCCACCAAAATATGGTCGTCCTTCTAGCCAACCCTTTTCTGCCTACCCAGCAAGCATCCAATAAGGATAAGAATAAAGTATTGGTTACCCTTAACCCGCCTCCATATCTCGAAAAAGATGAGACACTCATACTAGAAGATAGATTCGCTCGACAGGAAGAGGAGATGAAAGAATTGGGGCGGCTTAACGCTGAGCTACTCCAGAGGAACTGCCTTATTGAAAGTGCATCCATGGAGGAGCGACATCATGCACTCCCAACATGTGCACCTCAAAGACTATGGTTTTCCCCTATCAAAGGAAATACGATCAGGGCTCCCATCCAACGAGGCGCTCGGCCCATACAACTACCTAGACATAGATTTTGATGAATACTAAGACTTGCCTCCACTCAGGAAGCAACTGGAGCAAGTACACCTGAACCCTTCGAAGGTGCCACAAACGACACACACACCCCTGGTTCCAGCCAATCTGGATCCCCAGGAAATGCCTTGGGCTACTCCAGCCTAGGACCGGGCCCAACAGGATGTAAACTAGGGTCTCACCAACACCATCGAGGCACTAATAGCTTGATTGGAAGTGATGGAAGGTTGACGCACTTCGATACAGCAAGAGCGGAAACCCTACACAGATTGGGTTTCCAACACACCACCTCCACCCCATTTTTGGGATCCCTGTTTTCCCTATTTTCAACGGTTCAGGTGATCCGGAACAACATTTGATCCACTACGCATCTTATTGTGACCTAATGATGGGGACTCCGGAACAACAAGAAGAAGTAAAATTCATATTTTTCGTATGGACCATGCAAGGATCTGGCTTCATCTGGTATACTAGTCTACCAGCCCAGTCAATAAAGAGCTGGGAGGACCTTCGGTAGTAATTATTGTCCAACTTCAGCTTGATGTTTCCTAAGAAAACGGTCAGCGACCTCATGAACTGCAAGCAGAGAGAGAACGAGTGGGTCTCAGATTTCATCGCTAGATGAAATGGTCTCACCTATTCCCTGAACAAGACAATGCCTCAAGATGAGATGCTAGCCATATGCATCAATAATCTTCGAGATGAGCTACGAACACCCCTCATATGAGTGGAGTGCACCAGTGGATTCTTCCATCTCTCGGTCATTGCCCAGAGAATTGAGGACTCCCTACAACGGACTAATTCGATGTCCCAAATAGCCTTGTAGGATCCTGAGAAAACAGCCCCTAGAGCTGAAGCGTCCGATGTAACACTCAAGCTGTCCCCTGTGCCCGCTCCACTGCTCATGCCTCCTCCAAATCGCCAGGGCCTCTTATATATCAGCAGTCGCCTTCGCCTAAACGAGATGATCAGCGAGGACCGAAGTGAAACCAGTTTGGGGAACGAAGAAAAAAAGTATACTCGATCCGAGACAATCAAGTCTATGGATAATTCATTTCCGCCATGAACTGCAACTTGCTCCCCCTCCTGGAGCTGATGAAACTGGAAGATGTTGGCCGAGATTGTCATGAACCAACCCAATGAGGCTTGATCCACGACTCCCCAAGCCCACCTACAATAGTCCAGGGCTGGATCCATTTCCGAGTAGGCTATCACACATATGGGAGGCATTAGCCTAAGGTTCCTGTACACATGCACCCACAAACACCTCCATGCAATAGTGCAGAGATATATAAAACTAAAAAGAAAATGCATGTATACATCTATCCCAAACCAGAGTTCAACAGAAGTACGAGGGGAGAAATAGGGCCCACCAAAAGAAAACTACAAAATCACGTCCAAACTATTCTGAAGAAGGGTAACACTACCACAAACACCCGCTCTTATGCTCCCTCGGCACCGCACCGGTAAACACCCAGGTCAATCTCGCTCACTCAGATATTCCAGCTCTGGGTCCTCCTGGAACTCCGTTGAAAGGCATGTGGTCTACACAAGACACAAACATGTGTGGGAAAAGCCCATGCAGGGGTGAGTATAAACATACTCAATAGGCACCCTAAATACCTAAAACAAAATAGAGAAACTGAAAGGCAACATTCCTCTCATCCTAGCTAGAGGAAACCCAGACGAGAGAGAAACTCCATTTTGTGACCATCCTCGGCTAAACACAACTAGTCAACTCAGCTCAGGTGTATGCCTATACATATACCTTGAACAATCCAGACATACTCAGCTCACGCAACAAGCCACTTGAGGTACTGACCTTGTCACCAACAACAGTTCACAACTAGGAGAACACTCTCCACGTTCACTGTCATCCTAGATAACAAGTACCTGAGAGATACAGTCCATCATGTCCCACACAAACATCTCAGATTCTCACCCAAGAGATCAAGCTCGTCGGATACCGTCACTGAGGAAAACCCCGCTAAAATAGCATAACCACCAAACTCCTCAAATAGGGGATCGATCCTAGGGTCCGCTAGGGGGTACCAAAACCCACTCCTGTATATGAAGCTCACATATAGGGGATCACTCCCAGGGTCCGTTGGGGGATACCACGACCCGATCTGGCATTAGTAGTTCTCACAAATAGGGGATCACACCCAGGATCTGCTGGGGAGTACCATAACCCGATCTACCGCACGATATATGTACATCAATCAGATAGAGGATCATTACCCATATAAAGGTGGCCACGACGATACCAAAACCCTATCTAGTATAACTCGCGATGTAGGATATCGAAACGACGATGCCGCAACCCTACCAAAACCATGCGCTGAGTAGGGGATCGCATATCCAATGATACCACAACCTTACTATACATCTCATGCTGTAAAGACCCGTAAAATTCAAGGAAATTATTTTCTTAATTTTCTTTTGGGATTTTACAACAATACAGATTCTGACGGCACTTGATTCTGAGGCCCGGTGTGCCTGGAATTTCTATCTGATGTTTAGCTCATGTACGTTCAGTGAAAGAACGAGCCAGAATTTCTAACTTTTGAACCGGTGCTTGGAATCAAATTCTGAGGGCACCGATGGAACCATAGCACCGGTAATTTCTTAGGAACACCTATATCGGAGTTGCGTTTTCACGAGTGAGGTTGATAAGAATTGTGGAAGTTAAAATAAAAATTTAAACTACAATGTTTCTATTTTCTCTAAGTGGATATATACTTGGGTAGAAGTTGGGTAACTACCCAAATTCCCAAGGGAGGTTATGATGGTGGTGGGGCCCACAAGAACCCACCCCATCACATTCCTTAACCCCCTCAACTCACTAGTAAAATTTGATAACTTAAGTTTTAATAACTTATGATATTAATTAAGTGAGTTAAATGTGTGTGTTTGAAATTCAATCTAATGTCTAGTTAATAAATTATGTGTGGGATTAATTTATTTTTGGGTTAGTTTCATGTGGTGGAGTCCTTGGGAGAAAAGGCTAAGGACTTGAGAAACTTCTTCGTCTTCGACGAAGAACACGAAGAACACATCAGTCTCCGATCAAGAACGTCGAGTTCTCAGAAAGCAATTACGCGACGTCGTGTACCGCGATGCCGAAGACTTCTTCTTTCGCGACGTCTCTTTCCGCGACGGTTTTTTGGCAACGAATACTCCTTCGACGAACCTCCATTCAAGCTATGCTCGAGGTAGGGGTTTATGCGATTTCATTTCGTGATTTACTCCCGTTCATTATCTACGTATAATTGGACCGAATGCTATCAATTAACGGGAGGAGGTCGGACCGAAAAAACACGGCCGACCACCTCCCTTTTATTTACTTATTATTGATGTAAGACGAGATGTGACATGGTGTCGTCACACCGCATGGGAACAAATGGAAAGAATGCACGATGCCGACGCGCCACGTTTTTAAAAATATGAACCAAGTCGCGGCACCGTCGCACCGCGCCGGAGAACCGCAAAAGTACCATGGCTGGAGCGGGGCCGCGGCAGAGGGATGCGGCGCCATCACGCCACACCAAATGAATGAAGGCCGCGGCCGGTACCAGGCTACGACAGAGCGTGGGAACCGGCGGCCGGAAATTTGCTGCTGGCGTCGGACTAGGACTAACAGCCAGAAACGGGCCGCCGGCCGTCGTCGGTCCCGTGGCAGCAGAAACCGGCCGGCCGGATAGGGAAGAAGCTGGGGGATCAAACCCCCGACCAGCTTGCTGAGGAGACCCCATTAAGGGGGGCTGCGGTCACAAAATGCGGGAGACAGCACCCCCCCCCCCCCGCTAACCAAACGGATCGACCGTTCGGAAAATCCAGCTGGCGCCGTGTGCCAGCGCGCCGCGCCGAGCCGCGCCCTACTGGTCCGACCCCGTTCGGGCTGACCCAGGGGTCTCGGGCTGGGTCAGTCCGGGCCCGAAACCCCCGTTTTCGGACCCTCTTCGGTCTTTTGCCCATATCTTGGGCTACTGACCTCTGATCGATGCACCGTCAGTGGAGATGTGATCCATGGATCGATATGGTCGTTTAAAAATATTACACTCAAGGTTTCAGAGAACTTTGGGTTCGGACGGGTTGGTTCCTACACGAAACCAACCGGACCCTCGGAGTGAAAATGCTCATAACATGAGCTCCAGACGTCCGATTGATGTGCCGTCGACTTGGTTGGATTACTCTTAGTGTTACAGATCTTTTGGCTTACTCCGCCTGAGGTTTTTATGTAGGTGGAGTACGGTCAAGTTGGTTTTGACTTAAAAACCAACAGGGCCCCTAGGACGAAAAAGCCAATAACTCTCAGACCGGGCGCCCGATTGACGCATCGTCTATTGCGTTGAGTTCCTATTGACGATACAAAACATTTGGATACATCAACTCCGGACTTTGTGTCATTTGATGTATCATCCTCTCGAATTGTGGAGCATACCCTCCCGAATGAGATTGCTGTGTGCGGGATCCCTAGAGATGGCTGCGACTGCGACGATGACGATGACTGTACAGAGATCCTCAATGGATTCGACGGCAATGACTACAACACTTAGCGATCCTACTTGGATAAGTGCTACCGATCTTGTGTGGGTATGATCCTATGTGGGTAATTACGGGGGTTAGTTACCTATCGATCCGGTGTGTGTCAGACCCTTCCTGAGTCATTGCAGGGGTTAGTTACCTATCGATCCTGTGTGGGTCAGACCCTTCTTGGGTCATTGCGGAGGTTAATTACCTATCGATCCTGTGTGGGTCAGACCCTTCCTGGGTCATTGCGGGGGTTAGTACCTATAAATCCTTTGTGGGTTTGACGACTTAGATGAATCAGTGGCTATATCTGATCATCTTTATCGTCATACGAAGAAGTATACATGTGTGAGCTGAATCCTGTTTGCTTTTTTTTGTGGATTGTGTTGTGCTATCCTGTATGGATTATGTTTTGCTTTCCTATGTGGAATACGTTTTTCTTTCATGTGTGGACTGGGTTTTACTTGGGCTTGGAAGTTGGAGCGTACTGTAATTGATGACTTAGGTATAAGTATTGGCATATACCCAAGTAGAGTCGGATGTTACTTCATGATTGTAACGTTCCTTTTTGGTTTATCCTTTCTGGATTTTGGGAGACCTTCGGAGGACTCAGTGTCCCTATTGAGTAGATTATACTCACCCCTACATGGGCTATGCCCGCACTATGTTGTGTTGGTTGCAGATGATGGACCTCGCAGATCGCGGTTGAGGCTTGCAGAGCAGGTCGGTACCCGGAGGTGGACCACTGGGATGGACGTACTCGGAGTAGACGGTGAGACCCGAGGAGCTGTGGAGGCTATCTGTACTTACACATTAGGAGGGAATTCCAGTGGACGGCTTGAGGCTGTAGTTTTACTTTTCAGTTGATATTTTCCCTTTCCAGTTGTACATTACAGATGGGCTTGTATTTTTGGCCCCTTTACTTTTAGCACAGCTTGTTTCAGTTTTACAGAGTGTTTTACTTCCTCTTGTACTCTGAGGTTTTTTTTACTTTTATAAAGGCAATTCCTTCCCAGTTATCGGGATTTATGCCTTTGGTGCTTGTCGCCAGCCCCTGGCCTATGGAAGGGGGGCTTGGGGTAGTCACAGCATGACCCCTGATGACGGGTCATGACAAATTGGTATCAGAGGAGTACGGTTCTACCGTAGAACTCAGGAATCTGAACTTTTCCCTTGTAAAGAAATAGTGTTAATCATATTGGGTGTGGTTATCAGTCTAGGGAGTCCAGTGTTGGTGCGGCGGATGACGTATCCATACACCGGGACTCTGACTTCTGATTTCCGACATAATGCACGAAAACATTGATTGCATGTGTGTTTCACGTTTTCATTGTGATTACTTAATATCAGCTCACCAGGTATACTGTTTGACCGTGGCACACCTATTTCTTTTCAGGATGGCCCCACGATGGCAGCCAGCTAGGGTTCCGAGAGTTGTGTGCGACGACAGCCATCCAAGCGATGAGGCCTCGGTACAAGGCCCTTTGACAGCTGAGGCACCGGCGGTACCTCTACCCGCTGAGCCACCGACGCTACCAGCCCCAGCCACTGACGATGCACGTCGCCTTAGCGCACTGCACGAGTTTCAGCGCCAGCGACCGCTGAGGTTCTGTGGGGAGACAGACCCCCAGGCAGCCGAGGACTGGCTGGAGGTAGTGGTATGAGTTTTCAGGTCAGTGAGGACACCATTGGACCTCATGGTGATCCTCACAGCAAGCCTACTGCACGTGGCATCAGGCAGATGGTGGAGCGTGATTCTCTAGGTGCACGGCGAGGCATCTCTCCTCTTGACGGACTTTGAGAGCCTCTTCCGCTCGGAGTTCGTCCCAGCCACCCTCCGTGCAGTGCGCATCCAGGAGCTTCTATAGCTGTGTCATGGCAGCCTGAAAGTCACCCAGTACTCAGTGAGTTTTACCGATCTCTCGTGCTACTCGACAAACATGGTACGTGACCCATTCGTTCGGGCCTAGACCATTGACTAGGGATTGAGGCATGAGATCAGGGCATCGCTGATCTTACTCAGTATTCCTACTCAGGCAGGGGTATTGGAGCGAGCCCTTCTGATCAAGAGCATTCTTGTTGAGCCTACATTAGTAGTGAGACCAACCACATGGCAGCATGTAGCAGAGTCTTCTATAGCAGGCAGTCGACGGATGACTCTTGGATCCAGGCAGACCAAACCCTCGGGCAGAAGACCTCAGGACACTAGCTCAGCAGTGTGGGGCACTCAGCGCAGAGCTAGTCTTTCGAGAGGTAGAAAATGCTATGCATGCGGTGGGAAGGGCCACATGGCTCGTGACTGCCCAACCCATCGTGTAGAGGAGCAGCAGACGATTGAGGTACCACCCAGGCAGAGGCAAAGGGTCGACCGTGGCAGTCCGCAAGGAGAAGGTGGATGAGGCAGAGGAGCTGGCCGAGAAGTAGGTGGTGGGCGGTGCTTTGAGGCCCTACCACAACAACCACCAGGAGGTCCACCCCGACCACATGGAGCTGGCGAGCAGAGATAGGCACAACTCCAGGTAGCAGAGGCCTACGACCACGGCGTGCCCGAGATGATTCGAGGAACTATCTAGGTCCTTTCCTCCCTTGCTGCAGTTCTTATAGACACATGAGTGAGTTATTATTTCATAGTTGCTGCCCTTGTTCGGAGCTCGGAGATTCCGACAGAGTCGTTGGCTCGATCCTTACGTCTAGAGACTCCTATGGGAGTAGACTCAACGATTACGCATTGGTGCCGGCAGTATGAGATTACTCTAGGAGGCGAGAGCTTAGGCTAGGATATTCTTGTAGCAGCGTCGATGCCTTATGACGTCATCTTGGGCATGGATTGGATATCTACAATCCATCCCAGATCAACTATATTAGGCGCAAGGTGTGATGTGTACGCACCGACAGGAGCAGGTTCACCTTTATCGGCGGGAAGGGAGCCTTAGCAGAACAGGATGGACACACGCAGAGGAGAGGAAATCCCATCACTCATCAGTTGAATAGCCTCATCCTAGGAGCAGTTGACATGCAGAGTCCTGTTTTTCCTACTGTGGTGGATCAGTATGTGGACGTTTTTCCCGACGACGTCCCAGGGCTACCTCCATGCAGAGAGGTAGACTTTTATATTGACCTGTACCCCATGACATCCCCGATATCCACCCCAGCATATCGGATGGCCCCCGCTGAGCTTCGAGAGCTACAGATACAGTTGGAGGACTTGTAGGGAAAGGGATTCATCAGACCCAGTATTTCACCCTGGGCTTCCCCGATTTTGTTTGCTAAGAAGGAAGATGGGAGCTTGTGACTTTGTGTCGACTATCGTCACCTGAACCAGGTGACTATGAGGAACAAGTATCTTCTACCGATGATTGGAGACCTCTTCAATCAGGTCAAGTGAGCACAGTGGTTCTCGAAGATAGGCCTCAGGTCAGGCTATCATCAGCTCAATGTTCGGGATGAGGACTTGATGAAGACGGCCTTCAGGTGTCGGTATGGCCACTATGAGTTCTTCTTTATGCCCTTCAGAGTGAGAAATGCTCCAACTGTGTTCATGGACCTCATGAACAGTATCTTTCAGCCATACCTCGATCGATTTGTCGTGGTCGTTATCGACGACATTTTGATTTACTCGACGACTGAGGAGGAGCACGCCTACCACTTGCGGGTTGTACTAGACACACTCCGAGAGCACCAGCTTTATGGAAAGCTCTCAGAGTGTTAGTTATAGATACGTGAGGTCCAATTCTTGTGACACATTATCTCTGAGGTGGGATTTGTAGTGGATCATGTGAAGATCGAGACAGTGTTAGCTTGGGATCCACCCAGGAGTGTGACGGAGGTGCGGAGTTTCTTGGGACTAGCTGGATACTATTAGAGATTCGTGCCAAACTTTTCCAGAGTTGTGGCACCGCTCTCAACTTTGACAAAGAAGGGGAAACCATTTTCATGGTCAGAGAGATGTCAGCAGAGCTTCCAGGAGCTAAGACAGAGATTGACCAACACATCTGTCTTGATTTTTCTAGAGGAGGGAGTAGGGTACATTGTCTACTGTGATGCATCAGGGACCAGACTCGGATGTGTCCTGATGTAGAAGCGGGCAGTGATCGCCTATGGATCACGTTAGTTGAGGCCGCATTAGCATAACTACGCTACCCATGACCTGGATTTTGCAGTAGTGGTCTTCGCTCTGAAGACATGGTGACACTACCTAATGGGTGAGTGCTTTACAGTCTTTTCTGACCATCAGAGTCTCCGGTACATCTTCTCTCAGAAGGACCTAAATCTAAGATAGCAGTGATGGCTCAAGTTCCTCCGGTATTATGACATTGAGATAGTCTATAATCCTGGGAAGGGGAATGTGTTAGCCGATGATCTTAGCAGGAGGACAGGCATTCAGCTACTAGAGGAGGCGTCAGAGCAGCTAGCCGCATTGCAGATATCCTTTGTGGGTAGAGATGGAGTATCCTTCCTTCAGTCTCTCACAGTCACCCTCCAATACTGCAGTGGGTCAGAGAGGCACAACGTGGGGACACTGACTGTGAGATGCAGCATGCGCAGATATCCTCAGGACAGGCAACTGATGGTTTCTCCTTTGGAGCAGAGCATGATGTCCTTTTCAAAGGACGTACCATGAAACCAGTTGATTTACGAGAGGAGGTGCTGAGATAATTTCACACTTCACCTTTGGCGGTACATCCTGGAGCGGCGAAGATGTACCAGGATCTTAGATGATAGCACTGGTGGCCAGGCATGAAGAAAGTTGTGAAAGAGTTCATTTCTCGATGCCTCACCTACTAGTAGGTGAAGGTAGAGCATCAGGTACCAGAAGGCTTGGTACAACCCTTGGAGGTCCTGGAGTGGAAGTGGGATGGGATATCTATGGGCTTCGTGACTGGACTTCCATGCACTTCCAGGGGTTATGACTCCATTTGGGTGATTTTCGACCAACTCACCAAGTCGGCACACTTCTTACCCATCAGAGAGCAGGGCTCCATAGAGATCTTGGGACGTCTCTACATTCCGGATATTGTACGGATTCACGATGTTCCATCATCTATCGTCTCTGATCAAGAAGCTTGCTTTACTTCCCGGCTTTGCAATGGGATACAGGAGGCATTCAGGACGAAGCTACGTCTGAGAACCGCCTTTCACCCTCAGACGGATGGTCAGATGGAGAGGACCATTCAGACTCTCGAGTACATGCTACGTGCTTGTGTCCTCGACTTTGGTCGCAGTTGGGAGGACCATATACCCTTGGTGGAGTTTGCATACAATAACAGCTACCACTCCACCATCAAAATGGAACCATACGAGGCGTTGTACTGCCAACCATGCAGATCATTGTTGTGCTGGACAGACCCAGTGGAGTCAGCACTTGTGGGACCAGAGATGGTCCAGGCCACGATAGAGAAGGTCCAGGTCGTCCAGGAGCAGATGAGGACAACTCAGAGCCTGCAGAAGTCTTATGCGGACAGGAGGCGGAGGCCACTGGAGTTTGAGGATAGCGACCACATCTTCTTGTGATTCTCACCTCAACGTGGTATACGAAGATTTGGCCGAGGCGGAAAGTTGTCTCCACGCTTTATCGGACCATTCTAGGTCCTCAGTAGGATTGGCGAGGTGGCTTACCGCCTGGCTCTACCACCTCAATTGCATCGAGTGCATGATGTCTTCCACATATCTCTGCTGAGGAGATACGTGAACGACTCGACGCATATCATTGACAATGGAGAGCTAGACATTGATGATGGGGAGACTTTTATGGAGGTCCCAGTGGAGATCGAGGATCGATATGAGTGGGTCCTATGTGTATGGTTGATTCCTCTAGTTCACATCAGATGGTAGCATGGGAATCTCCAGGAGAGCACTTGGGAGCAGGATGCTTAGATGCGTCCTCAGTACCCACATTTGTTTCCCTAGTTTTCGATGTATCTTTATGGGTATGTAAAGCCCTGAGGTGGGAGTAATGTAAAGACCCGTAAAATTAAAGGAAATTTTTTTCTTAATTTTCTTTCGGATTTTACAAGAACACAGTTTCTGACGGCACTTGATTCTGAGGCCCGGTGTGCCCGGAATTTCTATCCGAAGTTTATCTCGGGTACGTTCAGTGAACAAACGAGCAGGAATTTCTAACTTTTGAACCGGTGCTCGGAATCGAATTCCAAGGGAACCGATGGAACCGCAGCTCCAGTAATTGCTTTGGAACACCTATTCTGGAGTTGGGTTTTCATGAGCAAGGATGATAATAATTGTGGAAGTTAAAATAAAAATATAAACTACATTTTCTTATTTTCTCTAAGTGGATTTAAGCTTTGGGTGGAAGTTGGGTAACTAACCAACTTCCCATGGGAGTTTATGAGGGTCGTGGGGCCCCCATGAACCCCACCCCTTCACATTCCTTAACCCCCTCAACTCACTATTAAAATTTGACAACTTAAGTTTTAATAACATATGATATTAATGAAGTGAGTTAAATGTGTGTGTTTGAAATTCAAACTAATGTCTAGTTAATAAATTATGTGTGGGTTTAATTTCTTTTTGGGTCAGTTTCTTGTGGTGGAGTCTTTGGGAGAAAAGGCTAAGGACTTGCGATACTTCTTCGTCTTCGACTAACAACACGAAGAACACATCGGTCTCTGACGAAGAACGCCGAGTTCTCAGAAACCGATTACACGACGCCGTGTACCGCGACGCAGATGACGTCTTCTTTCACGACGTCTCTTTCCGAGACATTATTTCCATGATGAATCCTCATTCGATGAACCTCTTTTTATGCTACGATTGAGGTAGGGGTTTATGCGATTTTTTTCGTGATTTACTCCCATTCATTATCCACATATAATTGGACTGCATGCTATCAATTAATGGGAGGAGGCCGGACCGCACAAAAACAGCCGACCCCCTCCCTTTTATTTTCTTGTTGTTGTGGTACGACGGGAAGTGACGCGGTGCTGTCACACCGCGTGGGAACAAATAGAAAGAATGTGTGATGCCGACGCGCTGCGTTTTCAAAAATATGAACCAAGTCGTGGTGCCGTCGCGCCGCGCAGGAGAACTGAAAAGGTACCACGGTCGGAGCGGGGCCGCGGCGGAGGTGTGTGGCACCGTCGTGCCGCACCGGACGAATGAAGGCTGTGGCCGGTACCGGGCCGTGGAAGAGCGTGGGAACTGGCGGCCGGAAATGGGTCGCCGGCGTCGGAGCAGGACCGACGGCAGGAAACGGGCTACTGGTGTCGGAGCAGGCAGGGGACATGCCGTCACTGGTCCTGTGGCGGCAGAAACCGGCCGGCTGGGACGGGCCGGACGGAGAGGGAAGAAGCCGGGGGTTCAAAACCCTTGTAGGCCAGCTGAGCGGCCCCCATTAAGGTGGACCGCAGTTACAAAACGCGGGGGGCAGCACCCCTCCCCCCCCGCTAACTGAACGGCTCGGCCGTTTGGCCAAGCCAGTTGGCACCGCGCGCCAGTGCACCGGGCCGCGGCCAGGCCGGACCGGGCCGCACCAGCCGGGCCGACTCGGACCCGGGTCGGGTCGACCCGATTCGGGCCGACCCAGGGGGTCTCGGGCCAGGTCGGTCCGGGCCCGAAACCCCCATTTTCGGACCCTCTTCGGTATTTTGCCCATATCATGGGCTACGGACCTACGATCGACACACCATCACCGGAGATGCGATCCTTGGATCGAGACAGTCATTTCGACATATTACACTCCTGGTTTTGGAGAACTGTGGGTTCGGCCAGGTTGGTTCGTACATGAAACCAACCGGGCCCTCGGAGCGGAAACACTCATAACTTGAGCTCCAGACGTCCGATTGATGTGCCGTCGATTTAGTTGGATTCCTCTTAGTGAGATGGATCATTTGGATTAATCCGCCAGAGGTTTGGACGTAGGTGGTGTACGGTAGGGTTGGTTTTGACTTAAAAACCAACCGGCCCCCTGGGACGAAAAAGCCAATAACTCTCAGACCGGGTGTTCGATTGACGCGTCGTCTGTTGCGTTGTGTTCCTATTGACGATACAGAACATTTGGATACATCAACTCTGAACTTTGTGTCAATTGATATATCAGCCTCTCGGATCGTGGATCAGACCCTCTCGGATGAGCTTGCTGTGTGCGAGAACCCTAGAGCTGGCTGCAACTGCGACAACGACGACGACTGTACAGAGATCCTCAGTGGATTCGACGACGACGACTACAGCCCTCAGTGATCCTACGTGGATCAGTGCTATCGGTCCTGTGTGGGTCCGATCCTGTGTGGGTCAGTGCCCAGCGGTTCTGTGTGAGCCAGCCCCTACAGATCCTGTGTGGGTCATTGCGGCGGTTAGTTACCTATCGATCCTGTGTGGGTCAGACCCTTCCTAGGTCATTACGGGGGTTAGTTACCTATCGATCCTGTGTGGGTAAGACCCTTCCTGTGTCATTGCTGGGGGTTAGTTACCTATCGATCCTGTGTGGGTCAGACCCTTCCTGGGTAATTGCGGGGGTAAGTACCTATCGATCCTTTGTGGGTCCGACGACATAGATGAATCTGTGGCTATATCTGATCATCTTTATCGTCATACAAAGAAGTATACCAGTGTGACCTGAATCATGTTTTCTTTACTTTTTGGATTATGTTGTGCTATCCTTTGTGGATTACATTTTTCATTCATCTGTGGAATACATTTTGCTTTCCTGTGTGGACTAGGTTGTACTTGGGCTCAGATGTTGGAGGATACTAGAATTGATGACATAGGTATATGTATGGGAATATACCTAAGGAGTGTCGTATGTTACTTTGTGATTGTAAATTTCCTTTTTGGTTTATCCTTTGTGGATTTTGGGAGACCTTCGGGGGTCTCGGGGTCCCTACAGAGTAACTTATACTCACCCCTGAATGGGCTATGCTCGCACTACATTGTGTTGGTTGCAGACGACGGATAGTGATGATCGCGGTTGAGGCTTGCAGAGCAGGTTGGTACCTGGAGGTGGACCACTGGGCTGGACGTACTCGGAGTAGACGGCGGGACACGAGGAGCTGTAGAAGCTATCATTACTCACCCTTTAGGAGGGACTTTTAGTGGACGGCTCGAGGATACAGTTTTACTTTTTAGTTGTTGTTTTCCCTTTCCAGTTGTACTTTATAGTTGGGCTTGTATTTCTGGCCCCTATACTTTCATCACAGCTTGTTTCAGTTTTACTTAGAGTTTTACTTCTGCTTGTACTCTGTGGTGTTTGTTTACTTTTATAAAGGTAATGCCTTCCCAGTTATCAGGATTTATGCCTTTGGTGCTAGTCGCCAACCCCTGGCCTATGGAAGGCAGTCTTGGGGTAGTCACGGCACGGCCCCCAAGGACTGGTCGTGACACATGCTGAGTAGTGGAACATATACCTGACGATGCCACAACCCTACTGAGCATGGCCCACCACGTAGGGGATCATATTACCGATGATTACACAAACCCTACAGGGTTAACCTGCTAGATAGGGGATCACCACCCATGAATAAGTGGACACAACGATACCAAGAACCCAATTTAGGGAAAAGATGCTAGAGGATCCCGCTCCGGGCCCACCGGAGAAATACCACAACTCTAACAGTTTAAACATCCCATCGAGAGGATCAAAAACTTATAAGAATGTTGTGATGCCACACGAACCCTCATGGGAATGAACTAAGGGTGTTCCCAAAACCACTACTGACCCAAAACGTCGCTAACCCGAGCGACCTGTAACAATGCCACATTGTGCACCACCAAGGCCAATACCGAGGCCACCATCACGATCTACGTGGAAAAACATGCAGGATAGGTTGCTTACTCGACCGAAATAGAGCACCAGTGAAAAAGGAACTATTCACCGTAACTAGCTCGTGCGGGTCCCACACAACGATCCCGAAACCCATCGATCAGATCATGCCACGGTGATCCCCTTGATCAAACAAGCGGAATCGACTACTCGCTCGTCCAAAATGGACACCCGATGAAAAAGGTATTATTCACCAAATCCAGCTTGGGTGGGGCCCATGCCTGGGTTCCAAAACTCATCGAAGAGATCACACCATTGCGATCCTCTTGGAAAAACACTCAAGATCGACTAATCATCCGCCAAAAATGGACTCCTGGTTCAAAAGTTTTGTTTCACCGAAAATGCCAATATCCTAGCCTCGTGGGGCCAACATCCCATTCTCAGACCCAACACCCGAAAAACATCTCCAAAAGTTCGCCGTACCTTCAGGGTCTCATCGCCACTGACGACACGTCAATCGACGCTCCGGCTAGAAGTTACGACGCCCCAAAGTCGTAAAATTATAAAATATTATTATTTTATACGACATTTCTTACTCCCGGGACATGATCCTGAACCTTTTAACCCTCGAACCCATAGCTGAGGGTTCTCCTCGTTGTTAGGTTCACGTCGTCGCAGACAGCACATGAATCCGACTTCTGTATTGCAAGAAACAGGGGGTTTAAAAATCACCTCGTATGTCAAAAAGTGGCCCGACCAGCCTGAACCGGTCGGCCTGGACACGCCGCTGCCGCCAGCCCGCCATGGTCGGCGGCCCTCCACAGTGTGGGGCACAGCGCCGCCACACTGGTCGGCCAGCCGCCATGGTCCGCTGGCACTGGCAGACCTTCCGCGGACCGCCGAGGGCACCCTGGTGGTCCGTTTTGTGATCCTGAAGCACCGGTGCGACCCTCGGGACGTGATCTTCCTTTAAATGACCTCAAAATGAATAAATTCACAGTAAAAAGGGGGATCGGGGAACTAAAACACAAACTTCCTACCTCGCGGGCAAAACGCCGAAGTTTCGGGTGCAGAACGACGCCGTCGACACCCTGAAGCTCAATCCGCTGACGAACGGCGCAGAAAACGGACAATTCCTGCTTGATTTGGTGAAGAACGGTCGACGTGGGGAGGGGTTTCATGCATGCATTCTTGAACCGAAGGAGGGAGGTGAGGATGACATTTATGTTTTTTTAAATAAAATCTCCATTTAAAACACAACACCCCCAACCATACCTCCCGACGCGGTGCAAATTAGGTTGCCCCTAGGGTAAATGCGTCATTCTTAACGCAATGGCGGACTCGGATTTGAGATACGAGACTCCGTTCAGTTGTTATTCAAGCCGACGCTCATAAACCAACCTCCACGTGCATAGTATAAAAATACATAATATTTTTATAAAATTATTTTTGGGCACATTGGGCCTCGGAATCGCACGCCGTCTTCACACCAATCTCTAGAATTATTCATAAAAATAATCCAAAGTCTGACAGTGCCAAAACTCATGTTACTACCGAGATGACATGCCAGATTACTTCCCCTACCATAGAATGTTGGGGCACATTATCCGAGAATGCTTCGTTTTAAAAGACCTCCTGCAGAGGATGGTAGACTCTGGAAAGGTCGAACTAGGACCACCCCCACCACATGTGGAATGTGTCTCTACCACCAACTCCATCAAATAGGAGGGGTGGAAGAAAGTCACCAGCTAGTAGGGGTTGAAATTTGACAACTAGATGACTTGGAAGACAATCAACCAAGGCTAGGGAATACTCCGACCTCAACTACAGCAGCCGATGTTGCCACCAACAGCCCATGAAGTGGTAGAGCCGACAGTATCTGCCTCAAAACCCTCCACGAGCCAGTCATCTGGGCGTAATCGAAGAAGGAGGAAACAAGTGCAAGAGGAGCAGTCCGTGACGAGGCCAATTTTAGTCCTGACCTTGGAAGATTATATGCCCTCGAATTTGGCGCCACATGCACTGACCCACTAAACTGCACCATCAGGTACAACCGACCAGGTTGACCTATCAGAGGATGAATATCCAATCCTGGTTCTATTAACGTCATCCATCTCATGGAATCATCCCTTGAAGAAGGGTACGGTTATGAACCCGAGTTGTTGGCACGAGGAGCTAGGATGAGGAATCGTAGAGGTAGAGGTTACCAGGGGAGACACAGCCGCGGCTGAAACCAACCCTACAGTTGGACACCGGCCCAATCTGTTAATATCGCAGAAACCCATGGGAGAGCCCTTAAATAGACTCAGCAGCTGAAATAATTCCCCTCCACCTTCACAAGCAGCCTCTCTAGCCCTATTGTTCAACGATACCCACCAGAGGAGGAGCAAGTGTTTGGTCGCCTGGTGCGTAAAAACAGAACGGCCGAGCCAAGTCCTAAAAATGTGGGAACATTATCGATATCTGACCCCACATATGGTCCCTCCTCGTCAAATGTTCTAGCATGTAAAGCACCCAATAAGAGTCTCCAACCAACAGAGAAGCGTCGACCACTGGAGTAGAAATACAATATCCTTAAGTAACTGCCATCGGTACCAGCCAAGCTGTCAATCCTCGATGCCCTAAGTCTATCAGCAGACCTCAGGGAGGTGCTTATTGAAGCTTTGATTATCCCCTAGGTGTTTCAAGCTGAGGTAGATGCGGAAAAGATTTACCAGACATAGACTAATCTGGCTGAATGAAATGTGGTGATTTCCTTCATCGATCAGGATGAAGATTCCATAATGAAAGGACACATCAGAAAACTATATGTGTCCAGAACACTGAATGGTATTCATATCTAGAACTTCTTTATAGACAATGGCTTTGGAGTTAACCAACTTCCCCTATGGACACTTCATAAGTTGGGATATAGTGAGGACGACCTAATTCCCTCGGCCACAACTCTGTTGGGTTACGACAAGAGTGAGTAGAAACCAATGGGACAAATTAAGCTAATGACTGATTTTGGTGACCTGGTTGCCTACATGGAATTCCTAGTGGTCCCTAGAGCACATCATTCAATGCCTTGCTGGGAAGTCCATGTCTCCATAAGCACATGGTCGTTCCTTCATTCTACCACCAGTGTATCAAGTACTACTTCACTGGACAAAGTGCAATATTGCATGCCAACAAGGCCCCTTTCGAGCTCTCCGAGTCACATTATATTGACTGCAGGTTTTATGGGAAAAATAAAAAGAAGATTTTGGTCGATGGTGTCGAATGGATTCCCGCTCTAAATGGCCTAGAAATGGTTCCTGATGACCCCCTCAGGCAGCTTGGTAGAGATTATGTCATGCCCATCAACCACGTTGAAAGTAGGAGTTCATGTCCAGACATGCACTCAGATGTCCTCATGACTTCAGCCATAATGGACGAGGGTGAAAATGTGGGGATTTCTATTGACCCTCAATTTAGGGATGAAAACTTGAGTAAGGAAACCGACGACACCTCACCTCCAGACTCCCAAGAGCTTGTGTCAAAAAATATCCCCCCATCGAATCAAGATAATGGGGACTTGGGAGAAGAAGAGGAGGAAGATCTTCGGGTTGCACCTCCCGCATTTGAGGAGGGTATCTCCACCACGGTGGACGATCTCAGGGAAATAAACCTGGGTACCAAGGAAGATCTGAGGCCTACTCTCATTAGTGAAGCCATGTCCCTAGTGGAGCATGAGGTATATACCTCTTTCCTGAGGAAACATTGGGGGTTTTTGCCTGAAATTACATAGAAATGCCAGGATTTGATCCCAAAGTGGTGACGCATCACATGCGTCTTCTAGAAGGCCACTAGGGATATAAAAAGGCTGCTAGAAGGACACAACCCTTGCATGCCACCAAAATAGAGGCTGAAGTCAATAAGATAATTAAAGCACACTTCATTCGGGAAGTCCAATTCCCCATCTTGTTGGCCAATATTGTCCTTGTCATGAAAAAGAACGGACAAATCTGTGCTTGTATTGATTTTAGAGATCTCAATTGTTATTGTCCGAAATATGACTTCCCGGTCCAAGTCACTGAGTTATTAATCGATGCAACAACCGGGTATGAGGCTTTATCCTTCATGGATGGCTATTCTGGGTCTAACCAAATTAGGATGGCCCGAGAAGATGAAAAATCCACTTCCTTTAGGGCCCTACAAGGTTTATTTTGTTACAGGGTCATGCCCTTTGGTTTCATGAATGATGACACCACATATCATCTTGCCATGCATCAGATCTTTAAACCATTCCTAGGGAAATTCGTTTAATTTTACGTGGATGACCTGGTTGTAATGTCTAGACTGCGCTCGGATCACATGTCAGACCATGGGACCGTCTTCAACAAACTCTGATAGCATAGCTTGATGATGAAACCCTTGAAGTGTTCCATTGGGGTTACCATAGGAAAATTGATTTTCTTCTTCGTATGCCATCGTGGCATCGAAGTTGGCCTTGAGAAGACAAACGCTCTCCTTGGATTACCACCTCCCTGAAATATCACTTATTTGAGGGGATTCCAAGGACACCTAGCATATATTAGGGGGTTCATAGAAAACCTGGAAGGAAAATGATTGCCCTTCAGTAGGTTAATGAAGAAGGGGGTCACGTACAAATGAACAGATGACTACTAAGAGGCGTTCGACAACTTGAAGATGTACCTCTTAATCACACCAGTGCTCATGCCCCCAGGTGAAGGAAGGCCTCTCATCCTTTATATAACGGCCCAAGAACTGTCACTTGGAGCCTTCGTCGCACAAAATAATGACACTGACTGTGAAAACAGTCTCTATTACCTCAGTCGAACAATGATTTATACTGAGACTCGATACTCAAATATCGAGAAGTGTTGTTTACCCTTGGTCTTTGCAGTTAAAAAGCTGTGAAATTATCTGTATCATCATGAAGTCCATTTTAACTCGTGGAGTAACCCGATCAAGTACATCCTCATTCACCCGATGCTAACCGGACGCTTATCCTGATGGGAGGTCATCCTGCAATAGTTTGACATCTGGTTTGTGCCTCAGAAATCCATCAAGGGCCAAGAAATAGCACACTTTCTGGAAGATCACCCCTCAGTGGGGACCACTACACCGGACAACAATCTACCTGATGAAGACATCTTCTCAGTTCGAGAGGAGTTCCTAGCATGGGATATGTACTTTGACGGCGCATCCCGAAGCCCAACCGAGAAAAGGATGGAGGATCCCAGATTCAACAATGTTGGTTTGGGGATAATCCTCATGTCCCTAGAAAAGGAAGTTTTTACATATTCCTTACAACTATCAGAGGGATGTACAGACAATAAAGTGGAATATCAAGCCCTCATTGCAGGCCTAGAGCTCACACTCCAGGCACAAGTACAACACCTTAAGGTAAAAGGTGACTCGGAGCTGGTCATTAAGCAAGTCCATGGTTACTATGCTATTAAAAAGGAGGAGCTGATCCCCCTATTTGACCATGTCCGAGGGTTAATTTTGGAATTCTCCACAGAAACAACATTGACCTATATTCCATGGTCTTAGAATGCTCAGGCTGATGCATTAGCCAATGCGGCCACAACCCTAGATGACCTTGGACGGGATGAAATGGTTATCAGTATTACTCACTGTCGAATGGTATAGCCATTTGTTCAAGCTAAGATGGACAAAATCTACAAAATTCTGTCCTGTCCAAGATCCATATGCTCCTGCCACCAACTAGATGACCCCCATTGAAATATACCTTCAATGGTGTGAACTTCTATCAAACATGGATGAACGAGAGCAAATATGGAGAAGGGAAATCAACATTGTCCTATATGGAGGTGTGGGTCAGCAAGAGGTCCTCAAAAAACGAGGCCTAGATGGAGTGCTCCTCAGATGCATTGATGGAGAAGGAACTGATTCCGTAATGAATGAAGTACATTCCATAGCATGTGCAGCACATCAACCGGGGACAACGTTTTCCCATCAGGTTTGAAGGCTTGGGTACTACTGGCCCATAGTGGCACGAGACTACGAGCGTTTTACCGTGAAATTATACTCATGCCATATTCAAGACAACATCATTCACTAACCCCCGGAGTTACATCATCAAGCCAAGTACTCATGGCCATTTACCATCGGGGGGATGGACGTCGTGGGACCATATCCTCCTGCCACGACCAAACAGTTCAAGTATATCCTCACGGCAACCAACTTTATTTCAAAATGGGAAGAAGTTGTACCTCTTAAGGATGTCGGGGAATGAAGCATTGTAAACTTTGTGAAGACAAATATCATCACCATATTTGGTGTCCATCATACCATACTAACGAATATCAACACCAACTTCTGCTCTGCTAAATTGGGGAAATAATACCAAGAATACGGTATCAAGGCTAACCACTCATCCCGATACCATGCAGTGGCCAACGGACAGATAGAGGCTTTCAAAAAGACCCTATCCAATATTCACTAGAAAATGGTGGATAAAGACAATAAGTCGGGGCGGGATGAACTCCTCCATGCATTGTGGGATTATAAAACCATAGCTCGCACCACTACTCGGGCTAAGACATACTCGTTGGTGTATGTCACAGAGGTGGTCCTTCCCATTGACCTCCAATTACCATCGCTCCAAGTTCCTTTTTTGATGAATTATCCAACAATGAGAAATCAGAAAAGCGGCTTGGTGAATTGGAACAGTTGGACAATAAGCGGCTGCACACTTTTCACCATCTAGAATTCTCCCAGAATCGGATTGCATGAGCCATCAATAAAAAGGTCTGTCTCTGGTCTTTCTTGGAAGGGGAATTGGTGTTGGTCCCCTGGACCAAAATGATACCTGGAAGGAAACCTACAAATATGTATCCCAAATGAGAGGTAATATACGTTGTACACAAGGTCTACTCCAAAGGCGCATATACCGTGATCTCCATGAATGGACAAGTCACCACGTCTCCTACCAATACAAGATTCCTAAAGAAGTATTTCACATAGAAACTGAAAGTACCTACCATCCTCACTGCATGACGTTAAACTGCATGGTGTTCGTCCTTACCGCACGATGATAAACTGCATGGATTTCATCCTTACCACATGACGTTAAAATACACGGAATCTAATAATGGCTCCTCTTCCTAACTGCATGACGTTAAACTTCAAGGAGTTCGTCCTTAACTTATGAAGTTAAACTGCATGGAGTGTTTCCTTACCAGACAACATTAAACAGCATAGAATCTAATAATGCCCCTCGTCCGAACAAGATGACGTTAAACTGTGTGGCTTTCGTCCTTACCGTACGACGTTAAACTGCATAGACAATAACAAATAATAAGTGTTAAGAATGCTCCCTCCCCACGTGTATGGACCAGACCTGCATAGGGTGTACTCCTCATCCTCACCACATGATGTTAAACATCACAGATTTCAGAGAACTATGTACGACTTGATTCCTTCCCTCACATGATATGTAGCAACACCTGGGTTCCCCATCATGGACCAGCCACCCCCAAATTAACGTTAAATAATCTCTCTTCCCCCCCATATATGGATGAGTCCTGCACGGGGTGTATACATCGTTCTACCCACAAAACGTTAAACTGCACTGACTGGAGGTTAAAAATTTCCCCTCACCCCGTGTATGGACCAGACCTACACAGGGTGTATTGCCTTTCAGAGGACTATGTATGTCTTGATTCCGGACTTCTCAGGATATGTAGCAACGCCATGATCCTGTCTTGGCCTAGCCACCTCCCAAATGAAATAAAATAAAAGTTAGACAATGTCCCCTTCCCCCGTGTCTGGACCATCCCTACACGGGGAGTACTTCTTCCAGAGAAATATGTACGGCTTGATTCCTGTCCTCGCAAGATACGTAGTGGCACCATGGTTCCCCGTCCTAGCCCATCCACCCAAATAAAAGATAAAAATTCCCTTTCCCCCATGTACGGACCGGACCGACAAGGGGTGTACTCTTCATCCTTTCCGCATGACATAAAACTGTACGAATAGCCAGATTTAAAAAATTACCCCTTTCCCTCGTGTATGGGATAGACCTGCACAGGGTGTATTCTTATGTCCTCTCCACATGATGTTAAACTGCTTGGATAATGAAAGATAAAAGTGCCCATTTCCCCCGTGTATGGACCATACCTACAGGAGGTGTATTTATCATACTCACCGCACAACATCAAACTGCACAGATAGCTTCATCACCGCATGATGTTAAACTATACTGAGTTAATCGTGAACCACCTATGATATAAAGTAAAAAGAGGAAGAAATACTCCTTCCGCATATTGGATGCATCCTCCCCATACATCAAACTCCATGACACATTCAATTAAGGATCCCCATAACGATTCATAGCCATCGAAAGTGGAAAGTCATCGACCCGCGGACACCGTTTCATGAATATACATACCATGCCCTAAGCGGCTCTGCATATTGATATCCCCTAGAACATTTACCAAAGGCATGATTTCCACTGGTGACACTCTTCCAAGATCCGTACGCTTTCCGGCCTCAGAGCCCCCATACCATACCTCCTGATCTAAAAGTTTATTGTGAATTGGTTTACAAGATCATCCCCTTTTCACATCCAAAATCTCTAGGGTACCCCTACCCGGTTATCATATGTTTCCACCTATGGTTCACATGATGACCTGCATCTATAAACATCAATCCAGGACAAGGCTTCTGTGACTCAAAGGAAAATTTTAGGGAAGATGTTTTTCGTATGCTCGGACACCATTATCCCCACATGCAGAACTCTATACTATGAGAAATCTCAGATTCTCGTAATCATTCGTGGCTATCAGAAGTGGAATGTTATCGACCCGGGGACATCTTTTTATGACTATGCATACCATTCCCTCAGCGGATCTTCATAATGATATCCCCTGGCTCATCCATCAAAGGAAAGATTTCCTTGGGTGGTACTCTTCCTAGCTCCATACACATACCAGCCTCAGAGCCCCCACACCACACCTCCTAATCCAGGAAAACTCAAAGTTGCAGTTTATGACCTTCATCCCCCACCTTGTTCCAACTATATCAGAGCATGTTGACCCAGTTATCCTTCGAGTGACTGCAGAAATAGTCACCCAATTTTCTGATCTCTTTGGACTCTAAACTAGGAGTACCTCGTCCTTACCTCACAACGTTAAATTTCATTGAGTGTGGGTACACCCCCTCATGCAAAATAAATCAGCACATGGAGCTCTCTAAGATTTAACATCAACAAGGGCCAAGTATTCCTGACATGTTCAGAAATTTCCTTCCCCGATGAAAAACTTCATGGCCCGAATAATTGTGAATCTACATAACCATTCATGGACATCAGATGTGGAAATCCATCAACCCAGAGACACCTTTTCATGACTATACATACCATGCCCCCAGCGGCTCTGCATATTGATAGCCCCTGGCCCTTCTACTAAAGGAAAGATTTCCCCGGGTGATACTCTTAGAAGATTCGTATGCTTATCAACCTCGGAGCCTCTGTGACATCTCTCCTGATCCAAGATTCCTCAGAGCCATGATTTACACCATCATCTTACGTCCACATCTTGGACATACGAGGATACTCGGACCTAGTTACATTCTAATAAAGAGCGGCCTTTTTAACTACGTCCTTGTCAGATGACGTCAAACGACATAGATCACATCTTGTCCGCATGAAGTAAGGATACAAAGTCCAAGCATTAAACATCTAGGGAATTCCTCCAACAACAATCATTTTCACTGGTTTCATATTGATCTTCATCCTTAACGCGCGGCGTTAAACTTCACGGTCAATTTTCCTTGTCGCATGACGTTAAACTGCACAACATTGGAAAAGGAATGAAAAATGCCCCCCGTCCTCACTGCATGATGTTAACCTGCACAACATCCTTTAATAATCCTCTGGGTCTTTACTGCATGATGCTAAACGACACGGTCAAACCCATCACGGGTTCAGTAATGAAGAGAGGATTTTTCGTGTCCTTTAGTGCATGGGTCAGACCTGCACAAGCCACCGTCTCACACTCGCGTGAGAAGGGATTACTTCACCCATTGTCAAGAAATTTTGTCAAGATATTTCCCCCATATCCAGGTATCCTCTCATCAGAAATCATACTCTGTAATTAGGAAAATATTAACTCTCATAAGCCACCCCTGGTGGTCCCAAATATCAACTTCCCTAAAGTTGATTGGCTATTGGGGGAATACAATCATTGACCTAAGGACACCTTTGCATGACTATGCATACCATGCCCTTAGTGGATAGGCATATTGATTAACCCTGGACCATCTACAAAAGGAAGGATTTCCTTAGGCAATGCTTCTCTCCGTACACCTATTGGCCTCTGAGCCCCCATGTTTATCCCGGGATTCGAAAACCCTCTCAGTTATAGTTTACCAACCTCTTTCACAACCGTGTCTGAATATGGTGAAACATCTCTAACAAGATTACTGAGGACCAGGAGAAGCTGTTCCATTCTAGATTATGTCCCAACTGCATGACATTAAAATGCGCCAAGCTTCAACCATCCTTTATGCTAGATAAATTCATAGGACAGGAACCTTGCTTCTACACTTCTAATTGATGCATATGTTCTCAAAACCTTTCAGGCATCACATACACTTTCCAAGCCACCCCCGGTGGATTTCGTAATTTTCCAAGACACCCATGGTGGTTTCCATAAGCTAGACTTTCATGAAGTCCTATCGCCATCAGAAATGGAGAGTCTTTGACTTAAGGACACATTTTCACGACTATGCATACCATTCCCTCAGCGGGTCTGTATATTGATCATCCCTGGCCTATCTACCAAAGGAAATATTTTCTTAGGCAATGCTCCTCCCACCTATGCACACTGATACAGCTCCCATGCCTTGAGACATGCCTTTTGTGTCATTCAAATCTAAACACACTCCCTCCACATGCATCTGAAGACAGTGAGACGTCTTTTAATCAACCAAACCTCATTGGGGCCCTTGACCCACAATACTTGGTCAAAGATATTGGACATAAAACATCAGTAATGATAGTCTTGATAGTGGGACTTTAAACCACTCACAAAAGAGGCACAAATCCTGTTAGGTTGAAAACCCAAAATGGGAGACCTTAGCAAAAGTCAGGCCATACCTACTGGGTGCGTACTAAATGGGCCCAGGAAAAATTAGGGCATTAAAAGAATAGATAATAATTTTGAGGGGATTTTCTAAAAATCCCTAGAAATAGTCAGACTATACTCGCTGGATTCCAGGGTCCAGGAAAAAGATAGAGTTTGTTTTCCTGAGTTATGATTAATTCTGATTCAGTGAGTTGTTATTTACACCACAATTGTTCTAGTGGCATCCAAATTTTATAGCGACAAGATATTGACAGAGATGGTATTCCATTCAAACAAAAAGGAGAGGACATCCACAAGCTTGGGTATCTCCCTCTCGGGGGGGGGGGGGAGTAAGAAAACAGAGAGTACAATAATGGCCCTAATAGTCATAAAGGTTCCTGACTCTCTCTCTCCACCGGATCAACAACCGAGCGACGAAGGTTGTTGCAAGACTTCTACAACACATCCTTCTCCCCGGCTTCGACCTCAGCCATCGAATGGGTACTCTCCACTGTTTCTTGGAGATCGTTGATCCCTTGTCTGGTGGATTCAAGATGACTAGTCATAGCTGATAACTGATCCCTTAGCATCGCTGCCCATTCTTCACATTAATGCAACTCGGAGGACAGGACAACTGCCTAATCTCGAGAGATCACCTCTTGTGCTATCAGCTTTCAGAGTTATACCATGGCATCCTCCAGGGCTCGTGTCCCACAATGAGCGGAAATGAAGTAATCAAGTTTGTGTTCACTAGTGGAAACTTCCTCACGGACCATTAAAACTTGTCAAGAAAGAGAATATAACTACCGATAGTGAAATCCACCTGACCCCAAACCCAGGAAGAGATGTCGAAGAGCTTGGGATTTAGTTTCCATACTAACTAGTATAGTTTCGGCAAAGATATCACAAATCCAGGGCCAGACCCACATGCGCACTACTTGGTGGTCTGCCATGACAAGAGGATCTTTTGTATCCTCCCTGGATATGATGGGAAAAAAGTTTGGCATTGTATCCAGTGCAATCATGTTCTCTCTAGAAGTTGGTTCTGAACCTTGAAAGCCAAGAGCCTCTAACCCTGTTTCAGGCTTTGGGATCATGTTGCTAAGCCTGGTAACAACTGGAAAAACTTCTGGGATTGTCTCACTTGGACCTGAAACCACAGTTTCTTCGTCAACCTTTTCCAAAAAGGATGAACCCACCGGAACTTCAGCCACTGAAGGGTTGGGAGAGGAAAATACCCTAAGTATTTTTGATCGACAAACCATCAGTCCATCCTCTCATAGAGTTTATGGGGAAGGTGCGGTGGACGTAACAGCCAAGGTACCTCATGATTTGTGAACCTACCACACAGCCTTCCCTAGGATCCCATCGGAATAATGTTTTACCCACATTCTTGCATACTCTATGAAAAGGCTGGCAGCCAACCTTATGACAGGTAGGGGAATGCTTGTGTCAGATTTCTCTCATGTCAGCATCAGCCACCATTGAATATGTATGGATCATGCAGTCCTTGAGCTTGAGGAGGGGGAAGGGAGACTTGGACTTGCATGCACCCAAACTAGCAAGAAAAACGATATGGGACATAGAGCTCACACAGAGAAACCTCGTAGATCCGTGCAGATAGAAATCTCTCTCGCAGAGAGATCATGTAGGAACACTCATCTAGGATACCCCAGTGGTTGTCAACTAAGATGCCAAAATGGGTGGGGTACGGAGTGAAGTCAAATAGGGAGAAGTCACTCAGAAGCTCGAGGACTTCACCAGAGATGAGGGACTTCAAGAAAACTCCAGCTATATCAAGCAGGGTAGACCGAAAGGTGGGAAGCGGGATGGCCGTGTTGTGACAATACTCATAACAGCGACAATGATCCGCTACCCAGCCGTTCAAAAATTTAAATGGCCCAATCAGATGGAAGGGTGACCCTCCCTTCTGTATGTGACTCAGCAGTTCATAAATATGAGCCAATGTGGGCATGACCAAATTCACCAAGAGGCCCTCTCACAGCTAAAATGCCATCATCAGGGTGAAAACCCTGATTCTAGGATTGATATCCTGAGAAGGGAATAACTACCCGCTCAGAAACATAGAAAAACAAACCTGTCAGCTAGAGCATAGGCGGCACACCGGGGTGCACCTCATAACCCCATGAAAGGTAGTCACCCACCTCTAAAACTACCCAGTAGGAACCTGTGGTGGTTCGTGACTGTTGAGTAGGATGAGTCATGGGGATCTTGATCTTTGGCACAGGACCAGTGGTGTTCATAAATAACCATATACTAGTGCTCTAGGGAATAAGAGAGTGGGCACGCAAGGCCAGACCCAGTGATTGCTCCTCCATAACCAACAGATCCTCTTCCAATGAAGGCACTTGTTCGACATCGTACCATGCATCAGGGGTGGCCAGAAACTTGTCATACAACTCACCAATAATCTGGAGCCCTCCCAATTGATAGATGTCCCAAAGAATAATGCCAAATTCACCATGGTCAAGGTAGAAATTATTAGTGCTTGAACACCAGCGAATGAGTAGGTCAGGCAGGATTTGGGATGGTGGGTAAATAGAAAACTCGGAGGCCCATACTGCGGAGTACAGATTGACTACATCCAGTGACTTGGGAGATTCTCAGCAATGGTGATGGACCCAAAAGGCATAGTCCTAGTCATTCAGGAAAATACCCCAAGACTAAAGATCCCACTTAAAAATCCACCCCGTGTTAGGGTCCAGTCGAGCAAGGTTGATTATGGAGGGGTAACTCATGATGACAGCTTCCTGAGAAAAGTTTTGGTCATGTTGATTAATTTGGGTCCAAACAGAGCCTCTCAAAATGAAGGTATCTTTATAGTTAGATTCAGAAACCATCTCCCCCTATTGGGCAAAGTTCGCCTAAATACACATTGACGACGCTTCCATGAAAGGAGAAGGAAGACCTGAGAATGTGGGGGGAATATGGACATCGTCTTGAAGACCTAATCTATACAGAGGAAGATGATTTGATAGTTGATAATCCAGGAGATCAGGAGGGAGCATGTATTTAAAGACACCATCATTATGAATTATGGACCGACTAGGGTCCTCTTACATGTTCTGCGCTCCGTAAATCATAGATAAATTTCTCCCTGAACCAATTTGGAGAAGCTCGGCGGCAGGCCTAGGTGCAGAATGAGGGGGAACCGTATTTTCTCCCTACACAACAAAATCCAAAAAATGTTTAGTCCAAAAATAATAAAACGTGGACAAAATACCAAGTATTAATAGCGGATTCCATCCAATCATCATAGCAAAATCCACGAGGAGACCTCGAAAGTTGGTTCGCGATGACGACACCCCATGAACCAAACCTGTGCGGAAGTAGTTCGTGATACTCTAGCTCATGGAGAGTTGGCCAGATAACCATGGACCAGGTTGCTCTGAAGAATTTTAATCCTGAATTTATGTGGTTAAGTTCAGAAGACTTAGTAATTTTTAAAGTTCAGAAGATTTTAGTTTGCGGAGCATCGAAACCATGGAGCATCGAAAGCGCGGAGCACCAAAACTGTGAAGCGAGTTCCTACGTAGACCATCATGAATTAATTTTTTTAATTAATTAAAAGTGTTAGTTCATGGTTGGGACATTGGTTTGCCGATGAGGAACGTCACAAATGAGAAATGCTTCGTAGAAGTAGTAGTCATTTCGTAGACGAAGCGTTTCACGATGGAACAAGCACGCAGAGGTAGGAAAGCGAGGGAGCACTGTTATTCATGTTGAATCTGTTAGAATAAAAATGATGGGCCCTCGGTATTTATAGGTGTGGTCCCCTATCGAATCCACCTCTCTACTCTCATCTACCTGAGTTTCAGGACTACTCTACATCGGAATAGCCTACTCTTCATTCCGATTAGACCCCATTCTGATGGGGGGAATTTGTAGGGTCCTGAAAAATCCGAAAAGGATAATGATGATCCTCTTTAACTCAAGGGATATTCCACCGAATTTGCCCTCAAAAGTATTGGGCCAATGTGGATAATACTCAAGGGTGGCGATGGATGAACTGGTTCGTAGACCGGTTTAATTTTAGTGACACACGATCAGTTCTGCAAAGCGTCCCTCCATTGCGGACCATCGTCGTTCGCGAGATAGAGGCGGAGATCCTCCATGGTCATTAGGTGGGATAGGCGCCAACCCAGTTCACCATTCCAGACAGCCCCAGCAGTGATCCGCATCAACCGGCCCAAACGTCATCCACTATCATTTGTGAAATTAAGGTGGAACCCTTCGATGCTGTGAAGCACTCCCCAAGTTTGGTTCGCGGAGGAGTGTTTAATTTCCCGTGAATTGTGGATTGACCAAGTCATCTGTGAAACGGGTTTTTGGTCATGGGCCTCCACAAGAAGGTGCCACATGACGATAGATACATCCTTTTTTCCTCTCAATAAAAAGAGATTGAAAAAGAAGAGGAGAAGGGAGAATAGAGAGGAGATCCGTCAGATTCAGGTGGAAGGATTTAGAAGGAATGCTTAGGATTTAGGAATTTCCAGTTCGTGAACCAGAGCAGGAATTAACCTTGGCACAAACTAATAAGGAACCAAAAATTGCATAATAACTTGGTGAACCACGAACTTAAAATAAAAAATAAGATAAAACTATGAACCAGGGTCCCTCCACGGATGTACTCCCCACAGACGAGGGAGTTTATGCCTCTTTTCCGATCCACCGCACTTCGTAGCACCCTCCTATGTGGGTGAATCCCTGACTGATGAGCCTTCGGTCGGCGCCGTCCTTGGTTACCCCTATATCCGTGGACACCTACACGTACCAACCTTGTACGTGGACTGATCCCGAAGCCACGAACCCTCTTGGTTCACGGGATGCCAATCAGTCCGCGGACCCTACTGGTTCGCGGACGGCCAATCAGTCTACTGACCCTCCTGGTTCGTGGATGACCAATCAGTCTGCATGCCACCGTAGCTCACAGATAGACTCTCTAGACACGTAGCACATCCCTTCGTGAAGGGCGTCACCACCCATACCCATGTGTGGCCTGTCAAAACCATTGGGGTTCCCATTCCCCGAGCCAGATAAAATCCTTACAATTCCAATCCGGCCTGATCCTCTGCAACCTCCTTATTGGCCTACTCATCGGCCCCGATCCAAGGCCTCCACCAAAGCCACTAGATCTGTGTAGTGCAGCCCTCAGGCACATCAACACACTGTTTTAAGTTCACATACCCATTGTAAACAGGGGCAAAGGGGTTTCCCTGACCCTTGGGAGGATTCCCGAAGCATGCCTGGGTTCACATTACCAGGGTAATGCAGGTTCTGAGCCCGAGAGCCCCGTTTCTGCCTCTACTCACCAAGATGGGGGACTACATGCTTCGGCAGTCAGGCACTACTCCCCTCCCCAGAGAGGGGCAGCATACCCATCTGAAGGCAGCCGTTGCCATGCACCTCAGTACTTCCCCATGGAACAAGAGAGGTGACAGGCACGTGATCACCCTTTTACCTCTCCCGATGTGCTTTTTCACCATGGGAATCCATCTCGGAGTAAGCCCTAACTTTATCGTCCGCCCTCATGCGTAAGTCCCACTCCACCTCTCACGGACGCTCCATTCATGACGTGATCGTCTGGTCCGTGATGCCTCTTGTTTCGCACACCGAGCACGACTCACGTGGGCTTAGAGTAAGCTTAAACCATAACCTCTTCTCATGGGCCTCCTCAGAGTGTAAGCCCCAACCCATCACTCTGGGAAGCCTCAGAGCATATTTCCCAAGACATTACGAACTACGTGGACTTTGATCCTTGTCTATCAGGTAGTGTATGTAGGAAGCCTCCATGAGGTTCAAGCCCAACAACTAATCGATCTGACTATATTCTCATCAGTTCACCGCACCATTCCCAGCACCTCCTCAATGATTCCCAACTCCAAAGGGTCATTAATCCAATGAGGGATGGTAAACCTCAGGGCGAAATGATTTTGGACCCCTGCGTTCAGCTGACCATTGGTAACCAGAAGAAATATGTGGACACCATGCTTGGGTATAAACCAACGATTCTCGAACATTTGAATACGTATTAAATCTATAAGAGAGTCATGGAAAATGCAATAATTCCCTCCAAAAGGGTGCGATGAGCCCGAATTGCAATCCTATCGACCAATGTGAGTTCTTAAGATTCACCGGTCAGACCATACGGTGAACGCCTGCCTTTGGAATGCAGGTCCACGTGTCATCAGATACTGAACCGTTCGACGTTTTGAGACCGACCTGAAAAAAATATCATTAAAATTTTTACCATAATTATATTATATATTACATTTTATATTAGTCCTTCATGGCATTTATGATTTAATTTTAACAAAGTGGTAATGCTTTTATGTTACTATCACATCATTTATCAGGACTACTTATGCAGAGGGTTTTTGTGATAACATATTATGATAAATATCTCATGAAACTCATGAGTTTTTTTATTACCAGTTATTCATGATATCTTCATGTAATACTACTATATTCCAATCTATGTTACTTAAAATAATTGATAATATGATTTTAACAAAATTTAACATTATTTATCCCTTTTTTTGTAAAATAATTTGACCCATGAAACTATTCCATCAAAATATGTTGTCATGTAACCTTTTTTATTATTATATGATTATTTATAAAATATGTTTTAACAATTTTTTTGCAAACCAAATTCAAAAATAAATATTGATATCTTTTTCAAAAAAACATCCCATTTGTATTTTACAAAAAAATGGAGGTAATCATAGTTTTAAAGTCTACGAAATGAATAAGATAGCTCATCATCAGGACTAATCAATTATTCGAAGCATCCTTTAGTATTTGACATGGTTACTTTCAATAAAAAATATTTTCAATATTTTATACGTCCTAAAATTATTTATTTATAGAGGAATGAAAATTTTACCACAAGAACTATTTCAAATAATCATACAATATCATTTTTCATCAATGATTTCATCTCTTGATGTTTCCTGCACATTATTAGAGGAATTATCCAATGATAACATTATTATCCTTTATTTAAATGGTTTATTTTTATGATGGAATGATGTTAATGAAAATTGTTTCTCTTCCATAGGTTATACCAAGATAATAATATTATTAAACCCACTTCATTTTTCCTTGAGTTATTTTATGATGAAATTATTAAATGAATATGAAACCTGTCACTTATCAACAGGTTTTGATATGACTTAATTTTTTGTCAAAACTATTTTATTTTATGGGTTATGGTATGATGTTTTTTGACCTTATGGAACACATATTTATGATTTTTATTATATTATGTAGGGGAAATATATGCCCCTCTAATGAAATGGGTTATGATATATATCTCACAAGATAGACATTACTATAATGGGGAGTGAACCATATTCATTAAATGAAATTTCCCACTATGATGGTCCTATGATTAAACCATGAAAAATATTATGGTTTGGGAAGTTAACCCCTTCCACTATCATAGTCATGGTAGTGAGCCCTGGATAATATGGAAAATATTATCTATTCTTATGTTTATGGTGAAATTTATATGTCTTATACCATTGTTCTATGCTCATGGATCGTTTTATTTTATTTTATTATGATTAATGTCCAATGAAACACAAATATTTATTCCATAACTACACCTTATGATATTCTTTATATAGGTAATAGTAATCAAATTCTATGCCCATGTTATTATACCATTATGATCATGTTATACTTATGTATCTCACTTTATTACTCTTAATGGGAATTTGGTAGGAAACGTTCTTATATTACACTTACATAGGTTATGAAGATATGTATTATATATGATATGTGTACAAATAATGCTAGTTATAAAGATCATGGTGGGAGATGATGTATTCTACCAATGAACTAATTGTTTCTAATTTTATGTTTCCAAAGAAAATGAATTATTATAGACCCCAGGAATGTGTTTATGTCATATATTGAATATTTATAAAAATGATTTGATATCTATGTAGGATAATCTTGGGTCTCCATACCAATTATTAATGATATGTTTATTTAAGAAATATTACATCTGGTATTTCTCTTATACATAAATAGTAAAATAAAAAAATGTTTTTGTTATGGTACCCACTCTTTATCTAAAGTTATTTATTCCATGATATGAAAGTTAATTTTTCCTATATTGTTAACTAAAAAAACATTTAGCACAAATATAATATATACAGTGCTAT
This sequence comes from Viscum album, assembly GCA_963277665.1. Classification (NCBI taxonomy): domain Eukaryota; kingdom Viridiplantae; phylum Streptophyta; class Magnoliopsida; order Santalales; family Viscaceae; genus Viscum; species Viscum album. The sequence continues at coordinate 795,129,638 of OY728136.1, read as the reverse complement.
AGGTCTATATATGAAAATAACTGTTCATTTGGAGTTAGGATGAAAAAATATCCAAGAGGGGGGTTGGGTGGTTTTTTATTCTGAAATGAATTTTGAGAATATCGTTTCATGTTAATAAAATTAATGTAGTGGAAGTTTATGAAAATTAATATAGAGAACATTTTTATATGGTTTTAGATCTAAATGATCATATTCAACACTTCACTCTTATCATGAACTGCTAGTAAGAGAATAAAACATAAACACATATAATGGTATATTGACAATTATTTTTTTCTCATTCGGAGTCACAACTTAGTTACAAGGCCTTAACTCAATAAAATTAAACCCAAACAGACCTACCGTTCACTACACAGAAGAAAAACCTAAAAATCTGGGCTTTTTGAACCATATGTCACAACCTAATCCCTAAAAATTATATATGATACACTACCAAAAATCCTACATTTTAATAGTTATAATAACGTGTTATAGTTACGGAAATATAAAAATAAAAAAATATAATGAATCAAAAAAAAATCAATACAAACTGAGAGTTGAGGTATCAAGAACAAGTCCTTTCACAAAGGGTCTAATGATCATAGTCTAAATAAGTGTGGTATTTTATCACAAATTTATGTCATATATGAATATTTTAGGAATATTCTCATCAATATTTTATTGATCTGGATTTTTTGAGCTCATTATAATAATTTATTTTAGGCACCTTATATTTATTGTAAGATACAAGGTACATTTTAGGTTTCTCAATGTTTCTTATGATATCTTTATTAGTTAATCATGAAAAAATACCCAAATGGTTTAAATATAAAATCTATAAAACCATAAACAATATATATAGTGTTATTATTATAATATAATAAATAAAGTCCCAAAAATAATTATAATCCTTATTAATGTCCCTTGGAAGACTCCCGCCATTTATTCAATATAAACTGTTGATGTTACAACAACATTTAATTTGAAACATAAAATTTCCAATGAAACCAATATTAAAAATCAGACCATTTGATAAGGATTTAGTCCAGTATCATATTCTGGAAAATAAAATTCTATATTATTAATATGATTAATAATTATTTAAAAAATAATTAATTAAAGATATATATGTTAAAAAAATATCCAGTAATTCAACATATAAAATTATAAATAAAATATATCATGTTTTGAACTATATTATGACCAACTAATTATGTGAAAATATATATTTCAAAGGTTAAGTTAAATAAATTTCCATATTTCATCATACATTTAGTTAATTTTTTAGTCGTTCAACTAATTTTTTTTCATGTGGTAAATAAATATTTAGTCGTGTAGTTTGTAAATTTCTATTCAAGCAGTCTGCATATTTTTTTCATGTGATTTGAACAATTTTGTACGCGATAAATTCATTTTCTTTATTTAGTTAATATTGTTGTTCTTTCTTTCAGTATATTTATTCGTAATTATTTTACATTTATTATGTGGTCATAAATTTTTCAATCTTGTGGTCAATTTTTTTATACAGTAACTATTTTTTTTTGACATTGTCAATACATTTTATTTATAATTTGAATAAATTTTCATCATGCCTCCATTGGCCTCAAGGCCTACATTTTTTATTGATTACGAATCATCCAACTTTCAAGGGTTGAGGTGCAACCCTTACAAGAACCGTAGGCGTAAGTATTACATGGCCAGTAGGCCTTAGAATAATTAATTGCCCATAGGCTTCAAACATTACAGAAATCCCAGACTAACTACTTAGAACTGCTTCTCCCCAGCATCTTTATCATGAAATCAGCTCTCCACCTTCACATGGCTGTTTGGCTAGGCATTCCGGTTAATGCACAGGCTTGTCCCAATGGCACCTGCCATACCTTTTCATTCATGAAATCCGTTTATTTTTCTATTTGGTCACTAAATTATTGTTCTTGTAGTCATTTTAGTTTTTTCGTATAGTGTTTTAGTTTTTATTCATGAGATCAATGCAATTTTTTCATGTAGTCTGTTGATTTTTTTGATATGCGGTTTTCCTGACATTTCAATAATATAATCATCATCAGTTCTAAAATTTTCTATATTTTTACTCACATTCACATAAAAAATTTCTCAAATTGTCACATATGGTTATATACCAAGGAAACATGATAAACTTACTAGAAAATATAAAAACTCAAAAAATGAAAATCATACAGTGTATGATAAATAATAATTATTTCAATTGTTTATAATTATTATAAATTATTGTTAAAATATATCTGTGGAATATATCTATATAATTATCACCAGGAAAAAATATTTTTTTCTCATTAATGTAATGGGTAGTGTCAAACATTCAGATTTTTTCAACATCAAATCATCCAATACACCTTTAATAATTCTGTAGTAAATATATGAAATATCTAAACAATACTTAATGTCTTCCAAACTAATTCTATCCAAATACCGACTTATGTATCAAGTTTTAATTTAATTTAAAACCCCACCTATAAATTTAAATTTTTTAATTAATTCCACATATATTTAATTATCAATAAAATAATCCTCCATTATTAATTAATAATATCTAAACACAAATAAATATATTACATGTTATTTTTTATTAGTTAATAACTGATCTATATTGTTGGAAAATTAATCCAATCAACATTCTGATGAATATAATGTTTACTCAATATCGAGTAATGGGTATATGTATAATTCAATACATCCAAGGTAATAAAAACTTCTAAATGATGGAAGATGGAATATGAATGAAGGGGATTGATAGATAATATAATCACCCAATAGTGAGAATTAACCTAGTGAACAATAATGGGAAAAAACCTTAATCAATCATGTGTGAAAAAAGACATTAAATCATAAAAAAATTATGGTTTTTAATTAAGGATAGTTAGTTGAGAAATATATATGAAAATCGATTCTAAACATTAATTTTTTTATTAAAACCATTATAACATTATCATAAAAATTATGTTTGAAACCACTTCTAATACACTATTAATATGGTGTCAAAGACACCATTAAAAAATTATTTTTATAATAAGTTACTAAAATAGTATATTAAAAATAAATTAATCTTATGTAATCATATTTTTTGGATGATAAATATATATTTATATATATATTAAAAAACCTATTCAAATGAAATTGACGTAGTAATATAATATTTTTTATAATTTTTTAAAATAGAAAATTCCTTGAATAATGGTTTTAGGATTTTCATTTGAAATAAAATTAAATCATATAATGGATGCATAATAAAGAATAATTTTTTTTGATGGTTAGATATTGTGGTTAATTCATAAAGGATGAAAATATTGTTTTCACAGTTTTTTCAAGGGGAGTAAAAAATTATAAAATAAGATAAAAATAATATCTTAAAAATATGTAAAGAAAATAAATGATATATTTGTTTGGTAAAAAAGTAATTTAATTATAAAATAGATAATTTTTGAATAGAAAAATAGAATATGTATGTAACAGTCTCAATTTCAAATTGATAATAAAACAACTTTTTTTATATTAAATGTAATTTTATTAACAAGTTTATATTTTCATTAAAATCACCTTATACATAATTTTATGTATTCATGTAAGATTAAAATTCGATTTAATATCCCTGCATAAGGGTACACGCCATTTTTAATGGTGTAAATATGGGTAAAATCCATGTACTACACACTGTATGACGGTATGTTATCCTTGAAAAAGTGTAAATATTCACTATAAATGGGAAAGACTTTAATATATGTACTATGTATTGAAAATACAACAATTTTGTAAGGGTATTTAGACACATAAGGGTACCTAGGTAACGATATGTGATAATGTGTCAGCAAAAGATAAGTATTTCATAACTGTACTAACCACATAAGGGAACCTATATATGGGTATTCCAAGCAATATATAAGAATAATCGGTCATGTGATTGTATTTTGTAATGGTATATTTCAATGTATGTGTAATAATTATGGTAAAAAAGGTTATGTAAGTGTAAAGCGACTATAGGATCAGGGTACATTCTTCGACATGATCGTAAACTAGGGTGCCCTTGTTCATAACATACCAAATTAGTAAGGTTAACTATATTACCAGATTTATATTAATTTACTCTCTTCTTTATCACAAAAATTCATTGAAAATAGGTTTTTCGATGTTTTAAATTCCAAAATTATTGGAATGAATCATTTAATTACATCATGTATATTTCAAATATATATATATATATAATTTCACTCCCCACAATAATGTATCAAATAAATAAATTAAATAATATTGTTTCATTTTTTTATGATAACAATAACCATAAATTGATGAGTTTTTTTCAAAATAGTAAAACCATATAAGCCTTTATTTATATAATACATTTTGAGTCCAAACAACCAACATATTGTTGTGTTCTATTGTGGTGATTCCTTCTTGAATAGTGAACCCTATTCTTTTTATCCAAGTATTATAGAACCCTCTTCTCTATATCATATTCTATTGTGTATTTTCAATGATATTTTGTTCTAGATAGGATTATATTATCTTGTTTTCTCTATATTTTCAGTTATTCATAAATGAACTGGAGAAATTAAAAAATGAATTCATGAATAATAATATTGTAAAAATAATTTATAGAATGATAAAGGAATATTATCATATAAGTCATTCATGATAATAAAAGGAATATCATATAGAAATATAAATGTGTAAAAATAAAATATTTTCACAAGTTTATTATTCATTATAGATACTGGACTATCACGTGTGGTTTTAATATTATTCTAGAAGGGAAATTTATAACCAATTCATGTAAATTTAATATTAATTGGTAAATTATATAATATAGTTATACTATTATCTTGAGTTATATATTTTTTAATTAAATTAGTTTTAATTTGTGGTATAGATCATTAATGAACTTAAAACATTGAACTGTCAACAAATTTAACAATAAGACCATAATGGATGTGTTACTAGCTATATAGGATTCCACTCATGTTTTTTAACCAATTAGGGTGGTTTATCATTAACATTTTCATCAATAGTATAGAGGTATGAGGTTTTGTACATTTTGGGGACAATTTTTACAAATTTTTACCAAGATATAACACATGTATTAGAATACATGATAGTCATGACTAATTATGATCATATTTGGGTGTGATCATAGCCTATGATAACCTTATGGGATATTTGATTCTACGAATATGAACATATATTCCATATTATGTTTCATTGATCATCACATGTTTTTTGTTTCTACTAAACATGAAATTATATTCCACACATTATTATACATTATAACCCATTATGTGTACATTTTTGATATTTTTATCAGATACCATGTATAAGGAACTAACCTTAAACATTTCATTTTCTTGTGTTTTATGACAATAGTTATTTATATTGAATTCAATAATATTTTTTGGTTTAGTGTTTTTGATAATTCTGTCATAATACATAAATAACAAAACTATAAAACAATAAGTGGAAACTTCTAATTAGTAACTATTTTCCTATAATATAAATGCTAAAAAATTATTGAATTATTTTCATGTAAAATCTCAATGACTGTTATCATAACACCCTCTTTTAAAATAACTATCCATAGACCCTAACAAATTTGATTTAGAATTTGAGATGAGTAAAAAATTCAAAAAAGGGATATAAAAAGAAGGAAAACAATTAGTCTAATAAGCACAATGAAACCCATGCATTGTTTATATTTATCTTAAAATTTCACAGATTATATGAAGTATTAGATTTGAACTTCAAAAAAACAAATACATTTTTCTCTAATAAAATCAATAAAACCCATAGACATCAATTAAAACCCCTTATTATTTTGTTAGATAATAACATTCATAACCCATTTCAAACACCTACTAGATGTAACTCGATCCATGATAAATCAATAGGAGAATCTCATTTGTTACTCCCTCCTTCATTAGTGTTAATACATGGAATTGCAACAATGTCCCTTACTTTGAGTCAGGTTTGTTAAGTGGGTCTTTACCATCGTGAATAATAAATTTATATTATTTATTTAATTATTTGAGATAAATTATTATATTTATTAATAATATTAATTTTTTATTAGAATTTCATATATAATTAAACAATCAATTAGGTTTAAGTCTGGTGTTTTCACCATATTCATTTTATGTGTCACCAACAATTTTGGATGGTTGACTTAGTCAAATTGGTAATTATATAATTATATCTAAAATAATAATCATGAAGTCAAATTTATATTTATAGATAAAATATTCTTTTAAAATGATTATTGGAATATGGTTATAAAAAACGATTCAACATTTCAATTATGGATTTGATAGACCGTATGTATGCCTTAGAAATTTTCTAATTTTATAATGATATTTATGGAAAAAAGGTATATAACATTTACACTTATTTAGTTATCATTAAATAATAAATTAAATAGTATTTAAATATGTATAATTATATATATACCTTTATTTTTATTATTTATTGAAGAAATAAAAAACATTACCATGAAGAAGAAGTAGTCCACAAGTCCATGAACAACAATTTAAATTTTTTAGTGTGTGAATAGGTAAAAAAATGATAGATTATAATTACATAAATATAATTAAATAATTAATATAATATTCATTTATTTTATATAATATATTTTTATTATATTTATGATTATTACCCTCCATACCCAATACTAGTGAGAAACACTTCACATCACATTCGGAGGTGGTAGTCTATCGTACACCAGAGAGATAATATCGTATCCCATATATTTGAAATTTAAAAATGTTTTACACGATAATATTATTTATAAGGAATAAATTTTTACTAAATATCATTAATATAATATATAAATACTATTTATAACCATATTCCCAACCATGTGTGTTGGTAATGGAAATAAGAACAATATGATTTCACAGGGTAAGAGTCTATTGTAGACAAGAATGATGATTTCATAACACATCTGATGGATGTGTGATTTTATATATGTCTTAAAATTAACATAACCTAATATAATTATATATAGTATAATTATTTTATTATGTAGTCATGGTTTTTGATGAATTTAAGTTGGGGAGAAGGAAAAAAATACACGTTGAAGAACGTTTACTCTTTTTCAGGTAACTCCATTTTGTTTGCACCAATGGACTTTTATGGCTGGATTTATTTCCAGATTGAGGATTATAATATGCGATAAATGATGTTGTGAATTAATATTGGTATTTTTTATCAATATTTCAACAGAGGTTTGAATAATTTATTGGAGTGAGTTCCCTTTATTTGTGGTGGAGGAGTGGCATTATTGTAAATAAAAAACAAATAAACACTATTGGGAGGTCTCCCTTACATCATGTGCCCTAAATAATAATAAATATTCAATAAAATATTTTATTTTATTTTGAATATTTACATTAAAAAGCATTTTCATATGATTTGTGTCATTTTAACCGCTAATATGTTATTATTAACCACTACATAAACAAGTTTTTACCATAATCACAATAATTAATTTCAATTGATTTCACAAATATTTTTAGTAAAAAACTATGGCTATGATAATAAAAATTATAAGTTATTTTACATCCAAATTTGTAATTCATATTCCAAATTCAACTCACATAAGGGTAAAAATTAATTTTAATATTAATCTCACAGTTGCAGTGAGACAACATGTTTTCAGGAAGAGTCTTTTTTGGAAAAAGATAATTATATATTATCTCTATGATTTATAATAATGATTTTATGAAATAAAATTAATATCAAATTATATATATACTATAATTTTATTTCTAAAAATTCCCAATTATGTATTATTTTAATTAATTTAAAAGTGTAAACATTATACATTTTAAAACTATTTTTAGAAAAAACAAGCATTAAATTGAAAAAAAGATTATATTAAAAAATATATAATGTTGAGTCATAATTAATTATGATGATTAAATATATCATAATAAATTATTAAGTTACTTGAATTTATATTCAATAAAATTTGGGACTCATAAATTACTTATATAAATAAATGAAATGATTTTTTTTATAAAAACCAGTATTTTTCACTATTTGCATAGAAATCCATATTTTCAAAAAATCATAAAATTTCAGTAAAAGTAAATTTTGAATATTTTTAATTCAAACATTATTCATTTTTTAAAATTAAAATTTTAAAATTTATTAATTATTCATTTAAATAAAAACTTTTAAACAGTGTGGATAATTAATAAAATTACATGATAGATTAAAAAATAATTAATATTTTTATAACTAATTAAATTATCTAATTCATGTTGATAAATATGAAAATGATTTATTTATTCATTCACTAGGTAGTTACAACCCCCCCCCCCCCCCGTATATAAATAACATCCTCACATTTTCATTCACATATTAAATAATTGGTGATATTATTCCCCCATAGCATATTAAGACACACATGTTGCCTCTTTAACCATGTGGTTTTTTCATAAAGCAGTAACCTAATTAATCACCTTATTATGAAACACATTCTCACTATAGTCAATAACATGAACTAGATATTCCACATAAGAAATATTCTCTTCCAATTGAACTACATTAAGGATCAAAACATGAGATGAATCTCATACATATTTCATTAACATTGAGACATGAAATTCATTGTGTATATGAGATAAAATCACAGGTAATGATACTCAATAGAAAAATGGTCCAAATTTATCCAATATTTCGTATGGTCAAATGAACCATGTACTCAAATTCTCTTCATACTAATATGAATCATAATTTTAAATGGATATTTTTTTTAAATGTGATAATATACCTTAAAGAAAGGATATTTTATATGGATATCTACATCACTTTTCTACCTCCACTGATCTATCCTTATGTGATTCTTAATACACTGCACCTTCATATATATTTTCTATACCAAATCTAGTACCTACATCTAAATTTTCCTGAATTTAGCCAAAACAATTGGTAAATAATACGACATTCTTTATAATTCTTCAAATTTCACTTCTATATTCTAGAATGAAAAATGTTGATTTAATATAACATAATATAAGAGTGATGTAGATTCCAACTTACCCTATATTACATTAACAAACAACAAATAATATCTTCCATTATTTGAAATGAATTCTTACACTATATATCTGATTGAAAATAAAAATACATAAAAAACTTAATTTAGTACCCAATGACTTCTATTGTCTTTGAAGAAATGGATATGAACATTGTATCATCGTCTAATAAAAATTATTGTTAAAATTAATGTAATACATATTACTATAGTAGATATAGTCCAGAATGATGATCTATAAAAAATGTCTATAATGGGATAGAAAACCTCCTATTTTTTAAATTGATCAACAATAACACAAATTTCATTTTTCCATGAAATATATTCCGAATTACAACCATGAAATCCCTTGATATATCCTAACATTTTCACTATGGCACTGTAAATGGTTTAAGCTTCCACTTCTGTCGCTATTGTTCTAAATTAAACTAAAAACATGCCAAACACATCATGGTAAATTATAGAGTATCTCTTTTCACACTATCCCACCTATAATAATTTTTAAATTATTTGTTCAAATTAGTACTACCCAGAGGAATAGAAAATAGATATATATGAGATTAATTTAATAACTATTACACAAATAGGGAATCGCAAGGTAATGATAGATTTTTCCATATCATAAAACACTATCTTTGTCAATATTAGAATGAAACATAATTCCCTTAATAAAATATTTTAATATTTCATTCATTGATTAATCCTCCTTTTGTTCTTTCATAATAAATAAAACAAATTCAACTGCACTGAATTCTGGTAAAAAATCGTGGATGTCCCAACATCTACAACAACTATTAATGACTCTTCAAATCAAAAAACAAAGGGTCACCTTCAGAATTTAACATGGTTAATGTAGCATAATATTTTTTACATAAAGAATCAACCACATTGTTTTCTTTCCCATTGTGATAATGAATCATTCAAACATAATATTTCACTAGTTTCAACCATATTTTATATCTAATTTTTACTTCTTTCATAGTGTGAATATATGTAAAATTTTTTGGATCAATATATATTGCACACCTTACTCCATAAAAAGGATGAATCCAATTTATTTAGGAAAAACCCATAATAGGTAATTCCACATCATGTGTAGGGTAATTTAAAAAATGGTGATTCAAATGGAATAGAGCATAAAAAATTACATGATAATTATACATTAATACACTCCCATTTCCATGGAACAAACCATCATATTAGATGAAAAATTCACAATTTCATGAATGTAGATGAAAAATTGGATCATTTCTAATCTTTTTTTCTATTCATGAAAAAAATGTCCACAAATCGAATTTTCCAAATGAAATTTTTTCCTTTTCTAGTTGAATTATTTTGTGGTATAGAAAATGAGAATATTTTCCAAAAAACATAAGGTAGTAACCAGATAATCTAGATAACTATAAATCTATGCGATTTTAATAGGTTATGTCCATTATTGAAAAAAATTTATTTCATATGGGTAAATACTTATTCCATATTATGATAAAAAAATTATATTGAATGAATTTTTTGGAACTAAAATTCAAAAATTCTAAATTTACAATATAGTTTTATTTATTTGAAGGTTTTAAATCCAAAATATTAGTGACTTTAATGTTTCTCATTATTGTTTGAATAATCCAAAATTTCATCATTAAACCAAAAAAAATTATCCACATACTCATTGAAATTTCTATTTACATGGTCCATAAATACAATGGGTTCATTAAAGAACCCAACTGGCATAAAAAAGTCAAATTTCCAATAAATTTTCTAAAAATATGGCTAAAAAGTTTCTTTTTTCCCTTTTAATTAAACTAATGGTAACCTAGAATCTAGTATACCTTTGAAAAATATAATTCATTATAGAGATTGTCAAACAATCCATCGATTTTAGTAAGATGATACTTTTCTTAATAGTGATGTAATTCAATGATCTGTAATAAATGCAAGGTCTCATTGAACCATATGATTTTTGAACAAAAACGATTGGGGAACCCCATGGTGAAGTGATTATTTAGGTGAAACTATAATATAATGACTCATGTAATTGATTATTTTAATTATTAAAGTTCCACTTGATCCATTGGATAAGGTTGTTTTCAAATAGTCATAGCATTAGCTATTAGTTAATAGTATACTCAACCTCTCTATTATGAGTAACACCAAGAAAATAATTTCCCAAAAAATCCATGTTTTCATTTACTAATGGAGCATAACTAATTTGAATAGTTTCAAAATAGAAAAAAAAAATCATGGTAAAATTAAATTAAATTTTTAATCTATTTCACAATATTTGTTTGGTTAACAATGGAATAAAAACATTGAACACAACATTCTTAGAAATATATTGTATATTAACATGAATAAATGAAATCCATTTATACCAAGAATGATATAAACAATTACTACTACGATTTTGATAATATTTTTAGGATTTAATATTCCAATGATAATAATACAAAGATTACTATAAATCATGGTTACATTAATATTTCCTCCAAGAGTATTCACCAAATGTTTTATCATACATTTATTATGTGATATTCCAAATTTAATTTAAAAGTTTATATAAATGAAATAATTTGTAGATCCATATAAAAATAGGATATTGGAATAATTTTAATACACATGTAACATACCTTCGACCACTTAAAATGAAATCCAAACATTAACTATAGTCATGTAAAATAATTTCACTACAACATTCTATTTCAAATCATGGTGATTTCCATAATATAAAACTATCTTTAGACATGAATTTTCATAATGAACATAATCATTTATACTAAAACTCCTCACTATTTTATGGCCATAAATTACACAATTAATTAACTCTTTAGGATTCCATTCCTTTCATTCATGGGCTTTGTGGCCAAAAAATTCACATAGGTAAAAACTCCCAGATCCTTCCAATCAATCCTTGAAAGGTTATTTTCCACACATTGAAAATTTTGGGTGTTTTTCTCCAGAAATATCTCTAGTTTAACTTATATTTCATGTCTCTCTGTCCTTTTCTTATTATTTTCTTCTTTGTGAAATACATATTAGAAAATTCTATCACAAATTTTTTAGCACCACAAACTACTTTTTCATGACATTTAATATCTCATTTGGCCAATAATATTCATAATATTTATTTCTATTGTTTTTAAAATATAATAAATTTACTATCATAGTATTGATAAAAATAGGGCACATGGATGGAAAATATTATGAACATTTTTTAATATGAAGCTAATAAATAATAATCCTTCTTACTCAATTCAAGAAATTATTCTCCATCTAGAGATTTAAGTCTAAAAAAAATTAGGCCATAAATCATAGATCTAAATGGAAAATAATAGGGTTTATCAAGATAAACCCTATTAGTATATAGACAAAATCCTATTAGTATATAGACTAAAATTTTATTAGTATATAGACTCTATCCTATTAGTATATAGACTAAATCCTATTAGTATATAGACTAAATTTTTTAGTCTATATACTAATAGAGATTTAAGTCTAAAAAAAATTAGGCCATAAAATCATAATTTTTTTTACTCAATTCAAGAAATTATTTTCCAAAATCACTTAACATCATCTTCATAATTATAAAAACAAACATTTGTTAACATTTTACTGATCTTAAAATCTTGTTACATCAAATATCTTCTCTAGATCATTGATTCATCCTTTGGATTCCATAGGGTGAGATGATCCACTAAATGATGTTGTATTTTGAATTTTTAAATTCTTCACAAAACAAATTATCATTTTTTATATATTGGGTTCCCCCAAGCATAAATACAACACCTCTTATTGGTTGTTTCAAATAATCAATCACTATAAAAAACTAACTAATTCTAATTCAAACTATCTTGGGATATTTATTGGGAAAGATATATTCCTATAAGTTCCTCCCCACTACATATTCCCTCTTTTATTTATCAAAATTCATTAAAAACATAAATGGTCTAGATAATGAAACATGTTAATCGTCCATTGATATAACATTTTAACTTTACTATAAGTTAAAATATTCTTAGGGAATACTATTATCATTATCCTAACCTCTAATTTTATCTCTACCAAAATTTGATAAACCCTATTAGTATATAGACTAAACAATTTTATTATCTTGAGATTTAAGTCTACATTTCATTCTATTTCAATTACTATTCTTTTTAGGTTTATAATTTATATAATTAGGCTATAAATCATACAAAAATGACTATAACATTCTATGTGGAAATATAAAATTGGTATCCATTTTTATGGTAATATAAAACTCTAAAAATAATTATTATTTTTAATTAATTGAAATTTCCATGACATTGAACTTGCCTTCTTCCATTCCATTACCCATATTTAAGTATTTATAAAATCAATTAAATAAATTTGATGAGAACATAATCTCAATAAGGGATAAAAAAATAAAGAAAGTTGTTAGTCTTGTGAAATCGGGAAAGAAATATAAATATCTTAATTATCTTTAACTTACATTGAGAATATATATTAAAAATTCCCACTTGGGAAAGAGTCATAAATTCTTCCTCAAAAAAATCATTAAAATCCATAACAATTATTTAAAAATGCATAGCAGTATCATAGATAATAACATTAATAACCCATTTTTAACCTATTTCATAAGTACCTCGAGGCTAGTTAAATCCATAGAAGATACCCTTTTGTAATTCTCCCTTTTATTTTTCGGAAAAAGTAGGTTACCGACTTCATTGTATATCTCTGGGTTCACCAATATTTTAAGCTATTACAAGATCATTCGATGCTATATGGGACACCCCATCATATAAGATATAATGTGCTCACTCTGTGTTATCTCGTTCAACCCATCACATAATTCTCATATACCATATCCTGAATTATATATTTTTAATTCTTTCACTTTTCTATTAAAAAATATTTCAAAACCCTTTTAAACTTGTAGTAATAAATACTCCTTTTGTTTAACCAACCATATTAATTTTAAAAATAACCATTTATTTTGAAAAACTATTTCAAATACTAAAATACCATATAAAATGGAATTTTTTTTATTTTATGTAAAAAATAAATCCTTCAAAGGAATAATGAAATAAAATAATGGTCACTGTGATGTAAAATTTATTATTACAATGTTTGTTAAAAATAAAATCATTGTTTTATTCTTTTTCAAACATGTTGTATATAATCTATAATAAGATTAATTTTGAAAACAATTAATAATAAAGTAAAAAAATTATTCTACAAATCATTTATATCTATATAAATTCATTTAAAACATATAAATGGAAGAGAAATAGTGTTTTAGGTAAACACATTAAATGATGTTTTCTTTAATGGATAAGTCCCTTATCACCTAGGAAACAATTGAATCATAAAATCCATTGAATGAAAAAATTTATAAAACATTAGACAACATTATAATATTGAAAATAAAATATATAAAATTTCATATAATTTTTATATACACCTTATACTATAATAAAGGTTCATAACACCAGGATATGCTTCAACGATTGAAGATTTAGACTAATCCTTTTACCATGAGTTTGATTAATAATTTGTATCACTATATTCATGAATAGTTAACATATGAAACATATTTATATACTTTAATATCTTCTTAAATTTTATTACTACATTTGTTCACTTATTATTATTTTATATAAAATTATATAATCAATTAGTTTTAAGTTGGGTTTTTTGGCCATATTCAGTTTATGTATCAAATCAACATTGGTAGGTCAACTATAGTGAAAGGATCATTATATAGAAATAAAAAGAATAATTATACTAAAATAATAATCATATATATATATATAAAGTATTATCTAAAAACAACTATTGGATGATTTTTATGAAAAATGATCCAACAATACAATCATGGAACGGTTGGTCATACGTATGCATTAGTGACATTAGGATTTTACAATGATCATTATGTAATGAAAGTATATAACATTTGTTTTTAATGAACCATCATTATATCAATATTTCATTATTATATAATTATATATAATTATATGTCATTCTTGTTATTTGGTAGTGAAAAAAATAATCCCATCTCCTAAAGGAGGCAATAGTCTACAAATCCATGAACGACGATATCGCTTTTTTATGCAGTGAAATGATAAGAATAAAATGGTATATTATTTTTCAAAAAATATAATTTTGTAAATAGTATCATAATTCTTCTCTTTGTATCATATATATTCATTATAATTTCTCTTATTACCATACATGAAACACATTATTTAGAAACACATAACAGCTTTTAATGAGGTGGTAGTCCACCATACACATGAGTGACATTATATTATCCCCATATAGAAAGATTGTGTTTACACTTATATATGAGGGATGGGTTTTTTCAATATGTTTAATTGTTATGGGGTTTCGATGTCTTATATATAAATTTTCATCGACCTAACTGTTATTAAATATTTTCATAGAAACTCGTAGTAGTTCCAATATAAATAGTGGGGTACAAACATTTTTTTTCTAAGGTAGACAGTTAGTTGGGATTTCGTAGACAATGACTCTTTATAACACATATTGTTTAATATTATGTGATGACATGATCATCATACCCTTTCGGTGGAAATTTATTAATAATATAGTACCCCCTTATAAATTTATGTTATTTGGGTGATTCACTTTCTAATCCATATACAGGACAAGTTACCCAAAAATACGATAATAGGTGAAATATATTTATATAAAATGGGGGGTTCTTTATGGTGAATACAAATGTATGTATCAGATTTTATCCAACCATTTTCAATTTTTGGGTAGCTTATAATATGTTCAAACTGTATAACTAGTCACTCAGATGTTTGTTTTTATCCATAGTGGCTATTAATATTTTGAATATGGGATTGAGCTATTATTAGGCGTCCTATATATCATGTTTTATAACATAAATAGAAAAACATATAGTTAATTGAAACCCATGCAGTTTAACATAATATAGTATAGAAATTATGTGGGAACATTGATACCATGTATTGAGTTATATCCTGAAATTGGTGTCATACATATATTAGTTACAGTAGGAATCATAGTGAACAAAGTCCATTTGACTTCTCAATATGTTAGTAGATTAAGAGGGATGTCCTAACCATGGGAGAGATTGGATCCCCATGGTTGGAATTTTAATCACATGTTGTGACTTACACTAAAGAGGATCCCCAATTTTGCTCATACATTAGTAAGGAATCCAATATATACTAGTTATGGAGAGAATCAAAATCATCGTAGTTCATTGAGTCAGAGATTACAAACATATGCAACCCTTATATGTGGTATATCTCATATAATCTTTCTGATTGGGGATTATACATTAAGGACTCCCTTACACAAGGTACATATCGTATTATGTTATTGACCACAGATTACACTATGAGGTTACCCTTTTTTATACAATGGACAATGTTTTCATGTCATGGGATACCCATTTGACCTTTCTAGATTGTCGTCCTGATATAATATTATTTTCTACTCAACATTTTTTGGTTTTCTTCATGACATTTCCGAGGATGTCTTTGAAAAATTTTCAATAAAAATTGCATTACCTAGTTGAATTGTCTAAGGAACATCACTTAATCAGGACGGAATGTATGATTGTCATCACATGACAACATCTAAATTGTGTATATGAAATCACAAGACATGAATGGTTGATAATGAGAGACATTTCATGATCATGGTTGAGATGCTTGGAGTGCATTACATGATCGTGTTAACCTCTTCTAAATTCATCGTGAAAACTAGTTAACATGCTTGGAGTAAATTTTTTGAGTAAATGTAATATGTCTCAAAGGGTACCTCATGTCTTTGATGACTTTTTTCGGTGTCATTGTGAATGTAATATGGTATGTCCAATAGAAATCACAAGAGCATGCTATCATACCCAATGGAGATCATGATATTGGGATGTCTTTTTCGTTGACAATACCAATAGGGTGTCGGGTGATCTAGCAGGCTAGTTATAAATTCATTGTGAGAGCAGTTTGATATAACATGGGGTTTCCATGAGACTTAGATTACATGTAATGGTGTCATATTTTGATCTAGGTGACAGGTCTAGAGGATATCTCATGGTCAGGATAGTTTCCCTATTGGAGTTTTCAATAAATTTTCATGCATGCATGAGGGAGGCACTATGTGACTTTATCTAACATGTTCAAGGGACTCCGCATGATTTAAAGAGTGTACCAAAGGATATAAATTTAATCTTGGTGACATGTCTTAATGTTATCATATGACCTAGGTGGTTCTTATGAAGTGTTTGAGGATCAATATGTATGCGGTATTCATAAGTCTCTTTCCATTTGTATTCATTCAAGACATTAATTTCATATTCTGAATATTTGTTCAATTTTAGCTTTTTTAAGTATCGTGTGAGTGAGTAAATAGATTGTATGTCCTTAACATTACCCACATGAGGTCCTTCATGTGATATATGGGTCATCATATGATGTTCATGTCCATGCTGCATCATCACCCCGATTGTTTTATTAGATTTTATCTTATAGAGAGTATTTATGGTAATGCGATCATTTTATATCAAAAGTATTCTATCATTCTACTGTGTATCCATGTGAAAATCTAAGGATGGATTTTTGGATTCCAAGTGGGATATTTATAGTCCATTCTACCCCAATTATTCACCACTTTTTGTGGTGTGTATCACACAAATCCCAAATGGAGTTAGTGTATAACTTTTATGTAAATTATTATTCATAGGTCTTTCAGTAGGCCATTCCTATGCCATCACATGATTTTTAGGAACTAAAAGACCCCCGGATCAACATAACATTTATTGGAATAATCAAAATAAATAAGGTCTTGTTTAATAATGAAATCCTAATAAGGGAATTTCATATTATCAAACCAACATGTTTAAGGGACTTCAAGAGATTAAAATACATTTTTAAATGATTTATCATGATGTTAGTTTACTTTTTTGGAGATTCTTTGAGATGATTTTTGGATATTTAGTTGGTCATTCATGATATTATGTTGTCATGACAAAGGGATTGTGTGAGGTCTTGTGGAGTGTATGATCATGTCACCGAAATTTTATGACAAAAAAATTATCATACCTTTAAGGTTTGATTTCATTTATTTACTTTAAACAGAATAGGGATATTAAATTATTTCATGGTTATTTTTAATGAATATCACTATTCCCATTAGTGATGCATTTCACGACCAATAGAAGGGTATTGTGATCATATGAATGAATTTTCTAGAAATATCATTTTTCCGTTATATGTCCTAAGGGGGCACACCAAAATTATTTAACATGTATGAAACCATTCACATGGAAAGGGTGACATGTCAATATAGTCCTCTTGTGCCTTATGAATCATTTGGGTCTATCACATGATTTTTTGGACAATATGAGTTTCCCTCATTTTTTTACCATTAATTCCCTATTTATTTTTCAATGAATATGTATCTCCCAATATTTATTTTGTGTTAATTAGGAAAATAATTCACCTCATAAATTATGTTTCACATGAGTTTTATGATATAAAGTGCCTCGTACCATTTTGATATTTTTCTCCAATCTTCCATGGATTCTTGGATGGGTTTTTAGAATCCTACTCCTTGAAAATTTTTGTTACTTGGAAGTGATCGTTTGGAATACCATGCCATATCACCGATTGATTAGGACACCATAGAAAAAGAATATAGACCAATAAAATGGATTTTCAGGCCTGGTATCATGATCCATTTAGACTATTTTCATCTCAGGGGACCATGTTGAGTTCTTGTGTGCCTGAGTCTTCTAAGGATTCACTTGGTTAGGTAGTTTCCTATATTTTTATGCAGTACCTGAGATCGTTTAGATAAAATTGATTTTAAAATCCAATATTCAATATAAAATTACTGAATAAATAATGATATTTGCATCAATCTGCAAGAATTTTATGTATTTCTGTTGAAACTTTTCATTTTAGTCTTTGGGATATCCATCAACAGGGTAGATACCCCATCCCAGAGTGATGAACGACGAATTCCTTAATTTTGTAGATATTGGGAATGACCCTTTATAAAGTGAATTATTAGAATGGGTAATGATCATTATTATAAAGATAAATTTACGAAATTAGATGACTATTTGATCACATATTTCATTAAAATATTGGATACCAGTTTTTTTGTCACATTGGAGCTAGGATAACTGTAATACCCCCATTAGGGCCCTTCTTGGATGGTTTGTGATAGTCTCTATTCATATTGGGCCATTTTGGGAACTGAGTATCATAATTCCTAAGGATACTGTGTGATTTAATAGAGCTATTAAAGTCACAGGTTGGTGGGATTCATTTCCATGTACCTAATTTTATAAATCTTCATAGTTTTGGATGCCAAATCTAGAATCTAGGTCAATACAGTAGTGATAGAAATGCGAATAATAGTTGGAGAACACCATAATCTGTTATTTCCAAACCTTACTTGAATTTTCAACCTCTTGGATCACATTAAGTAGGGATTCACCCTATATAGGATCAATGGTACTTTTATATTCTTATTTTTTCATATATGGGGAATTTAAATTTCTATAAAAACTTTGGTACCACTAGGATCTGGTATTATGTATGTCAGCCAAGGTTTCTAAATATATTCAGGGTTAAGGCCATGTCAGTAGACCCGATCGAGCTTGTCGATGAGATACGTTTTTCCAATAACTTCAATATCCCCCATTATCCTAAAATGACTAGTCTAATCATTGATAATACTAGTGTATCCATTAATTAATTGTTGTACAAGATCTCTCTTTAGGGAAGGGTTCTTCCAGCTAGGGTGGAAGAACTGATCATCGAATGACATATACACCTTTTTAGTATTCTCATCAGTTCGGATATACCCAAAGGGTATCCCCTCCTCATTCAGATGACGTGAAAAGAGAGGGACACCCCAGGATCATCTGCTAGTTTTGGATCATGTAGGAATATATAGATACTAATACTAAGATCATTCACCCTTCGGTCGTGGATCTTGCATTCCATGATCATGATTATTCTTAAGAATGGGTAGCAGCCTTCCTTGATGGTGTTCTATGTAGATTGGTTCATTATGTTAAAAATTAAATATCCTCACCAAACAATTATTTTATTATAATTATCTTATTGATTAAGGACATAGGTCAAGAATTATGGAAGCTCCCTTTCCAGAAGATGACCATCACGATTGCGAGATAGAATCTATCAATGAAATTATCCATCAATCACAAACTACAGGAGATGCCTCTATAGAGGGAAGAAAATACGATACATAAATATGTTATTCCTCAGTATACATAAAATATAAAAAATGGTTAATGATGATCTGGTATAAAATTCAAAATATGATAAATAAGACACCTATGAGAACATTAAATTACCACAAAGAATGGATTTTTCATCTATTTAATGCATTAGGGGTGGATGATTTTGGTCACCACCAACTATATGAATGAATGAGAAAAATGATCATGACTCAATAGGATGTAGAACATAATGAATGGTTATCTCACATTCTTGATGATGAGACTCCCCTTCTCAAACAAATGTATGATGCATATGAGTTATTTTATAATAGTCTACAGTTTATATTTAATTTGAATGCATAGATGGTTGCTTGGAAAATGATGATATAGAGATATTATGAAATAATAGCATGATTAATGTTTTTCCTCTTAGAAACATCACCCTAAATGGAAACTACTCAAAAAAGAGTTTAGTATTTCACTACATTAGTCAAGACTCTATGTCCTGTGGATAAAGAAAAGGAGGTGGGGTGAGTGGCGCTTCAACATTCAATTGATGGTTGTCTTAGAAAACAAGAAAAATTGGCCCGATCATCGGATCAAATAATATTATATCTATATCATTGATATTAATTCTATTTATATGAGATTATAGGAGGACACCAAAATGTATATATTCTTCTAATTATGCACTACCAATGAATTAATTTTTTAATCCTTCCTTGTTATTGTTGACACTCTGCTCTGTTAAAGAGTATAAAAAATGACAAAGGGAAATACCATTGAATGAAAATGGGAAAATACATGATAAAATCAAGGTTTACAAAGAGATGAGTTTTGTGTCACCATAGTTAGTCCAAAAGGGCATCTGCACAAAGCCTACACGCGGCACCAAACTCCTTTCACCCAATGTCCTATTTGTTCCTATAAAAATAACCTTGGTGTTATCATTTATACATATGAATTTTCCCAAAGATAAATATTTCATATGGTCTCCCAAATACTTCTCCACAGTATTCCAAAACATTCTAGGTAGTTATAAAAATCTGTGAGCGTAGGATTTAAGGGAGGATCATTGGACTTAAGTCCATTTAGTTTTTGAAAACCATAACACGTTCCTGACTAAAGTGTACAACCTCTACCAATCAAAAATACATGCATGTCTCCTACTACATTCCTAGGTACAGGAGTGACCCACTTCTAGGAAGACCTATGAATACTCTGGAAGGCTTGATTCAAGCCCCGCCCAAGTATTTCGATATAGTTTGTTCATCGCTTAAGTAAATATCAGGTCTCCCATGTCTACTTATGCGCCCATAATTGTGTATTGTTACCTACTTGAGCCCCCCTATTTGATTCTCTTACTCTCTATATTCTATAATCCATCAAGCCATCCTCAAAGCCATTCATGTCACATATTCTTCTTCATTATCTCCCCTATCTAAAATGGATTCGGTTGAGACCTCCACTAAAACCTCACTACATATCAAACATTTGGGAAAGACACATTAGTGTGTCTCTTATTTGGGTTTGTATATCCCCAGTTATAGGTTTCCCACATTTTTTTTAGAAGGGTGATAGGATTTATGGAGTGTCTGTGAGTTTTTATATCCACAGTCCCATAGACCTTTCTCCCAGAAACTCTGATGGGATGTTCCCAGTTTGGAGGAGGTTTGGGTCCCGCTCTCTCCCTTCTCAAGGAGATGACCTAGAGCCTCATGTATCTGGTTGGGAAGGTAAATTTCACACATGCTTTGCTTCCTTTTGAAAAAATGGGAAGTCTCCCTCCCCTAATGGAATCACGTTTAGGGAATTGATCCTTGTGTAAGCCAATATCTTTTCTTGAACGAGGAAGAAACATTGATCATCCTCTATTATTCAGTGCTAAAGACTAGACGGGAGATGGGAAAATGTACGTTCATTACCTTTTCCCTCTCTTGTTGAGCTTTGTCACCACGAGAAACCTTCTTGGTGTAATCCCCTAACCTGCATCCCTTCATCCTTTAATTGGACCCTTTGTATAATGTAAAGTAAATAGAGGGAAGTCTTGTCACCTAACCCTCTTCTCGGGTCAACTCATTCCTCATCCACTCTCGTTGCTATAGGTGCTCCCTCTTCCACCAGCGAAGGAGGAAAAGTGTGAAGTGTCATTGTTGAATCTTTCACATCCTCTTGTTTCTCACACCAAGCATAACTCACATGGTCTAAGAGATTTGTAATTAATACTACATTTACAAAAACACTCACTGAATGGAACTAAGAGAACATTAATTCTTTTTCAAAAAAATATACGTAAAAAGCCTTTTAGGGACCGAGATCAGTAGATATCCTCGTCAAGAGTCCATCCCAAATTCACTTAATATGGGAATTATCCTTAGGAATACGTCCAAATAATACCCCCCAAATCAACAATGAATACTTTTTAGAAAATAATCCCAAACTCACTCATTTCTCTCAAAGGACTACACTCTCATATGAGACTAATTGATCTAGATGGGTTTGATTCCCATCCACATGGGATACGTAGGAAGCCTTTACGAGGTTCAAACCAACATTTCAAAATCAATCATGTTCTAATTGGGACATATTCCCTAATAGGGTCTAATATAACTGGAAACCCATATCATTTCCATGTTCATTGGGTTATTTTTGCATAATTCCCACACAGAAAATCGGCTAAGAACATTCATATTGGAGGACTTTATCACATGAGCTTAAAAGGTATGATGTGTCCCATTAAGTGGAACCGAACTATGAGGGTTATGATTCTATTTACAAGGATATATAAGAATCTCATTTTTTGATTATGATTCCAATAAAAAAACAAGCCATCATCTCCCTGGAAGAAAATAAATTATATATTTCCCCACACTGTGGCCTAAAAACCGGTAACCACATAATGATGACTAAAATAATCTGGAAATAATATATTAGAGGATACCATTGATGGAGAACCTCAAATACATAGAGATATATCCATTAGTGAAGAAACGTTAATTCATACTAATGATTATAAATTGTAAACATGTCAACAAGTGATTGTACATTCCAAGGGACCTTTTTTCAGGCTTGGTAATTTAATAAGGGCTCATGAAAAAAATATTAAATATAAAAAGACAGTCTCAGCTCAGAGAATAATCCCCTCCAAAAGGGTAGATGAGTCTGATCTCTAGTCCTCTCCACCAATGTATGTTCTTATGTATCATAATGTTTTAATGTAATGAACACATGCCTTTGAAAAACATGTCCCCTTTTGATATATAACTATTGGAATATTCTATTTAGATGAATAAATACAATGCAAACTTCTTGGAAGCATTAATTCGTAAAACTACGACACACGATTCAAGGACCTACGATACAAAAAATGGAGACCCGAATGAGAATCCCTAACCAGGTTAATAATGTTACCCACTTGTTATATCCTATTGATTGATAAAGGAAGGCTAGACAAAGGAATTAATCACACATGTATCCATATAAAATATTTTAATTTAATGGAGTTTGTTGATGTTTTTTATGTTTTTTCTCAGAACACTCTTCCCTCTAATATGGATTTCTCCAAGTCATCATCTGTGAATTTCCTGACCGATGTTCAAGATGGATCCTCATCCATAGGAAGAATGTTATCACATTAGTAGTGTCTTCAATGAAATGTCTCTAATGTGCAGGTAAGGTAATATCATTAGCACAGTACAATTCTGACTTTGCAGGCTGCTCGACAATCCCTCCAGGTTAATAACAATCCCCAATTGTCTGAACAATAATGATTGATGACCAAGAAGTAGATGGTTCCAACCGTTGTCTTCAACCATTTTGGTTTCTTATCCCTATTACGCAATAACTAGTACCTCTTATACTATAGGTAGGAGGATCAAGTGGTCACTCAGGGCCTCAATTCAAGGAATCAAGGATCCTTTCTGAGGCCTCCCACAAACAATTTCCACTAGCAGAATCATGTAGTAGTGAACCACCAACATGATGGGAGTGTTAGCTCTGTACGTGCAGCCCAGGCCTCTCACACACGGGAATACAAGATGAACCATGGGAGACAATTTATGGTCAACATGGAGCAGGTTCTTACATATTCACCCTCCAGATAAGTCAATCAATGTAACTTGATGGCAGACAATTAGTGGTAACAATAGCCCATTAATCCTAATTTTTTAATCCAGTAGACTCATCTGGAAGAAACCCACCAATACCACCAGATAAACAGGGAGGAGTTCTATGAACATGCACATACACCTATTTATAAATTATCTTCAAGTAAGTAGGAACATCAAACAACATTTAAAGTAGAATTCCAATCCAATGTGTTGAAAAATGGTAAACAAGAACAGACACCTATTTACAATCACCAATTCTGTCAGTAGTCTTGTCTGCCTGTTTTGAAGTAATTATGTCAACCATACATGACATAAAAAACCGGAATATATATACACCTTCTAGTGTTCATCAAGTTCACCAACAGTCTCATTTTTCAGCACTTAGAGAAGTGAGTCGAAAAGCACCAATGATAAATCTGGCATAGACCCAACTCTCTGCCCCCATGCATGAGTAATGTTAATACCCGTTGACAATAAAAGGAGGGAAAGAGCATGAAAATATAAATAATTAAAATATAGAATGGATGTATATTCCTGTTCAGGCCACTGCATTTTCCAAACATATCATATCAATGGTGAAAGTACAGATGCAAATCTCATTCCATATTCTGGAAGCATGCCAGGATACAATAATAATTACTTCTTTAGTACTAGGGGAATAGACACACAAATCTATCCCCACACATGGGATAACACATAATCATGCCATCCCAAAGTGGATACACATCTCTATTCCTGTCCAGTAGGGTCATGTGGATTACTCCCCCATATCTTACAGATAACATGATCTGGAACATACACCCCTCCCAATTGGAGATAATCAGTCCACTCCAGTAACCAATCCAAAGCAGGAAAATACACCTGCACATGATAACACCTTCTCCTATAAAGTGGCACCGACTATGTGTAACAAAACATATAAGAATAATTATCACCTAACATGGTTGTAAAATCAAGATTCAAATAGCAATTTGACTCCTCTTAATACAGGAGTTTTGGAAGCCCCTAGACATTTATCTATTATAGCTCATGATCCTATAATCTCAATACCAAATTAATGCAGTGGTTACAGTAATTATGAAGTTCTTCACCAGAAACTACATAATTAAGTCTTTATTCAAGAAAATTTGGTCAATGTAGAGCACTTATATATGAATTAGAGCCATGACAACCCTCTATGTGGCCAGAATACTATGGTGTAAGAGAATTCATCCCATACTGTAATCCACCATTGTGATCATTCCTATTATGGAATTCAATGTGAATGTAATCTAAAAAGTAGTATTTCTTGTTGTCACAATAGATCTATAATTGATAATGTATTAATTATAAATCCATCCTATCTCGAGGCACTTGCAAACACGAGGCCAGTCATGACTGATACCTTGTCATTTATGGGTGATATGTTTTATAAACAAGAAAAAATCAGAATGGAACAATCATTATCTGAAACTCATTTGGGTCATTTTTTTGTTCAAATATAGAGTATCCACTTTTGTCAGAAAAGGGGGACAAATCTCTAGTGATATATGATGAAGATTTGATAATCATGAGAAAACAATTGGCTAAGGATAAATACAGTTATGTTTTGGACTTTGGAAAATTCTCAGTATAACATTCAATAATTTATAGTACAATATTTTATTCATGATATCCACCTCAATTTATGGAAGACACTTTTTCATTTGAAAACCAAAGAATTACCATATGATGAATATCATAATTATGTGAATTCAATGTAAGGGTTTCAATGCTAAATTTACTTGGCATTTCTCTAAGTTTCCAGATATCCAAAGACTAAAAAATAGTAGAGAACTCTTCAGCATGAATGCCTCAATGCTATAAAAAGGCTATGCCAGTTAATTTATGATTCCATGTCTGGTGTTCATATAATAGGATGGAGTGATCAGGAAGTATTGCATTTCACTGCACTCCCAAATCAACAATGTCCATAACATTTGATTTCATGCTATGTTATTTCCCATGGTTTTCTACAATCAAAAAATTTTGTATGTCATTAAATGTATGCTCAGGAAATGGCCTCAACAAACTCTCATCAGAGTTAGGCCCAAAGGAAATAATTTTTTCAGTTACATTTACATCTAGAATCTAAGAATCTGAAGTAGGCATCCTGTTTAGAGGATTTCAGCCTTCAATGAATTGAAATTTCTGAAATATCACAATAATACTTTGAAATAGGTGGTTTCAGTTGTTGTCGGATGATGCACCCAACTAATGTCTAAAACAAAATTTAGAAAATCAAGAGGCCAGTTCCATATATTTCATCCATAGACGTTCAAGAATCACCCCATGTTGCATGTCTTGGGGCTCAGTTAATTCAACCTTCAAATTCATCATAAAAAGTACAAATGTTTGAAGAATAAGAATAGGAATAGCCTAAACCTGTAGGGATAGAGGATTTTTCACATCTACAATTCCCTCCTCCGCAGAAGTTAGTTTTCTCCCAATCATGGATGAAGACACAGAGAAAGAAGAGAACTAAATTATTCGAGGATTCCATTTGAATTACTGTCCACCAGACAGTTCCTTGGAATTCATCATACAAGGGAACAAAGTCTCATAGAAGATAAAAATAGTAACAATCTAATAATGATATTTTCAGAATGACATCAATGAATTGTGTATTATTAAATGTCATTAAAACTGTTGCAAAAGATCCTATAAAAATGAGTCTAGTTTGTGGGAATTAGAAGTTGAAGTTATTGTTCATATTATGGTTAAAACTATCTAAAATAAAGAAGGTGTACATAATAGAAATCAGAGGCTTTCCTAGAATCTTGGTATGACTTCAAATAACCAACTCCCACCCCTTTGAAAGGCATCTGACAAGGGTAAAGGTAAAATTCAGATTATGTCTAACTTTTCCACCATAGAAGTTCAATATAATTCGTTTAAAGAAATATTTTCACAACAGGAAGTGTAAATGAAGGAGTTGAGAGGACATAATACAGAGTTATTCGATGCAACATTTATGATAAATGTACTTCCTAGGAAGTTCATCAACTTGCACATCCTAAAGAAGCTCCACATCAAAGAGAATTTTTAGAAACTATAGATGCGGATAATGAATTCCCTCTATAGGGTACACAACCAAGGAAATATCAGACACATCCTATTAAGCCTGTTCACATTGGTTATCAATAAAAAATACCAGCACCATCGGTAGTGGTTTTTTCGGTCATTGAAATAGATCATGCTCCAGTTGTTATACTTATAAATGGGACATCTCAACCTAATATTACCCAAATTATTATGAACACAATTGAGGCATTTCCAACACTATTTTAATCTATGGAGGAATGATGTCCACTAGTTCAGCCAGAAAAGAAAGCGTACCCAGAATTAGTGGACCTGATTCCTCCCCTCACCATTTTTTGTGAATACTATGTTTCCTATTTTTAATCATTTAGGAGATCCAGAACAATAATTGACACATTAGGTTTCTCATTGTGATCTCATAATGGGAAATCCTCAATAACAAGAATAAGTAAATCATAGGTGTTTTGTGTAGTAACAATAGGGACCATCTTTTGTATGGTATACAATTTTACAATCTCGGTCAATTACTCGATGGAAAGATCTCCTTCAGAAATTCCTTCTACAATTATTCTCAATGCTACCGAAGACAACAGTTTTTTATCGTTCCAATTGTATATAGAGGAAGAGTAAATGAGATACATATTTCATTGCACAATGGAATGGATTAACATTTTCCTTAAGTCTGAAACTCTCTCGTGAAGAGTAGTTTCCAGTTTGTGTGTAAAATTTGTGTGATGAGTTATGTACACCACTGATCCCTGTAAAATACATAGTAGAGTTTAGAGACCATACTTGAATTTTGTAATAGATAAAAGATTATATTATTTAAACTAAGGCTAAAAATTATGTAATTCTATTATTTATGGGAAAGAGAATAGGGAAAGTAGAGGCATCTACCATTACACTCAAGAAAGAACATGTACCTGATTTCACTTCAAAACCATCATCCTATAGAAGGGATCCACCTCCATAGCATCAATATAAAGGACCAAGTCGCCAAGATGATCAATGATTTCAATGGTAGAAACAGTTTGAGGAATTAAAAATCTATTTTCATTCTTTATATAATGAAAAGGTTCATATTTACTTAATCTGAACTCCAGAGAACAATTTTTTTCAGTTTCCAAGGATAGAAAAACAAAACAAATAAGGTGATAAATATCTTATAAATTTTTGTCTATTTCACAAGATGCAGAGGCATCCCATTCAGGAGTGTTTTTTTTCATTGACCTTCTACAAAAAATGGTAGAATCTAGGAAAGTGAAACTGAAAAGTTTTAATCTCATGTAGCATGTGTAACTACTACAGATCCAGAGGAAGAAGGTGAATGGTAGGAAGTCAAATTAATAATTTTCTGAAGTATTATGATTCTATAATTAGGAAAACAATCAGCCAATATCATGACATTTAATTAACACCCTTGAAAAACCCAATTGTGCCTTCTTTCACTATAGTCATAGAAAAACCACATTTATCAAAATATCAATCCTCAAAGGGGATAAGTGATCATAAAGATAAATAGAAATCAGAAGAATACAAGCTTGTGTCAAGGCCAATTTATTCCATGACCCTGGAAATTTTCATGCTATCTACATCAAAAGTACGGGAACTACCTGCCAAATTGAACAACCATAACTAACATTTCTGGAAAAATATTCATCATATGATGAATTTATCATCGGTTTTGTCAATGTTATTCACTTAACGAATCCTATTTACATTGATGATTCTGATTATAATGGGATTAAATTCTTTATACCTAATCAGGGAACTAGAGGAAGAGGCCAACATCAAGGATACAATTGAAGATGTGGGAATTTTAGAAACAACCATTTTAACCCTACCACTACTCAAACCATATATGAAAGAGAAACTTTTGGAATATCCCTTCAGCGGGCTCAACAAGAACAAGGAGTTTCTTCCATGAAAGACAGGTTTGGTTCTGATATGATTATTTTGTAGGACATTTTAGAAGTCATACCATCTTCCTCCCAATTGGTAGATTGTCCTAATATACCAAATCTAGATGTATTTCTAGCTTTTTTTCAACACAAGATACATCTACATTAGAATCATGAACTTCTAAGACACTGAAAAAATAGTATTTCCATACTGGGTAATTCATACCTATGGATCTAAAGTAAAATGTTTTTAAATAAATAGACCATGTGCCATCCATGTTATCAATTATTTATTCCTTGAATCTATCAATATATCTTAGAGAATTAATTATTGAGGTTTTTTCAAGTCCTTGAGAGTTTGAATCTTAATTTACTGCTACTGAGTATTATCATATGGAGAATAATCCTGAAAAATGTCATGTAGTCAAATCATTTATAGATAAAGATGAAGATGATATTGTACATGTATATATCAGAGCCTTGTATTTATCTAGAAAGGTAATGATATAGACATATGAAGAGCCTTCATTGATAACAGCTCTGGAGTCAGCCTCATTCTTGTTTATACACTTCATCGATTGGGCCTGACATAATTTGAATTATCTCGTACGACTGTAATGTTACAAGGATATGAAATGATTGAGATATAACATATGGGAAATATTACACTCATAACTTAATTTTGAGATCTTGTTACTAATTATGATTTCAGGGTTGTTCTTTAGGACATAACCTTCAACATTCTTCATGGAAGACCTTGGTTGCATCAATATGTAGCCATAAACTTTTCATACCAAAAATGTCTTAAATATTTTTTTGATGTCTAAATCATAACATTGTATGGTGACAACGGTCCCTTCAAAATGTGACAATCTAAATACATTTAGGAAGAGTTTTATCACACAAAAGGAATGTGATTCATGACAAAAGAGGTAACTAGAGTAATTTCTCCAAATGGTTTGGAAAACATTCCGGCAAATCCATTCATACATATGAGTATATATTATGTGCTACCCGTCAATCAAGTTGAAATGGTAAAACCAAATATAGGCACTCATCTAGTGACTTCCATAATGTCTAATGAAGTAATTGGTCCAGAAAACATGGGATAAAGTATTGATTCACCAAGGAGTGATGGAAGCTTAAATGTATATGTCTTCCATTCATCCACAGAACTTCATCATACCTTTACATTTTCAATCAGAGTATAATAAATTGTTCCAATTTTAGAGGAAGAAAATGATATTGATTCCCAATATATCATCTCCTCTCTACTACCTCATTACGACCCTACAACATCAATAATGTTAGATATGGTATCAGCATCTTTAGGATGTTCAAATACTGAATTCTCTCTAAACATTAGAATTTTTTTCTCATCATCTACTATGAAAGTAAAAATAGAAGAGGTAACACGTAATGAAGAGGACAAGGAAGATCTCTAGGATGCTCCTCCCTAATTTGAGTAAGGTGTCTGTTTCACAGTGGATGAGCTCAGAGAAATAATTTTGGGTATAGAAGAAGATCCACACCCCACACTGATTAGGGAATCCATGAATTTTGAAGAGAAAGAGGAGTATAATTAATTTCTAAGGAAACATAAAGATGTATTCTCTTGTAATTATAATGAAATTCTAGGCCATAATCCTGATGTAGCCACCGATCATTTGGATTTTCCGAATGAACATCGAGGATTAAAGTAGGTAGTAAGAATAACACACCCAACTCATGCCTCAAAAATTGTGGCTAATGTTTATATGTTTAAAAGGATAACATTGTAAGGGAATATCAATATCCCAAATGGCTAGCTAAAATTGTCCCCACTGAAAAAGAAGAATGGAAAAATAAGGTTTTTCATTGATTTTAGAGATATTAACTGTCATTTTCCTAAAGATGATTTTCTAGATCTGATTATAGAAAATTTGTTTGATGCAATAGCTGGATATGAAGATATTTCATCATGGATGGCTACACTAGGTAAAATAAAATAATTATGTCCCTACAGGATTAACAATATATATCCTTCAGAGCACCTCAAGGCATGTTTTTTCTATTCAGTAATACCCTTTGGCATAAACAATGCTGGTGAATCATATCAGCGTGCCATGCACCATATCTTCAAACCAATCGTAGAGAAATTCGATTAATATTATGTGGATGATTTGGTGGTCAAATTAATAAAATTTTCCAATCACTTTGATAATCTAGAGATCATATTAAATAAACCTCCACAAAACAATTTGATGATGTACCCCTTGAAATGTGCTTTTAGGGTTACATCAGTAATGTTCCTTGGCCTCGTTGTATGACATCGTGGTATCGAAGTTGATCTAGAGAAAACAAAATCATTACATTGTATGTCACCTCCATGAAATTTGAGTGAATTAAGAGGACTCCAATGACACTTCACCTACATTATGTGCTTTACTTCCAATTTTATTGGCAAATGTTTTTACCTTCACCAAATTTATGATGAAGTGATTCACCTCTCAATAGATTGACGACTGACAAGAATCATTCAATAACCTCAAGAAATATCTCATATGTCCACCATTATTAATTCCACTTATTGAAGGAAGACCACTAATTCTCTATGTGACATCATTATAGTGATCAATAGGATCCTTCCTTGCCCAAAAGAATGATGTTTGGAATGAAAAAAACATTTACTATCTTAGTCCAACTATGCATGATGCAGAAACTCAATATTCATGTATTGAATAGTGCTACAAAAAATCAATATTTGCAATTAAAAAATTAATTGCACTACCTACAACATCATAAAGTCCAATGGGTGTATCATAGAAAAACACTAAAATTTATCTTCACCAGTTCTATGATTATAGGATGTCTGGCATGGTGGGAGGATATTTTACAATAGTTTGATATCTAGTTTGTGCCTAAAAAGGCAATAAATGTTCAAAATTTTGCTGACAACCTTGATGAACATACATTTGTGGAAGATACATCCTTAAATACGAAAATTCTTAATGAATTCTATTATCTATTTATAATAATTCCCAAATATGGGAAATTTATTTTGATTGTGCTTCCTAAAGTCAAGTAGCGAAGATAATGGAAAGCCATGAACAAAACAATGTTGGGTTAAGAATTTTAATTATTTCCCAAAAAATAGCAGTGTTTCATTAAAACTTCCAATTGTCAGGAAGTGGTACAAACAATGAACCAGCATATCATTCACTCATTGTAGGATTGGAATTGGAACATTAGAGGAAAGTGAATCAAATAAAATTCAATGGTGATTCATAATTTTAAATCAAACAAATCAATTTGGAATATTCTATCAGTAAAGAAGAGTTAATCCCTCAGTGTGATTACATTAGAGGGTTAATGGCTGAATTTCTCTCAGAGATAACAATGTATTATGTTCCATAATCACAAAATTCCCAAGATGATGTAGTGGATAATGTATCTATAACCCTGGAAGATCCAAATAGGGATAAGACAATCATTTTTATATCCCTTCATCGTGTTGTTTCACCTTTCATTCAACCCAGAAAGGAGAAAAATAATTATATTAGCCATATTTTCAAGCCATATGGTCATACCACAGAATGGAGAACAACCATCAGGTAATATCTTCAAAGTGCAATACATCCACCAGATACATATGATAGAGAATAGATCCAACAAAGAGTGTAAAATTTTACTCTTAATGATATTATAGACCATTAAAAATCCTTTAAAAACATGGATTCAATGGAATCCTCCTTATATATATTGATGGAGAAAAGAATTCAGTTTTTGTGAAAGAAGTTCATTTAGGTGTTTTTGGTTCCAATTAGTCTGGTCATAGACTCTATGATTATATCTGAAGGCTTGGATACTTTTTTTCATTCAATGATGTAGGATTGTACGTATTTAATTAGGAAATCACATCCCTACCAAGTTCATGCCATATTCATTCATCAACCCCCAGAGTTTCAACATACAACTAAATACCCCTGGACATTTACCAAATGGGGAATGGATGTATTAGGATATACTAATACTCCATTTGTGGTGTCTGAAAACCATTGAATCCTGGGGATTTTTTTATAGTGACCATCAAGATCATTCTTTACCTACTATTTTGATTTAAATAAAGAATATATCATTTCATGATTATGTGTCTAACGTGTTATATTACTCTATAAAATTAGTGAACTGCAATAATAAAAAAATTTCCCACCCATGGATATGTATATATATTATTCATTTGTAAATAAGTTTTCTGGGAGTTTTCATGATGTAGAGTCAAACTACTTAATCATTTTTCAGGCTCTTCTATTCCTAGGTTTTGGTATACAGAAATGGAATCTATATCATGTTTAAAATAGAGCATACTGATTATCTAAAGGTGACACTCATATCCTGGATAGAGGATATGTTTATCCAAATGCTCTTAATGAGTTTTCGTTGTATTTTATAGAATATATGTCTTGCAGTCCTTCTATATATCATCTTGGATCTCGTAATCATATTTTACAAGAGGGAAGAGCATTATGGAAGGATGTATCTTTATAAGTCACCCCAAATATCAATGTCATTATTCCCTTTATTAAACAAAATTTCTAAGATCTGATCAGAACACAGAAGGTTCTTCTTGGGGCCTTCTAATGATAGGAGTGGAGTGCTACTATAAATTCAGGGGGAACTATATACATTTTACCATAATGTTCCAATCACCTATCTATACGAAGGAATATGAGTTTTTAACCCCTATATATACAAAGGTGTCTAGTCAAGGGAATGATTTCCTTGTCCATGGGGGATATCATATTGTGGATCTTTACCATGGTGAATGTCATGAGTTGAACACATGTGTGGAATATTTACACTACCATGAATAGGAAAATCATTGTAATGATCATATTTTGATTTAATTGAAGGGTTTATGAATCCTTCGGGTGTTGGGGAAGTGTATTGGACAACCTCAAGGACACTGACATTGAGAAATTTAGCGATATCAGCCTCAATCTATTTTTTGGTTGAAATATTCTAAAAATTCCTTTGAAATTGTGCTAGGTTATGAGCCTACTATATGACAGTTATCAAAATTTGTTTATAACTATTAGGTGCTGAAATAGTATGATACAATAGATGAAAATATTTTCAAATAATCGAATGATCTACCTCATCATTAACATGGATAAGAGAATATCCTGATTCCTATTTTACTAACAATTTTTGAGAATTAGTAATAAGAGGAGTGTGATCCTAATCCCATGACTTTGTTATATGTCACTGGCCTTTTTTGGATGAGCTAATAGCCTTCCCCAATACATATGTGGGTATACCATGGTGATACCCACTTGGAATATAAATATGATCTCTAACAAAATATGAATTACCCTCTAGAATATGTTGGTGGACCTCCAGAATGGGAGAAGGTATATGATCCTCCTCATGTGTTTCCTAAAAAGGATTCTCATGATGTATTTTATTATACAAAGTAGGAATATGGCCTTGATAACGCTGATATAGTAGAATATTTTAGGAAAATTCACTGACAAAAATATGAACATATGATGAGGAATCTATGGACCAAACTTGGCCACCCTTGGTTGGTATGTGAATATTAGCACAATATTATGTCTCATCCATTACTATAACATGCCAATAATCCTTTTGGATAGGATAAATTATGTTCAACTTGTCAGGAGATTTTTTTTTTCAAAAATATCATTCTATTGTGCTAACCTGGCTACATGGGCTATGAATTTGTGCATGCCCATGTATTTGTACCAATGATGGAATATGACGGAAGATTTATTTAGATATTCCATATATGTAATGAAATTTTAGAAATGTTTCTACCGACAGGCTCATCCTGAGGGTGAGCCCAGCAAGCCCTCGGGCGAGGGAAACAAATGATCAGGGGGAAACACCCCCACTCTACATCTCTTCTTCACATCATCCTACATCACCTCTTCTCCATTCAGTAATGTCTTCATCTCCTCTTCTACATTTTGCCCTGTCATCACTGTTTCCCTCTCCTATACTCAATTTTCACGCATGAACATAGATCAACGATGTGAGATGTGTGTTGATGAATTTTTACTCGAAGCTCACTACCAATGTGAATACCTATGCAAACTTCCCAAGCTCACAATATCCGGGATGCCAACATCCACCATAGAAGAACCTCAAGCTTTCTAGTGATGTTGAATCTTGATTTCTCCTTATGAATGATTAGAAGGCTGGGAACCACCATTAATTTTTTTTCAAAGGTCCACTCCCTTGCATGGAGATGGAGTTCAATCCACCCCTCTCATCAGTTACAGGAGAATCAATCCTACACCTCTTCTTTGGGAGAAAGAAATTTTGAAGAAATTTTTCGTTTTGGTTTTTCAACCCTTCAATTTTGGGATTCGTCAAAATATATTTTACTATTGGAGTTTGAATCTGTTATGATATATCTACCCAAGCTTATTTTGCATCACTAACAAGTTATATTTGCTATGTTCATCTCCTACAAACATCTCAGACCCTATAAACTATACTCAATACCAACTTCATACTCATACAATTTTATTCTACAAATATATAATTAGTATCATTATTATTCTTTCAATTAGATTTGTACAGAAATTTTTTTGGATTCATGATTTTGATTTATTGTTTTTTATTCACTATATTTCTAGTATTTTAGTAAATAAAAGAAAAACATTTTGGACACTGGGATTGGGTAATTATTCTTCCTAGGCCAGCCATGTCTACAGGGATATAATACTACAAAATTTTCATTTACAATATTTACATTTATATATATTCAATTAAAGAGGGGATATGATCCCACGTTTTCCCAACTTTTTCTTCCAGTTTATGCTGATGGACATCATATGTAGGGATATGGATATGTTCTTCCCCAATGTCTTCTACAGTAATATTCCCATAGGCATGTTATGAGGGAACATTAATACGAGACTTCATGATATCTATTTATAGAATTTAATGGTAAAAGTAATTGGTAGGGTTAAGGATCTATGCCCACTCATGATTATGAAGAGCCTTTCATTCCTGATGTGTCTTCTTTGTTTATCATAGATTGATGTTACATGTGGCAGTGTGTCAGGTGGTACCTTTAGCTATTGACTAACAGTTATTGGTAGGATGTAATTTGATATGATGGGTGAAAGGAGCCATCCTCATCATCCCATAAACCCAAATGGATTCATATTCTATTCCATTATCCACGTGAATCAGATATTGAATGTTGTTATTTTCTTTCTTTGAGAAAAAACTTCTTTAAACTGTTGGTTTTGGAAATTAGAGACAATGGATTTATGATAGATTTAAAATAAATATATAGTGTCATTAGTTATATTACTTCAAGAAACTCATTTCAATCCACGATGGATATGATCATATCAGGTCAATTGTATTCCTGGAATATTTTATTCTACAACAAATGTTGAAAATTTCGATAAGGTCAGGTCATTCTAAGCTCCACAATCGTTGCAGTGGTAGCTAATTTTCTAGAATATTTTATGCATGAAGATATTATCTCATATAATGGTATTATTAATGATAAAAGTATCTATATTCATGAATATTACATGAAATAAGATCACCAACCAATGCAACATTTTTAGAATTACATGGGATCAAACAAATATTCATAGGTAAGGTAATTATCTGATTATTTCTCATATGTCCATTCTACTCTTGTGGAATTTTCCATGAATGGATGTAATTATTTTATGAGAATCAAATATATAGATTATCAATCTTAGGAAACATATCATGTTCAATTGATCATCTGTATATTTGATAACTTCATGATGTTTACAACATTTCTATTTCTTTTAAAAGATATTGGTGGTATTTTTATTGTGGATTGATTGTGAGGGGGTCAGATTTAAAATAGAATCCTTCACATCATGATCAAAAAAATTTAAATATATTAAAAAGAAAGTCAAATTGGTTCCCACATCCATAATTGGTTATGGACATTATTATTAAATGCTGGTGGTTGGTTGGGATGTCATATTTATTAATGCTTAAAAACTCACATTGATCGAGAAGATGGAAGATTGGCTTCATCACACACTTTTGGGGGAAAATTTTTCCAACTCCATAACTCATTTATATATAAATAATGTGTTTAGTAATATCTTCATAATATCGATAAAAGACCAGTTACCCAAACAAAACTTCTGTGGGTCAAATCTCATTATATACAATGATAGGGTGGGGGGTTTATTGATATTTCTATCTGTATGTATATAAGCTTAATCATCCATTTCCATTTGGTGGGTAGAGGCTTATATAGTGATACTTTATAACCCATAAACCCATTTTTTTTTATATATTTATGAATTTAATAAATTGAGGATAAGATTTGGCTATTATGAGGAATCATGTGTACCATTTTGTATAGAAGGAATAAAAACACAAATATTTGGTTAAAAATTATATATTTTAACTTCATAAAGAAAGGAAATATATGTTGGATATTGGGAACCATATATTGAGATTGAACTTGGAAGAGGAATCTTTATTATCCTGTTTATAATTGGAATTGGAGTTATCAATGTTCAGTTTACTTCTCAAATCACTGATGGATAATGGGTTGATCAACCCATGAATGATATTGGGTCCCTATGGTGGAAATTTCATGTACATTGAGATACATTCACCAAAATGGAGAACCATTTGAGATATATCTTTAGGAATACATCATAAAAATCTTGGTTATAGAAATGAATCAGTGGAATTGTTGTTCATTTAGTCGAGGATTAAAAAATGAGGCCACCCTTATATTTGGGACATGTAATATTACGCTGCTTATTTGGGATAAGACTCTATGGATACCCTTATTATTGTGACTTAGAATATTATTCATATGATCAAGTGTAACACTCTAAGGTTTCTCTTGTATATAAGTTGGACAAGTTTGTAATATCCTGGGATGCATATTTGACATGGCCTGATCATCTTCCTGCAAGATGTTGATTATGTACACAACATGCCTTTATTTTTTACTTGAAATGTAAAATAATTATTACTAACATGTTCATATAAAATCATAGGATAATGTTTCCTTTTCCAAGGATAATCACATAATCTGGATAACATGCCTAAAGGATGTATCATTACCAAGTCTGACTTGTCTAGGGGTCCATATAAGACCTAGTTGGTTGATCTTGGAAGCCATCAAATGATCATGGATAATATTCATATAGGGTGTGGCATGATACGGATGAATTTTACTAGTTTCTTTAAAAATGATCAATAA
Organism: Viscum album; assembly: GCA_963277665.1. Classification (NCBI taxonomy): domain Eukaryota; kingdom Viridiplantae; phylum Streptophyta; class Magnoliopsida; order Santalales; family Viscaceae; genus Viscum; species Viscum album. Next base: position 795,091,051 of record OY728136.1, on the reverse strand, counting down.
GACACTTGGAGGGAATCACATGATTTTAAGTTATATGTATCAGAGGGTACCACATGTAATAGATAAATTTTAAGAATTTCATCACTAACGATAGATGACAAGTCAAAGGGATGTTGTAAGATACATCTAAAAAACGAAAGGGTATCATGAGATATAAGAGTGTTATTAGTTTACAAACATGGATGGTGTTGCAAGATCTGGATCACGTGTTCAGAGGACATTGTGAGAACCAATTGACATGAAATTGTGATTCCTCAAGACATAGATGACATATACTATTGTCAATATATGATTGAGGTTACATGCCTATAAGACATCATGAGGTATATATGGAAATACCAAAAGGTTTTTTGAGACATGGGTGGCATGTAAGGAAGTGCATGTGACATGTTTGGACATTTTTTGGGGACTTATCAATATTAAAATACTATTCTAAAGGAGCATCGTGTGATCTGGTAGACATGTCCTGGTTTTTTCTCAAGATTTGTGTGGTTCATGCAATTATAATGAGGATAAACAAATATGTTCTTCATGTATGTCTCCTCTCATTTATCATAGTTCTAGGATTTCATTTCCTAAAACATAGTATTTTTTAGGGTTATCTTGTTATAAGACTCATATAATTTAGAAAATATGTGACAAATCATTAAAATTATAGGAAATAAATACTTCTCATGATCTATGAGTGATCAAGTGATGTTCTTATTCTTGTGGGAAGGTATCTATATTTATTAACTAAATTTAACCTGATGAAGAATATTTTTGGTCTCAGGATAAGCCACTCTCAAAATTTCTCTCTTATTTCAAGATGCATCTGTGCGAGGATACAAGGATGCATTTTTTATTCTAGGGATAGATATTTATATTCCTCTCCACTGCTATTATTTTCATCTTTGTGTTGTTTATATCAGGAAAATCCATGATGGAGTCTACAGAGGACATTGATATGAGGTGTTCTTACCAGGTAATTTCGTAGGTCATTCCAGTGGAGTCTCATGATTTTATGTGACCAAAAGAACATATACTAAATGCTCCATTTATTGTGTTTTATGAAATTAATTGAGCCTTCTTTAATAATAATTATATGTTGAGGGACCTTCATATTTTCATACTGACATGTATAAGGTCCTTCATGAGATTATGAGACATGTTAGAAGTCTTTTGCATGATCTTGTATTCCATCACTAGGATATCCCGTGAAAAAATGGTGACTAGTTGTGGGGGGTGGGGTGATTCTTGAGATCAGGCCATCATGTTGATGGATTTATATGTGGCCTTGTGGAGTATACAAGCACATCACATGATTTTTATGACCTCAAACTGCTATTATATTTTATTTATCATTTCCATCTAATATTTTTCAAAGGCTTGGAGAGCTTGTGAGTTTTCATGAGTGTTATTGAAGAAAATCCCTCTTCCTTCCAAAAATGCATTGAGTGATAAAAAAAATATCCTATTATGATGTGAAATCATTTCATGGAAAAACCCTTCGTTTATCTTTTATAGAGATAAAGGGGGAGAGCTGAACAACTTAGAGAAGTCTGATGTCCTTCACGGGGTGAGGGTGGCATTTCTCCATGGCCTTGTGGTGTAATGAGAACTTGATGGAGTAATTTAGATGATATTTATGACCAAAATATAATCCTTTATATTACCATTATATAAAATTTTTCATATTACAAGGGCATGTATTCTCATTTGTTTTCATAAATGTTGTCAATGACAACTATTCTACCCATCGTTGATTAGTCAGATGTATTTTATAACTCGAATAGTATACCAAAATTATAATATTTTCTCTAAATTTTCCATCATTCATTCGATGGCATGTATGGTTCATAATTACTTACTATATTTGTGACATAAGTGTGTTTGTCTGGTAGCCTTCATGTGATCATCAATTATCCTAGATGCCTTTGCAAGGGCAGAAGGACTTGTCAATGGGGTGCATCGAGATCTTATATAAATTATGAATTGCATATGAATCCTTTCCTGTGACCATATGACTGTCCTCATATTGGATCTATTAAATGATTTTATGTGATCTTTATTTTCTAGAATCATTTTATTTGTTTGTATTACAACTAAACTAATTCCCATATTCATGATTTTTTTTTGGATTTGACGATGCTTATTTGGAGAGTGTCAATAGAGTGTATATGACATAATGACTCTAGTTGTGTAAATAAGTTATAAAAATAATACATATCATATAAAAACAATATTCCTATCGTTATTCCAAATCATGATAGGTGGTTATGGAATAATGAATGACATTTTTTCATGAGGTGGTAGTTCTTTAAACACACGAATGATGATTATGTAACCCTATTGATAGTACTGTGTGTGTTGGTTGGGTGAATCCTTAACAAAAAAGCTTCTTAGTATATTGAGGAATAATTTTTTATTATAAATTAATGATTAAATAATTATTTAGGGTGGTGGAGAAGGAAATAAAACAAAAATGCACATTGATGAGCATTGCCTCACCTCTGGGTAACTCCTTTTTATTGGAACCAAAAGACTTCCCTGGTTTGATTTATTAAAAATGGAGTATTATACAACGATATGATGGAATATTTGTAGTGAACTTTTTACTGTATGGTATTTCAAAATGGCGTGTTGTTTTGGATAAAATGGGGATAGTTAGTTCCATTTATAGTGGAGGAGGAGTGGCATTCATGTAAATACCAAAAAGAAAACATTATTGGCTGGTATCCCTTAACTCATGTGGCTCAATTAATGAGCCACTTTAGAAAAAAGGGGGTATATTGACTAAATATAGTTTTTTGACTTTTCCTGAGTCATTTACAGGCCTTATGTTTTATGATTGACCACTAAGTGAACTTCCTTTTTTACCTTAATCACTATAATTAATATAATTTCCCTTCAATAACTTTTTGGTAAACAATATGTTGACATTAATAGAAAATATTTATTATGATTATTTCAAATATTGAATCATTTTTTAAAAATTAAATCCATATATGAGGGAAAATAAAATTTAATATTAATCATGCAGTTACGTCGAGACAGTAGGTTCTTAAGAAGTGTATTTTTTTAAGAAAATTAGGATCCTATATTAACTCTATGACTGATAATAATAAATGTATGATTAGAAAATAAATTTTATTGATATATAATATATAAATATCGTTTAAAATATTTATTTTTAAGGATTATTTTAATTAATTAAAAATATAAATCATTATTTATTTTTAATTATGTATAGAAAAATTAGGTCTTTAAACACAGAACTGTTTTAATAACTAATATAAAGTTGATTCAAATGTAATTATGTGGATTAAATATAGAATAAAAAAATTAGGTTTCCTTAAAATTTATTCCACACATATTGGGACTCTAAAATCAATAAATTTATTAAAATAAGTGAATTTTATTATGTAAATCAATATTTTTCACTATTAACTAGAAAATTAATATTTTCGAAAAAATAGGAAAATTTCACAAAATTTATATTATGGTAATATAAATTCTAAAATGATATAAATTTTATCAATTTATAATTCTAAATTTATAAAGTATTCTTTTAAATAATTCTTTATATGTAATGTGTGTATTAAAACCATATCCTTGTTAAATTAATAATTACATAATAATTTTATAACTAATATTAGTATCTAATTTATATTATTGAATATAAAAATAAGTTATTTTATCATTACCTGCGTTGTAAAAAATAATAATTTGGTCTATTTTTACTTGTTTATCCCCTATAGGGGGGTGTCAGACAACTTTTTATGAATCTGGTGACTGAAAAAATCATGTGGTACAGATAAAACAATGCATCATAGATATTTTGTGACACATAATCAATTCATATAGGATGAAAAAAATATTAATTTATTCCTAAGGAATTAAAAAATAAATATTTATGCATATTTAATTTACCTGAATATGAATCACTTAATTACAAGTGAAATTCCAAGAATTGAATTTGATCGATAGCTAACCAATATGATTATTAGCCTTGAGGACAGTTCTTGATTACTATGAATACCATAAAATTGATTCTATCATGGAGACCAAGAATGATTGTCAGGATCACGGTGGATTATTTAGTACATGGGTTATTGGTTTCTAAAAGATATATTTTCTTATATATTTATTGTTTAATTTTCCCAATCATTTTTTACTTTATCACACTTGTTAAGGATACATTGGCAGTGTCTTACTAATTTTTCTACTCAAAACCTTATCAACATTATTGTGGATAATGATTTAAGGTCTTCGGATTTCATAAAGGGTAAAGGACCTGTGGAGGATGGATGACAAGAGGATCATGGATCCAGTAGAGAATGTGGAAAAACTCAAGAGAATATAGATATATAATATTTTTTATCTAAACATATTACTCAAGATTTTATTTCCACATTTTTAATTGATTTTAAATATAATAAATGTATGTAATTTTAATTAAGTATTTACCGATTATCATATTATCAACATATTTTTTCTAATTAAATTTATTTATTTTTTATATAATGTGATACTAAGTGTTTAGATACCTCATTGGGGGAATAAGACCCTCACTGCAATTTATAAACATCTAGTAAATGGGGAGGTTTTCATGAGTTCATCCAACATAATAAGTCAAAATTAGTGGGTGGATTAAATTTAGACAATTATTTTTGAGAAGTAGAATCCATTTTGGATATGTAATGTAAACAAAAATTCTCTTATCCATAAGAATCATTTTCACTAAGAGCATAGTGAGAATATTTCAAAGGATTATTGAAACATGATGAGATAGTAGGATGACTGGTTGATGTATTATTCTTTAGGATCAAGGAAAGATAAATTTTGTACCACATGTGGTAACATATTATCTGATAGATTATGTAATGTAAGTATATTATTCAGACCTACAGTTTGTTTCAATGCATGATAAGTTGGATGGTGCTGACCTTATATCATGGAGCTCATTAGGTGATGATGATTTAATAATTTTACATGAAATGTATATAGTCCATTCATCCATCAGCGAGGAGATAATGATGGAAAACCATAACTCTATATGGTATGTGTATCCTGGTATAATGATGATGTGTGAGGAATTTGTGTTTCATTTCGAGTGTCCTGCAATGAATTTGATAATATGACCCTTCGTTTCCAAATGACATAATTTTAAAAGGGTAATGGTTGAAATATAATATCCTTGTGGATTTATCCAACCTCATCTAGTGACCAATAGGAAGTTAAAGGACACCAATTAAATTCATTGTGAATTTTTTTCCTCGAAATTCAAGGAGTTGTGATGCATTTTGGGTGAATATAAATCGGCTAATGAAATATTCACACTTCATAATGATTAGTGAGACTCACCCAGTGGATGAGAAATAAAGATAAACTATTGTGATACTATACTCATATTTTTTGATTCATTGGGAACATTAATAGAATCTATATGGGTGACCACATCATTGAATGTTGTGTTTTCATAAGACACGTGAGGCAGAGGTTGTGGGGCGAATTTTGGTTTAGGAGACCTCTAAGTGAGTGAATCGAATTCAAAGGATATTTATCACCACATAAATAATATATAGATCATATGTCAACTGTATGTGGATACCTTTATAGTTAACTATTGGTAATTATGTTTTCTTATGATTACATACACAATCGGTCCACTAATTTATCAGGAAGAAGGGAAATATTTCTCCAAATTTTTTGACACGTAGAGATTACTAAGTGGGTTAAGATGGTGTTGTACTTTTTGAATCTTTTTTATTACTACTAAAGTATTGACATAGTGTTTTATGTTTAATAACTCTAATGGTATATAGTCAATCCTAAAAATACCATAAAATATGCAGTAATTGATTTGGATCCTGAATGATCTTACATGGAGTATTTAGCTTATATTATATATAATAGTTAGATATAACTATTAGAGAAGATGACACACATTTTCTTGATTCGGTAGCACCACAAAAAGATTCTAGATGTGATGTGGGAGTGAGATTATGATGTTATAGATTTATGGAATTATTTGTTCAAATAGTACAACTAGATATTCATCTTGAGTATGAAAATTTATTAACAGTGGATAAATAAAATATTCCTAGGTTTTTAATGATAATAAAAAAATTTATTTTTTTCATTTAATAATTTTTTCTTGTAAAAAATTAATTATTCATAAAAATCACTAAAAACAAAATTTTATGTCTTAATGTATGGGTAAATTATGATTTAATGTCCCCATGTAAGGGAAAATCATCTTTAACCAAGATTTTGTATGCGTAAAATTCATACACTATATGCTACATAAGGGTATGCTAGTGTTGTGTGAGGGTAAAAATGAACTGTGTAAGGGTAGGCAGAAGATATAAGTGACGTGTCAATGTTATCCAACATAGCATAAATTTTTTTAGGCATTTAAGGATAAAAAAATGGGTACGAGAATACTTGTGATGGTAAGATCAGAAATATATGTGGTAATTGGACTAAAGGTGCCAAAATAATAGTCAAATTTGTGTTGTGTAAGGGTATATGAACTCATGTGTGTATCCATTTGGATACATTTACTTTTTGGGGGAAATCAAGGATGTGTAATCATAGAGGGTCCACAAAATTATGGTTCATAACACTATATAAGGGTAAATCATGTTATTCACACAAATCGCATACCCCATGTTTATATATAACATGTTTAGATAATTTTTTAGGTTTTCCTTTTATTATACATAGGAATAATTCCATTTATGCTATTGACACATTTAAATGAATGAATAATGGTAATAAAAAGTATGGAATAATTTTAATTCATAACTCATATTTAATGATGTAATGAAATTATCTTTAATTAAGGATCACATAAAAAAATTAAATAATATTACTTAATTTGTAGTTTTAATAACATGAACCGAAATGTGATTTGGATTACCAAAAATATTAAAACCACATAGAATTTTTTATTAAACATTTTGTGTCTGTGAATCATGGTCATTCTTTTTTTCTTTTCTAGTGAATCCTTCAGTGAATAATGAATCCCTTTCATCATTTCTATTTGGGATATTACCCTCAGATATCTCTCCTTTTAATTGAGGAAATACATGTGATAGGTAATTATAGTTAAGAATATATTATTTTATTTCCTTCATATTTTTTTTGTTTTGTGAATGAAACTAGATAAAATGAAAAAATAATTCTTAAAATATAACAACATGAAAAATATTCAATGAAGTATAATGGAATATTATCAATAAAAACATCAAATAAAAAAATAGTTTTTAACCAAAAATAACCAAGTGTATTAATAATAAATATTTATCACTGGAGAATTATTATATTGTGCTATAATTTAATCATATGATGTTTAATTATTTTTCATTATAAAATATTTTGAACACCAGAATTAGAATATTTTGATAATTTAGAAACTATTTTAGGGAGATGAACTATTACTGGTTGTGATAATATATGTTTCTAATGATAAAATAATTGGAATTAGTATTACAGATCCTTAACAAAAAAAATTCATTACTATTTTGAAAACTATGATAATATGACCATGAATGGGGATTTATTTTCTACAGTGTTTTTTCCTCTAGTTTTTGAATCACATTGGGTGGTTTATTCTTGATGTTCTTGTTGACTAACTTGAGGGTGTAGGATCCTTAAATTTTGGTGATCCTATTTAAAATTTTTATCATGTTATAACACAAATCTGGGAATACAAGATTTCCATACATAATTAGGAATTAATAAGGCTGTTTGTAGCTCGTTAGAAAATTATGTGATATTTTATTCCATTTTTACATGGCGGAGTTGGTGTCTATATAACAACTATTTTTACTATAATTATATGTATATTAAATTTAGTGAATGTTAATTAATATTTTTAATACATATTTTAGTTTTTTTTCATGAAAATAATGTAATAATTTCCAAGAGAATGTATAATTAATGTTATCATGGAATTCATAAATAATGTTATATATATGGATAACATAGTATGATGGGGAACATATTTTATCGAATATATTGTGTGAGTACATGTAATCATATTCGGGTTCGTCTCATAATGTTCAAAGTCGGTAATGTCCAAGATGAGGAATTTTGAGAACAGACCCGCCATTATGAATTTGTTATGTTTTTTTCAATAGATATTCATATCTGTGAGCATCTGTGATGGTACAAATATTTAAATATTCTTATTAATTCTTGATACAACACACTTGCATAGTATTATTTTATAAAATATGATGATAACAGTTCATGAAAAATATAGATATTTTTGGTGCATCACGAGTGTCATTTCATTAATGGATTTTTTGAGGAATGATTTTACTCATCCGTATTAATGGATGTTGATATATTTTACATTTGATTCTAACAAAATTATCACTCTAAATTCCCCGGACATTGTGTAATGACATGTTTATATCATAAAACCAATGAAATAAGTATTGATCATTTAGTTTGGAGACATGAATATGAATCCTTCTTGATTAGATATTGAGAAAATGGGATAATATTTTTTAATGAGCTTTCATATGTGGTTATCATCATTGTCACATTATATTCTTTATCATGGATTCCTTGACCTATTATTTCATAGTAATATTTTACATTAGGTGTACCCACCAAATTCTAATGGGAAACAATCCTATAGGCCCACACACAATGTGTTTCTAATTTTCTCAATTAAATTATTTCTAAATTTAATTACCAAAATGAAAAATATTCTCAATACCGAGTAATACTTTTATTCATGTTTTATTGATCCCCAATAATAACATTGTAATAAATTATTATTGGTCTATAAAAAATATTTAGTTAAATTGCATGAATATATATATTTAATATTTATTTGAGTGTTTTTTTAATAATGTTTTCTGTTTGGTTAAATTTTTTAATAAATATTTATTATCGGGATTGTGAATTAAATATTTATTTATTAATTAAATTTTTATCTATGAGTTAAATAAAGGATACAGGAGTTTGAATGGATCCAGGCCAAGTCCAATGATATATTTTTATTATTAAGAATGTTAAATAATATTTTTATTAAAAAACATGACATTTACCACAAAATAATAATAATATCATTATTATCATATGATATGTCGATTATTAATTATTTTAAATGATATTTAATTATCAGCATGCAATTAAATAATAGTTTATCCTAAACTATATCTCTATTAATATATAGTTATATATACTTTATATTGTATTGAATATTGAAACCATCGAATTTATGTGCACAATGAATTCTCTTTTGACTCATCAATCTATCACCCTCTCGTGAATGAGAATAAAATATATTTTTTTCAACATTTAATGATGAGAGATTATGAAAAAATAACGACAGTCATTGGCTCAATGTACTGTTACCTGGAGATCAAGTGGTATTACTCAGAGATGAGTGGATCATGTGTAAAAACCCTATAGAGGTATTCTACCATTGGATCCTCACAGGAGTAGTTATGGAAATCCAAAATGGTCATTTCAAATTATTTACATCATCGATTAAGAATGGTTCCTAAGACATGGTGTTTTTTCCCATAATATTAAATAAAATAATTATAAAATTTATATAAAATATCATTTCTCTTAGTTTCATATATTGAAAAATGAGAATATATTTTTACATATCATACACCAATTCATTCTTCTACTATTCATAAAACCATCATGTGGTATTAGAGAAATCATGTTTAAATTTATAAAAGTTTCATTGAGATTTTATCAATGTGAAATTGTGGTATGATATTTATTTCATGTTATTCATTAAAAAATCCTATTTTATTTACCATTAATTTTAAATATTATTCATACTCATTTAGTTTTCTATTTTAATCCATGTTTAAGTACTAGTGATTAACGAAAAGTGATTCTATTGAGAAGTGCGAAATCATTTGTTGGTAATACTGGGTTATACGACATGAAAGAGTACACTATCATTAACCACCCACATTTTTAACATATTCACTGGACATTTAATTACATGTGGACAATGTATTTCACATCGCATATTGACCAGTAAAGCCTACAACATGGTTGTGAATAAGTGGTGTTTAGATGGCATGTGTAATCCATGGTGCCTGGAATAGTTAACAAGCTGAATCACCAGGCTTGTGACTCAAATATATAGAAATTAAGGAAGACTGTGTGTATTTAGATTGTACATGCTATGTAGTCTCCAAATTAAATGAAAAATAAAATTTCATTAAATTGAATGTATTAAAATTAAAACATTAATTTATTAATTAAAACCTATTGTGGGATGAAAATTTAATAATTGTTTCAATGATTTTGAAATTATCCACTAATTTATTGAAATAAATATTACATTATTTGTTCTACAATATATTTTATAGAAATTACATTAATTATAGATGTCTATAATTATGTTCAGATGAACATTAATAAGAAATAGAATGAATTAATGAATTTATTAATGAAGTTTTTTTATCATAATATTAATGAAGGAGTAAATGAATGAATGATAACTGGTAACTTTTTCGTATTCATTTTGTTGATATAAAATCATGATCTCAAGAATGACCTATGTATTTGTTGGAAATATTTTAAGATAATTTATTTAATGGGATTAAAATTATTCCATATTAAATTATATTATTTCATACAAATCATACCTCCCTCCATTATTATATAGGTCTTATATGTCTAGGGATATTTATGTTGTCCCCTTTAACTACCCCTTTAATTCCCCTAACTTGTATGTGAGTAATAAATACATGTAATTAATATATCACCGCAAGGAACATGGGGGTAGTTCATAGTGGAACCATGATGATTCTATATCTTTAATAAATATATATATTGGTGGAATACTGTAACTCATACCATGATCAATAAATGGAGTAATTTCCCTAGTTGATAAATTTATTTAATGTCTTATCGTTATGTGAACTAATATATAAACCCATTATTAGTTCATTCACTTTATTGACATATTTCTATCAATGAATTTTTTATTTCATGTATTAAATACTACATGAGGAATAATTAATGAATTTATATAAAAATATAGAAATAAAATAAATAAATTACTCGAAAAAGTTTTATCAAACATATTTGATTGAAGATGTGACATCTACTAAATATTAACAGTAAATATTAAAGATAAAATATAAAATAATGATTCATAAATTAATTAAAATCCATTAAACCAGTACTACGTTAGATTAATCCATCCATTTCATTATTGGAAATAAAATCCTATAAATAAGTGTAGTAAATGTCCAATATTTAGAAAATTAATATTATTATAGAGTTTTCATGATATTTTTGGATTTAATTTACCAAAACATTATTATGTTTAACACCAAAATTATATTCAATACATGTGTATAGGTAACTACTGAGGAAATCCAAGAATATTTTTTTAGATAGGGGAACCCACTCAATATATTAAAGAGATGGAAGCCTGCAATTGGCATGATGGACCGCCTAATTAAATACTTATGGTTCTCATCTTGATAGTTTCGATCATTAATAAAATAAATGAGGATCCATTCCACTATTATTTTATATAATATAGTCATTTTGAGTTCAATGGTGAGGGATATTGGCACATTAAAAATAGTGGGAGGTTTAATAAAAAACAATTAATTTATTATTTAGTTTAATTTTTGTAATCAATAAGTGTACAAATAATTTATTTTTTAATTATAGAATAATATGAAGAGTTAGTTATCCACACAATCCTTATGATCATTAATGGATAATTATAACCTCTTAATTAGAAGTAACTTCTAGGAATGGTTTTTATTACATTGAGTAGTGCTACTCTGTGAATGAAAATCATAGGTGCTAGAATCGTCATTTATTGATCTCCCTGTTATGGAGGCAATTGATGAAGTGATCAATGTATATAAAAACATTTGATTGAAAAATTTTACAATGAATGTTTGATACTTTATTCTATGCATAGTTAACTCATGAAATATTATGAAAACATGGATTTGTAAAGCAAAATTGAGAACATATGTTGTCTTTAATATGATTGATCTAGACATTAATGATTTGATATATCTTATGATTTGTTTCCAGGAATTTTTAGAGAGTGATCCCCATCTCAGATTCATATAGCAAGGCACATTGGATACATTGAGAGCATATAGGGTCTAGGGATTTAAAATCCCCAATGAAATGGAAAAAGATCTCATTTTGGAATCACTCTCTATGATATTCTACATATTTGATGCGAATTGTAATAAAAACAATATTGATAACCATCTATCAGATATTTTTAATGACCTTCACCATCTCCAAAAGGATACGAATCTTCAAAATCCTTATGTATATATAGTTAATTAATTAAAATGGTATTCAATGTGATTTAATCCCAATGATACTTTATTCCCATAAAAGAAGAAGACGATCAAAGGGTAAGCATGGTAATATTATGTTGTATGTTTCTCATATGTAAAAAAGTTCTATAGGGATAAAAATTACAGTAATCCAAAGAAACTAGGGGAAACATCAGGTGCATCTATTATCATGTGAAATTTATCTATATCTAGAAATTGGTGCTTAGATATATAGGTATTTTTCTCTTATATGTATTAAAATATAGGAAGCATATAGAATACAAGATATTGAAAAGGGTTGGTTGATCTAAAATTACCCAAAAAAGATAAACATGTTGTTGTTGCTATCAAGGAATAACACTCAACACTGGAGACTATAATGATATTGCTTTTCAAAGGCTATAATTATGTTACATCAGTTATGAAAAATATTATTTCAATATCTAGACTATATAAGGATGGATTTATATATAAATTTTGGAGAATTTGTTTCTTCGTTAATAAATATAGCATTTTCAATGGTGAGAAACATTTAAATAATGGTCTTTATGTGTTGTATTACACAAACCAAAATAAATCAGTCAAAAATGATGTTAGTTCACTTGAATCATACTACACCAAACATTGGAATCATAGTCTATGTTTTGTAAGAGAATAACACATTACAAAATTACAGAAAGAATGATTTTTATATTCATTGGAACTAATTTTTTTTAATTTACACATATTTATAAACGAAAATTTACAATGGTCCATTTTATTGGAATGTCAAAGGGCTAAAGATCTTCATTAATTAGTTGATAAAATTATATCTAGACAAATTCCTATTGAGGAATAGGGTGGGTAACCATACTTGATAACTATTACTTTTAATTTTATTTGAAATGGATATGTCTACTTAAGGTGGAATAAGTGTGGTTCTTTTGACAAATTCAATGAATTGAAAAATTAAATTGAGATCCTTCTTGGTAGGATGATTAAATAACACCACTATGACCGTGGTAGTGAATTTATTAATTAATACATCATTTATTTTTTATGGGAATTTACGACATTATTCCAACTCACTCACCCTTATAGACCTTAGTGGAATGGTGCAAGAGAAACGAGGAACCAAAACATATGTGACATGGTAAGAGAAATTATTATTCATGTGAGTATTCCATAAACCTTTTTGGGATTGAAGTTAGAGAAAAAACATAGGTACTAAACTATGTACCAACTATGGAAATATATGGAATACCATTCCAATTATGGAATAGAGAGAAACATGTACTATCTTATATATATTTATTGGGTTGCGAAGTGGTTGTTAATTCCTTTTCGTGAAACAATATTGCACCCCATTTCACAATGTGTATCATTATAAGAAGGATATAACTTATAAAACATGTTAGAAAACATATTTATGTTTGAAAAACGTCCCAAATTTGGTGATGGGATATTATATCTAAAATATATTATTGGATAGATATAGACATCAATGAATTCTAGTCTCATGATATATAATACTTGGAATAGAAATATATTTTAAAATCCTTGTGGAAGAGGAAATTATTACAAAGATATAATTACAGTGTAGGGATACTAGAGAGGTTATAGAACTATAAAAATATGGGTTTCCAGTCACTGAAGATGGAGAATCGTTATTACATAATAAAAATAATCCTCTTAACATTAAGTAAGCATTATTTGGAATAGTTTCATTCATGTTCCTAGAGGCCACAAAATTTGGAAATGGAATCTTTATATGAAAACCAAGTCTGGATTTTTGTATAACTTCTAGTAAATGTAATACATATTGTATTTATATGGGTATTCAATAAGAAAATGGACATGTATGGAAAAGTGAGTACCTATATGGTGTGAATGTTTGGAAAACGTTTTTGGCAACAATATGTCATTGACGACAATGAAACATTTTCAAGAGTTACATTGTTGAAATACCTCGAGATTATATTTTCCACTCTATATTTACTTGTTTATGTGATTAGTAATGTGGATGTACAAAATGAATTTATAGCAGGGAACCATTAGGAAGATGAATTTATGACAAATCCTGAAGGTTTTGTGACTCCGTAGGATGTGAATGATGAATAAATTTTGGAAAGATCGCTTAATAGATTAAATAAATCATCTAGGTCTTGGAGAAATTTTTTTTATGAGTCTATAATAGATATTGGTTTCATAAATAACAAATGTTTTATGTGGTTCTGTAAATGGTTTAATGGGAATGTTTTCATTTTCTTACTATTATATTTTGATGATAAATTACACATAGTAAATGAAAAAAAATTCATGTAGTATTCTAAAGATTGGTTTAATAAATTATTCTCTATGATGGACACAATGTTAAAACATATATTATTTTGATCAAGATATGTCATGATATATCATTGATGTTCAATGACCTAATTCAATGTTACAATATTAAAAAGATACTAAATATATTTAGTGGGGAACAATAAAATTGTGTCTAGTTTCTAGTGTCACATTGCAATCTTAATTCTAGGAAAATGAATCTCCATATACATGAGGAATCTAACAGAATATAAAGGATTCCATATGCACCAGTGATTGGGTCATTCATATATGTTATTCTATATAATTGTGTAGATGTGTCATATTCATTATGTTTGGCTGGAAGATATTAATATGATCTAGGTGAGAACCATTAAATGGAATTCAATAGTATCCTCATGTATCTTATGTTTACTAAGTATATATTCTTATTAAAAGGTGTATATGAGGAAATATTCCCCAAAGGATATATATAAAAGAAGCATCCAAACTGATCAAGTATATATTATTTCACTAATGGGATAAATATTTACATTATATGGATTTTATGAGTGCATGAATATATCAAAGAAAGATGTGGTCATAGGTTATATAAATGATTCTGTGTATATTACACCTTTTAAAAAAGATAAAGAATTAATATGTATGTGAAACTTTTACTAGGATCATGGTTTCATACCAAGCAGTAAATAATGCAACACACTGTATTGTGATAATACTGTAGCAATGGATCTTGAAAAAGTTCCATGGTCACATCATCAGATGAAGAAAATAATATATATTTATCACCAATTTAGGGAATTTTCAAAGAGAGGTGAATTTTTATTAAGCATTATTTTCAGGGAGGAAAAAATAGTGGAACCCATGACAAATATGTAGATCCATGGATATATCACAAGGACTGGAGGACTTAAGGGAATAGGTAGTTGGCTCTAGTGAAATTAGTTGATAGTTTGTTTTGTCTTCTAATATCCAACTATTTTTACATTTATTATGTATATATTTGATGTATTAAATATTAATAAAACATCATATCCCACATTTTTCATTGTTCTATATGACTCTAATGTAATAATGTCAATGCTTATTATCTCATTGATGAGGTCATATTAGTCCCCATATTGATTTGATACATGATGTTATATAAAGAAATTAATAAATAATTTTATGTAGTTGGATAACATAATATGATGGCACACATAGTACAATGACTATTAAATGTGAGTAATCATAAGAAGATAAGTAATATTATTATGATGTTCATATTTGGTAATCACTGTGATGAAAGACTATGAGAATAGACCTACCAATATGAATACCATAGATTTGGTTTCACCAAATATACATATATGTGAGCATGTGTGATGGTCCTTATACTTAAATATTATTATTAATGCATGTTCTACATTGTTTACATATATTTAACTCATATACCATGATGATAACACTTCGTGGTCACGTTGGATACGTCAAATGGATCATGAGTGACATGTCATTAAAGGATTAGTGGAGGAAGCATAAGTCCCATCAATCATTAGAGAAAATGATTTCTTTACCATTTAATTAAAAAAGAATCATCACCCTAAACTCCTTGGAAATGGTTTCATGACACATTTATTTCATGTAGCTAATGAAGGATGTATTAGGAATATAGTTTGTTTGCATGAATGTTAATGTTTCCAGATGAGTTATTTAAACAAATAGATAATATTACATAGTCAATTTCTTATATAGATTTCTTCATTCTAAAATTATGTTCTTTATCATAGGATCCATGATCCATTTCTAATCACTAATATTTGACTTTAGTTGTATCTATATAATTCTAATAAGAAACAATCATATAGGGTCACACACCGATTGTTTTCGATGATCTCAATTCAATTACATTTTAATTAAATTATTATAATAGGTATTATTCTTAGGATAGAGGAAAAATTTTATTCATGTTTTATGGATTTATGATATTCATAAAGTAAAAAATAATTATTTTTTTCTTAGCAAACAATTTATTTTTTATGTGATTATATTTAAAAAATTTATTCACATGGTTGTGAATAAAATATTTCTTATTTTTATTGAATATTATAATAAATATATATTAATTATATTATGGAAAAGTATTTATTTATGGATAAATTATTTATTCTAGTGTCCAATAAATGTTAGTGAAGTTTGAACAGAACAAGAATGAGTATAGTTATAAATATTAATTAAAAATATTATTAAATAAAAAATTTTATATCACAAGTGGGAATATGAAAAAAAAATAACAATAAGAGGATTATTATTATAAATTATATTGATTATCAATGGTTATAAATGTTATTTAATGGATTATATAAAATTAAATAATTGTTTAACGTAAAATCTATCTCAATAAATTGATGTTATAGTCTCTTATATGTTGTATCCAATATCGAAAATAATGAATTTTTGTGCACAATGAATTCTATTTTGATAGGTCCATCCCTCTACCTCTAAATAACGAGAATACAAGGGACATATCTTCAACACCAAAGAACACGAAATCAAAAATTTCTGGCAAAGGTAATTTGATTTTCTATGCTAGATCCTAGAGATTGAGTGGAATTGATTAAAAGTCGTTATAGCACATTTGGAACACTACTAGAGAGATTTAACACTTCGAATATCACAATTGTAATGAAAGAAATCAGAAAGGGTATTTTTTTGGATGATCATCACCATCAATTAAGAATGTTTCCTCATGCTATGTAACTATTTATTATAATATTTGAACTATTAATTATAAATTTGGTGTGAAATATCATCTCTCCTAATTTCACAAAATGAAATATTAATATCAATTTTGAAATCTCTCCCTCCACCAAATTATTTTTTTATACCTAGAACCAATATTACCTAACTACTTTGTTTACCAATGTTCATCATTGATCAAATACATTGTTTGTTTATACTATAGTTATGATGGTATTCCATGCATGCTTATATATTATCCATCGTTATATGTGACATTGCAGTGTTGTTCATGGGGACCATGGTTGTCGTACCATTGTGACATGTTAATCCATTAAAGGAGAGGTGTTCAGAACATCTGATGATGGCAATAATAGAACTAATAATACAGTTTAGATAATATGATAGCTCATATATATATTATCATTCATATTAAAGGACAAGTGGATTCTAAGGTTCATGTTAATGGATTCATAATAAATTTCCATGAACATGAATCACATAATACTAAATGATTTAAATATTAGTATATTCTCACAATCACTGAGAAACATGATTACTAGCAATGTGGATATTTCTTGATTAATCTTGATATTTTGAAATTGCTACCAACATGTGGTTTATGATTGTATATTCTGGGATCCTTGTGTTATTGTTAGTTCATTGCAGATTAGTTTTGGATTAAAATGTTCTTTATGTATTTATTTTCATTATATCAAACACTAGTTTTTCGGAGAACCCATTTTAATTACACATTGGTGGTGTCCTAGTGAGTCATTAATAAAAAAAATAGAAATATTTTTTTTTCCTGTATATTTCATGACTATGGATTTAGGGATCGAAAAAAGTAATTTTTTGTGGATAAATGGGCATCAGAACATGGAATTAGTAGTATAACAATATAAAATCCAAAGACAACTAATCCTTTTTTACAACATATGTCAATTATTACTCTAGATTTCTATTACTGTTTGGGATAATTCTTTACCTATATGGAATATATGTGTTTTCAACTATTTATTTTTTTAATATACTGTAATCATTATATTGTTTATTATTTTTTTATTTTTTTATGATAATACATGATAATGAGGGTATCATATCCCCACTAACGGACATAAATCCTCTCTAATAGTTGAAATCCTCATGTTTATGGAAACAAATACTTGATGTTATGTGAAACTCTTACTCGAAGATAATGTTTTGGGTTAGGGTGTCACACTAGAAATAGTGTATTGTCCCAACCTACATCCCACTAGTATAGTTCCACAAGATGATTCAAGACAAGGCCTCAAAAATTTATCTCCTTACTCCCAAGGATAAGTATTTGATAAAAGGGAGTAGGGTGTTTCCATGGGGAAACTATTCCCTCATATCAGAAAAATGAAAACAAATAGATATAATCTAGAGCTATAAATTAATAGAGCGCAAAAGCAGAAAAAACTAAAACAAAAAATGTTGTAATAAAATATGTAATGAAATAAAATACTGAACATACATGTGATTTATAAAAAATTAGTAATCCACATGGAAGAAAATATATATAGGATAATATAAAAGCAACGAAAATAAAGTAAATGGACCTCCTACAAACTCCAGGCCATGCGACATACCCATTCTCCAAGACACTGATGAGATGCTCTATCTAAATCACATGAGTTTGTCTGAATTTCACCATATGTTAAAAAACCCATAAGACTTATCCCTTTCCATCATTCAATATTTTCTCAACATGAAATGAAAAAATATGGTATGAGAAAAAACCAAGGTGCATGCACTGAGGTGATTATATAATCTCTATAATCCACCCTAATGATGAACATATATATAAGTTTTCATAAGTACAATATCATTTGATTTTCACACTATAAACAAGACATAATATAATTTATAAAATTAATAAATCAAGTGATTCCATAGTGGATACATATTCCCATGATCCCAGTCTATTGGGAAAGTTTATATAATTTGTGTGTATATATATATTTATACTAACATAAATTAACATATATTTATATGTTAATAAATATGAGTATTTATTAGTTTGGTAAAAAATAACATAAAACAACATCAAGGGTTCTTTTGGTTCACAATCCTGGTATTATGTACATCCAGTAAAAAGGTAATTGAGATTTATGTCATAATAATCATGAAATGTATCATTAATTTTATATCTAGGACTGTAATCCCAATAGAAAATATCAACTTCGTCCAACACTAAAAATGACCCCCAGTATGCTACATCCTTATCGAGGGATACATGTCCTAACCCTATATTCAACCATACTGACATCGAATAATAATATATATTTATTATATATACTAACAGACAATCCTTTAGAAGAAACATCACATTATATAAATATACCAGGAACCGAGGTATGTATCAAATGTGTCCATGTTTACAAATAAAAATTAATTTATGGGATTTTATTTTATATATGTCTCTTTCCATGTAATTCTAACATGGTAATCTAGGTATCACTCATGAAATACCTAAATTATTCCCCCACAAGTGTCTATTCATGGAATTATTTTAGAAGAATCTGAGTATCGACCAAAGAATATATATATTAATTCAACCTAAGAATATATCTATGTAATTACTGTATTTGAATCCATGTATCTCTTAAGGAATTATATATTCATTAGGCCTATTCCTCCATCATATTAATTCCTATAATGGAATCCATGTATAACCCAATGATTATATAAAACACTATCCCTATTTTACCATATTGGGAATCCTACATGGGTATCTAGGTACCACTCTAGGAAAATACGATGCTATCATTATGAGCATGTCTAAGGAATCATTACATGGGATTCCATGGGTCACACAATGTGTATATTAAAAAATCATATAATGATTTTGTATAAAGAATCCATACATTGTAATCCTTGTTTCACTCAAGGAAAATATATACTAATTGTCCAATCACTCAATCCATGAAATTCCAACATAATAATCCAATTATTACTAAGGGTGTATGTAAAGACCCGTAAAATTCAAGGGAAATTTTTTCTTAATTTTCTTTGGATTTTTACAAGAGCGCGATTTCTGACGGCACCTGATTCTGAGGCCCGGAGTGCCCGGAATCAATTTCCGAAGTTTGGCTCGGGTACGTTCAGTGAACGAACGAGCGGGAATTCCTAACATTTGATCCGGTGCTCGGAATTGAAATCCGAGGGCACTGATGAACTCGCAGCGCCGATTTTCGCTTATGGAGACCTCTTTTGAAGTTGCGTTTGTTACGGGTTGAAAGTTAGTTTTTGGGTTTTTAGATTAAGTTAAATAAAATTTGTGAAATACAAAATTTGATTTTAACTTGTTGTTTTTTTTTTTTAAATCCTTCCAAAGGGAGTTGGGAGTGGGACCCACATCCACTTAACCTCCCTTGGGAGGATTAAGTGAGGTGGGGGCCACAGGAAACCCAACCTTCCATCTTCCTTTAACTCTGCTTTTAATTACTGTTTGACAACTTTAAGTATTAATTGAGGTGAGTTGTTCAAATTCAAACCTTTGAAATTCATGTGGTAAAGATGTGTAATAATAAAAGCTTAATGCTTATTTTATTCTGGGAGAATTCTTTTACCACCTTGAGAGGAATTTTTGGAGCTTCTCCTTATTCTTCTTCTTCTTCAACTCTGACGAAGAACACTAAGAACCTTCGAACTTCGACGAAGAACTCCACGTTCTCGGGAACCGTCTTCCGTGACGACATAACCGCGACATCGACGTTCTTCTTCCGTAACGCCGACCACCGCGACACTCGACTTCCGCGAATCGTTATCGATCATCGAACTTGTTCCAGAACCATGGTAGGGGTTTGTACTTTTCAAATTACGTGTTTTCTTTCCCTCGAGCATGAAAGAATAATCCGTTGGGCATAGTTCCAAATTTTATTAAATATTTGTGAAACGTTCATTGTTGTGTTTATACGATTGACCAACTGTTATCGTTATAACGGGAGGAGACAGGACCGCACGAACACGGCCGATTCTCCTCCCCCTTCTAATCTTTCGTGATGATTTAGCGGAGACAGCGTCGTGTCGTCGCACCGTGCAGGAACAAAAGAATTTATGGCCGGAGCGAGCAGCGATAAAGAAATGCGGTGCTGACGCACCACGTTGTTGTTTACGAAAGAGACCGCGGCCGGAGACGGGCTGCGGCGGAACGAAGAGGCGACCGGCGGCCAGCCGCGCCGCCGGCGCCAGAGATTGAGAAGGGCCGCGGCCCTAAGGCCGCGGCGGAGCAGCCAGGGGCGGCCGGCCTCGCCGGCCGCCGGAGATGGGATGAGCCGCGGCGCTGGCCGCGGCGGGGAAGAAGAAGGCGGCCGGCCGCGCCGGCCGCCAGTTCGGTCAGAAGGCGGGACCCGCGGGTCCCGTGGGTTAATTAAAACGGCCGGCAAAAGCCGGCCGAGATTGGTAAAAGGGGGGGTTTCACCCCCCGCGTGCGGCACGTGCGCGGCACCCTAGCCGCACCGCCGCTGGAAGGGCCGCGCCGCCGCTGGCCGGGCCGCGCCGCCGCGCCGCCACCGGCCGGGCCGGTTCCAGCGGACCGGGTCGGTCCGACCCGGTTCGGGTCGGATCCAGGTCGGGTCAACCCGGAAGGGGTCGAACCGGTTCGGGTCAGACCAGGGGGGTCGGGACGGGTCGGCCCGGACCCGGACCCCCCGTTTTCGAGACAGTTTCAGTCTTTTGGCCATAACGTGAGCCACGGACCTCCGAATGACGAACCGTCTGTGGAAACGCGATCCTTGGATCCAGACGGTCGTTTTGGTATATCGCACTCAGGGTTCGGAATACTTTGAGTTCGGTCGGGTTAGTTCGTTCACGAAACCAATCGGGCCCTCGGAGCGGAAACGCTCATATCTTGAGCTACGGACGTCCGATTGACGTGCCGTCAGCTTTGTTGTGTTCCTCTTAGTGAGACGGTTCTTTTGGCATACTCCGCCCGAGGTTTGGACATAGGTGGAGTACGGTCGGGTTTGTTTTGCCTTAATAACCAGCCGGGCCCCGGGGACGAAAATGCCAATATCTCTCAGACCGGGCGTCCGATCGACGCGCCGTCTGTTGCGTTGAGTTCCTGTTGACGATACAGAACTTTTGGATACATCAACTCTGGACTTTTTGACAGTTGATGTATCAGCATCTCGGCTCGTGGAGCGGACCCTCCGAACGAGCATGCTGTGTGCGGGAACCCTAGTGCTGGCTGCGACTGTTACTGTGACTGCTACTGCTACTGCTACTGTGACGGCGATGACGACAGTACATAGATCCTGTGTGGATTCGACTGCGACGACTACTGCACTCAGCGATCCTACGTGGATCAGTGCTACAGGTCCTGCGTGGGCCCGATCCTGTGTAGGTCCGATCCTGTGTAGGTCACTGTGGGGGTTAGTACCTATCGATCCTTCGTGGGTCCGACGAGTTAGATGGTTCGGTGATCATCCTTATCGTCATCTGAAGAAGTATACCTGTGTGAGCTGAATCTTCTGTTTTACTCGATAGAGGTGGTGCACTTGGTTGTAGCGGCAGACCCGAGATACTGGAGACGAGCGTACGGAGTACGGAGACCGTGTAGCCGGCTGAGACCTGAAGACTGCTCGACCGACTCGACTTGGAGTGAGTCGACTAGCCCAGTGGACGGAGCGCCCGGTATTTGGCGGCAGACCCACGGCGGACGGAGCGCCTGGTAGTTGGCAGCAGACCCGCGGTACTCGACTGGAGGAGTACCTCTGTACGCTATTTGGGTGAGCGCCCGGTATTTGGCAGCAGACCCTCAGCGGACGGAGCGCCCGGTAGTTGGCGGCAGACCCGCGGTACTCGACAGGAGGAGTACCTCAGCAGTCTTAGGTTAGTGAGCAGTACCTCGGAGTCGTGATAGGACCACTGTACACTCCAGAGACGGAGCTCTTCAGTAGTTACAGTTTCGATAATGAAAATCCTGGTTTGAGCTGAGACTTTTGACCTTGTGTTTACCTCATGATTGAGATGGGTCACTTGCTAACTTAGGTATATGTATGGGCACATACTCGGGTAGTGGTTATCCGTTGATTTCACAATCCTTGTGTTTCCTCATGATTGAGATGGGTTATTTGATAACTTAGGTATATGTATGGGCATATATCTAAGTAGAGGTTATCTGTTGAGATCTTCTTTGTGGTTATCCTTGTTGGTTTAGTGAGACCTTGACGGTCTCGGGGTCCCTACTGAGTATCGTTATACTAACCCCTGCACGGGCTATGCCCGCACCTCGTTGTGTTGGTTGCAGACGGTGGGCAGTGCTGACAGAAGCCGAGTGTTCGAGGACTTGATAGTACCTGGAGGTGGACTATACGAAGAGATGATACCCGGAATAGGACCTCACAACGAGGCGGTACCCAGAGGTGGACGTGACGACGAGGCGGTACCCGGAGGTGGACCACTGGGCGAGACATACTCGGAGCGGACGGTGGGACCTGAGGAGCAGAGGAGCTATCTGTACCCACCCTTCAGGTGGGATTTCCAGTGGACAGCTCGGCGTAGCAGCTTTACTTTTCAGTTGCTGTTTTCCTTTTCGAGTTGTACTTTACAGTTGGGCTTGTATTTCCGGCCCCTTTTTACTTTCCTCACTTACTTTTGTACTCAGTTTTTACTTAGTGTTTACTTCATCTGCTTGTACTCTGCGGTGCTTGTTTTTTTATAAAGGCAATGCCTTCCCAGTTATCGGGATTTTACGCCTTTGGTGCTTGTCGCCAGCCCCTGGCCTATGGAAGGCGGGCTTGGGGTAGTCACGGCACGGGCCCCGAGGACGGGTCGTGACAAATTGGTATCAAAGGAGTTTGGTTCTACCGCGAACTCTGATCTTTTCTATGTGAAGCAATAATGTTTAGCGTATTGAGTGTGGTTATCAGTCCAGAGAGTCCAGTGTTGGTGCGGCGGCCTACGTATCCGTACACCAGGACCCTGACTTCTGATTTCCGACTTAATGCACGAAAACATTGATTGCGTTTGTGTTTCAAAGTTTCCTTTGTGATTACTTATATCAGCTCACCAGGTATACTGTTCTGACCGTGGCGCACCTGTTTCCTTTTCAGGATGGCCCCACGACGTCAGCCAGCTAGGGTTCCGAGAGTTGAGCGTGACGACAGCCCACCGAGCGATGAGGCCTCGGTACATGGCCCTTTGTCAGCAGTGGAACCGGTGGTAGATCTACCCGCCGAGCCCCCGATACTTCCAGCACCAGCCGCTGACGATGCACGTCGCCTCAGCGCACTGCATGAGTTTCAGCGCCAGCGACCGCCCAGGTTTCGCGGGGAGACGGATCCCCAGGCAGCATAGGACTGGCTGGAGATGGTGGTACGAGTGTTTAGGCTAGTGAGGACACCAGCAGACCTCATGGTGATCCTCGCTGCGAGCCTACTACATGCAGAAGTATGACGATGGTGGAGCTTGATGCTCCAGGTGCACGATGATGCATCTCTACTTTGGACGGACTTTGTGAGCCTCTTCCGCTCGGAGTTCGTCCCAGCCACCCTTCGTGCGGTGCGTGTCCAGGAGCTTCTTCAGCTGCGGCAGGGCAGCATGACAGTCGCTCAGTACTCGGCGAGATTTACCGATCTCTCACACTACTCGACCGACATGGTACGGGACCCCTTCTTCCGGGCCCGGACCTTCGAGCAGGGATTGAGGCACGAGATCAGGGCATCACTGATCTCCCTCAGCATCCCGACCCAGGAAGGAGTGCTAGAGCGAGCCCTCCTGATCGAGAGTTTCCTGGCTGAGTCCATAGCGAGACCTACCGCAGGGCGGCAGATAGCGGAGTCTTCGGCAACAGGTAGCCAACGGATGACTCAGGGTTCCAGGCAGACCAGACCTACCAATGGCCGACTTCACGACTCAGGCTCGGTTGTGCGGGGAAGCCGGGATGGAGTCAGAGCCAGGCGTGCCGAGGGTGGGCAGTGTTACTCCTGTGGCGGGATTGGTCACATGGCTCGTGACTGTTCGACCCGCCATGCTGATGATCAGCAGTTAAGTGAAGAACCTCCTAGGCAGAGGTAGAGGTTCGACCGTGGCGGTCCGCAGGGAGGAGGCGGACGAGGCAGAGGAGCTGGACGAGCAGCCGGTGGTGGGCGACGCTTTGAGGCTCTGCCACCACCACCACCAGGAGGTCCACCCCGACCACAGGGAGTAGGTGAACATGCGAGAGCTCAACTTCAGGTAGCTGAGGCCTTCGATCATGGAGCTCTGGGAGCCGATGTACAGGAGTAGAACTAGTGGATACATCCTTTTTACTTCTGGTTCCTTGTTGCATTTGTGTAGCGTCTTGTATTATGAGCTGCAATAAAAAAAACACATACCTTTGTGATATTTTCATTCCTGTCCTCTTTCGTGATGTTACTAAGAGGTTCCAGTTTTGGCTGTTGACTTGACCCTCACTTGTGAGACATCTACTGGAGGAGACCCAGTTACCACACACTGATGCCGACAGTGTGACTCAACCCTTGGAGGCGAGAGTAACGGTTGAATCTCTTAGTAGTAGCGTCGAGGCCTTACGACGTCATCCTTGGTATGGATTAGTATCATCAATGTTAGGATTGACTGTATTAGGCAAAGAATGTGGTTCATCCAGGGGATGGGACCAGATTTCTCTTATCGGCAAAGAAGAAATCTTGCAGCTCTGGTGGGACTGGAGATGGTCCAGGCCACGACAGAGAAGGTCCAGGTCATCCAGGAGCGGATGAGGACAGCACAGAGCCGGCTGAAGTCATATGCTGACAGGAGGCGGAGGCCACTGGAGTTCGAGGATGGCGACCACGTCTTCTTGAGGGTCTCACCTCGACGTGGTATTTGGAGATTTGGCCGAGGCGGCAAGTTATCTTCGCGCTTCATCGGACCCTTCCAGGTCCTCAGCAGGGTTGGCGAGGTGGCTTATCGCCTGGATCTGCCACCTCAGTTGCACCGGGTTCACGACGTCTTCCACGTATCCCAGGTGAGGAGATACGTGCACGACCCGATGAACATCATTGACCATGGGGAGCTTGACGTTGACGATGGGGCGACTTTTACGGAGGTGCCGGTGGAGATAGAGGATCGACCGGAGCGGGTCCTGCGTGGGCGATCGATTCCTCTTGTGCGCATCAGATGGCAGCATGGGAATCTCCAGGAGAGCACATGGGAGCGGGAGGCTCAGATGCGTGCTCAGTACCCTCATTTTTTTCACTAGTTTTTGATATATCTTTACGGGGACGTAAATCCCTGAGGTGGGAGTAATGTAAAGACCCGTAAAATTCAAGGGAAATTTTTTCTTAATTTTCTTTGGATTTTTACAAGAGCGCGGTTTCTGACGGCACCTGATTCTGAGGCCCGGAGTGCCCGGAATCAATTTCCGAAGTTTGGCTCGGGTACGTTCAGTGAACGAACGAGCGGGAATTCCTAACTTTTGATCCGGTGCTCAGAATTGAAATCCGAGGGCACCGATGAACTCGCAGCGCCAATTTTCGCTTAAGGAGACCTCTTCTGAATTTGCGTTTGTTACGGGTTGAAATTTAGTTTTTGGGTTTTTAGATTAAGTTAAATAAAATTTGTGAAATACAAAATTTTATTTTAACTTGTTGTTGTTGTTTTTTAAATCCTTCCAAAGGGAGTTGGGAGTGGGACCCACATCCACTTAACCTCCCTTGGGAGGATTAAGTGAGGTGGGGCCCCCACGAAACCCAACCTTCCATCTTCCTTTAACCCTCCTTTTAATTAATGTTTGATAACTTTAAGTATTAATTGAGGTGAGTTGTTCAAATTCAAACCTTTGAAATTCATGTGGTAAAGATGTGTAATAATATAAGCTTAAAGCTTATTTTATTCTGGGAGAATTCTTTTACCACCTTGAGAGGAATTTTTGGAGCTTCTCCTTATTCTTCTTCTTCTTCAACTCTGACGAAGAACACGAAGAACCTTCGAACTTCGATGAAGAACTCCACGTTCTCAGGAGCCGTCTTCCGTGACGACATAACCGCGACATCAACGTTCTTCTTCCATAACGCCGACCACCGCGACGCTCGACTTCCGCGAATCGTTATCGATCATCGAACATGTTCCAGAACCAAGGTAGGGGTTTGTCCTTTTCAAATTACATGTTTTCTTTCCCTCGAGCATGAAAGAATAATCCGTTGGGCATAGTTCCAAATTTTATTAAAAATTTGTGAAACGTTCATTGTTGTGTTTATACGATTGACCAACTGTTATCGTTATAACGGGAGGAGACAGGACCGCACGAACACGGCCGATTCTCCTCCCCCTTCTAATCTTTCGTGATGATTTAGCGGAGACAGCGCGGTGTCGTTGCACCGCGCAGGAACAAAAGAATTTATGGCCGGAGCGAGCAGCGATAAAGAAATGCGGTGCCGACGCACCACGTCGTTGTTTAAGAAAGAGACCGCGGCCGGAGACGGGCCGCGGCGGAACGAAGAGGCGACCGGCGGCCAGCCGCGCCGCCGGCGCCGGAGATCGAGAAGGGCCACGGCCCTAAGGCCGCGGCGGAGCAGCCAGGGGCGGCCGGCCTCGCCGGCCGCCGGAGATGGGAAGAGCCGCGGCGCTGGTCGCGGCGGGGAAGAAGAAGGCGGCCGGCCGCGCCGGCCGCCGGTTCGGTCAGAATGCGGGACCCGCGGGTCCCGTGGGTTAATTAAAACGGCCGGCAAAAGCCGGTCGAGATCCGTAAAAGGGGGGGTTTCACCCCCCGCGTGCGGCACGTGCGCGGCACCCTGGCTGCGCTGCCGCTGGCAGGGCCGCGCCGCCGCGCCGCCACCGGCCGCGCCGGTTCCAGCGGACCGGGTCGGTCCGACCCGGTTCGGGTCGGATCCAGGTCGGGTCAACCCGGAAGGGGTCGAACCGGTTCTGGTCAGACCAGGGGGGGTCGGACCGGGTCGGCCCGGACCCGGGCCCCCCGTTTTCGAGACAGTTTCGGTCTTTTGGCCATAACGTGAGCCACAGACCTACGAATGACGAACCGTCTATGGAAACGCGATCCTTGGATCGAGACGGTCGTTTTGGTATATCGCACTCAGGGTTTCGGAATACTTTGAGTTCGGCCGGGTTAGTTCATTCACGAAACCAACCGGGCCCTCGGAGCGGAAACGCTCATATCTTGAGCTACGGACGTCCGATTGACGTACCGTGAGCTTTGTTGTGTTCCTCTTAGTGAGACGGTTCTTTTGGCATACTCCGCCCGAGGTTTGGACATAGGTGGAGTATGATCGGGTTGGTTTTGCCTTAAAAACCAACCGGGACCCGGGGACGAAAATGCCAATATCTCTCAGACCGGGCGTCTGATCGACGCGCCGTCTGTCGCGTTGAGTTCCTGTTGACGATACGGAACTTTTGGATACATCAACTCTGGACTTTGTGACAGTTGATGTATCAGCCTCTCGGCTCGTGGAGCGGACCCTCCGAACGAGCTTGCTGTGTGCGGGAACCCTAGTGCTGGCTGCGACTGTTACTGTGACTGCTACTGCTACTGCTACTGTGACTGCGATGACGACAGTACAGAGATCCTGTGTGGATTCGACTGCGACGACTACTGCACTCAGCGATCCTACGTGGATCAGTGCTACAGGTCCTGCGTGGGCCCGATCCTGTGTAGGTCCGATCCTGTGTAGGTCACTGCGGGGGTTAGTACCTATCGACCCTTCGTGGGTCCGACGACTTAGATGGTTCCATGATCATCCTTATCGTCATCTGAAGAAGTACACCTGTGTGAGCTGAATCTTCTATTTTACTCGATAGAGGTGGTGCACTTGATTGTAGCAGCAGACCCGAGATACTGGAGACGAGCGTACGGAGTACGGAGACCGTGTAGCCGGCTGAGCCCTGAAGACTTCTCGACCGACTCGACTTGGAGTGAGTCAACTAGCCCAGTGGACGGAGCGCCCGGTATTTGGCGGCAGACCCACGGCGGACGGAGCGCCTGGTAGTTGGCAGCAGACCCGCGGTACTCGACTGGAGGAGTACCTCTGTATGCTATTTGGGTGAGCGCCCGGTATTTGGCAGCAGACCCTCAGCGGACGGAGCGCCCGGTAGTTGGCGGCAGACCCGCGGTACTCGACAGGAGGAGTACCTCAGCAGTCTTAGGTTAGTGAGCAGTACCTCAGAGTCGTGATAGGACCACTGTACACTCCAGAGACGGAGCTCTTCAATAGTTACAGTTTCGATAATGAAAATCCTGGTTTGAGATGAGACTTTTGACCTTGTGTTTACCTCATGATTGAGATGGGTCACTTGCTAACTTAGGTATATGTATGGGCATATACTCGGGTAGTGGTTATCCGTTGATTTCTCAATCCTTGTGTTTCCTCATGATTGAGATGGGTTATTTGATAACTTAGGTATATGTATGGGCATATATCTAAGTAGAGGTTATCTGTTGAGATCTTCTTTGTGGTTATCCTTGTTGGTTTAGTGAGACCATGACGGTCTCGGGGTCCCTACTGAGTATCGTTATACTCACCCCTGCACGGGCTATGCCCGCACTTCGTTGTGTTGGTTGCAGACGATGGGCAGTGCTGACAGAAGCCGAGTGTTCGAGGGCTGGACAGTACCTGGAGGTGGACTATACGAAGAGATGGTACCCGGAGGAGGACCTCACGACGAGGCGGTACCCAGAGGTGGACGTGACGACGAGGCGGTACCTGGAGGTGGACCACTGGGCGAGACATACTCGGAGCGGACGGTGGGACCTGAGGAGCAGAGGAGCTATCTGTACCCACCCTTCAGGTGGGATTTCCAGTGGACAGCTCGGTGTAGCAGCTTTACATTTCAGTTGCTGTTTTCCCTTTCGAGTTGTACTTTACAGTTGGGCTTGTATTTCCGGCCCCTTTTTACTTTCCGCACTTACTGTTGTACTCAGTTTTTACTTAGTGTTTACTTCATCCGCTTGTACTCTGTGGTGCTTGTTTTCTTTTATAAAGGCAATGCCTTCCCAGTTATCGGGATTTTACGCCTTTGGTGCTAGTCGCCAGCCCCTGGCCTATGGAAGGCGGGCTTGGGGTAGTCACGGCACGGGCCCCGAGGACGGGTCGTGACAGTGTATATAAACAACCCCCTATGATTTCATCCAAGTAATTTATACAAGAGAATCCATATATCACTTATGAAATTTAATAAATGTCATTTTATCCTAGGATGTATATTTTCGAATCCCAAAAATATAAAAAATATTTAAATAGTGGGATTATAAGTTGTTAATTAGGAAATTCATCCAAGAATCCCAAGAAGTCTAGGTCATGCCAGGCCCATCAACTGATAACCAGTAAGCATCTCTAAAAACCATTACAAAATCACGTGTAAATAAGGAAAATTAATTAATAAAGTGTGAGGGTGCATAATTACCAAAATACTTCACTACTGTCTCATCCTCATGACTTACTTTATTGAAATGGTTTCTAAGGTGACACCCACTACTATCTCCACTTAAAATGAACAAATTATCATAGGTTCAATCCCAAATTGGGCACACAGTGTGTTTATCTTGTCATAACACAAGAGTGAAATCCTAATTGGGATTACCATGGGCTATACAGAAAGGAAATAATCCTAGTCAGGATCCTTAATCGTGACAATAATATATAGAATCTAACATGGGATCCTTGCTAGTAAGCAAACAGAGGAATCCAATATGGGTTCCTTAAAATTCTATATTGGAAAGGTTTCCTACATGGGACCCTCAATAAGATTAAATTTTGGCATATAAGTACTATATAGTTTCAATGGAAAGTGTAAAAACATAGTTGGATCCAATTAGGTGTTACCTATGACATCCTAAACAGGAAAGCATTCCATAGGGGTCCTGTGTAAACTAATTCAGGTAGAGGTGTCCTACATTGGATCCAAAAAATGAACTGATATCACGACCTCCTAGTATAATATAGACCATATCATAATAGAAAAATCCATAAAGTAGGATCTAGGAATCATAGTTCAAGAGAGATAACACATGGATCATCTTAGACCAAAGAATTTAACTCTCACGAGTCAATATGATTCGCATACGAGAGTAAGAACCTATCAATATAAGAAAGAGAATGAAACTCCAACAATGATAACTCAAATAAATTTAAGGGAATAACTATAATGTACTATGTAGATAAAAGATCAAAAAGGATTAATTATGTGCCTAGTTCTATATCCCAGGTGTAATGATATGAAACCCCATAAAATGGGTTGCAATAGGTACTAAATGGTGTGAATACCCTAGTACATCAAATGTAGTCCCATGTCCCCACCTAGGTCTGTACTCTATATTGACTTTGAATATAAAATCCCAAGTACACATTATGTTGGAAAGGTAAACGGTATGTACCCTATACATAGAGCTTTCATGTTTACCTCACTTTCTCTATCAATGTTAATATCCCGGATGTGTACTTATACAAGGTATTAACCCCACATGTGGTCTAGTTTTGTACTGTACACTTTTATGTTCCACCAATTGTGTTGTCTGGATGAGTAATCAACTACAAGGATGATACCCAGTACACATTGTGTATACCATATACATAATGTGTACAACCAAATGATCATCCTTTAAAAATAGAAAAAAAACATTATGTAATTTATTGGACTACACACAATTTGGATTGGATTTTTTAATGGGAAACCACTAAAATCACCCAAAACTATTTTATATGAATAAACTATAGTTTGACCCACTAGGGGTGTCAAGCAGTCATATAAAAGAATTAAAACATTAAAATGAAAAGTCATGAGGGATTTATTTTAAAAAAACATCATGCCTTTGGGAGTAATCCATAGAATCTCCATCCATTTATATAATCCACAACTATTACAAGATGATACAACTCATCTTGAGCTCCATGACGAAATCTCTATTTCTCGCTATCTCTATCTATCCTTATAATATTTTCCATCGTAGTAAATTTAATAAAAATTTCTATAGGTGTATATTATAAACCAATGGATAATAAAAATACATGATAAAAAACAAAATAATGAAAAAATAAGAAACAAAAAAGGTACCTAGGCCGACCCTATTTCTTGAAAAGATATTATGCCTTTCCTAAATAAATTCACTTTACAGACACAACATTGGAGAAAAAAAATCAATATGATATTCAATTAAATAATATATATCTATGTAAACACATGTGAATAAATTAAAAGAAACCATGATCTCATCTCATACATATGAACAACTATGCCATCTTGACTATTCGATGACCGGTCACATAATGTCAACAACTCTCCATCATAGTTGTTACATAAATGTGACTGATCGTATCTTCCCCGCCATTGTAAAATCTATATCATCATCACATAAAATAATCTTTGATCTCAAAGAATGATGGAAAATGTAAAATTCAAATGAAAATAAGGGTCATCACCCACAAATGTCCAATTTTGTACTAACAACCATAAAGATTACCATATACCTCTTCTTAATCACAACCTCAATAGATTCCATCATTAATCCCAGAAGAATATTTAAAATTAAAAAAGATAATTATAGATATCATGCTCTGTTAGTGTACTTCATAATATACCAAGATATAGAATGATCATATCTAACTAGCAATCAACTAATATTCTATAAAATGGTGTGTATAGATCTCTTCAATGCGCTCTCCCATCAAGCTGACTAATAATATTTTAGCCAACAAATGACACCACAACTCATGAAAATGTGCGTCCAAGTCCAAAAATTGAATAACATACTCATGGAACCTGATTCATTTCTTATATTTCTACCATAGATATAAATTCCTTGTGTAATCCAAATCTCCCATGAAAACATTCCCATAAAAGTTAAAAACATCCATCCTTATCTTGAATACTCTTACTCAATGAATTGCAATTTAGATACTACCATTAATTACCGACTCAAAACATAATCAATCTACTTATGTACTAGTGAGTAATCTAGTATAAAAATTAATCTGACCATGATACATGACACATCAGTCTAAAAAATCTATAGGATCTCTTATAACTCCTCTTCAAATTGTTCAACCTCACACATTCAACAATTAAATCCACAATATCTTGATACTTGGATTAATTCCATTCAAGTGATTTTACATACACTATGATTACATTCTAAATGTTGAAACACTTTTATATAGGGTTAGTCACCTGAATAGTCTTTCCTACAGAAGCCCATCTAAAAAACAACAATCACCCTATTCGATTCATAAAATAAAAAATGCATCAACAATCCTATATCATTAAACCTTCTCAGGAATATTTAATAAATTTTAGATGATCATATAACCATGCTCACTACCAAAAAAATTAATTTTCAATCTCAGACTAACCATAATAAATAGATTCCATTAATCAAAATGAATATCAACATACAAGGGTCTGACTCAAATCATGGGGCCTCTAGGTCTCCCAAATATCGCTACTAATCATGTTTCATAGATGGGTAACGTGGTAATACTAGATAAAACAATAGATAAACATACCCATGTAAGATAAATATAACATAAACATATGAGGGTCGAGACTATCAATCATCTTCAACCTTGGCCCTTAATCCTCTCCATGAATCCTCATAAAGAAAAACTACCAAGAGGTCCCAAATATGTTAAGAAGAGATACTGAACTAGAACCCACTAGGAATCCATATAAAGAAATAACTTTTCAGTTTCAATTCACTAGAATCACGATGGTACTTATTAGTATCATGCTTAGTAATTTAACATGATAACCATAATAAACTATCGATTAAGTAAAATGGAAATTCATTATATGAAGGAAAACGTTGTATGATTTGTTATTAAAAATTTTAATTGCTAAGGATTAGAAAAAAGCACCCTATATGAGGTTCCAAATATAGTAATCAATTTCACTATCAACCTAATGGGGTTACTACACCTCACATGCTTGAGTAATGAGTCATCAGCCTCACCATTAAGTGTATCTATGTAGATCCACATAACTTATACTAATAAATATATATATATATACAAGTCAGATTATTTTAATATAATGTAACCAAAATCCTATAAGGTAAATTATCATTTATGTTTTTGTTTAAATTTATACTAACTATGCATCTATCATCTATAACATTACACACTAGTAAGCCTATAGCAGGTGAATCCTACATTCTAAAAACGATTCATAAGACACATATCTCCTTTTCTCACCAAGACTTACTATCAATCACTCCCCTCATGGAAATTACGAAGAGCCAAAAATCAATAATAAATAATAAAATCAACACCTAATATGTATCTTTCGAAGACAAAATCATATAAAAAATATAACATCATAGGTCAAAATAGCAATCCCATATCTCTAGAAACCAAGAATTTTTAGTGAAACAAGATTTCATGATGCACCAGTATGATATCCAAAATGTTCTAAAGCATTCATAACACTACAATTTACCATATCTAAAATAGTAAATAAAATGGAAATGACCCCCTTTTTTACCACATTTTATTTTCATAGTCTGGATTCCACTTATCATGTTCTTCGATCCAGTTCTCCAGAAGGCCCCAAACATAGTTTTCCATATTCTAGTGGTCGTTGAATATTATTAGGGGCCTAGGGTGTGTTCATGGAGAGGCTATGCCTTCATATAACATTAAGCACAACTAAAATATATATATGTCATATAGAGAAGAAAATTAAATGAGATAATAAATAATAAATAAACTAAAATTGACCAATCTCTAATAATAAATGAAGTACTATAAATTCCCAAACAACCATGACATACATACAGTATGGGCCTCCCACTGGTCTGTATATAAATGAAAGAGTACATAAATGAAACTAAAATTAAAGTGAAATAATATCTTACTAAATCTGAGGCATAACCCATACCCATTCTCTAAGAGATATCCAAGCTTCTCTAGCCCAATCACAAGAGTCCACAAAAGCAGCTCCGCTTGATCATGCCACCATGATCTGTACCCATATCTATAGTACAATATGTGCTCGATGTGAAAATCATACATAAGGTCTATATGGAAACTAATGTGAACGTATGGAATTAAAATAATAATACCAATAAAACACCATTAATGAAACCATGTGGTGTGTTGGCGTTAAAATTGGTGTGAATAAATTGAGAAGATAAACATTTAATGAGTTCTAAATTTAATGATAAAATTGATGTTTTTAATGTTCAAAAAACATACCATATTGAATTAGTAGATGTGAACATTGTCCATAATAGTTATAAATAATTAAGAATTTTTTTGAAGTGGGGTATATTTTAGGAGTTTTTATTTGAGAGTTTTATGTAGTTTTGATGTAAGTATCTTATATTGATTATTAAAAATGGCCAACCCACATTTATCCAGTTTTAGGGGCTAATGCCACTGTATAGTTGGGTAGTATACCCGCATCCATCTAAGGTGTTCCATATATGGGTTAGAGTTTAAGAGGGTATTAATAATGATTATATATTATGTTTTTTTTGTGTATAGTGCTCAAAGATAGAACTCACAAAGAGATGCTTGGATTGTGAAGAGTCCCACTTGGAGTAAGGACATGGTCTATGAATGTGGATTTATGAACCTACCCTACTGTTAGATTAGACCTAGGATGACATGATGAGTAATATTAAGGAGCACCAGTCCAAATGGTAAAACAATTTGGGACTCATTAATGATGGATACTATTCATCTCTCATTTAATGTACATAAATAAGGTGTTTCATTCGATTAGATTATTTGAGGCCATCTGATCATATTTTATGATTTCTTCTTCATTGAGATTTATTAGTGTAGATTATGTTAATAAGATTCCTTATCCATGTATTCCAAATTATCATGAAAAACATTAGAGGAGTTTTTTTCTCATCATAAAAAACATTAATATGATTTAATTGACAAGATACATTAATTAAAATAATTTATAATACATTTTAAAGATTAGATGTATCGTACAGTAAAATAGTTTTTACAGTATATAGTTATGTGTTGTAGAAAAAAATGAATTTTTACATCATGTAATATTGTTTGAAGGAGATAGGTCAGTGTATTATTTGTCTATAAATACCACTAATGAGTACATTTATTATTATGATCTTATCTCACAACTAAGAGTGAATATTCAAAGATAAATACTAAAACAAAGGCCTGGAGTGATCTATATTTATAAGGATTTTCTCTGAACTAGTGCTATAGTTTTCAAAACGTTCACATTTTTTGGATGGGTATTTGATTCAGAGAACTGATTCCTCTATTCTCACTACCTTTCAAAAGGTAAAAATAAATACATCAAATTGCATATATAGTTACATGAAGAAGATATAGGCTGAACATATATTGATATGAAATGATTTTGAGAACATTGCATGAAATTATATTCATTCATGAATAGGATTTCATCTGAATGAAATGATTTTGAGTGAATGTGTATTGTATTTATTCTGAAGGAAGTCTTATTTGATATGTAGTGGAATTTCATGATATTTTTCTTGGATGAGAGGAACTGTTATTTTTGTGCATGAATTTCACTATCAAATAACAATGTATACATTTCAAAAAGATGTTTATCATCAATTGCCCCCATTATGGTTTTCATGAGAAATATTTGAGTTATGTTTTTTTAGTTCCACATACATCATATGTCAATTATGAGTTTTAACATAGTATGTGTGTGATGTCAATTAATTGAGGTATTATATAAATTTTATATCATTATTGAAAATTTACATGAATGTTATATAAAACATTAAAGGGAAATAGATGATGTGCATTCATATTATTACAAAATACAAGGATTACCATGAATGAAATAAAATATTCATGATGAATGTGTTCTGTGAATGAATGAATAAGTGTAATTAATAGTAAATATATTTTTCCTGAATGATCGGTGTTTATCTGAGATTTAATCAAAATAAATATTTCAGAAGTGTGTTATATCTAATTTGTCTAGTCATTTTTGTGACTGGGTCTTTAGTATAAGAAAAATATTTTCATGATCAATATTATACTATGGAATATTACCATATACATGTGATAATAATTATTGAGTAAAAAAACATATATTCAATGGTTCGTTAATTACACACGAGCTGTTGTGATCCAACAAGATTCTATTTGAAGATCATGATAACATTTTATCTATAGATCATATCTTCTGAAGAAGAAGATGGAACATGTTATCAAGGAGTAGAACCTGATATGGAATAATATCTAGTGACTAGTTTATCTAACCAGTTGAATGTTTAGGGTGTCTAGCAATCCGAGAAATAATTTTTTTAATGTTGGACCATATATCATGGATAAGTAGAAGGATTTAAAACTTGGGTGTATGAATAGTTTATGCCTGAATCATGTTATTGATAGAAATATTATAGTGTATAATAAATGTTTCAACTTCTATCCAACCTGGAATATAGTTGGTATTAGTAATATAAATTTAAATAATAATGAGTGTTGTGTTGTATTTTCTTTCTGCATTAAAAATAAGAACCACTCATCTTTTCTATAACAACTATACTCTTCATTTCATATTTAAACATGACTTATCACATAAAATTACACTTACCAAAACCCATAAGATTGAGAGGTATAGTATAATTTTTTATTAAAGACATTTCCAGAAAACATATTACAAAAAATACAACATCTTTATTAACAACATATTTTAGATGATCACAATATTCCTTTGTACTTAGTATTTCATGCGATAACCTGAGGACATTCATAAGAAAAGGGTAAGATATAAAACCTAGGAAGCGAGAAAAAAAGTATAACATGATGAATAAAATACATGTTAGGAAATGGGAATATTAGTGGAAAAAATATAAGCATGAACAAAAAGGAAAGATAAATCATGATTATCATAACATGGAAATGTGGAAAAATCATAAAACACTACATCATTAACATAAAGAAATCAGGTAAACCCCATATCCCATCACTATGAAACAATTTACCAAAAGGAATTAGGTAAACCCCTATCAAAAAATTACATTACATAATAATAAACATTACCCAATTCATTGAAGTTCTATCAGGAAGCACCCTTCATAATCCATTTAATATCATGCTTAAGTGTTCCATGTTAGTCATATAACACTGATTCATTCAAAATCATCATTTATTTCACAATAACAAAATGTGGAATACATAAATAAAATAATATAATAAATAATTATATGTGAATTATGGTGAATACCTTTGTTAGATAAATGTGCATGGTGTTTATTACACGATGATTTTGGAATAGAAAATCGCAGTGCAATTCTGGCTGTAAAACAACCTACCATAAAAATTCATAAAAAAGGATGATAAGAGATAAAGTGGTATCTAATATATATATAAATAAATTGTAACGTAAGGGGTTCATATAAATAAATTTTCCCAAAAATGTAATTTGGAAATAGAAGGCATAACATGATAATGTAACTTTAAAAAGAGATGAAATAGAATAAATCTTACGAAATTTTGGCATGGTAACAAATGTACATGGGATGGATTAATTAGAGACATAGATATATCCCATAATAAAATCATAATAATGGATGTATGGAGGATTTTAGAAAATATACACCATTATTTGTAATAGAAAATTAAATGGTGTAACAATATATGGAAACATGGGTAGAAATGAAAAAGGAAGGAAACCCTTACTTTGATATATGATCCCAAAGGCTTGGGAGATGATTAAGATAGGATTATTGGGTGATTCAGGATCCTTGGGGAGGATTATAGTGATTATGGTGAATAGATTGGTCAATCTATAAATGTCTTGAGTGAAGACTAATGAGATATTAGGTTGGTTTATATATGAAATGAGAGGGAATCCTTTAATATTTAGGTTTTGGGCACTGCACATTAAAATATTCAAAACCATAAACCATCCCATCATGTTTAATATAGTTTATATCAAAGGGAATTTGTATAAAATATTTTATAAGGACTAGGTATGAATATATTAAAAAAATATGCTTTCATATTTGGAGGTGAGTCACACTATCAAGGAAACCATATATAAATGTAAAAAAAAATTACAAGTCTTAGAGGGTCCAATAAGGCATTATAAAATTTATCAAACAAATCTAAAATCAAATTATTTTAATTTTGAAAAATACAGTATTTAAGTACACCTTTTATATTATTTTATTACATCACTATTAGGTCATTATTATATCATAAATCAAATTATATATTTACACAATATTTTTTTTAACCAAAAAATCATTTTTTACTCCAAATTTTTTGAAAATTTCACCTTTGGATAATTTCATAATCCAAATTTCAAAAATAATATTCAGTTTACCTAAATAAATTTCTATAGATGTTAATTTTCACATTTAAAATTAAACTGGTAATTATGAAAACTCATGGTTTTTGACAAAAAAAGTTTTCAAACCATAACAAAAATTACAATTGATTTCACGGAAATTATAAATTCATTTATTATTCATTAAAGTAATTTGATGATAATATTTTATTAAAAAATTAGTTACTTAAAAAATTCATTAATTATATAAAATAAATTCATTAAAAAATACACTTTCTATTTTATCATAGGAAAATTATATCTCTTATCAAAATGATTATCTAATAATTAACACATAATGATCTTATATAATAATCATATATAAGAATAATTTTTATAATATTATTAATAAAAACCATAGTTTAATATGCTAATGTATAAATTTCTAAAAATTACTATTTTTACCTGAAGAATCAACTTATCATATTCATCATTTTGTTTTATGAATTACTATTCTCTTAAAGGAATTGATGGAATATAAAATTTATTTGTAAAAATTTCTCCCATAATAAATAATTAATACTTTGTTAGATAACCCCTTATAACACCTGAATAAGACCTAAGGGTACGGTGTGTGATGGTGACAGACTCTTGGGGTGGCTCAGATAACATCATTCAAGTGGTAATCTCTATTAACATAGATTTCACCTATAGGTGATTCTGTTCAAGATTAACATGTGGATTCTCATCTTGGGTTTGGTCTAAAGTGAAGCCCAGTGATGCTACCTAATTTCCATGCTCTGAAAAATCAGTTTCACAAATCCCAAGTCTACTGGATGAGGTCATCCTCTCTTTTTTCTTTGTTGAAATAATTTTTTAAGATTATATTTATATAATTTTCATGATCACTATTCAATGACTATATTAACAACAATAATGATACATAATTTTAATTTAAAACTAGCAATAGTATTAATTAAAAAGCATATATGAATATTCTATATCTATAAGACATTAAGAGAACAGTAATTTTATTCATCAATTCTTGGGTTGTTACAAAATTCCCCCTTTATAAATTTTCACCCTCAAAATTTTATTTTCCCACAATGAAACATATGAGGGTAACTCTACCTCATCACTGCCTCTAGTTCACATGTTTCTTCTTCAAAATTTTGGTTTCTCCACAGTACATTGAAGAGGGGAATTGTAATATTTTTAGAATGCTTTCCCTGTGATCTAAGATCATTACTGGATTCTCTTCATAGGAATGATAATTCTCCAATGGTACCACATGTGGATTGAATACATGCGATGGATCAGGTAAGTACATCCTAAAAACTGATAAATGAAATAAATCATGTGATTTAGATATGTTTAGTCGGAGTGTTTGTAGATAAGACAACTCTCTGATGAAATTAATGATATCAAAAGGGATGATGTACCTTGGACAATTTTTTCATATCTTCCAAAACCTCATCACTCTCTTCCATGGAGATATATGGAGAAAAACTATATCCCTATCATCAAACACTAGGTCTCATTGATAGTTGTCAGCATATATCTTTTTTCTACTCTTAGAAGAATTGATGTGTTTCTGGATAGTCTTTACCTTATCCATAATTTCTTCGATCATTTTTTCCTATATGTTTTCTCTCCCCATAATATTTCCAACATGGTATTGTTCTTCACCTATTCCCATAAATGGCATCATAAAAATACATTTTGATACATGAGTAGAAACATTTTTTGTATGGGAACTCAAATATAAGAAGATGTTGATCTTATCCTTCTTTGATTTCCATTGATCATGTTCTTAACATGTCCTCATGTTTTTTTATAGTTCACACACATTTTCAATCTTTTTGAGGATGATAAGTTGTACTGAGGTTCAAATCAATATTTAGAGTGTGTTGATTTCTCTTCCAAAACATAGAGGTGAATCTTGGATCTCGGTATGATATAATTGATAGTAGTACACCATGCATCCTTACAACTTCTCATATGTATAATTTTCCATTTGATCTCCTGAAGAAAAGCACTCAAATTGCAATGAAGTGTACATTATTGGTAAAATGATACATAATAACCTAGATAAAATTGTTTTTATTGGATGTCTTCAAACGTATGGTGATAATGTCCATCGTGAAATTAAATCATTTCCATGTTGGTATGGTTAATGGTTTCATCATCCCTTTATACATCTTCCACTCATCCTACACTTAGTGAAATACTAGGCTCTTTGATATATATTCATATATCTCCTTCATCATCTTATCCGACCAACAATTCTCTCATAAATCCTAATACAACTTTTTATTTTGTGGGTGGATGGAAAAATTAGAACTATGTGACTCATCCAAATGTTTATTCTTTAAAACTAGATTTTATGGATCATATAGTCTTGACCCAAATCTCATAATTCCATCTTAATTACCATTTATCTCTGAGGATGTAATTTTTCTAACTATTTCAACATTCTTTAGAATTCTCACATCATTTTTTGAGCATCCTTTAACCTTTCCAAAAGAGATGGTTGAGAAATCATTTTTTAAAAGATTTTTAATGTTAGCTTCTTTATGATTTCCTGATGTCCATCTTAATCAAATATACGAAGATTGGGTCCTTTTCAATTCTGATAAATGATAGAATTGATGGGTCCTTTCTACATATTGCATCCACCACCTTTTTAGCTTTCCCATGGTGGTAATAAATTCAATTGTTGTAATCCTTGATGATCTCTAACCATATTCTTTGGTACATGTTATGTTATTTTTATTTAGATATTTACATATATATATATATATTTGTAACTTTTTTGATCCATATATATTTCACTATTTTCCCCAAAGAGGTAATTCCTCTATATTTTCACATAAATATCATATCTGCCATCTCCAGATCGTGCATGGGATATTTTTTCTCATGAAAATTCAACTGCCTTGATGCATAGGTGATGAATTATTCATTTTTCATCAACATATATCTCCATACCTTCATTGAAGTATCGCTGAATATTAGAAAAATATCCCCACTTGTGGGTAGTGTGAGTATATGGGGAGTGATAAGAATCTACTTTAAATCCATGATGCTTTCTTCACATTCATCATTCCATGAAATAATGACACCTTTTGGAGTTATCTTGGTAAGAGTGTTTGAAAATCATGGGAAATTTCGCACAAATCAAGGATAATATCTAGTTAACCCCCAGAAGCTATAGATTTCTGTCATATACGTCAGACTCGGCTATCTCAAAATTTTAGTTTTCTTCGAGGGATCTCCATAAATCCTATTTATTTTGATTATTTTCTCAAATAATGAGACTTTATTCAACCAGAACTCATACTTGATGTACTTTCCTTAGAGATTATCATTCTAAAATCTCACTAGTACAGTTCTTAGATGGTCCTAATTATTCTAAATGGTTTGGGAGTATATTAGAATATCATTCCTAAATACTACCAAAAATTTGTCAAGGTAATATATAAAGAATATATGCATCATGTAATTGAATATTGTTAGATTATTAGTGAGTCTGAAAGGCATTGCAATGAATTCACAGTACATATACATTGCAGGAGATGAAGTCTTGGGGATATCCTTCTTCTTCACCTCTACATGGTAAAATCCCAACCATGGATCCAAATTAGAAAAGTAGTTTTATCCACATATCTTATCAAACAAGTCATCAATTATTGAAAAATTTTACTTGTTATTTAACTTGATTTTGATGAGCTAATGATAGTAAATGTAAAGCCGCATTGACACATCCTTATTCTTGACGAAGAGGATTAGTGAAACAAATAGTGAAGAACTTGGGCATATAAACCCTTTATCTAGATTCTCTTATAGTAATATATTTAACTCCAAAATCACTACAACAACCATTTTATATGGAATCTTGGATATTGTCAATTCCCCATATACGAGATAAATCAAGAATTCAATATCTCTTATAGGGGGAACACCAATATATTTCTTAGAAAATACATCTTCACATTCCCTTACAACTTGAATTCCTTTAAGGATGGTTCCTTAGAATAAATCTTCTATGAATGATATGTGTTATCATAGGGAAGTAATTTCTATTCATTTTATTGTGGCACTAAAGAATAATCATCCCCCTCCTTTCACCCATACAGAATCGGGGGGTGATTCACCATATAAATAGTGATTTCTCTCTTAAAACAATTTATGTAGGATCTATATAGGTTAACCCAATACATTTCCCTAAATTACATCAAATTACACTAGAGGGATTCTGATGAGGTTTTATATAAATTTCAATACATAAATTCTGACATGAGAGGATTTATATTCATGGGATGCAACAATATCCCCATTTAGCATACTCACTAACATCTCTTCTTCCATGATTTTTGGTGGTGTTCTTATTGTTCTACTAAATTTTTAGGATATAATAGAATGTGTAGAATAAGAATCCAAAATTATTTTTTATTCTCATGAATGAAAAACCATATTACCTCTCACCACTTGGTTTTTTGGGAATTTATTCAGTTGTAGTAACAGAAAAATATGTCCCTTTCTTCCATGGAGGTTTTTGGTTGCCTCTGATTACCCTTGTCTTACTGTACTGGTTCCCAAAGTGCCATGTTTACTTGAATATGTAGCAATGAACAATGTGTTGAGGGTATACTAGATTATTTCATTACTATACCACACTAGTGGGTTTCTCCCATCTGTAATCATCATCCATGTGCCCTTCTCTTTCTCACTTAAATCAGTTCCTTTTCCCCTTTATGAAATTTCAAGGGTGCTTGTTCACTCACATTTGGATAGTGGGATGCTAGAATTTCTTAGCACCTTTGGGGTTTTCCATCAGACAACAATAATTAATGTCCACTTTTCACTTCTAATCCATATGATAGTCTAGAGATTCTATGAGCTCTATCGTGACTTAGAGGACACATCGAACAATATCTATATAGTTTTCAATTTCATGGATCACCAGGGCATTTCGTATTCTAGGTTTTAGCCCATCAAATAATTTGTCAGCCTTGAATTTGTTGGTAACAAAAAAACCAGAGGCATATC
This sequence comes from Viscum album, assembly GCA_963277665.1. NCBI lineage: Eukaryota > Viridiplantae > Streptophyta > Magnoliopsida > Santalales > Viscaceae > Viscum > Viscum album. The sequence continues at coordinate 795,046,478 of OY728136.1, read as the reverse complement.
GTTTATATTTGGAAATATTTTTCTTGTAAACCCCAAAAAAATTTTCTTTATATTTATTTTGTACATGCAAATCTATTTTTATCTTAAAATGGATGGTTCGTTGAAAAAATATTTATCAGAAAACTTTTTCCAGAAATAGTTATATCCCAACACCTTGATCACTTCATCAAGCATCATATTTTTTGTCAATGCGAAACAATGATCATAATCACCCTTTAACACCCGAGATTTTATGAGAAATATTTTGGTTTAATTTTTTATGGTATACACAATAACAAAGGAATATTTCACTACAATCAACACTGTCTTGGATTGCATTGTGCGCAAGAGAAACCTTCCTCAATAGCTTGCATTGTATGCAATACCGAGTTTCAATAAACAATGATATGTTATTAAAATATAATTAAAAATAGCCGTTATGAATAGTAATACCCACATTTTAAAATTTTATAACTTTTATCTTTCAAAATGGACTTCATTTTTCGATTCAGCGTAGGCTGATGTTTTGTTATTTTTCTGAAAACTTTATATTTTGGATGAATTGAGAAAACACTGAGTTATAGATTAAAACCAAATTTTTATTTAAATAATTATTTATTTTATTTAAATTTATTTTAGGTCAAAATAGATACATAATACCGATATAAGTTCAATGTAATTCATTGGAGTAATTTTATAATAATATTGATATATAAAAATTTTATTGAACTTTTTGACTACCTTTTACCCACCTCTTATGAGCATTTTTAATTGTACATAATACAAAATTTTACCGCTTCTATGAGTTGAATTTCCAAATTTCGAGAGACACCGTAAATATCAAGGAGTAAAATGTTGTTCAATATGATAAAAATAATTTTTGGTGAATAGTAACTTTTTACTTTTATTTACCACGATTAAAAGTAAATAGGGAAATTCAGGGTAAAAATGATATTATTATTACCCTAAAACATGTCCTAATTCTATTGGATAAGTGTAATTAGACAAAAAAACCTTAGGGATAAAATATTACCCTTTAGGTCCACTAGGATTAGATACGGACATTTATTATTATTTTATTAATGAAGAGTTAAAAGAGTTAAAGTCAATGTTTAATAGCTAAAAAAATTTTAATATAGGGTTATATATATGAAAAATTCGACTATAAATATTAAATAGAAATATAAAAATATTTCCTACATAATGGAATTTTATTTATAATTTTTAGACAATAAATAAGTTAATTTATTTATAACACAATGATGATGGAGTAATTACCTTATTAATGAAATATTAACATAATTGATATTATAAATACCAAAATAAATTTAATTTGAGACATTTGTTAAATTACAATATTTTTTAAGGTCAATATTACATTTTATTATTGATTTCATTAAATGTTTTCGAACTAATCAGGCTATTATGATTTTCACAAAAATCAATTACCAAATTGTGTTAAAATTGATATAAAATTGTTTTTTAAAAAATTTATATTATTAATTGGTATTCTATTACTAAAAACCTATGTTTCAGCCAAATTACTTAGATAAGGTTATATATATTTATAATGAACAAATTTTGGTTTGTTTGTCTTGTTATAGTAAGTTTATTAACCATCTAGTTTATTAAAATAGGAAGACATGGTAAAAATTAAATTATTTAAGTTAGTGTTAAATCAAACTGATAAGGTTAAATAGTAACCTAAACTTGTAGAAAAACTATTGGTTGAGAGGATTTAGACCCATCCCAACTTTAGCTTCGAAATAAATCATTTTGGATCTATAATAAACTGAATAATACTTTATTATAAAATAATATTTTATGTTTTTCCTAAGGTGCCCCTCTCCGCCCTTGTAAAAGGGAACCTCCTCCCTCTCCTCTTTACACAATGTTGATCCATCAAGATCGGCCAAAACCTACCCATTGCCATTCTCAACATCCCTATAAACATACTAGAGGTCCTAGTCTTCTTCAAAGACCAATTTTAGTGATCTAAGAGGAGATTTTAAAGAGGCGTGTCGAAGAAGAGGTAATATCGGTTACCGATTATTTCAAATTTATTTCTTCTTATACTTCCTCTTATTTAGATGTTTCATAATGAAGTAATAACATAAGTTTCAAAAATATACTGATATGTTATTATAATTATGAAAAAACCCAATTTCAACTTCTATCCATCCTATGGAAAATGAAATCATCACGCTGGCGTACGTATGAAATACCATCGCCATACTGTGGTGTAATATGTTTTTCCACCACCACCTCACATGGATGTGTATAATGGTGTAAATAATAACTATATATAGATATTATAACATCATACTAATTCGGATATATTATATCATCCACTCCAATTCCATTGAAAAATTATTGGAACAATATCATCGCTCGTGCGTAAATATGGATTACCGTCTCCATGCCGTGATGAGACTCCATTTCCACGTTAACCATTCAATAATGATTATAAAGTATATATAATAAATAATAATGGTATATATAACATAATAATTCTACTTTATTTATGTATATGTTATTTACTTACATCCTTTTAAGTGAATAAGAAAATGAAAACAACATTCATGTGTACGTAGGGCCTACCTTCTCCATGAACGGTGTGTTTCATTTAATTTATCTATCTATTATATATATATACTGAATATATATGATATATAAATAATTAATTAAATTATAGAAGTTAGTAAATCAAGATATCAGTAATAATAATATCAAGAACAACAAGTCCAAACACGTACGATAAATTAAACGATTTTAACGAAAACATTGTTTTAACATGGAATTTACAAAAGAACGAGTAATATAATGTCATAAGTGAACCATATAGGATATCATAACACTGAATATGATTCTGTAATAAGTCAATGAAATTAGTTAAATCATTATACAGGAGGTTTGGATACATACTAAGGATATCAGACATAAGGTAAGGGATAATTTTTCAATCTAATTTTATTCGAGATTGCTTATACGTAATTATTTACTGGGGTTATATTTTTCATCCATGTCCATAAAAATATTTTTCATAAAATGTTCAATATTCTTACATGTATTTGTAAAGTCAGTTTTACCTTTCTTTGACTTTTAAATTTTGTTATGAATGAATCTTTCTTTTGTTTACCCTACGAGGTACTTTTTGACTTTTCTGAAAAAATTATGAGGAGAATGTTTTTTTATCTTATACGGCCTGAAAGAATTTTTATGGTTTCATTACACATAAATTTAATTGAATCTTTTTCTACATTTTGTCATGATTATTTTCAAAAAAAATATTTTCTTTTAAAATTTCATTGAATTTTGTGGAAAGAAAATGATTTTAAAGAAGAAAGGATATTTTCCTCAAGAATTTATTTCATGTGTTTTTTCAAAACCATTTTCCATATAAGATGAAATTATTAAGTATGATTACGTTTCAAGTATAATGTACCTATTATTTACATGGTTTAATTATTCTTATGATAAAATTATATCCATTTGTTTTATATAGATTATGTTATGATGGAATTATGTTCACAAAACCCATTTTATTATTTGGGTTATGAGGTATGATTTATGTTTATATTGTGGAACAAGTAAGAATGATTTCCTTATGAGAAGGCTAGGAACTATATCTTCCTCTAATGCATTGGGTAATGATTTATATCTCATGAGATAGACATGGCTGGAATGGTAAGTTAATCTGGTTCAGTGATACAGGACTCGAACGAGGAGTGAACTCGATTCAGTAAGAGACTTTTTCCACTATGATGGTCTTAGAAGCAATTCCTTGGCTAATATATAAATCATATCATGTGCATAATGGTTTTCCAAAATTAAATGTTTTATTCCCTTGCTATTTTATCATGATTGATGTTCCTTTATGACATATGCCTTACGTACTGCCAAGATTTATTTCACAACTCAAGATTTTGATGTGTAATTATTATGTTCATGTTTTGAAGTTCAAATGTATATGGATTTTATTTTTATCCATGCATACCCTTACTGAGAATTTTAGCTCACCCTTTATATGTTTTCTTTTCCCCAGGTCAAGAATAAGGGTATTTAGTATGATATGCCAAAAGGGACTCTAGATATGATGAAATAAATGGGATACAATGCAGATGATTAATGAACCAATTGTTTATATTTCCCATTTTCTAAAGAAACTATACCTATATGGTCCTATAATGGTTTTGTTATATTTTTTAATAAGTATACTTCAATTCTGAAGTAATAACATTGTTTGTAAATTATGGGTCGTTATAGTTGGTATCAGAGGAAAGGTATAGTCAACCTTTGGAAACTAGGATGTGAAAGCCTTAGTAAGAGCTCTAAGGATATGAATAAACATAGAACACAATATTAGGGTTTTAGAAATGGATATGAACAACCTATGATAATACCTAAAGTGTGAAATTTTATTACTGATTATGTTGTTTTCCTATTATAATTTATGTTCCTCACATTATTATTCATGGTTTTAGTCACTGGCTGGAACCCGAAGGAACCGTGTTAATGCGAAATGTGATGGGAATTGCAATGATTGTTCCCATGAGCAACCAAACATTATGGGGGTTGGAATGAAAAATATTGTATCCATGCTCACACAACATTCTCAAGCTATGAATTGTGCATGACTTCAAAACAAGAAAAGGAAGGAGCAACATTATGTTGAATCCTTCATGAGGCAGCGTCCACCCTCATTCAGTGGGTCTACAGATCAACTAGTGGCTAAACAGTGGATCAGCACCACCAAAAAGATATTTTCAGTTTAAAAATGTTCTAAAAAAATATAATGTCATCTTAGCAGTATATCGTTTGGAAGGTAAAGTAGATCAATGGTGGAATCTTATGAAAAATACGAGGCAAAGGTATGAAATTGAGTCCATGGAATGGGACGAGTTCAAGAACATATTTTTCAATTATTTCTTCTCTCGTATTCATCGAACCAAGATAGATAAGTATTTTCTTAAACTGAAGAAAAAGGATGATGAATCTGTTGGTACCTATGAAGAAAATTTTACAAGAATAACAAGGTATTCTTTCGGAATTATTATCAAACCTGAGAGTAAAATTGATCAATTCTTTAGTGTCTTAAATCCATGTCTTCAAAGGGTGTTAGCCATAAGGGACTTCAATAGCTACAAGTAAATTGTTTGATGTGATATCAAGGTTGAGATGGAGATTGGAGTAACCCATAAATCATATAGGGTTGATAAGAAGAGGAAAATATAATTCAATGGAAAATCTAAAGACCATACTGAAAAGAAGATGAGTTTTCAATTATGCTCAAAGTGTGGAAAGAAACATAGAGGGAATTGTCTTAAAGGGAAGAGTAAATGTTTTATGTGTGTAAAAGAAGGCCATCAGGGAGTTGAATGTCGAAATAATTGGAAGAAGATGTATAATGATGAGAACAAAGAAAAGGATACACAGAATGCACATCCTACACATCAATGTTTCAAGTTCAAGGAAATGGGGCATTATGCCAATCAATTCCCAATTCCAAGGGTTTTTGATGATGATAAACATCCACAAACTCTTAAGGCCAAACAAAAAGGAATATCACATGAAATTTCTATTAACGATGTGGATTATGAGAACGAAGTTGTGAAAAGTAAACTTACCATCCACTCTAAAGTAGAAAATGTTTTATTTGATTCTGGATCCACCCACTCTTTTATTTCTGAAGAATTGTCTAAGGGTATCACCAAATTACCACAACAGTTAGATATTGAGTTAGCTATGACAACCCCTAATGGAACAACAATCACATCAAAAGTTTACAATTCTTCTCCGATTGAAGTTTGTTGGAAAGTGCTTCCTACAAATCTTGTTACCCTTCCTATAGTGGAAGTTGATGTGATTCTTGGAATGGATTGGCTTTCCTCATATAAAGCTCATATAAATTTTCAATGAAGGGAAGTCACATTTCAAATTCCATATCAATCTATGATCGTCTATCGATGCAAGGATGAACATAAAGAAATTTATTCCATCTTATGGGTCTTGATTCCACTAAATGAAGTTTATTTATCTCTAATGGTTGGTGAGAAAATCATGATTAAGAATATGTCCATTGTATGAGAGTTTTATAATGTCTTTCCAGAGGAATTGCCTGGTCTTCCACCAAATCGGGAATATGAGTTTTCAATAGAACTCGTACAGGGTGCTTTACCAATTTCAAAGACACCTTAGAGAGTGGACCTAATTGATTTGCTGGAATTGAAAAAGAAACTCCAAGAGAATCTTGATAAGGGATTCATATGCCCTAGTGCATCACCTTGGGGAGCACCAATTGTGTTTTTTCAGAAGAAAGATGTATCAATGAGACTCTGCATTGATTATCGAGAAATTAACAACATCACTATCAAGATCCAATATCCTCTCCCACACATTGTTGACTTATTTGACCAACTATGTGGAGCATAATACTTTTCCAAGATTAATCTTCGTTCAGGGTATCATCAATTAAGGGAAAAAAGGTAGGATATACCAAATATGGATTTCCACACAATGTATGGACACTCTGAATTTATAGTGATTCCATTTGGTCTTACTAATGCCATTACTATCTTCATGGATCTAATGAATAGAGTCTTTAGAAACTATCCTAATCAGTTTGTGGTAGTCTTTATAGATGAGATTCTTGTCTATTCAAAGAGCAAAGAAGAACAAGAAGATCAATGGAGAATTGTATTGAAGACCCTGGGAAAGGAGATTCTTTATGCCAAATTTACCAAGTATGAATTTTCACTTAAAAGATTTTCATTTTTGGTTCTCATAATCTCAAAAGAGGGGATATATGTGGATCCTGCCAAAAAGGAGGTTATTGAAAGATGTTTGAGACCAACAACAGTAACTGAGATCCTATGTTTTCTTTGTTTAACTGGGTACTATCGACGTTTTGTGAAATATTTTTCATGATTAAGACCTGATCTTGTTGATGAGATGGCAGAAAAGGTAGGATCTATTCTAGAACACATAAGAGCCGCTTAGAGTCGACAAAAAATTTATGACAAAAACTAAAGAAAAGACCTAGAATTTGATGTGCGTGATAATGTGTTCTTACGAATATGTCCTTGGAAGAGAGTAATGAGAATTGGAAAGAAGGGAAAGCTGAACTCTATGTATATTGGTCCTTTTGAATTATGGGATCGTGTTGGGAAGGTAGCTTACCGATTGGAGCATCCACCGAATCTCTCTCAAGTTCGTGACGTGTTCCATGTATCTCTCTTGAGATAGTACATACCTCGTCCATCACATCTACTAAGCTCAGAAGTTGTACCACTAGAGAAACATCTTTCTTATAAATAACAGTAGAAAGAGATTCTTTATAGTAGTGAAAAATTCCTTGGGAATAGGACCACTAACATGGTGAATGTTTTATGGAGTAACCACTTATTATAAAAAGCTACATAGGAACTTGAGGATATGATGAGGGAAAGGTATCCTCATCTGTTTGTTAAAAAGTGACAAATTTTGAGGGAGAAATTCATTTTTTTGGGGGTAGAATGTAACACCCGAGATTTTATGAGAAATATTTTGTTTTTTTATTATGTTATATGCAACACCAAATAATCTTTCACTACACAAAATACTGTCTTGGCTTGCATAGCATGCAAGAGAAACCTTCCTCGATAGCTTGCGTTGTACGCAATACCGAGTTTCACTAAACAGTGATTTGTTTTTGAAATATTATTAAAACTAGTCATTGTGAATAGTAATACCCAATTTTTAAAATTTTATAAATTTTATCTTTAAAAATGGACTTCATTTTTGTATTTAGCATAGGGTGAATTTTTTGTATTTTTTTGAAAACAATCAATTTTTGCTGAATAGTGAAAAACATTGAGTTATAGTTTAAAACCAAATTTCTATTTAAATAATTATTTATTTTATTTAAATTTATTTTAGGTCAAAGTAGATACATTATAACTATATAAATTAAATGTAATTTTTTTGAGTCATTTTATAAAAAAATAGATATATAAAAATTTTATTGAACTTTTTGACCGTCTTTTACCCACCTCTTAGGAGCATCTGTAATTGTACATAAAACATAATTTTACCGCTTTTGTGAGTTGAATTTCTAAAATCAGAGAGACACAATTAATATCAAGAAGTCAAATGTGTTTCAATAAGATATAAATATTTTTTGGTGAATAGTAACTTTTTACTTTTATTTACCACAATTAAAAGTAAATATGGTAATTAAGGGTAAAAATGATATTATTATTACCCTAAGACATGTCAAAATTCAATTGGATAAGTGTAATTTGACCAAATACTACCTTTTGGATTTAATATTACCCTTTAGGTCTAATTGGATTAGATTAGGACATTTATTTTTATTTTATTTAAAGAAGAGTTAAAAGAGTTAAAATCAATGTTTAATAACTAAAACATTATTAATATAGGGGTATACAGAAGATAAATTATACTATAAATATTCATTATAATTCTAACAATATTTCCAACATAATGGTATTTGATTAATAATTTTTATACATTAAATAATTTAATTTATTAATGACACAATGATGATGCAGTAATTACCTTATTAATGAAATATTAACATAATTAATATTATAAATTTCCAAATAAATGTAATTTGAGAACTTTATTTGAATTAAACTAATTTTATAGGTTAATATGACATGTTATTATTTATATAATTAACATCTTTCGAACAAATCACGTTGTTATGATTTTAACAAAAATCAATTACCAAATAGTGTCAAAATTGACATAAAATAGTTTTTAAAACTAATATTATATTTTTACTTGTTATTATATTCCTAAAAAACTATGGTTCAGCCAAATTACTTAGATAAGGTTATATTATTTAATAAACAACCACTTGGGGTTCTTTTGGCATGTTATAGTATGTTTATTAACCATATAGTGTAAGAAAACAAGAAAACGCAGTAAAAGATAAATTATTTAACATAGAGTTAAATCTAAATGATAAGGTTAAAATAGTAACCTAAACTTGTCTAAAACCTATTTATTAAGAGGATTCATACCAATCCTCACATTATATTCTAAATAAATAAATTTGGAGCTATTATAAACTGAATATGAATTTTTATAAAATAATATTTTATGTTTTTCTTAAGGTGCCCCTATCCTCCCTTAAAGAAGGGCACCTCCTACCTATCCACTTTACACAACATTGAGACTTCAAGCTCGGCCAAAACCTGTCTATTTGCCTTCTAAAATTACCTAGAAACATACTAGAAGTTCTTTAATTCGTCAAAGACCAATTTTAGTTCCCTAAGAAAAGGTTTTAAAGAGGCGTGTCGAAGAAGAGGTAATATCCGTTACCGAATTATTCAAATTTATTTCTTCTTCTACATCCTCTTATTTAGTTGTTTAATTATAAAGTAATAAAATCAGTATCACTAATATACTGATATGTTATTATAAATATGAAACAACCCCATTTCACCTTCTATATATCCTACGGAAAATGAAATCACCACGCGTGCGTATGTACGAAATACCATCTCCACACCATGGTGTAATCTATTTTTCCACCACCACCTTACTTGTATGGGTATAATGGTGTAAATAATAACTATATATGGATATTATAACATAATACAAATATTGAGATAGTATAACATCCACTCCAATCCCATTCAATAATTATGGGAATGATATCATCGCTCTTGAGTATGTACGGATTACCGTCTTCACAACGCGATGAGATTCAATCTACTTGTTAACCATTCATGAATGATTATAAAGTATATATAATAAATAATAATGGTATTTATAAAAAAATAATTATAATGGATTTATGTATATGTTATTTACTTACTTCCATTATGGTCAATAAGAAAAGAAAAATAGCATTCATTCGTACGTAGGGCCTACCGTCTCCATGAACGGTGTGTTTCATTTAATTTATCGATCTATTATATATGTATATATATACTGAATATATTTGATATATAAATCATAGTTAAAATTATGGAAGTTATTAAATCAAGATATAAGTAATAATAATATCAAGAACAACAAGACCAAACACGTACGATAAATGAAACGATTTTACTAAAAACACTGCTTTAATATTGAATTTACAAAAGAACAGGTAATATAAAGTCATAAGTGAACCATATATGATATAATAAAAATGAATATGATTCTGTAATAAGTCAATGAAATTATTTAAATCATTATACAGGAGGTTTGGATACATACGGATCATATTATACATAAGGTAAGGGATAATTTGTTAATCACATTTTATTCGAGATTGCTTATACGTAAGTATTTACTGGGGTTATATTTTTCTTCCATGTCCATAAAAATGTTTTTTATAAAGTGTTTAATATTATTACATGTATTTTTAAAGTCATTTTTATCCCTATTTGACTTTTATATTGTGTTTTGTAATGAATCTTTCTTTTGTTTACCCTACGAGGAATGTTTTTACTTTTCCGACAAAAGTTCGAGGAGAATGATTTTTTAACTTATACAGCTTGAACACATTTTTATGGTTTTATAACCCCTAATTTTCATGAAGATTCTTCTACATGTTTTAATGATTATTTTCAAAAAATTCATTCTCTTTTAAAAATTTATGGCATTTTGTGAAAAGAAAATGATTTTAAAGGAGAAAGGATATTTTCCTCAGGAATTTATTTCATGTGTTTTGTCAAAACCATTTTCCATCTAAGATGAAATTATTTAGTATGGTTATGTTTCAAGTATAATGTATCTATTATTTAGATGGTTTTATTATTATTATGATTAAATGATATCCATTTGTTTTATATGGATTATGTTATGATGTTCTGATGTTCATGAAACCCATTTTTTTATTTGTGTTATGATTTATGATTTATGTTTATTTTGTGGCACAAGTAAGAATGATTTCATTATGAGATGTGTAGGACCTATATATCCTTAATATTGATTGGGTAAATATTTATATCTCTTAATATAGACATGGTTGGAACTGTAAGTTAATATGGTTCAGTGATATAGGACTGGAACGAGGAGTGAACTAGATTCAGAAAGGGACATTGTCCACTAAGATGTTATTGGCAGCAATGCCTTCACCACTATGGAAATCATATCATGTGATTTATGGTTTTACAAAATTAAATGTTTTATTCTCATTATATTTTATCATGATTGATGTTCCTTTATGTCCTATGCCTTACGTACTACCAATATTTATTTCTCAACTCATGATTTTGATGTGTAAACTTTATGTACATGTTTTGAAGTCCAAATTTATATGGTTTGTTTTATTATATACATGATTACCATTAATGAGCATTTTAGGTCACCATTTATATGATTTCTTTTACCCAGGATATAAAGAAAGGTTTTTGGTAAGGAAAAAAAAGAGAAGTTCTTTATGGGAGATGTTGAAAATCATTCACCAAGATTAGAAGATTATATTCTATGTTTCCAAAGACCCTAATCTATTATGGACTTTGGTGTCTTTTTTTATGTGTTAGGTGTTCTAGAAAAGTAATGTAATGTCCATGTATGTCAATATTGGGTCTCTACACACCCTATATATGATAAGTATCCAGAAGAATCTTCTCTTATTCAGAACATTGAAGGATGAAAAATATCTTCTCAATGGAGTTGATCCACAGTTCGATGATTGAGGGATCAGGTGATCCATTTAATGCATGATGCCTTTGTATCATAAATATTTTGATTGTGAATTGGTCTTTCGTAGGGGGGGGGGGTGTTGAACACTCCTCTTAAACCTTGGTTCTAATCAAAACTGGACTTAATTTAGATATTATCTTGACAACATTTTCTATTCCCAACCTCATCAGATGGAGAATCTAACTATAATATTCATCACATTGATCATTGCATGGGTTGTTAGCCCGAGTCCTCACATTACCACCCATTTACTAGAATAAAAGGAAAATTAGGGGTATTTATTTTAAACTATAAAACACATAAATGGTAATCCATTGAAAAAAAGGGGAAACATTTAAATTACATACATGTCTGTAACTTATGAATTTATATGCCTCAATCTATGTTATCCATGATATATTTCCTAATGTAAATTCTTATGGGATTTTTTATCCCTTAATAATAGTTCATAATATGATCATCAATTATCTAGAGTATATTCCATACGGTTTTATAACCAAGAGTGCATCATGACCCATTGATGTGAACCAGTTCCCATTTGAGTCGAGCTCAAAAAAGTGTTTTCAGTTTTTAACCCAAGATGCAACTATGCAAAAGACACCTCTACTAGTTTGTATCGATTCAGGGATGTATTTTCTTGAAAAACCACATACTATATACTCACTAAAATTTAGGGATTATTTTATTATATGTAGTCTTATCCCTACGTATTTCAATATAGTTTTGTAAACCTAATCCCAAAAATAACTAAACCTATAATTTTGTACCAAATATAAAAATGCATCTCCTTATTTCATATTTAAACACTATTTATCAAATTAAATTTCATATAAAACCCATTAGATCAAGATTTATAGTTTCTTTATGGATTAGGGACATTAAATAAAATCTTAAGGCATAAAATTAAAAATCATTTTTGAATACTTATTTTACATGATCACAAAATTCATTTGTACTTATCATTACATGGGATAACATAAGGATATAAATAAGAAAAGGGTAACCTAAAAAGCACAATAATAGAGAAAAAGGTACAACATTAAGAAGAAAATAGATGTTAGGAAATGGGAATATCAATGGAGCACAAGAGAAATATGAACAAAAAAGCATGATATAACATGATTATCATAACATGGAAATATATTAATAACTTAAAACATTAAATAATTAACATAATAGAATCAGGTAAACCCTTATCACAACATGGTGTAGAAATTTCCTAAATGGAATCAGGTTAACCCCCATCCCAACATTAAATATCATGATTCTAAACATTACCCAATGCATTTGAGCACTATTAGTGCACACCCATCATAATCATTTCAATATCATACTTAATTGTGCCACATAGATCATATAATGTGGATTCATTAAACATCAAAAATTATTCAAAAAAATGGAATGTGGAGTAAACACATGATGGAATATAATATATAATTATATTTCAATTTATTTTAATACTCTTGGGGAGAAATGTGCATGGTATTCACTTCATGATGATTTTTTCATGGAAAATCATAGTGCAATTCTGGTAGCCTAGCGATGTAACAAAAATAAAATAAAAATGTTTTATGAGAGAGAAAGGGTTATGTCATCATATATAATTGAAATTTATAGTAAGGGGTTCATATAAATACATTTCCCCACATAGTAAATTTTGAAATTGTAGGCGTAACCTAATAATGAAACTTGATGAAATATAAGAAATGGAATAACTCTTATGAAATTTCAGCATGGTGATGGAAGTACATGGGAAGGATTAATGATAGAAATATAGGTATCCCCTCATAATAAATAAAAAGGGCAATATGGAATGCTTTAGAAAATATTCTCCATTATTTTAATTGAAATTTAAATGGTGTGAGATTATAAGGAAACATGGATAAAATGAGAAAGGAAGGAAACCCTTACTTGGATGTGTGATCCAAAAGGATTTGGAGAGGCTTGGGATAGAATTCATAAGAGATTGGGAAAACTGGGGGGGGTTATAGAGTGTGTTGGAAGATGTTTTCCGATATCCAAATGGGCTGAGTTAAGAGAAATTGGTGATTGGTTGGGTTTAAATAAGAAATGAGAGGGAAATATTTAATATTTTGGTTTCAGAGACTACACATTAAGATATTAAAAAAACTATCCATTGGTTTTTGCCCATGATTCTATCAAAAAGTATTGGAATAAAATAAATTTTATGGACATGGGATATACATTTTAAAATATTAGGCTTGTTTATATGAAGGTGATTCACAATCTAAAGAAATTCATTTTAAAATATTTTTATATTTTATATTCCTTAGAGTGTCCATCAGACCATATATAATTAATAAAAAATATAAAAATAAAATTATTTTAAATTTAAAACATATATTTTCCAGCTATAACTTTTATTATATTTTATTACATCATTATTGGGTCATTTTGATGTCACAAAACACATTATGTATTTATAATGTATTTGTTTTCTAACAAAAAAATCGATTGTCTCTAAAAAATAGCAAAATTTAACGTTTGTATATTTTTGAAATCCTGATTAAAAAATTAATAATTATTTTATCTAAATAATTTGGTAAATATGTTAATTTTTACTTTTAAAATGAAAACCAACATTTATTAAAATGTCATGGGCTGTGACAATAAAGCAGTTTTCATAGCTTAATAAAAATGACCTTTGATTTAATAAAAAATATATACTCATTTATTATTCATAAAATTTATTTGATGATAATATTTTATTAAATTTTTAATTATTGAAAAAATTCATTAATTCATTAAAATAAGTTCTTTAAAAAATACACATTCTGTTTTATCGTATAAAAATTATATCTCTTATCAAACTAATTAACTAATAATTTATAGATAATGAATTTATATAATCATCATTAATAAGAATTATATTTACATTATTATTAATAAAACCCATTTTATAGAATAATAATGTATATATCTCTCAAAATTAAAATTTTTACCTGAAAGAGTCAATTTATGAAATGAATCATTTCATTTTAAGAATGACTATTATCATAAAGGAATTTATGGAATAATAAATTTATTTATATTATGAGATTACAAAATAAATAACTAATACCTTGTAATATAACCCCTTAAAAACCCACAAAAACCTAAGGGTAAGCTATGTGATGGTGACATACTCTTTGGTCGGCTTGAATAACATCACCCATGTGGTAATCACTAGTAATTTTAATATCACATGCAGTTGATTTAGTTGAAGCTTAACATGCCGAAGCTTGGCTTAAGATCGGTCAAGAGGGTAGCCGAGTGAAGCTACCATCATCCCATGCTCTAAAAAATGATCTTTGTACGAAATGTGTCTACTGGATGAGGCCATCCTCTCCTTTTTCTATGTTGAAATAATTTCTTTAAAAAACATTATATTTTTATTAGATTTGTGATCGTTGTTCAAAAACTATATTATCAATAGTAACAATATATAATTCTAATTTAAACCCAAAAATAAAAAAAAGACTATATTTTTTCTATATCTGTAAGACATCAATGGAAATGGAATTTTTTACATAGTTTTTTTGGTCATTACATTAACAGTTTACAAGGGTATGAATTAAATGGTGAAAATGAATTAATTAAAATTGGTAACACCTAGTTCAACACCCTATCAATGTGAATGAATGATCCATGGAAATCTGGAATTATTATTTGAGGAAAGGACAACTTGTATTATATCTACAATACATGTCTATTTATTTATATCATAAGTATTTGAATTATAAATTCCTATTGGAGAAAATTTATTAATTAATTCACATCTAAAATAATATCTCTACTCCCGATGTTATAATTTTTTAGGATTCAGTTATGACTTAATAAACATGGATAATATAGTGGGAAATAATATAGAGAATTATGTAAAGATAAATGAATTCTAACTACTAGTAGAAGCCACAGAGAGTTTTAATTTCTCCCATAAATAAATTTATTATAATTATGATGAATCATGTTAATGATGTGACAAAGTTATGTTATATTCTAAAATTAGATAGTGTATGATGAAATTTACAAAATAAGTGGCCACATGTATGATCACAGTTTTCAATAAACCTCATGATGGAAAAATAAATCTTGAAAAAGAGGATAATTCTATGGAAGAGGTATTTCATAAAGGTGGTGGAATATCATACACTCACAACAAACATGTGAATGAAAATAAAGACACAATATCTATTTTTAATTAATTATATGATGGTTCTATTGACGAATTGAAAAGTAAAATTTGTGAGATTTTTTTTGAAATATCCTTTATTGAAGTCATCCATGCACTAGAAATTGGGAATAATAAGTCATTTTTTGTTAATGATTTTTAACTGGATGAGAACATAGAATGAATCAAGGAGTTCGTATGTGTGTTTCTGAATGAAAAATAGTACCATGAAGATTAGTATCTAAAGATTAAGATTCAGTGGGATGAAAGGATGAAATCATATGATGTTGAGAAGACTTATCTCAAAATAAAATATATTGATATATAATTGAAATGTATGACTATAGTATGGACACAAGATAATGCTCCCTATTATATTGGGAAAAGACGTACATCAAAGGATTTTTATAATAAGAGTTATATTTATATAAAGTCCCAATCATTTGGAAATAAGAGGATGATACTATTTAATAATAAGTTTGGTTAGGGATTACTAAGATTGTAACCCTTTTTCTTGATATTTATTTGAGTACTAATGTATTCATTATGACAAGTTTATATTCAACTTATAAATACTAAATACATGAATGAAGAAATACTCTTACGAATCTACTGACACATTAATATTTGATTGGTATGAGTATATAAATTATTCTTCTCTAATGAAAATAAAAATAAAATAAATGTTCTACCCCAAAGAATAAAGATATCATATACATTAACAATGTTTCATAGAGAAAATTCATGATTTTTAGCTACTTTTGGTGATTTTGGAACTTTTTGAATTAGGAAATAAATTTATGGAAAATCATGTCATAGTTTAAAAATTAATATATTCCTAGATATCGGGGGAACAAATCTAAATTGAAGTGGAATACTACAAAATAGAAGAAGATATTTTAGAAGGGAATTACGTTTATCAAGAAAAAATTTGGTTACATTGAAAATTATTGTACCTATTACAAAAAATGGTCACTTTTATAATGAGGGTTGGTTTGTACCAATCATGTATAAATAATATATTTATACAAAAAAATTCCAAAAAAAAGGTGAAACATGTAAAAATATAATATAATAGGACAACTATGGTATATAAAAACAAGACGATGTTTGGTAGACAAAAAACAGCTAATATTTTTGTGAAAATTATTGGAATTGTTTCTCAGAAAAGGTAAAATTATTATATTCTAGTAGGAAATGTCACATAATGGACCATTATGAATTGACAAGGAATATAACTACTAATGGAGGAAAGAACAAATTGATGATACAATTAATCTAGACGAGAGAAAACATGATTTATTTGGTGGAAATCAACTCTGATTAAAAATATGCTAATATTCATAAAAGGGGTGACCAAATAAATGATAAACTTATTGGTGAAAGATTTAATATATACTGATATTAATGTAAGAAATTTTTGACAAGGATTCATGTACATGAATAACTATTTGACAAGATAATAAAAAAACATGTGACTTTATGTTATAAAAATCTAATTGGTAAATAGGATAATATAAGCAATGAGATGATTGATCATCCTTCTAAATAATTATTTATCATTTATATAGAATATTTGGATGTGTAAAAAAATATTTATAATGTGTATAAAAAAGGAAAATATTTTCTAGCTAATTTTAGGAGGGTTTTTTCATTATGGAAAATTATAGGTTTAGAATCAAATATCATTCATTTTTCTCTAAATGCAAAGTAATAAATAACAACCTTATTCCTATATAATAATTATGATTGTTTTTTATGTATTTAATTTAATATTATTCATGAATTTTGCGGGATACCTGATTTTCATAAAATCTATGATGATTATATAGGTAGAAGGATATCCGCTATGAAAAAATATTGGAATCATTTTGTATTTTTGAAATAATTTAATTAATCTCATAATATTCATTATGTTTATTATTAATGAAATATAATCACATTGAATAGGAACATGGTTAAATATCATAAGGGGGGAACAGAAGAATAACAACTAGATATCATTATTAGAGTTGATATCGAATGAATATTATTTGTTTGGTTGTGGGATGAATATAATAACTGTAGATGGTAAGAATCCAAAGATTTAATCTTGTCTTCATTGAATTAAGTTTATTAAATCCATTTATTCCATGTTTAAAATTCAATATTTAAAAGGTTATATTGATCAAATGATGATAAAAGATAAGGTAACATGAAAGTGGGAGGTGTATTGTTGCACTTAAATGTTTTTAATCTTTATGTTATGACGTACACAAGAGATTTGAGGAAAATCCTTTAAACACTCCATCAAAAGTGGATTTTTGTGTTGATATCATATGTTGTATATTCATTGATATGATTGAGGTTAAATTTTATCACTATTGTTGTAATTTACCTGAACTCGGAGCCACTAAACTGGTTCTCCGAGCTAGGTAGTTACATGACCACAAGAACACCTCCCCCTACTCCGGACTTTGTCAGCTAGTAGTGATGGACTAATAGGACCCATGGGGATATTATAACCTCGTTATTAGAGTAATCCACATCATATGAAAACTTAAATAATGAAAAAAAATTAGAACAATAAATAACCTATATAATTATCCAATTTCTAAAATTGGGTACAACCATGTGAAACAATAAATATGTCATTCTATGACACTATATCGAGTGAATAAAAACCCAAAAAAGGAAATATTAGACTCCACAAAATGGTCTGCACTCCATGTATGGGACCTCATCAAAACATGTCACATGTCCAACTCATCTCTCTATCATAAGGCCCTTGCCCTTGTCCTGAATTGAATACATGAAATCATGTCAGGTACCCAATGGCGGACATAGTAGGGTGTGAGTATTACTTAGTAGGCCACTACCAACGGTGTCTATAAAATATCCAAAGTGGTAGATATTCGATGAAAATGATAATAATGGAAAAGTAATGGTAAACAGTTCAATAGGTCATTCTAAATTATGTCCATTTTTTTTATACTATAAATGAATCTAGGTTCACTACTTAGGAATTTCATTATTCAATATCCCTTTTTTACGTGTTCAATGGATTGGCCATATTAATTATTCTCATGAATAGGGAAATAAAATCAATCCCTATCTCAATATGCATAACTATATATTAATTCCCAATATCCTCACCTCAATTCCTCAGTTCGGATGGAATGTAATTGTTAGGGTAATATAACTTTTTCCCCTTCCCATACCCATGCATTTAGTAGATGATCAAGAATTTCTTTCCAACTGAACCTGTGGTCATTAATCCTCATGTTGATACCCCACTCATTCAATCCAAGTGCACATGATTATTTATTATTCACTACAAAACACTATATTATAACAATATAGCGAACATCATTTACAATCATCACAATTGTCTTATTAAAGGGGAAATTTTATCTTTCCTCAATCCATTAACACATTCGTCATTAATATTACTTAACCCTTATATCCCTACTCTCATTTTTTCATGCCTATCTCACTAGGAATATTCAAGTATAAAACTAATTCCCAAGAAGTTTCCTATTTATACATTTAAACCTTTTTTTGTAAACAAAACAAAAGATTATGTAATTAACCAACCAAGCTGTGTTAATGGACACCAATTTCATTTATTTTATGCACATTAACATAATAATTAATGACTCAAAACTCTTGTACAACATATTACACTTACATAGCTAACTCTAAGTCCATGAAAATATCTGCATGCCCATCAGCTTGCCCTAATTTTTTCGAGTCATCCTCCTTGCATCCCATGGGTATCTAGAGGGGTTAAATTATCCTTTCAGACCCCACTACATCACATCATGTCAAAGGCACCATGAAGTCTTCAAAAGAGAGAATGAATAAAAACCATACATGAAAAAATCTACACAAGCCCCATGGGATATAACTTGTATACCATTTACAATGAATCAGTTTGTGAACTCACTCTTAATCGATGCCATATATCTCGATTTAAAGAAACCATGAACCTTTATCATAATTCTAAAAAAGGTAGGGTTTGAGAGCATTATATGGATAGGGGAATGGAAAAGAAACACGAAACTAAAATGAAAATAAAGAGGGATATCAGCCTTACTCGAATCCTCTGTCATCAAAAAGAAGTGATCCAAAAGTCATAGAATAGAATGATATTGGTCCATGGTATCCCTTGGCCCCTTTGGATCATTCTTAGTGTTTCAAGGGAAGAAGAGGAAAAATCTTGAGTGGGATATAAAATCCTAGAGTGGCATTTTTTAAATTGTTTAATGGTTTCTAGGAAGCACAGTTTTCCAAACTGTGAGAAACCTGTGTGGATGCTTCTATCCTAAAAGATATCCTCACAGGGTTTTCCGAGACAATTTGTGAAACCGTGTGCAAACCGTGTGGGGGATAATATCCAAAAACGATCTCTTGCACGATTTACCTAGGATGCCCACACGGTTAGCACTAACCGTGTGATGATCATGCGGTTAGACCAGAAAACTCATTTTTTCCCTTCATAAGGACCTGAACCCCAAGAACACCCCTGGGCCTTTGTAAATACTTTGGAATGTACTTTATTATCCAAAATAAAGTGCTTAAACTTAAATATAAGTAAAACGTACCTTACAAATAAATTCAGGATCTTAGGACCTCTCCACCTTATATTAGCTCATTCCCAAGCCACTCCTCCCAAGAATAATTGAGTCTTAAAAGAAAATTGATTAGGACACTTGACCCAAATATCATATTCCCACTCCCAAGTGTCCTCTTGAATGTTTTCATGCTACCATAGAACATGATATATATGGAATAACTTTTCCCCAAAACAATTATCCCTATGATTCGCAATATGAACTAGGTGTTTCTCAAAGGTTGTATCAGCCAAAATCTCAACATCCTAGACATTTATAACATGAGATATATTTGTGTGATACTGTTAAAGTTTTGAAACTTAGGAAACCTCATGCATCCCACTATATCACAGTGGAAGATCCAATCGATAATCCCACAATCTAATTATCTCTAAAATCTCAAATTGCCCCACATATCTAGGCACCATTTTTACCTGTTTCTGAATTTGACGGTGATCCAAACATGGAAGAACCAAAGAATCACAATATCAATGTAGAGACTCGAAGCTTGACGTACATGGACATTACATTACTTTTGCGGAATACTTAGTACATAACAAAAACACACACACAAGGATAGTAATAGTTTAGTGTCTTGGGAAACATGGAATATAATCTTCTAATCGTGGTGAAAGATCTTCAACATCTCCCATAAATATCATCCTTTTTTTACCAAAAACCTTTATTTATATCCTAGGGAAAAGAAAACATAAAAGGGTGAGATCAAATGCTCAGTAAGGGTAAACAAAAGAAATACCAATCACATCATATTCATTAGAACATAACATTTTGGAAATATTAACCTGAAAAATAGAGCATAATTTCATAACATGGGATAAATAATAGTAGTGAAATGAAATCCCAAAAACCATAACTTAAAACATGAAACTTTTTGGCATACACACATAATCATAGAGAATCATATCTTATTACTCAAGACTCATTGCCAAGACTATCTTAGTGGACAAAGTCCATTTCTAAATCGAGTTACCCTCATTTCAGTCCTGTTTCACTGAACCGGTATAACCTACCGTTACAGCCATGTCTATCTCATGAGATATAAAATCTTTACCCAATGCATTGGAGGGAGATATAGGTCCCACCCATCTCATAATGATACCATTCTTATGTGTGCCACAAAATCATAAACCATACATCATAGCATAACCCATGTTATAAAAATAGGAATCTTAAACATCGTGACATCATTACACAATTCATATAAGATAAAGGAATTCATAAAAATAATTACATCAAAAAATAATCAAATCAATGTAATAATAGGGATAGAAACAGAACACTTTATTATCTTAGATGGAAAATAATTTTGATAAAACACTTGAACTCCATTCTTGAGGAATCTATCCTTTCTACTTCAAAAACACTTTTCCTTTCTTAACATGTCATACAATTCTAAACTAAAAGAAGTTGATTAAAAATATACTTGAAAACTTTTAAGGGAAGATTCTTGGAAATAATGTTTTAAAAATCCATTCATACTGTATAAGATAAAAAAAATTCTTCGTACTTTTGTCGGAAAAGTCATAAAGTACCTCGTACGAAATATGACAAAAGATTCATTTCATATCCTTTACTAAAAACTCACCTAAGGGTAAAATTGGATTTAAACAATTGTATGTGGATGTAAATAATATTACATATTTAGGAAAAAAGTATTTGGATGATAAAATACACCCCAGTAAATACCAAAGTATAAACAATCACGGATAAAAATGAGATTGTGATATTTCCCTTACCTTAGGTCCGATATGTTTTGTACGTGTCCTAAACTCCTTTATAATAATTTAAATAATTTTATTGACTTATTGATGAATCATACTTATCATATATGGTCATATTCTTAGCTTATTATTAGTAATAATTTATTACTACTTGTTATTCGAGTGTTTATTACTTTTTGTTCTTGTGCGTGTTTTGTCGAATAAATTCTTATTCTTATCTTTAGGTTATAGATAACTCATTTAAAGAATGGTATTAGTGTAATATATATCATATTCATTCTTTCAATTCATTTATATAATTATTATGAAATGAAGATAATGTAGAACGAGTCGCATCACATCGTGGAGACGGTATTCTGTACGTATGTACGAGTGATGATATCGTTCCTATGATCGTGGAATTATACTGGAGTGTATGTATACTATTTCTAAATCAATATCACTTTATAATAGTCATATATAGTCATTATTTACACCATTATACCAATCCATGTAAGGTGGTGGTGGAAAATAGATTACACCACAGCGTGGAGACGGGATTCCGTACGTACGCCCGCACGGTGATTTCATTTTCCGTAGGATGGATAGATGGTGAAATAGGGTTGTTTCATAGTTATAATAACATATCAGTATATGAGTGATACTGATGTTATTACTTCATAATGAAACAACTAAAGAAGAATATGTGGAAGAAGAAATAAAGATGAAAGAATCGGTAATGGACATTACCTCTTCTTTGAAGTGCTTCTTTGAGACCTCCTTTTAAGGAACTAAAATAGGTCTTTGAAGAAGACCAGAACCTCAAGGATGTTTCTAGGTAAGTGGAGAGAAGAAATTGGCAGGGGTTGGCCAAGTTTGGAGGCTCAAAGTGGTGTGAGGAAGAGGGGGAGGAGGTGCCCTTTTATAAGGGAGGAGAGGGGCACCTTTGGAATTCTTAACAATATTAATTTATAATAAATCTAACCCCACTTAAAAACCTCCAAAAATGACTCATATTCGAAGATTAGATGTGATAGGGTTGTAATATTATCAACCAATCAAATTTATACATGTATGGATCTTATTTTAAACCATATCATTTTGATTTATCCTTATTTAATCTATTTAAGTTTATTTGTGGTAATAAATTTCTATATTTTAAATTATAACAAATAATTACTTATTTGTTGTGAATTTTACATAATTGGTTACTTAATAACATTATAGAACATATAAATTTAAATTTATAATTTTTAAATATTATTGTGATTTTTAAAAATTTTATAATATGTTATTTTTATAAAATAACAATAGTGTCAATTTTGACACTATTCATTTATTTGAATTTAAATAAAATATATACAGAATATATGTTCAAAATAAATGCATTAATAGATTCATAAAAGGTCATATGTATCAATAAAATTAGTGGAGCACATTAAATAGTTTCTTATAATATTTATTATATTATTTTTAAAACCATTTATTTGGTTTATCTCTTAATAAAATAATTACTACAACATTGTTTTATAATTATTTAATATACTTATTTGTGGTATAAAAATTAAAAATAAAATCCTATGATGAAGCTAAATCTATTACCTTTCACAATAATACTTTTATTTGAATTTATCATCTTAAAATCACAATATTTAAATTGTTATATTTATTAAATTATGAAGGTGAAAACTTTGGCATCATTTAAAATAAAATAATATAAGTGTCATAATCACATCTATAAGGCTCAAAATGGTACAATATTCTACCATTGGATGATTATGATTTACATTTATATGACCAATACATTTTTTTCAGGAGTTTGTGAATTTTATGTTCACAGTTAGTTTAGTAAAAACTATATTCTTGATTTTTCACTAGATAAACAATTTCTGCATCATTATTATGTCATAATTAATGATAATTATTTAATCCTTAAAAATTAAAAATAAATTCATATGATGTAGATAATTTCATTATATTTCTGGAGACTATTCAGTTTTTATGTTTCATGAAGTTTATTACAAAATTAAAATTAATATACTTATAAGATTTAAGAGAGTGACATGTTGTCACTTTCTTTGGTTTTAATAATAATTAAGTTATTTTCATGGAAAAAAGTCCATTAAATGATTATAATCCGACCCTTAGTTGATATGGGTTTACTTTTATCCATATAATTTTATTTTGGCATGTGTTAGGGTAATTTTATAATATTATATTTACCCTTAATTACCCGATTTACCTTTAACTATTGTAAATAAAATTTACCGTAGTTACTATTCATAATTCCAAAAAATAAAAAGTAGTCTATTAACATAATTTGGACCCAATGATTCCAAATATGGAATCCATTATTTTAAATTCAATACATAGAAGTTGCAGAAATTAAATTAAAATTAATCCCTTTGTTGAATGAAAACGGGTTTTTGTTTAAAACATTGGAAAATATTGAATTGATTTAACCTACGAATTCAATGTAAAATAAATGATAATGACATAAATTATATTATATGGTAAAAATATATTCTATTAATACTTTAAAACCATTAAATATTATAATTTAACAAAATAAATTATTACGATGAAAAAAGTTGTTTTTCATTAAAATATAGCGTGTTTTTACTATTCATCAGAATATGAAAGTTACCAGAATAATACGAAAAATTAATCCAAAGTAAATTTTTATTTCTTGATTCCAAATAAGAATTTTATTTTGTCAAATTTAACTTATAACCATGACAAAAACTAGATTTAGAGTGGTTGCGCCATCAAAAGGCGGAAAAACTGCGTTTTTTTAAAATACTTATTTTACCTGAAAAATTTATTTTGTTCTTATACCATGTTCTGGAAAATGTGTAAGATGAATTATAATGTTATAATATTCAAAATTTAGTAAATATTATTCATAACATCTAGTTCATAATAATATTATAATAATATATCGTAGTTTAGTAAAACCCGGTATTGCGTACAACACACGCTATGGAGGAAGGTCGTGATTGCGTGTAATGCAAGCCAAGTCAGGGTTGCGTGTTGTGAAAGAATCCTTCATTGTTTCGTATAACATAATCCAACCATATTTCATTTATACATTGAATATATATATATATATATACTCAATGTTGCGTAGAATAACTATTATCAAAATTGTGTGTAACACGATCTAAGAATAGTGTTGCGTATACTGCAAGCTAATACGGTGTTGCGTATAGCGCAAGGTAATCTTGTTGTATCATACAACACAAAACGTTAATGAAATTAAAAGAATATTTTTCATAAAATCGAAGGGTGTTACATTCTACCCCCTTTAGAATGAATTTCGCCCTCGAAATTCGTTGGGGTTATAAATGGTTTACTATTCGAAATTTTCTTTAATAGAAACCCACATTGTAAAAAGGAATACCAAAACCAATCTTTAAAAACAAAAGTTTGAAACGTAACGGTTACCCAAATAAACTAATCACTGGGTTTCCACATAGGTGAAAATATGGATATGTAAGAGAAATCTAACCATCATGTTCTGATGGAGAGTGGTAGAGAACATGGCTATGGAAAAGCCAGTAATCACAAAGCCATAAATTTGTGACGATATAAGGTACCATCTGATTCATCAGATATAAGAACATTAGGACAACATTTTTGGTTTTCAATATCATTTCCCTAAAGTTGATGAAATTGGAATTAGAAGAAATACTTTCATGATTTTGGTATAGTCTCACTGTTTGTCGTTCTTTGGATAATTTCCACTTCATCTCTTAAAGAAATGATGTTGAATTTGTCATTCATGATGTGTTAGCATATCATGCGATAGAATGATGGGTCATTCCATCTGTCTGAAACAAAAGGTTAGAAAAGTTATCAAAAAATACATAAGTCCATCTATAGTGAGATTAAACATATATAGTTCCTAAAATGTACTTATACTTCATATATCATACTGCTTAATATAATAAAACTAGTTTCTACTAAACAGGGACTTCTTGTAGGCCAGTGGTAAGCGATAAAGGCCAGTCGCACTTTAGTTGTGGGTTTGATTTCCACAGCCTTGTCCAACGCAATGGGTTGTCGCCCGTCCTGCAGGTTGTCCTTTTTCTAAAACTTCATTACTATAACATCACATAAAAAATATCAAAAAAAAAGTTATATCCTTAAATAATACTAACTTATGGTTAACATTACCCATTCCAATCATTAGACATAACAAAAATACTTCGGTCCAAGCTCATAGTATAAAGAAAACGATTACTTGAAATGTCATCAACCAAGCATCTGAATACCATCATTTATCCCCCATTTATCTTGTTGGTCACATTCCAATCATGTGAATACCTTAATGATGTATTCTCTTGAAAAATGAATACCCATTAAACCTTAGTGAAAACATGAATGCTGTCAAAAGTTAACTCTTTCCACATACCAAAATCCAAAAATTCTATATACTCAAACCGTGATATAACCTTTTCCTTATATCATTCATGAGGTCATGAATACCACAATAGACCAAAACAAAAATATTCCAATATTCCATGATACTATATACAACATTATTCTGGAATCCCATTACATAAACACTTAATCATTCCACCACATCATTGTCATATTCAACATCGCCAATGGTGATCTCATGTGACTTCCCTTTTTCCTTTGCCTTAAGTGGTTGCTCACCTCGATCATCACTAACCCTGGGATTAGGGTATTTATTATCATAATTCCCCATTTCCTTTCACTTGAAGCATTGAAGTGTTGTTGGTTCATTCTGTGTATCCCTTCCTTTGTTTGCATTATTAGACATCTTCTTCCCATCATTGCGGCATTCAAATGCCCGATGACCTTCCTTTCCACATTTGAAACATTTACTAGTTCCTTTAAGACAATCTCCACCGTGCTTCTTTTCACACTTTGAGTATAAGGAAACATTCATATTCTTTTCACCATTATTCTGAGATTTCTCATTGAACTCCATCTTTTGTTTCTTTTCAAAACTACGAGATGGATAAGTAACACCAACTTCTATTTATACCTTGATAGCACAACGCACAATTTCTTCATAGCTACTGAAGTCTCTTATAGCTAATGCCCTTCGAAGATTTGATTTTAAGCCCCTGAAGAATCGATCAACTTTACTTTCAGGTTGGATAATAAATCCAGATGCATACCTTGCAAGCCTTGTAAAATTCGCTTCGTATATACCAACAGATTCATCATCCTTTTGCTTTAGTTCAAGAAACTCCTTCTCCATCTTTGTTCGAAGAATTATAGGGAAGTACATATGGAAAAATAAGTTCTTGAACACGTCCCATTCCATGGACTCAATTTCATCACTTTGCCTCGTAATCCTGATAATATTCCACCATTGATCAGCTTCACCTTCCAAATGATATACTGCTAAGATGACTTTATCATGTTTATAACATTGAAAAACTGAAAATATCTTTCCTGTGGTACTGATCCATTGTTCAGCAACAAGTTGATCAGAAGACCCACTGAAAGAAGGTGGACGTTGCCTCCTGAAGGACTCAATAGAATATTGTTCCCTTCTCTTCTCATTTGGAAGTCCAGAATGATTCATAACTTGTGTCAGTATAGCAATAAGATTTTGCACTCCATCTCCCATAACATTTTTTTGTTCCGGAGGACAATCATTGCATTGTCCATTGCATTGATCAACACGGTTCCTTTGGGTTCCAGCCATCATCTAAAACCCAAAAAGAATAGTGTGAGAGGCAAAAATCATGCTAGGGAAAACACCATAATAAAGGGGGAGTATCCTCAATATCTAACATCTTAGGTTAAATTTTATGATCGTTACCGTAGTTCTGGGACTGTATCATATACGTATACTAATCCTTAGGGACATCCCTAGACATACCTTAGAAATATGTATAGGGATCTCACTAACATTTTCGCATCCTAGTTTCCGAAGATTGACTAAACCTTTCCTCTGATACCAACTGTAGAGACCCGAAGCTTGACGTACATGGACATTACATTACATTAGCGGAATACTTAGTACATAACAAAAACACACACACAAGGATCGTAATAGTTTAGTGTCTTTGGAAACTCAGAATATAATATTCTAATCGGGTTGATAGATCTTCAACATCTCCCATAAAGATCATCGTTTTTTTACCTAAAACCTTTCTTTATATCCTGGGGAAAAGCTAACATAAAAGGGTGAGGTAAAATGGTCATTAAGGGTAAACAAAAGAAATATCAATCACATCATATTCATTAGAACATAACATTTTGGAAATCGTAACCTGCAAAAGAGAGCATAATTTCATAACCTGGGATAAATCATAATAGTGAAATGAAATCACAATAACCATAACATAAAACATGAAACATTGTGGAATACACACATAATCATAGAGAATCATATCTTATTAGTCAAGACTCATTTCCAAGACTATCATAGTGGACAAAGTCCATTTCTGAACCGAGTCACCCTCGTTTCAGTCCTATTTCACTAAAACGGTATAACCTACCATTCCAGCCATGTCTATCTCATGAGATATAAAATCTTTACCCAATGCATTGGAGGGAGATATAGGTCCCACCCATCTCATAAATATACCATTCTTATGTGTGCCACAAAATCATAAACCATACATCATAGTATAACCCATGTAATAAAAATGGGAATCTTAAACATCGTGACATCATAACACAATTCATATAAGATAAAGGAATTCATAAAAATAATTCCATCACAACATAATCAAATCATTGTAATAATAGGGATAGAAACAGAACCCTTTATTATCTTATATGGAAAATAATTTTGATAAAACACTTGAACTCCATTCTTGAGGAATATATCCATTCTACTTCAAAAACACTTTTCCTTTCTTAACATGTCATAAAATACTAAATAAAAGAATTTGATTAAAAATATACTTGAAAACTTGTAAGGGAAGATTCTTGGAAATAATGTTTTAAAAATCCATTCATACCGTATAACTTAAAAAAACATTCTTCGTACTTTTTTCGGAAAAGTCAAAAAGTACCTCGTACCAAAAACGAAAAAGATTCCTTTCATATCCTTTAATAAAAACTCACCCAAGGGTAAAATTGGATTTAAACAATTGTAGGTGGATGGAAATAATATTACATATTGAGGAAACATCGATGTGGATGATAAAATACACCACAGTAAATACCAAAGTATAAACAATCTCGGATAAAAATGAGATTGTGATATTTCCCTTACCTTAGGTTCGATATGCTTTGTACGTGTCTGAACCTCCTGTATAATGATTTAAATAATGTTATTGACTTATTACAGAATCATATTTATCATATATGGTCATATTATTATATTATTATTAGTAATATTTTATTACTACTTGTTATTTGGATGTTTATTACTTTTTGTTCTTATGCGTGTTTTGTCGAATAAATTCTTATTCTTCACTTTAGGTTATAGATACCTCATTTATAGAATGGTATTAGTGTAATATATATCATATTCATTCATTCAATTCATTTATATAATCATTATGAAATGAAGATCATGTAGAACGAGTCGCATCACATCGTGGATACGGTATTCCGTACGTACGCACGAGTGACGATATCGTTCCTATGATCGTGGAATTGTATCGGAGTGTATGTATACTATTTCAGAATCAATATCACTTTATAATAGTAATATATAGTCATTATTTACACCATTATACCCATCCAAGTAAGGTGGTGGTGGAAAATAGATTACACCACGGCGTGGAGACGGTATTCCGTACGTACGCACGCGCGGTCATTTCTTTTTCCGCAGGATGGATAGATGGTGAAATAGGGTTGTTTCATACTTATAATAACATATCAGTATATGATTGATACTGATGTTATTACTTCATAATGAAACAACTGACGAAGAATAAGTGGATGAAGAAATAAAGAAGAAAGAATCGGTAATGGACATTACCTCTTGTTTGAAGTGCTTCTTTGAGACCTCCTTTTAGGGCACTAAAATAGGTCTTTGAAGAAGACCAGAACCTCTTGGATGTTTCTAGGGAAGTGGAGAGAATAAATTGGTAGGGTTTGGCCGATCTTGGAGGCTCAAAGTGGTGTGAGGAAGAGGGGGAGGAGGTCCCCTTTTATAAGGGAGGAGAGGGGCACCTTTGGAATTCTTAAAAATATTAATTTATAATAAATCTAACCCCACATAAAAACCTCCAAAAATGACTCATATTCGAATATTATATGAGATAGTGTTGTAATATCCTCAAAAAATCAAATTTAGACATTTTTGGATCTTATTTTAAACCTTATCATTTTGATTTATCCTTATTTAATCTATTTAAGTTTATTTGTGGTAATAAAATTCTAAATTTTAAATTATAACAAATAATTACTTATTTGTTGTGAATTTTACATAATTGGTTACTTAATAAAATTATAGAACATATAAATTTAAATTTATAATTTTTAAATATTTTTGTGATTTTTAAAAAATTTTATAATATGTTATTTTTATAAAATAACAATAGTGTCAATTTTGACACTGTTCATTTATTTGAATTTAAATAAACTATATACAGAAGATATGTTCAAACTAAAAGCTTTAATAGATTCATAAAAGGTCATATGTATCTATAAAATTAGTGGAGAATATTAAATAGTTCATATAATATTTAGTTTATTATTTTTAAAACCATTTATTTGGTTTATCTCTTAATAAAATAATGACTACAACATTTTTTTATAATTATTTAATATACTTATTTTTTTCATAAAAATTAAAAATAAAATCATATGATGAAGATAAATATATTAACTTTCACAATAATACTTTTATTCGAATTTATCATCTTAAAATAACAATATTTAAATTGTTATATTTATTAAATTATGAAGGTGACAACTTTGGCATCATTTAAAATAAAATAATATAAGTGTCATAATCACATCTATAATGCTAAAAATGGTCAAATATTCTACCATTGGATGATTATGATTTACATTTATGTGAAAAATAAATTTTGGTCAGGTTTTTGTGCATTTTATGTTCATAATTAGTTTAGTAAAAACTATATTGTTGATTTTTCACTAGATAAACAATTTCTGCATCATTATTGTGTCATAATTAATGATAATTATTTAATCCCTAAAAATTATAAATAAATTCATATTATGTAGATAATTTCATTATATTTCTGGAGACTATTCATGTTTTAAATTTCATGTAGTTTATTAGTAAATTAAAATTAATACACTTATAAGATTTAAGAGAGTGACATGTTGTCACTTTCTTTGGTTTTAATAATAATTAAGTTATTTTCATGGACAAAAGTCCATTAAATGATTCTAATCCGACCCTTAGTTGATATGGGTTTACTTTTAGCCATCCAATTGAATTTTGGCATGTGTTAGGGTAATTTTATAATATTATATTTACGCTTAAGTACCCGATTTCCCTTTAACTATGGTAAATAAAATTTACCGTAGTTACTATTCATAATTCCCAAAAATAAAAAGTATTCTATTAACATTATTTGGAACCACTGATTCCAAATATGGAATCCATTTTTTTTAAATTCAATACATAGATGTTTCATAAATTAAATTAAAATTAATCCCGTTGTCGAATGAAAACGGGTTTTTGTTTAAAACATTGCAAAAGATTGAATTGATTTAACCTACGAATTCAATGTAAAATAAATGCTAATAACATAATTTATATTAAATGGTAAAAAGATATTATATTTATACTTTAAAACCATTCAATATTATAATTTAACCATATAAATTATTATGATGAAAAAAGTTGTTTTTCATTAAAATATAGCGTGTTTTTACTATTCATCAAAATATGAAAGTTACCAGAATAATACAAAAAATTAATCCAAAGTAAATTTTTATTTCTTCATTCCAAAGAAGAATTTTATTTTGTCAAATTGAACTTATAAACATGTAAAAAACTAGATTTAAAGTGGGTGCGCCATCAAAAGGCGGCAAAACTGCATTTTTTAAAAAAAAATACTTATTTTACGCGAAAAATTTATTTTGTTCTTATACCATGTTATGGAAAATGTGTAAGATGAATAATAATGTTATAAAATTCAAATTTTAGTTAATACTATTCATAACAGCTAGTTCATAATAATATTATAATAATATATCGTTGTTCAGTAAAACCGGGTATTGCGTACAACACACGCTATCGAGGAAGGTCGCGATTGCGTGTAATGCAAGCCAAGTCAGGGTTGCATGTTGTGAAAGAATCCTTCGTTGTTTCGTATAACAGAATCCAACCATATTTCATTTATACATTGAATATATATATATATATATATATATTCAATGTTGCGTAGAATAACTATTATCAAAATTGTGTGTAACACGATCCAAAAATAGTGTTGCGTATACTACAAGCTAAAACGGTGTTGCGTATAGCGCAAGGTAATCTTGGTGTATCATACAACACAAGACATTAATGAAATTAAAAGAATATTTTTCATAAAATCTTGGGGTGTTACAATCAACCACCCTAAGCATAATAGGTCTATGATGCTGATCTTCATATGACTTATTCTTACATTGAGTTGTTTCCAAACGCTTTTGAATCAATCAATCCTTCTTCGATGTCTCCTTCAGGAGACTGAACCCTAATTACTCAGACTCCCTGGACTCTAACCAACACAATAGATATGTATACAGTCTCCCATAATGTGAATCAAAATGATCCATCTGAATAGTATCCTGAAAGATCTTATTATAAGAAAAATCAACAAGTGACAAGTGCTATCCCCACGAACCCCCAAAATCCAAAACCCATGCTCTTAACATGTATTCTGATACCTGAATTGTACACACTGACTGCCCATCATTATGTGGGTGGTAATCCATACATAGAGACATCTGGGTACCAAGTTCCTTCTATAGTCCCTCCCAGAAGCATTAGTTGGAACATGGATTACGATATGAATCTATGGATCTCAGTACACCATGAAATCGTAAAACAAACCAAACATAAAACACCCCAACTGGTCGACAATATTGGTTTCCTGAATCATTAAGAAATTAGACACTTTGGTTTTTCGATCTACCACCACCCGAATAGTATAATTCAACCACGACGTCCTCAGAAGACCCACTACAAAGTCCATCAGGACGTCATTCCACTTCCACTCTTGAATAGGTAACAACTGGAACAACCCACTTTGACCCTGATATTCAGCCTTCACCTACTGACAGGTGAGGCATTGTTCCACAAAACACAAAACATCTCTCTTTATTCCCAACATCAAGATCTGATTATGTTGTTCATGGTACATCTATGTAATTCCAAGAGGAACTTCCCACTTTAATGTGTGTAACTCATTCATCATCACTTCTCGTACATCCTCCGACACCATAACACAACCATGAACATAAGAAACTTCATCAGTACCAATGATCCGACCAGATGTCATCTCCCAACCTTTAAGACATTCCTTCATAGCCAAACATTCTAGATCTGCATATTATCTCTCTATTACTCATAACAAAAGTGCATATTCGACTTATATAGATACAAGGTTTATCACCCCGTGCCCCTCTTGTACCTCTAAATGTATCTCTGTAAAAAAGGTCATCATCAGCCACTCTGAACAAGATTCATGAACTACTTGATTTTTACTCTTCTATATTAAAGAGTCGGAAACATTATACCATTCTCTTAGTGTGTAATATAATTAAAAATAAAAATACTTTAGTTACTCGACCCACCTTCGATGATGAAGATTTAAATCCCACTGAGAGAAGATTTATTTGAGACTTTTATGGTCGGTAAACACCATAATGGGATCTCCCAAAAAATATTTCTTCTAACACATTAATTTGTTAACCAAAACATCAAGTTCCAGGTCATATTAGGACAATTTCTTTTATGTGACCTCAAATGCCTCGACCTGTAAGCTACAACCTAATCATCCTTCATCAACACTTCCCCATGTCCATCATCGGATGCATCACAGAACAAGGTGTGCTTCTTAACAGGTTTGGGTATGATAAAAAATGGTATTTTGCTCATCCCCTTATTTAATTATTGGTGATAATTCTCCTAAGACATTGACCAATTGAACATAACCCCATTATTGGTTAGGTCTATGAGTGGCTATATCAAATGAATGAAATATCTAATAAACCTTCATTAATAACTATCCAAACCAATAAACACAGAATATCAGTGATGTTCTTAGGTTGTTCCAATGACACCATAGCCTACACCTTTTTTGGATCCACCAATACTCTTGACTCAAATACGAAATGTCCCAAAAGGTGCACCTCATCAATCCCAAACTGACATTTTGATAGATTGGTGTAAAGCCTATGTTCTATTAATGTACTCAAGATGATGTCCTGTTTTTTGGCAAGATCTTCATGTGTTCTTGTGTACACCACGATTTCATCAATGAAAAAAACTACAAACTGATATTGATATGGGTAAAATATCATGTTCATCAAGGCTATGAACACAATGGGTGCATTGGTCAAACCTAATGAAATTAGCAAGATTTCATACAACTCGTACTTTATTTCGAAAGTCGTCTGAGGTATGTGAGAAGGTCTCACCATCAACTAATGGTTCCCTAATCTCAAATCAGTATTAGAAAACACTGAGGCACCTCTGAGAAGATCAAACGGGTCATAAATTCCAGAAATAGTGTAACAGTTGTTAACTATCATCTAGTTCAACATCCTATAATCGACACATATCTTTAGTGATCTGTCCGTCTTCATAGAAAACATCACATTAGATACTGAAGGAGATTTTATAGTATGTATAAAACCATTATGCTCTAATTCTTCAAACTAAACCTTCAGTTTTTGGAGCTCTTATAGTTCCATTCAGTAAGGGGAAACGGAAACTGTCTATTCTCTATGAAACAGTTTGATCGTAATCTCAACATCTCTATCGGGAGGTAATCCTAAGAATTCCTCAGGAAACACGTCCTAAAAATTGTTCGCAAAAACAGAATATTAATTGTTCTCTCTCCCCGTCATCTATCATAAGAAATTACACATGGGCGGTGAGCTCCCCAATCTAATGGAACAGTGGTCCACCGTGGCCCGCTCGAGTATTCCACTCCCCACGAAGGACATGAGTGCTCCCATTGAGAGATGTGATTGTTACCTGATATCAGTAACAACTAATATGAGCTTGATATGACACCAACTAATACATTCTCAAGATTATGTCAAAATCTGACATATCGAGGACAAAGAGATCCCATAGAAAATGATACCCACAAACCTCTAGAGAAAAACCCTTACATTTCCAGATTTCCTCGATTCGCACCCCTAGTTGAGTTTCAAGATAAATTAAACCATTTGAAATCATTATGGTTAAGCCCACCATAACTACAAATCGAGAATAAATGAAAAAATATATAGAACCTAAATCTAATAAAGAACTAGAAAATGTGGATGCTATAGAAATTTTAGCTTGAATAGTAGACGGTCCTACCTCAACACCCATAGGTGTAGCATGAACTACATGGATATAACCTTCCCCTTTATCCTAGGCCCCAACCTAAGTACCTTGCACTGCACATCTCTGTTAGTAGGGGTGATCTCTCCCTTGAGTTCTTCGTCCATCGCCCCTACTAGTACGGACCATGGATCTCCAACAGCCTGCCTGATATGGTGTAACCAACCCCCTGCCTACACTCAACATCTTCCTCTAACCTCAATCATTACCCGACTATTGTGGGTTCCTACAGATTCTCTCTATGTGGCCTATCCCTCCACACACTAGGCACTCAACGTGTGGGTGGGGACACCAGTCACGCTTGTGCCCCGACCTTCCACATTGAAAACAGAAGACTCATTCATCACCTCAAGAATCTAACCCCCTCTTCAAGCTATTATTTTTGCTTCCACCCTGCTAAATGGTTCCAATATAGATCTTGGTACGGTCAAAAGTTACACCAATTTCTCTCTTATATAGTGCCAAAAGTTCACTACCTGAAGCTCTTATCATCTTCCCTTCAGGTTCACTACTAAGATAAGGTTTTGGTCAACCAATTCTACAAAACATTTTAGATAAAATATATTCTTCTGATATCTGATCTCACGTGTCATCCCATCCTAGAATCATTTCGCCACAACTTCCTCATCTCCCGTCAACATCAGAAAAAATTGTCTCAAATTGGAGAAACGACTAGCAGAGTCCATGACCAAAATTGTCCCCTCTTTAATCCTCATAAAATCTGCATCCTTATCCTACCTCGATGATTCTAGATAAAAGTTTTCATAAAACCTCTCTAGAAAATTGTTCCACATAATCCCCTCAACATTCTATATCTGAACAATATATTCCCATTATCATTTTCCTTTCCACCCATACATATAGTCTTCTAACATGACTCACTTCTCAATAGGAGTCTCTGGATGGTCGAGATTAGTTTCGATGGAATCAGTCTAGAACTATACTACTTATGGACCACCCACTCCAATAATAGTCGGAGGGTGATGCAGCTGAAATTACCTTATCAGATCAAACATGCTCGGTGCAACCTACCATGGGTCTTGTTCCATAATCTGTATAAAATGGAAAATGTTTTCGCAGAACTGGTCTTCCTTATCTCCTTGGACTACTGCATTCTCCAGATTCACTACTAGAAAAGAATTCTCAATAATGTCCTCATTATTCCCAACTGGTGCATGTCTTTGAGGTTGCATTTATAAACAATTCCAAACATAAACTTCAAAACAAAACCATAAATCATATATGAGAAGGAAGAGATATAGATAGGATCTTTACTTGTAATAACCATAATGTTTCACACAAACTACCCAAAATGTCTTACTCGTGACTGTGTCACTACCCTCATCCATCTCTCTAAGTCTATGGTCAACACATCGTCTAATTATCATGGTCACAAGACACATCTTTTACTCCCACTCGAACCATTTTTATATTCCAGTTCACCTTTATAATAAATTATTCCACTTATACTTATTTATCTATAACCATTTTCTAATTACTAATGGAAATTTACACTTACATTTATACTCCTTCATACCATCTAATTAGGCATTATTCATTTCTTTTTAGAGAATATATGATTCCAAACTGTTACATCCCACACACCCACCCCATGTGTGTGCCTATAATGATGCATATAACTTTCCAACATAGGGGTGTAGAATGATGCATGAATGAAAATGCTCATACCCTTCTATATATGAGAGAATTATCACCAAAAACTCAAGTCACACAACAAGTGCATCCCCCAATGGTGAAATATCATCAAATGTAACAACACACAGCTAGAACAATAATCCCCTCCCAGGGTGACTTGGGATTCCCCCATACATGGACTTTATACTCCCAAGCACACAATCGTTACCGAGGCCTGTAACATTATTAATCTATTTTCTAACATACACAATTTGTTTGAAAGATAAAATAACTCCTTTGATAACACTTTTTAACATCCCCGACCTTGGAGCCACTAAACCAGTGCTCCGAGCTGGGTCGTTACATGACCTCAAGCACGCCTCCCTGTACGCCAGAGGTTGCTGAGTAGTAGGGAGGGTCTAATGGGTCATGTGGGGATACTATACCATTATTATCATAATAAGACATGAAATATAATAACTTAAATAAAAAAATAGAACAATTAATAACATGTATAGTTAACAAATTCCCAAAATAGGGTACAACCATGTGCAAAAATAAATATGTCATGCCATGCTACAATGTCAAGTGAACAAAACCCGAAAATAAAGGAAATATTATAATACCTAGAAAGCACTAGAATTCATGTCTAGAAACTACCCCAAACATGTCCCATTCCAAAATCATCACCCTAGCATAGGGCCCTTGCCCTTTGTCTGACCTGCAAACATGAAATATGCTTG
Source organism: Viscum album (assembly GCA_963277665.1). Taxonomy (NCBI): domain Eukaryota; kingdom Viridiplantae; phylum Streptophyta; class Magnoliopsida; order Santalales; family Viscaceae; genus Viscum; species Viscum album. The sequence continues at coordinate 795,008,505 of OY728136.1, read as the reverse complement.
GGTACTCAATGTCAGCCTGAGAAGTGTTTGAGTATAACTCAGTAGGCCACCAACAATGGTGTCTACAAAATATACATCAAGTTAGATAGTACATTAAAATGATAATAATGAAAATTTAATGGTAAACATCTCAATATGTCATTCGTAACTATTATCATTTTATTTATAGTACTAAAGAATTCAGGATCACTACTCATGCATTTTATTATTCAATATACCATTTTTATGTGTATAATGGATTTGTCAAATTAAGTTTTCTCAATCATATGGAAATAAAATCAAGAATTATCTCACTAGGAATTACTATATTACCATTTCCAATATCCTCACTTTGAAGCCTCGGTCCATGTGGAATGCAACCGTTAGGGTAATAGAAATCTATCCCCTTCTCTAACACTTGAATTTAAGAGAGGTTCTAGAACCCTATTCCAACTCAACCCATGGGTGTATATTCTCAATTCAATACCCCACTCTTTCAATCCATGTTCACATGTTTATTTATCAGTCACTACAAAACACTATATCACAACAACAGAGCCAACATCATTTAAAATCATCGCAATAATCTCAATAAATGGGAAATTACTTTTTAACTCAACACATTAACACATTAATTATTTATATTACATAACCGTTTTATCCCCATTCCCATTTTCCATGCCTATCTCAATAATCATATTCATGTATAGAACTATTACCTAGAATTTTACAATTTATCCATTTAACCCTTTTTAGTGGCAACGAAAAAACATCTTAGGTAATTACCAAACCTAGTTGTATTAGTAGAAACCAATTAAAATTCCTTTAAGCACATTAACATGATCAATAAGGGATCTAATTTCTTCCACAAAATCCTACACTTAATTAGATAACTCTATGTTTGAGGAAATATCAGCACGCCCATCATGTGGCCCTAATTTGGTTGAGTCACCCTTATTGCATCCCATGGGGATAAAGAGGGGTTAAATTAAACATTTAGACACCAGTACATCAAATCAGGTCAAAGACACCGAGAACTCTTAAAATTAGGGAAAAGATAAAACCACTACATGACAGAAATTTAAACAGAACCCAAGAGACATAACTTGTAGAACACCTAACAAGAATTTTTTGGAGAACTCACTCCCAATCAAAGCCTTATATCTCGATTGAACTAACATATAAAGCATTACCCTAAAACTCACAAAAATGTAGGGTTTGAGAGCTTCATATGGAGAGTGGAAAGAAATAGAAACCCATAACTAAAAATAAAAGAAAGAGATATATTATCCTTTAGTGGATCTTTAATCCATAACTAAGGGTACTTTAAACACATTATAATCGAGTGATATTGATAGTTGGGAGCTCTTGATCCCTTTGGATAATTCCTAGTGTTTCAAGAGATGAGGAAGATGAGGAAAATACTGAGTGGGTTATAATATATCAGAGTGTCATTTATGTAAATTTTTAATTTTTTTGGGGCCATACGGTTTACCCACATAGTTTTCCAAACTGGGCTCAAGCCGTTCGGATGCTTCTATCCAAAATGATTCCCTTCGCAAGGTTAACACACATATTTTTCCAAGCCGTGCGCAAACCATGTGTAGGCTACGATCATAAAACCTTCCATTGGAAGGGTTTAACTGGTTTTCCCACATGGTTAGCACTTACTGTGTGCATACTGTGTAACTATACCGGAAATCTAATTTTCCACCTTCCCCATGTCCCGAACCACTGAAACACCACTGATCATCCTTAAGGACATTGGAAAGTAATTAATTAACTAAAATAAAGGGATAAAACTAAAATGTATGGAAAACATACCATACAGACTAAGTTAGAATCCTAAAATTGTTTTATACATAGATAATTTACAATATTGAGTTAATTATTATTAATTTTAGATCATTGTTAGGTTATTTGGGATTCCATCCTTCTCTAGGGTGAATAATATTGTATATATTAGAATAGAAAATTATTTTCTCAAAATTTGATTTTTATAAATGTGGAATCACTCACATTCCTATATCAGCAGTTTTTTTAAATTAAGGTGGAGAATATTTCATTAAACATTATAACAGAGTGGGTTTTAATAAGAAATACAATGGTGGAGATTAAAGTACAAATTTGGTTTTCTAAAGTTGAAATTGTTTTCAATATGGTTATAAGATAAAAATTCAACGAGTTCTAAATTATTAAACTTCATATGTATTATTCATTTTAAAAACAGGTTCATAATTTTATTAGATGGTGTGGAAATTGTTTTCATAAGATAAAAATGATGATGAATTAATGATAAAGGGGACACAATTTTTTCATTTATTTTATTATTTTAAGGTTGTGAGTTATTTGAAAATTATGTTATTTAATAAAAACATGGAAAACCAATATCTATCAAGCTATATGGATAATTTCCTTTTTATAGATTCATTGTCTAGCCTCATTAGACAAGGTGTAATAGAAAGGGGATAATGTTAAATGGGTCATTAATATTATCAAATAGTTTTTTGTGTGCCATTTATAATGTTTGTAGATAAGGATCCCCCAATAGTGTAAGGATAGAGAAGAATTTACTAAAACTAATCTTGTGGTGTGTGAATGTGGATCTGAATTCTTGCACTGCCGTTAGAATGAACATGTGATCAGACATTGAGTATTAGTATAAAGTACCATTATAAATGGAAAATCTATGTCATACCTATGAAGGGAAGTAACTTTTAATCCTTTAATTAATATATGTGAAGAAGGTGTGATGTTCCATTTGATTAATCAGGGTTTTTTGATCTTCATTTAAATATTCTTCTTCATCAAAATTCATTAATGGAGTTTCTATTGGTCAGATACATTAGCCACTCCATCCAAATATTCCATATGAGTATTTGAGTAACGATCCATCATCCTAAAATTCCCAATATGATATAATCCACATGAAATTTTTTTCATGGATAAAATAAATATCATATTTCCCATATATAGTGTGAGTTAATTTTTTTAAGAAGATTGTTTTTTTGTCGTCATGTAAAAAAATATTGTTTGATTTAAGTGAGGAAATGTGAATGAGTCTAATTGGATGAGTATTTTTTCATATTTACCCTTTAGGGTCTAATTTTTTATTAAGATATGATCACACATTTTAGAGTAATTATTCTGTGAGAAAGACGAAAATAGAGGATTTATGTGATCTGTATTCGTGAGAAGTTTCCTTGTAGTTTTCTTACTCTTTTTGAAGCCTTTATTTTAACAACATGTTATTCTGATTCATCAAACCAGTGTCTCATTGAATTTTACATGTTAAAATAAAAAATAGTTAATTGAACATATAATTATGTGATGGAGACAGAGGTATCACACATATTGTTATATGATGAGATTGAAAAAATTTCATGGAATTGCATCCATGTATGAATAGAGATCCATGTGAATGAATTGAGATTGAGAGAATGTGTATAAGAGTTATTTTGATGGATGTTTCCTAAAAACAATACCGGTTTTCTTTGAAATTATTTTACTAATGGATGTTCTACCATTTTTAATCAAAAATTTAACTTTTAAATAGTTTTGTATACTTTGAATGAAGATTTTTAAATATAAACTAAACCCTTTCAGGTTCTCTTGGGAAGGATTTGTTCTCTGTTGTCATTTTATTTCCTGATACATATTTCTTTAAGGTGGAGTTCACACATAGAATATGTATTCTTTGAACTGATTGAGGTAGTGAATATTTGATTTCGTTATTCAACACATTCTTTCACATGATATAAAATGTGAAAGGAAATTGAAGAGGATAATATGAATTATATCACAAAATAGATAAGATCATACATGATTTTTTTATTCATGAATGATGATTATTGAATGACATGAAACCAAATTGATGAATAATATACATTGATTTGAGTATGAACCTGTGATCACTAGAGGGATCGACTACTGAGGTGTATAACCAATTACGCCACAAACTATTGTAATTGATAACAATAGTATATGGAGAATACATAATGGGGGTCTAAATAACTTGGATAATAGTAGGTATCAGTGTTAAACCATGTAAAAATATTGTGTGTTGTCTTTCATTTGAATCCTACATTACATAAATAATCCATGAATCTACAAAGGTTATAGTGGTTTGAATTGAAAGGGGAAAATTGAATTCAGTAAAAAAGGTCACACCTGATTCCAAAACCCTACCACTAATTTGACACTTAATCCCTAATGATGAACCTATAAATATAAATCCATTAGTTCCTGATCAAGATATATTATTAGCTTAGATGAGACACAACAAAATTAATAAATATAATATATCATGTGAAACCATTTTTGATCCATGGGTCTATGATCCTGATCAATTAAGAATTGTTCCATCATGTATATTTATATTTATATGTGTATATAAACATATATATATATATATATATATATGATTAAACATGAGTAATGTTAAAATTAATAGAAATCAAGTGTTATTGATCCCTGGGTCTGTAATCCTAATTGTCTGGACATCATATAGAAAGGGCATTGAAATGGATGTAATAATACTCATGTTTTGTATAATTAATTTGATCTATTTTTAATTTGTCCCAATAAACAATACCAACATTGTCTAATTCGAAAAATATATATGAGAATGCTACATCACCATACAGGGATACATGTTCTAACACAAGATTCACATGTACGCACCGCCAATCACAAAAAAAATGATGAATTATTCCCAAAGAAAATCCTATAGATAGAAGATTAATATATATATAAACTCAGAAAAGTGGAATGTATCTAAAGAGTCCATGTATACTAATAAAAATGTAAAAGTGTAATTTAATTTTCCATATGACTCCAATAGTAGAATTGTTACTTGGTAACACAAGTAGCACTCAAGGAATATATAATCTCTTCTAGCCCATGATTCAATATAAGAAATTATTACATGGGAATCCATTTACCACCCAATATGTATATAAAATCATCCAGCCTATGAGTCTATTTAAGCAATTCCAACATGGGAGACAAAGTATAACCTAAGGAATATTTAAATTTATCTAGACTATGATAACATCATAGGACTTCCTAGACGTGAATCCAACAATCACCCAATTCATGTATAAAAAACACTATCTAGGATTTTTTTTTTCAATGAATGTCTTAGGTGGGAATCTGTGTATCACTCAAGGTGTATAAGAAACTCACCCTAAAAGTTTGTTTTTGGAATTCCCACATGGAAATCTCAGTATCCACTGAAGAGTATATAAATAACATTCAATATGATTCTGTTGAAGGAATTACTTCATGGTAATCTATATATTTCTCCTGGTGTATGTAAAAATACGTCATATGAGTCCATCCAAGTGTTCTTACATTGTGATATAAGTATCATGCATGGAATATATAAAAAACTCAACCTATGTGTCTATCTATGGGATTCCAACATCGGAATCCATGTATCACTATGTGTTTATAATAAAATTAATCTAATACTATGAAGTACCTATGGAATTTCCTAAAATAAGAAGAACATGATAAAGGACTTAGAATCCAAACACCATGAAATATAATTGATCATCCCAATAGGATCATGTCTCATCAAGGCTCATCAGTCAAGAACCAGAAAACACCACTACTATCCATCGTCACATCCGCAGTGAAAAAATAAATTTATAAATAACATGTGAGGTTTTCATCACACTTAAACCCACCAATACTTTCTCATCCTGATGGATTACACATTTTTAATTGGTTATATGGTGAAATATACTTTCATCTCTACTAAGACCTGATACACTAGATCTGGGTTTGTCAAACATTGGTCACCCATTAAATCCCTAATTTAATCACATTGGATACGCATCCTACATAGGATCATTGAGGTCTACACATAAGATAAGGAATCTTACTCTGGATCCTCAAAAGTGAACGTGAATGAAGGAATCATATAGTCGATCCCTATTGGTAAGAAAACAAAGGTATCCTTAATAAGATCATCAAAATGATATATTGGAAAGGAATCCAACACAGGACCCTCAATAATAATACTTATTGGATAAGGAATCATATATGGGATCCTAAAAAAGAATAAAAAGGTATAGGGATCCTACAAGGGATTTCTTAGGTTAGCTAGTAAGAAGATGCATCCAACAAGGGACCCGTGGAAACAATATTTAGGTTGATGCATAACAAAAGGTACCCCATTAATAACAATTATCTCAACCTCTTATGGCCTAAGAGAAAAACATGTAATGTAGAAATCCTTAATGTAATAACTATAAAGCATCTGTCATGAGAGATATCTCATAGCTCATCTAAGAAAAATAAGTCTCTCTCTCAGGAAGAAAATGAATTTCAATACTAGAGGAAGAACCTCTTCATTAAGGGAATATCATAAAATGTAACCAATAAGTCCTCAAATATATTCCGCGATAGTACAATTAGGATATACATAGAAAAGTAATTATAATGGACTACTCATGTGTCCAATTCTATATCATAGGAGTAAATATATATAAAAACCAATAAGTGTATAAAAGGATAGTACACAATGTTCATACCATAGGACATAGTGAGTACTCCCAAGTCCACAAATTGGAATTTTCTACAATGGGACATGAAATATAAAAACCCAAGTACATGGTTTGTTAGAAAGGTACACTGAATGTATCCTTTATGAGGTACCTACATGTACATCTCATTTCGTGGGCCTAAATAGTTTATACTTGTCCTTCAAAATAATGTTGAACCCACAAGTGGTCTGGCCATGCACTCAACCCATCCAAGTTCTCTTACATGAGATGTTTATCTTTGTACTCGAATACACATTACATTCCTAGTACATGGAATGTATACAAATGACATGGAATGTAAATCCCAATGTCCATCATCCCTGAATAAAAATAACACATAAAATGTGTTTCAGAACTACCCATCATGTGGTGATTATTTTTTAATGAGAACATCATCAATTTTCCCAAAAAAACCTATTTTGCTCATAAAATGGATAAATCAACCCATTAGGGTCCCTAAGAAGTTATAAAATGTCATTATGTCATAAAAATGAAAAATATAAGTGAATATATTAAAAACCGTATTAATATTCTACCATTAGGTGCAATCCATTGAAACATCATCCATCTTTTCGATCCACGACCACCACATGATGATCTGGATCCTCCCATGCTCTGTGATAAGACCTTTCATTCTCCCTCAACATTTCTCTCTCTCCATATCCATTTTCATACCTTGTTCATGAGATATAGAATACATAAGGTCATGAATTAAAATTCGGGAGACAAGAAAAACAACATCCAAAAATTAAAGAAGGAAAATAAAATAAAACTAAAAAAAGGTGAAATGGTAGTCCCTGGTTCTTGAAATGAGTTTATAACCTACATATAAAAGAACCCCATTTTGTACTCCAAAATAGAGATATAATTTATATGATATATTTCAATAAATATATATATCATAATTAACAATAATAATTAATTATTATTTTACTAATTAGTTATTAATAATTAATTATTCCATTAATTTTTTAATGGATTGTAATTCAACCAAACTCGTGTCCTTGGCTTAATAAATTATTTTAGGAAAAATGGATTGAACTTAAAATTTATATGAGATCATATTTATGTGTAAAATTTCCATTTTACCACAATTAATCATCCAATAGAAAAAATTAAAATTTATTCTCAAAATTTCAAATCTTGAAAACCAGGTGTTCATAAACATAGTGGTAAATGATTTTAGATCTAGAACAAGAAATAAAGTCAAAATTACTTAAAGAATTTTTATGGTTTCTCATTACTAAAGAAGCATAAAATGTATAAGATATTTAAAACCTCATAAATAAAAAAATAATATTAAAATATACGGTGTGTAAGAGTTGAAGAAAAAATAAATCCCCCAATGTAAATTTAAACATAAACAATCATTAATAAAAATGAGATTATAAAATAAACCCTTAGCATGGATTTACACTATTTATAATGTTCTATAAAATATTTAATAATAAAATTATATTCATTTTTTATCTATATTAAATCCATATATATATATATATATTTATAGATATGTTTTATTCATATATTATTTTTACCCATTTACTTAAAATCCAATTTTAAAATCAATAATGTGTGTGTTAACTGTATCACACGTTTTGATTTGATGGTTCTAGACCCTACACCTAGGTAATGGTTTAATCATCTCTAAAATTCTGTTTATGTCATATATATCATATTCATGTATCATATAAATTATTATAACAAACTATGTAAGGTGGAAATGAAATATTATATACTTCATTCATGGAAGTGGTTTTCCCCACGTATACAGGGGTTCTGTTTTATGTTTTAAACTAAAGAAATGAAAGAAAGAAAGTAATATAATTATTTATCTGAAAATAAATAATGTGATATTAATATCATAAATATTCATTAAATATATGTCTATAACCATACATTTAAGGAACTTATGAAAAAGAAATCTTATTGCATCAGGGAATAGGTAGTCTACATGTTCAGATGGGTGAAATTTAAAATTTTCATTGCATGTAAAGGATATAGGAAATGGCGATGACATTAAATTTGAAACACCTCAATATTCTTATGTATTTATTTAATTATTTAAAAATGGTTATATAATATTTTGATGTACATTAAGAGGATATAAACTTGAATGATCATGGTAATGACATATACCTATTCCTTTGATATCCTCATTTAATTAACAAAATAATGCTTCATGCATAGTTATTCAAGGAACAATATAACCTTTTGACCGTGGATAAGGGTGTTGGGTTGTATATTGGACGATCTTCATCATGTTAAGATTCAATTTTCATGTGTAATATTGAGAAGAGGAGGTTCCGTTTTATATGTGATGCATGTAACACAAATTGAACATATAATAGATTAAAAAAAATGTATTTTTAGAAAAAAAATGAATTTATATCAAAATAGTTTATATAATTTATTTTTATGAGATTTAATGGTTTATAATTAATAAAAAATTTCTTTCTTTAAAATCAATTAAAAATTAATATTAAATATTTAATTGCATAATTCATGAAAAAGTTAAAATTTATTTTGTAAGAATAAAACATTACATATATTCTAAAAATATCAATAATATATTTTGAAGTTCAAAATTATCTTTCAAAATCAATTATTTTTCCTTTAAAATATGTATTTATTCTTTAAAATGATATTTAAAAATATGTGTTCCCCTATAATAATTACATCTTAAAATGAACGTGTCATTAGAATTATAATTTTTTAATATTCACCGAAAATCAATTTGTACATTTTATTGAAATGCCACCTGAACATATTTCACCACATAATAACTTTTAAAATAAAGATCATTTAATGTAATTCAAATTATAGAATTTAGGAATATATATTTTAATAACAATATTAAATAATTTTTTATTGATAAACTATAATTTGGTGGTATTATAATGTGCATTACATTATAGTTTAGGAATGTAGTTTTTTTCTTCTATAGTATAATATTTCATATATTTGATTTGGTATTATTAATTAGTTAAATTTTGGAATATTATCTTAACTGTAAATATATAATAGTTAAATACTATTAAATACACACATATTACTATCTTAATAACAATGTGTTATGATAACAACCAATAATAATTCAATTATTATTGAAATATTCATATTAGTCCAATAATAAATATGATGTATAGGATGGAATTTTATTAGATGTGTATTCAATAAAATAAATTTTTGGATTCATTTTAAAATCAAAATAAACACTTTCTTAATATATTATTTTAGAGAATAAAATGAAATAAAACACAATATTAACCTAATTAAAATCCATTCTAGGATGATTTCAGAATCATATAATTTATGATAATAAATTGTTATGTGATATAATTTATAAATAGATGAATAAAAATAAAAATATAATTCATGTAAACCAAATATATTTTTCTAATTATCAATCACTGGGATTGTATATCAGTTTTACAAGAGAAATCTTTTTTTATGTACATGAACTCATAAATAAAATAAAATAAAATAATAGATAAATATATTTAAATATTTTAAATGTATAATGGGTTACAAACTTAATGATATTAATTTATGATATACCTCAAAATAATATATTTTTAAAATAATTAAGAAAATATTACAATGATTTATCTATGGTTTAAATTTATTTTTATTTAGTTATTATTATATTAGTTGATATTGATGATTGATTAGGAAAAAAATTATATATAAATGAAAAAATTTGTCACTTCATTTGGGATCCAATAGTCTAATTTTGTATTCAATAAATTTTTGATCATGTTTATAAATTTTAAAATATTTAGGTCAAGGTTGATGAATCAAATATGAAATACATTTACAATTATATTTATGGAAATATAACATTGAAACACACCTGAATGATCTATATGGATTGGTTTTCAATGTAAATTTACTGTTAAAAAAATACATACGAATTTTTTAATTTTATTCCAAAAGTAAAATTAATTTTTTGGACAAGATAAATGATTTTTGGATGTTTATCATAATATATAGTATTTCATGAGTACTAATTGGAAAATAATATAATTTTGAATATAATTAATATCGAATATTAAATAAATTTTTTATTAAGTTTGATTATTCAATTCTTATCATTCTTAAGATTATAAAAATCTTAATTTATAAATTTATTATGATTTTTGTAAATAAGAAACAAGAATAAAGTATTAAGATACATAAATTGGATTGAGAATATAATATTTGATCTATGACATTGCTCATCATTTTAGTGATTATGAATATATTTCCACACATTCAATTATTAACCATATAGCGGAATAATGTAATTAAATTAAGTAATTTTACCTTCCTAGGTATGAATAATGTAATCAAGAACTAATATCACCATTTAATTTAATTTTATAATTATCCCTTATAAGTATTTAATTTCACTTTCAAAAGAATCATACCTATGGTAGTTGTAATCACATCATAAATGAGATAGAACGGAAAATGTATCAAATTAGCATTTTCAAAAAGATGGGTTTATGAAGAATGGTATTTCATTTTATGATTGGTCACAAATAGTAAATAAAAGAAGTTATTTTCAATCACAAAAACAAAAAAATCATTTTACTAATTGCATTGCATTTATAGAAATGGATATATATTTCTATAGGGAAAACATGAGAAAAAATAATTATAGTGATATTTATGGGTAATAAATAGGCCTAAACCGTAATATAAAATATAATATTATAAAATAATAAGATTTAATAGTTGAATCAACTCAAATATATAATGTAAAATTAAATATTAATCGCATTCATTGAAAAAAAATATTGATATGTATTTATAATGAATTACAATGAAATAGAGTTCCAAAATAATGTACCAATTTTCTATCATTAGGATAGTGACAATACTAATGTTGATGAATTATTAGGGTGTATTTAATATAAATATGACATTATGTAAAAAATTCATTCATGAAATATTATTTGTAATGAAAATAGAAATAAAATTATTGGATTTAGGTGGGGTGTCTACAAAACATGTAGGAATAGTATAATATTTGTTGAAATGATTTATTTGGTAGTGAAAGGTTTCAAAAATATTTATAGTATTAATTAAGGATAAAATGTTACATTAGTAAATGTGATAATATATATTATAATTTTTACTCAAAAAACATTTTAATTATTTTGTGACCTACCAAAAAAATAACAAAATATTTTTCTTTATTTCAAAAATTATCCAGGATCTATAGATATTAAATAATTATTGTATTAAGGATGTAATTTGTGCTACCGAGGTAAGTAAGTTACATATGATACATTTTTGTACTGTATAAATAATCTCAAATATATAGTATTTTTTTCATGATATAATAATAGAGTTAATTGTCATTAAAATTTGTGATATTTTTATGCATATAACTACATTATTAGTACCATTGTTGCATTGTTTTTCCATATATTGATTCTATACTACTAATTAGAATTTATATCACTACATATATGTAATTATAGGCTTGTTTCGGAAAATTATTCTAAATATTTGTGGGATGACAGATCCTACAAACATAGTATGAATATATACAATGTGAAATCTGATATGTCTTAAAAAATATGATAGAATATATATTTTAGTAAATGGATAATTTGGAATAGCATGAAAAACACTAAAATGGGTTTATATAAATGTAAAATGAAGTACGTATTATAAAGTGTCATTTTTTACTACAAATAAAGACACTAGACATAGTTACTATATTATTTATACTTGTGTTATTCGATCCATAACATGTAAAATGTTATATACCTAACATATATCATTTATGATATGAGAAAAAGGTTAATAAAAAGATAATTAAAATGAATTCCAATTTATTCTTATTATAAATTTATTAAAGAACATAATAAGTATTTAAGATGTATTATTGGAAAATTTATTTGGGGAAGAGGTAGTTTTATGAGATTTTACTAATTATTTCTTCTAAAGTAAGATTGATAAATTGTGATCATAATATTATTTTGTATTCTATAACAATGGTGGATACATTAGATAAAATATTTCTATATGGTAGAGAATTAATTATTCTATAAAATAATACAAATACATTACTACATCAACATTTTTTATGGAAACAATTCTGATAAATAATTTATTTATCAGATAATGATCTTTTTATGAATTATAAATATGATAGATATAGTTTTTGAAAAAAATGAATCTATAAATCATGTTAAAGTACCATAATCAAGATAATGTAGTAAGAATATTGTTTATAATTATCATTACTATTTGAAAACATTGATAGGGATGATATATTGATTTTTTGAGTTTCTACATAATATATTTTAAATTATCATTAAAAATAATATCCAAAAAAAGATAATAATATTGTAACAAACAAAGATTTTATTGAATTTTAACCCTCAATAATTTTAATTTCAATGATAATTTTCATTAAAAAATATTATTTTTAACAAAAAGTCAAAATTATATAGAAATTTTATTATTTAATATGATAATTATTTCCATTCCATTGGAATGATTGAAATGAATATGATTAACATGGTTAGGAAAATATATTTTTTATTAATGTATATAAAATAAATTCTTTTCTTACAAATTAATTATAAATTAAAGTGAAACACACATGTAATTAGAGGATATCATATTCTAGAAAAAAAATTTGTGTGCACCCAATTTTTAAATAACAATAAATTTGAATAATAAAAAATAATTACATATTTAAATTAAAAATAAATATTATATACACACAAAAATTTAATATTAATATTATTTGTTTTTTATTTATGATATAAAAATGTACCAATGTTTTAGTTAAAAAAATATTTCTCTAAATAATAGTGTCATAGAATTTTTGAACATATATTGAAATTAATATTTCCCGCATTTATAATATTTAACATAAAATATAAAAATAAATTTTTAAATTATATTGCAAAAATTTTCTTAGAGTTTATTTTGGTTAATTTTATAAGAAGAAAAGAGATGAATTGAATAGTTAAACATAATGGTTTTTATTAAAAAAAAAATTTACATTGAGAAAATTTACAAGTTAAATTTTTCTAATAAGGTTTTAGAAGTTAAATTTGTGAAATTATATTTTTTTTTACCAAATTGATGTAATTGGATTTAATTTTATCTTGAATTGTTATGTAAAAACCTTTTCAAATTTTGAAATTTTTTTTATTGTAAAAAACAATTTCATTGTTTCATTAAGTTAAATTCTAAAATCAATTTTGTACTTATATAAAAGTAATTTGAAATAATATATTTATTATTTTGAATCATTGTTATTAATATTATATAATTATTTATATTTATAAATTTTCCAAATTTAATAGAAAAAACAATAAAAACTATTTTCCATGGATAAATATAGAACATGATTATTGAGGGGTTAAATTAAGAAGTTAACATATAAAATGGCATAGAGACATTCAGAAAAAAACTTAATGGCCATGTTTCGACATTATTTCCAATAAGATTCTGTAATTACCCATTTGTAATATTTTTGTCCTTTGAAAAACTTTGGTACTCTTTATTCTTTCCAAAAAATCAATCTGTGTCCTCTCCCCCGCTCATAAAAGGACACCCATCTCCTCCAATCATCACACTTCCAAAACCATGGGGACTAGAATATTAATACCCAAATTTCTTCTTTAATTACCTCCCTTCATATTAGATACCTGTGATAGAACATAAAATAAATTATTTATTTCTTTAGGATAAACTGAATGAGGTCGTCTAAATAAGTGGTTATGTAATTAACTATTTGTTTTATTATAATTCTTACTCTAAATCCATAAAATATAGTATAAATATAAGAAAAAAATGTAACTAATGAATAATTATATTTTATTATTTTTATGTAAAAATCATTAACCATATCCAGTTCTATCAAATGGGAAGTGAAATATTCAATCATGTGTTTAGCGGAGTACAGCCTCATGAACAGAGGTTATTCGTCTTCAATCCCGACTACTCATGAATGGATTTATTATTTTATTTAATATTTATTTATTATATTTATTATATAATTATAATTATTAAAATATATTATCATTTATTAATTATTAAATCTCTATCCATCATAGAACAAAATTTCGGCTCATGCGTACGGTGGACTACAACCACACAAACCTATTAGATGTGTTTTTTGTGTCTAATTTACATGGATAGTAATAAATATTTATAGACTAAAATATATATTTTATTTTTAAGATAATTTTATATAACTAATAAATATATCACATATAACATCATACATTCAATTTAGTGTGAGATATAATATAATAATTTATTTGAACGACTGACTGCAGCCTCACGAAGCGATGATATTCGTTCTTCCAAAATCATTTACATGTATGGAAATGAGGATAATATCAAATAAATAAATTTTTTATATATGATATATTAATTATTCATTAAATGTAAAATATTATTTAACTTTATATCATTAAATCCTTCGGGAAAATTTAAATTGTGTTCATGTGTGTGTAGGCCATATCATCTCAATGAACATTATAACTCATTTTCTATATATAACAATAACTAAATAATATATATAAATATATAATTAATATATATTAAATTTTTATCATGTTTAAATTTATTTTACAGATGAAACCATGATCAAATTAGAAGGATCATAAATTCCAAACCAAAAAATTCATGGAAAATGTAGTACTTATTACCTGAAATAAAATTTTAATAAGGAATAAATATTAAAATGGTGATTAAAATTCATAAGTAAACATAAATTTGTTTGATAACAGTGATTATTGTTCTATAATTAATTTATATTTAAATTATTTTTATCATACTTGAGTTTTGAAAATTTATTAATGATGAAAAGTCTTAAGGTGAGTGATTTGTGGTCTTTTTTTTCTTGGAGACATATGACATAACCACAACTTGTTTTTTGTGATGTATTTAATTCCTCACTAAAATTTTATATCCTGAATATTATTATTTCATGATATTTGTTTATTTAATTTATTATTTCTTTTATGTTACAATTAAAAATTCTTCTTAAGCGGTATGCGAATTTGGATTTAATTTGATTTTGTTGGATGATATGTTATGTTATGAAACTATTGTTTTTTATGTGGTCTATATAATTATAATTTTATATGTAATACCATAACATTATTTATTAATGTTATATTTAAAATTTCATTTATTCTAATTCCTTCATGTGGATTAAAATACAATGTTATCAAAGTGGTAAGTTATTTATCATATAATGATATCATTTTGTGGGATTATTAATTTTTATGCTTTCAATTATGATAATAATATAAAATAACCACCATGAAACTCATGAATTTTCTTATCCTCTTATTATCTATTGGGAATACATTATTTACCTTCAACTTCCAATATTTATGTACTCTTCCTTCAAAAATGTTCTATAAATAAAATCAAAATCATTTTACGCTTTAGATATAAAACATTTTTTCTTCCTTATCAATGTTTTCTAAAAAATATTTAAAAAATGATTTAATAATCCTCTAGTATTATGTAATATAATTTTTAACTTTTTTTATTTTTATTTTTTTTTGTAATAATTATTTTATTTTCAGAACATGGGCTACTTTGATTTTTATAAATATCTCAAAGTAACCCCTGTTTTAATGTGTAAAAAATATCCCTCATCATGACCACTCAATGTTTTTAATATTCCTTGATATGGATAAATATTTATTTATGATAAAAATAATTTAAAATTTTTTTTATGATTTTTTTTATTTAAAAGTATATTTTTAATGAAATGTCATTTTCCATAATGTTTTTTTCTTAATTTCTACATAAAACCATTTTCTATCGAATATATAATCAATTTATGATAATTATGCATTATTTGGCATATGATCCAATGATTCCACTCATATAATTTCTCTTCATGGTTTATGATTATCCTGAAATTTGTTTCATGAAACCCATTTCTTTATTGTGGGTTATGATATTATGAAATGTTTATGAAACCCATTTCCTTTCATTTGTTTTTATATGATTATTTTTTATGATATTATGAACACAAATATGTATATTGTGAGATATGTGGGACCTACATATCTCTCCAATTTTTTTGGAAATGATTAATTATCTATGAGATCATTGGGTATATGTAAGGTTATCCCAACCATGATATATGGTACATGGTACATTATCCCAATACCAAATCATGTACATGAGTGGTTAGTCGAAGCCTAAAATGTTATGAATTTATCAGTGGGTATCCTTTTCATAAGGTTTTACATTCATATGTTTATTACAAAACTCTATGTCTTATGATAATGTTATGATCTCATAACTGAAATTCATTGATTCATTTATTATTAATGTCTTATTAACTAATACGATTTATTCTATTACTCATTTTTATGATCTATGATATGATGGGTATGATTTTTCAAATTTTATTATCATATCCCTATAACCATAATAAAATGTTATATTTATATATTTCTTTTCTTTATGATTTGTAATAATTTAATCTCACCCTCTATTATTTATCATTTCCCTGAGTTATGATAACATGTATTACTTGTGATATATCTAAAATGGGAGCTAGTTGCGAGGTCATATGTGGGAGAATCTATTTACTATTTTGAGACAATTGTTTATGTTTTCATATTTATAATGGAAAATTACTCATACTATCATCATGTGAGTTATTGTATATTGTAATTAATATTAAATTAAAATAATTATATATATATGTGTGTGTGCATGTGTGAAATTATATGGGTCTCTATATTTGGTGTCATTGGATTGATTTACATAACCATTGGAAACTATGATTAAAAAATCATTAGTGAAAATAATTAGGATGAGTCTAAGTATAAGATAACATCGTAAAATTTTTGTAAGGATAATTTTAAGTAATTTTATAGTTTTACAAATTGGTAATGACTCTAAAAATAGAGCGTTGGGCTGGACTCCATAATTACGTGGTACACTATAACATTATTTACTATTCACTATACTTGACACTCACTATAGCTTTTTTAATTCTAATTTTCTACACAAACAATCATGAATGATTTGAATAGTGACCATAAATGACCCAGGTTAATCATATGGGGTCATATATTGAAAATAAGTTTTCATGATTTAGAAATCATATAATTTATTTTTTATGATTCTGTGATTCTCCCCTATGATATGTGTTACTCAATCTGTGTTTTTTTAGTCAATGGTGTGAACTAGAAAGAAATGGGATAAAATTGAATGTGGTATACAATGTTTTTATGATCAACCAAATTGGATTATTTCTAGAGTTATGGAAATTCTGTTTTTTATTAATCATTTATCACAATATGTGATTAAAAAACTACACATTAACTAAATCAGAACTCACTAAAGAAGTAAAGAATATAGTTCACTAAGATTTATATTGGTTGATACCATAATGGAAACAATATTTAGTTTATTATATATTGATAATGTTTTAATAATCACTCCAGGGAATGTATTAAAGTGAAAAAGTAGTGTTTTATGTGTGGAGAAGACAGTAATAAAGTAAGATATTTCTTTGGACAAATAAAAATTCAGGTTAATGTAATTGATAAGAATTATGGTTTCCGAAAGAAATCATCAATGATTGAATCTTATATATGTAAAAATAATGGTAATTATTAATAACAATTTCATTCGGGTAATCTCAACAAGAAGATCAACAAGGTGGTACAAATAAAGGTTTATTTGTGGATGGTGAAGACACTGTAAATGAAATATGAAAGATGTTATGTATTTTGGATTGGTTGGTGTATCCCAATTAATATTTTAATAATGATGTTGAATGATTTTAGTGTTTATGTATTAGAATTAAATAATTATATAAAATGAGTCATGAAATATAGAAGTATGGTTTAGTATTAGTATTTTATTAATGATTTTCAAGAATATGTTTACTATCACCGTTGAACAAGAAAAATGATTAAATGGAAATTTGATATCTTTCTAAAAACACATGATTATTGGAAGATAACCCTTAATATTTCTAAAATGTTCTAAAAATGGAGTCTATTTTTTGTTAATATATTATTGGTAAGGATAATTTAAATTGTGTAGTGTTTATGACCTCAGAAATGATTTTGGATTTTTAAAAGAAGTTGATTATCTTACTATTTATTGAGTTTATATCGTTTTTTATGTATGGAATATTCATAATGATCTTTGGTTTTATTTAAGGAATAAGGGAGAATATATATCTTCATTGATGATTTATATTAATTTTGGGTATTACCATCCTTATATAGAGTATATGACCATGGTATTCACATTGTTTTCAAGGGATAAATAATTTCTACATAATTATATTTGGGGGGAGTAATTTTGAGTTGGTTTTTTGATATTTATTAAACTACAGTATAAACATTGAATTTTAGTAGGGTCAAATGGTACACATTTAAGTAATGTATTAAGTTGAACATTGGATTTGATATTAGATATTAATGTATTATTCACCATAAATAGATTTGATCATATTAGATAACTAGTGTAATAAATTTTTGATGAAAAATACGGATTCAATGAATGAAATTTCATTTTATCATGGATATTGTGATCTATTTGTGCTTTAAGAAAAAAATTATTATTAATTTAATGGAGTAAGATATGAATTTTAAATACATCTTATAATAACCAAAGGATGAAATTATACTTATGATATAATGGAAGGATATTTCCTCATTGTGACAGTGTAATTGAATTTATTCATTTTATCAGTATGGTATCCTTTTTATTTGTGATTCCAATAAACCTACATAACTTTCGCAATGTGATACTTATATCCCTCCAGAAAAAGAACATATATGATCTATCACATTTACTAAACTCAAAGGTCATACTATTGTAACACGATATTTATTAGGAGTAATAAAATATGGTGATTATTAATCAAACATTTGATATTAAATGAATCAAGTCACCTCTCCAAGTTAATTTTTTGTGGTGAATCCACTAACTTGAGAATGTTGCATTGGAACCAGATGATATATTGAGGTAAAAGTATCCACAGTTGATTTTACCAAATTTATTGAATTTTGATGGTGAAAATATTTTTATATGGGGTGGAATGTAGTTCCACATGATTTTGTGAATTGTTTTTGAATAAATTTATTTTATATGATTTTTTTCATTATATGCAACACTAAGTATCAATGAAACATGATATAATATTAATGTATTATTATTTAATAACATAATTATTATCTAGAAATTGGAGATGAAAGAAAGAATAATATTATATAAATAATAAAAATATATGTCTTACGGATGTATATAACATGAATTATTTAGTGACCAATTAATTAGACTTGAAAGTAAAAACAATTTAAAAATAAGAGAAATATTTTTATAAAAACTATTTTTATGTAAAATTTTTTTTATATAAATAAATAAAAAAAATACAAACTGGTCAATTAGTTTATTTAAGTTCATAAATTATATATTCATTTTATTTTTTAATATTCATCAAATTTTATCCAATGTATGAGAAAATAAAAAAAATCCATTTTACACTAACAAAGTATATTTTTCTAAAAAATATTTTCTTTCACTTCGACACTCTAATATTTAATAATATTTTTTACAATTTTATAATATTATTCTAAAAAAATTAAACACATTTTTAAATTAATAAGGCCATAATAATCATTTTGTAATTTTTTTTGGTTTTTTAAGGTAATATTTACAGTGAATAGTAAAAAACAATGGTTTTTATTAAGAAGACTACATTTTAAATAAGAGAATTTACAAGATAAATTTTATTTTCTTATTATATTAAATATATATTTATTTCATTGATATATATAGTAATCCAATTTAGTTTATTATAATAAATTTCATTTCAAATATTAATATAATAACTTCTTATCCTTATGAATATTTTATCATTGGAAAACCACTTTTTCATCATGTTTGTTGGTATAATTTGAAAATAAAAGTTTCCCGTGATTGGAATGGAATTAAAAAAAATGGATTTAATTTTTCTAGTTATAATAGTTAATATTATCCAATAAAGAAAAATATATTTTTCCCATAATGAATATTTAAAATAGTAAAAATTAATTACCACGTTTTAGGTTGAAATGGGTTTGTTAGGCTCTAAACTAAAACAAGAATGTGTAGAATGACATCAAATTTCGTTAAAATAATTTTCATTAATTATTTATATCTTCTAAAATATAATACATAATGACATTTTATTAATTAATTTAGTTACCAATATGCACATCCACTTTCAACAAATAGAAAACCAAATTTTCAATCATGTTTGTGAAAGACTACAACCTTGCGAACCATTGATGTTCATTTTCCTTCACCAGCTATCATGGACGGATATAATGATCAGTATAATATTTATATAATATTTTTTATATTATAATATCATTTTAATTATTATTATATGTCTATATTATTACTTCCCAACAAATTTTAAAATTATAATTTCACTCAAGTGTATGTTATACTACCGCCTTATAATGTGATGTGATGTTTTCATATTGATTTTAATTAGATAGTAGTAATGATTTATTTAATGAATTATATTTTTATTTTTAAAATAGTTATTCTTATTAAATAAATATATAAATTATACATTAATATGTTCCATTATTTGGGAGGTTGTATAATGTCATTCATGTGTACAAGAGACTACCTCATCGTGAAGGGATGTGATTTATTCTCTATTTACTCTTTACATTGAATTTAATACAAAAATCCTTAAATATAAATTTGTTATATTTATAAAATATAAATTAATCTATAAATTTAATATTTTTTATACCTTTATATGATTTCACCATTCGAGAAAATAGAATCATTGTTCTTCCGTACATATTGCTTATTGGCTGTAGTAAGTATGTAACTCATTTTCTATAACTAAAATCACATGATTAATTTAAATATACATATAAAGAATATATATGATACTTATATAATTTTTAAAATATTCCATATGTTTTAAAAAACATAAAATGTAAATTAATAAAAAATTACAAACTAAAACATACATTTAAAATGATGCAGTTGTTACCCAAAACAACAATTTATCATGGAATTGTTGATTGCCATATAATAAAATGTTATAATAAAATAATATATGGTTTGGTACATATATGTATGGTCCATTAATTTAATTTTTATTTAAATATATTCATTAAATATATGTTTTTAATGTGTACAGAATAATTTTATACATAATGTAATATATTTTTAGTCTCACATTAATTTATGGAATATATATTTCAGAATCACGACTTGTTATTTATGTTTCATGTGAATACATCCAATTTGATATGTTATATAATAAATATGTCTATTTTTGCAATATTTTATGTTCACATTTTTTTATTATTTTATGGGTCTTATAATTCAAAATATTTCTAAATTAGTAAGGGATTTTTGTATACAGTTGTGTTCATTGAGACAAAGGCTATGTTATCTACCTATATTCATTTATTAGGTTTATATGGAGACCCATTGACATGAAATACACGCAATTTATTTATTATCATAAAAGTTTAGGATTCATTTTATTTTATTCCTTGATGAGGCTTATAATTAAATTTTATAAAATTTGTTAAGGGTTTTATGATAAAATAAAATCATTTATTAGGAATTTTTATGATTATGATTTGGATGATGAAATAATGCAAACTATAACACAATATACTAATGAATTTTCTTCTCTACAAGTTAGTAATTTCGAATATATTTGTCCCTTTATTTTCATCTCTTAACTCATTCATTATTCCAAAAATCATTAAGTAAAACTGAAATAATATCTTTCTTCGGTTGAAAACAGTTTTTTTCCCATATCTATGTTTTCTAAATATGTTTGAAAAAATTCATTTCCATACGGGACTGTTTAAATCCATTTATCCTATTTTTTAATTTTTTATAAAAATTTAGTAGTATTCTTCATGAAATATTCAAATCAAGGCCTATTTTCATTTTACCAAATGTATTAAATGAATATTCATTTTAACAAGTATGACATATCCCCTGTCATAAAAACTCAATTATTTAAAGAATAATTTTTTATGATTCAATGTTTGTTTTCAATGAATAGGATTTATTTTAATTTATTTTAATTTTTTAAAATAAATTTTAATTAATGGTTATTTTCATAAATAAATGTGCACAATGGCTTCTCAAAATCATTTTCCATCTAATATGTCATATTTTGATGTTAATTAATTTTTTGTGGATATGATAAAATGATTCCATTCTTATTATTTATAATTTGAAGGGACTACGCCAATCTTGTCCAACATTAGGTGTGTTTCCAATATCTAAGGTCCTCAAGGGAGTCATAGATCACGCATAGAAGAATTTGAGTTTTAAAATATTAGAAAAGAGAAAATACTTGATTTTCATGTGTTATATAATCATGAATACATAGTTCACATATTTTATGAGGCGGTTTCAAGGGGTTTCTCAAGATGTTAATTAATTTTATTCCATATGGTCTACAGAGACACCTTTTTAGATGGGGCATAAAACCTGATACATTCAAGACATGTAAGGATTTCTCTCTGTGAAAATATAATATGTATTGTAATGATATATGTTGTAGTGACTTGGGGTTTTAAAAACCTATAGACATTATCCAAAACCCTAAGAGTCGTGTGTCTCTCTCTTTAGGTCTTTTTGAATCCATGTGACATGGATCGATTCTTGGCTTCCCTTGTTTGACCTGTGGTGATCTGAGATATATCCACCCTTTTATCTCAAGGTTATTTGATCTAGATCCACATGCTTCATCATTCCCTTTAAGGGAAAAATATATCCACTTTTCTAATAGAGTGTTATGGGTTGTATTTTGCGGTGGTTATGGAAAAGAATACATGGAGTTATGCAGATATTGGAAGTGGAGTGATTAGGATCTACATTTTCTTTCCATCTTATGTGAGGAACATTGATGCCTTTGAGATGGTGTATTCATTGCTTCTCTAAATTAATTACATGAAATCAAAAAATCATCATTGATTATCACATTGGATGGAAATGTAAGTAATCTAATATATATATATAATTGTATTACAAAAGATATGTTTTTCAATCATTGGTCGATGTTTAATAATATGTAAATGGGTTTTCACATCATTTTACGGATAGTGTTCTATTTATGTTATTTTTGTTAGATTTTCTTATGATTCTAGGGATTATAATTATTTTATTAATGTAAATGGTAAATAATTTAAATTTTGTAATTATTAATTTTATGGATAAATAATTAAATAAAAGACATATCAGATTAATCATGTTTTCATATAATTTTATAGTAATTAAAATTTATGTAATGTGAATTATTAATTAAATATGTTCTTTTACGATATTGGAATTGAAAAATAATGTGAAACATAAAAATTCATATTTATAATATTGAATTAAAATGTCATGAAAATGTGAATGGTAATCTCTATGTTCTTTAAAATTGGTTTTATTTCAATGATCTTGATTAGAATTTAATAACATGTTATATATTAAATCATTTAGTTACAGATAGTAGGAACCCATGAATAATGAATTGGTTAATTAATGATGGAATAAATACCAGTGTATTGATAATGATATTTTCTATGTTATGAGTTTCCATACTTCTTGTGAAGGGTGAAGCCTTGAGTTTTGAGCCATGAGACGTCGTTTATGTTTGTAGGATGGATACCTTGATTTAGGGCCTATATTAACATATTATATATTCATGTTTGTTTCCTACAACATTTTTGATTTTCTCTAGGTTTTAGATACCCATCATGATGTAATATGATCTTAAGATGGATGATCCTTGGACGGAAGATGTGATGTTGGATGGATGTCTCGAATGATGCAGACGAAATTAACATATATGTTGGCAAGATGGTTTTGGATATGTATGTGTGTTTTAGTGATTACTCTGGAGATGATGAAATTGGTTGAATTTTGGATTACCTATGGAAGTGATAAAGCATCTTGAAATTAATTTTTTTAATGGTTGTAATCTTGTTCCCTTGTTTTATCTATAATCCATTCCCCATAACATAAGGTAGGTGGATGCTCATGGATTAATTTTTTCTCTAAGGGGTAGCTTATGAAGGTCTTCCTAGAGCACCTGGATTATGGATTTATCTTAATAATGAGTAATTATTTCTAAACCCACTGGTTTGGTGATGATATAATGAAAATGATAAAAATATGTCATTCATGTGAAACCATGGACCCATTCTGGATTATTCTTGGAGGGAAAAACATTAGGATATTGGTTGATGAATGAATCTGTAAATAATGTTAACAGATTATTAAATGACTAATGAATTATTCAAAAAATGTAAGTTATAAATATAAATGATTTAATTAATGTTTCTATTTTAATTCATGTATACCAATATGATTTCTATTCCCCAATAATGGTTGCCTTTTTCAAAGAGATGATAACTAAAGTAAAGATTAAGACTAGGTTATGCACATAGTGGGTATGTGATCTGTATTATATCATTTATATCTATTGATTTAATATGATACCCATCCCATTTATGTTAGATGGATGGGGAAATAGTGGACACTATGTGGGTGTTTTCCCCAACAGTCTAGTTGGAAGATAGATGGAAGACTACGCCCTCTATCCCTATTGTCTTCTCTTAGTAGTTACCTATGATAGAATTCATAATGGTCAGCATCCCTAGATATGATCGTTGATATATATAATGAAGGTTTTTCATTTAAAAAACTATGTCTCCTAATATAGTTTCTAAATAATGTTTATATGTATAAAATTATTATGAAATGATATCTTCATGTTACCTACTCTGTTTATGATTAGTGATATCTTGAAGCATAATAAAAATTGAATAATACACATCAAAATTGATTGTGGTTGATCGTAGAAATTACATGGATTCAATATGGATATATAATATGGGATGATGTGAAAATGTGATAATGTTATGTAAGATGTTCATGTTTTGATGCCTTTCCCAGCATTCGTCGAGATGAATTATTTTGAACAGGGATGGCTTAGGATGTGTGACATTAGGTTATGGGTAATAACCCATTTTCAGTGGTACTGGGGTACCCTTGATGTTTCATTATAATATTATATGATATCTTTCATGAGATACATGGAGAGATATAGGCATGGTTTGACGTGTAACATAGTATACTAGTTTAGGTGAAAAAAAATTTCACTGTTTATCACAGTTCTTTATTATGAATTATTTATATTTTTCATGGGAGGATATTGTGTGTATAATAAAAATTATACTATTATTATGACCCAAAAAATATGTAAAATATTTTTATGTTATATAGTGGTGGATACAGATCTAGCTAATTATTACTACCTTTTGGTTTTTGTAGGAGCTCTATAAGATTCATGGTTACTTATTCAATTTCCATTTAGCACGTGTAGTTTTATTTTTTATTGGTTTGGTATTATATGTAATTGAAAATTTTCAATTGGGATTTCATTATATATATTTATATACATATCTATGAAGGTGATGTTTGTTTAATCCTTATTATATATATCTTCTTCATTTTCACATAGAGTGTAATTCCTCCCATATATATGTTCATTCTACCCTCAGGGATAGTCACAAACCGAAGGTATAAATAATGTGGGGCTCTATTATTTATTATAGACCTTATCTCATTTATATACTATGAGGTGTACTATTTGTGAGAAGAGGGTCATGAAAGAGTGGTATCAAACGTTCAAGTTGAGGGATATGATGTATATTTCAGTATGGAATAGGTTATATTACAAGGGCTGGTATGGAAACAATTTCATCTATTTTTAATAAGAAATTTAAACACATGGTACCTGCATATAAATTGGAATTTTGGGACCCCTATTATCTAATTCTCAAACCATTACATTTACTAAACGTATTTAATGATGTGATATTGTTTTTATGCTAGAGTTCATGGAAAGGATCATGAATCAATATTTATTTTGCCCATATTTAAAAATGGTAGACCTTTGTATAGGTTAAGTACTCAATATAATAGAAAATAATAAATTAAATAATGTTAAATTATTGTATATTATTTGTTAAGGATCACTAACTGTGTTCCATTTTTATATTCATGGATCATAGTTGACTTCCTCATCATGTTTGAACATAATATGTTAAATAATGTTTGTTAGTGTATCACTCTAGAGTGGACGACTATGACAATGATAGTTAGGGGAGGGAAATATAAGAGTTTCATTATCAGAGTTTATTGAAGTATGAGGGTTTAATTTCATAGTATGTTATAGAAGACTAGTTAGAAGAGGGTGAGAAACCATTCAATTAAATTTTTCTCGAATGGGATGTTGGGTTTCATTGGATGTGATGATGTCTTATGGAGTTGTGATGGATTAGTGCTTATTATTCCTCAAGGGATATGAGAATTTCATAGACAAAAGGGTTCATTTCATATACCAGTTCCTAGTAGAGTTATTTTATTTGACAATAAAGGCGTCCAATCACCAAGAGCTTCTAACCCATCAATAACCGTGTTTTAGAAAGTTAGAGTCTTGGATATATAATAGGACCCTTCTGTGATATTAATTAAAATTGTTTTTAGATGATGAGGATTAGAAGATATATTTGGTGAATTATTTGTATTTTAAGATCAAATTCATGTCACCCTATTTATAATAATGATTTATCTCGAGGTGCGGGAAAAAGAAATGTCATTGAGAGGACACTGGTCATAACTTGATTATTATGAAATGGGGTAATTAATATTCCTCATGAATTAATGAAATCTGTTGGTTTTACCAGTTGTATATATATATATACACATATATGACATTTCATTAAGTAAGGGTAGATCTCATACATCATCATCTTTTATCTTTGTGGGAGTCTTCTCTATGATCAATATAAGGAAATGAGGTGCATTTTGTTTTAATTTGGAAACCAAATTCATAACCATTGAGGTTCCCAACAATTCTTGTTTGTCTATCTGCACCAGGTGTCCCACTCAGGTTCCTCATTTGAGGCAGTTTTAGTTAAGGGACCAGCAATAGGGTGTTCCAATATTGATTTAAAAGATATAGTATATATTAAGAAATGTAAAAAATCAGGATGTTTATCTTCCATAGTGGTCACAGAATGGCCATAAGGGATATATTTATAAGGTTCAAGGAGTCCATAGAACAGGTTATAGTTTGATTTTTTCTCTAGTATTTCCATTATACGGTGTGTTATAGGTATTTCAATGTACAATTTTATAATTCTCTACTTGTTTTTTTTAATATTATTGATTATGGATTGTTGAACTCATTTGTATATCCTCCCACTATCCATGAATTAAGGATTTAGGTAGATAAAATTTAATTTCCCTTGGAATTGACTACAATAGTTTGAGGTTGAGATGACTTGAAAAAAGTATGTAGAGACTATGAGATACTATTGTGCTTCCACTACTCTTGGGGAGATTTATTGTGTTTAGAGATACATTTATAAGAAATAATCATTAGAATATATTGGTTGTATTCTAGGTAATATATTATGTATTTCATCTAACTATAGGTCGTGTCTATGATGTTAATAGAGATACAACGTTGTTTTTTGGTGACTAATTCACTCGTATGTATCTTGGGAATAATCCAAAATTTCCTCCCTTGATGGCCAATTTGATTTATAGTTATTATAAAGTTCAATAAATTTTATTTCTCAGGTTTATAGATGAGTATAAAAATTTCATCAGGGTGGTTATAAAGTTACCCCTATAATAAGAGATCAGGTCTCAAATTAATCTACAATAAATATTGTCTCTTATATTAAAGTCTTTGTGTTGGGTGTTTCCTTCTATGATTCATGATCTGTGAGTACCGTTCGATGGTATTCTATAGTGATGTTTTGTTTGACCGAGTGTGTTAGCTTGCAGAACACTAGTTTTTCTTTCACAATGAAATAGAAAGCTAGTTGGTGGATTTATATGGATAATCTTCTCTTGAATTAGGTGATGATGATGAACTGATATCATCTTCCTTAAATTGATGAATAATTCAACAATATAAATTGATCATATTTGTTATTTAATAAAATTATGTGGTATGTATATCATCAGAAGAATCTGAATGAAGATAATATTTTGAAGGATTCATTATATTGTTAAGATGGGAATTATGAGTTCATTAAGACACTAATATGTGTGATGAGTGGACAATACAGGATCATGGGGTTGAAGAATATTGTTTTCATAGAGTTACTAGATTCTTTTTATTATTCCAATCGATGACATCTTTGTCTAATCCATATATGTTGAGGAAAATCCATATAATATTCAAGCAATTATGGGAGTTCTTCATCATTATAAGTTGTCAGATATGTTGTCATAGTGTAATTTCTAGGATTGTGATGTCTATTTTATAGGTAAGTTCATTTCATAATAGTGAGTAGTTATTAATCATTTAGTGATACAGATGAATGTTTTTTGGTTTAAACTAGGGCAGTTGTGGATGTGCAACATTTTGTGGTATTACTTGCTATTAGAGGAGGTCCATAACTGGTGTCCCTCAAGTTATTACTCCACTAAAATTTTTTAGTATAATAGATCAAAAATTCATTTAGAATGACCAATTTCAGGAAACATTCAATTACCTAAATGATATGTTTGTCAGCACACCATTCCATTATTTTAATGTGGTGGGAGTTCAATTTGAAGTTTTCTCTGATGCATCATTTCAATGATTGTGTCATTTTCTATTTTTTTAGAGTTGTTTTGTTTCTTATGGGTCATGACTGTTTTTTATATTTAGTGTAACTATTGAATCCTTGATCTTGAGTTGATATATGTTGTGTTGGATTTGAATTTATGGTGTAATTACATCATCAGTGATTATTTTTTAGTTTCAACCAATCATAAGATCGTGAGGAATGTATTCTACAAATATTAATAGAACATGAATTAGGGTCATTGGATGTATCTTTTATTGGACTAAAACATTAAGAATAAATATATGTGAGGAAAGGGAAATGTTATAGCATATCCATTGGTTAGAAATTCACATAGCAGTTTTGTGAATGAATCTAGAGAATCATGGAGAGTGGTGGAAGAACCCTTGTGGATGAATCTAGATATATGAGTGGTTGGAGGTTGCAGATTTATTTTCTATAAAATTGTACATCATTATTTTTTATGTATATGATGGAGTCCCAGATTTGGGATTTTGATGTGGACATATAGAGGGACATAATCTTTTTAAAGATTCCCCTGATGTTTGGTTTTGGGAAGAACTATACCATGTGTTCTTATCCCTTCTTTGATGTGTGAGATGGTTCTATGTAAGATAAATTTCCGACCCCTTTTAGTACACCCAAGTGTGATAAAGATTTAATGAGCTCTAAGAGGATATTTTTAGAGGATTAGGATGAATACTGAAGTTGTAAAGATTGTCTTTCAATATTTTTTCCTCTTAAAAGTGATGGACAAGCACCATGTTCCCGTTGGATTATTCCATCCATTAGAATATAACCATTAGATGATGGAGGACATATATTTGTAAATAATTTCCAATTTATCCCATCCTCAGGGATATTATTCTTCTATATATGCGATGTTGGATCATATGATAAATTTTACCCATATTATAGTGATTAGTGTGTTGATCTCAGTGGTTATTTCAGTGAGCATATAATTAGAGGTGGTGATGAAATTCTTTCGGTGTCTTAGGGATAATCATTTATGGTAATGATCCTTGTTTTTTCTATAGATATAGGGTATGAATCTAACATGATATTTCTATCAATTATTCCTTAGAAATTATTTACATCCGTATATATATGTGAAAACAGAGTGGACCGTCTGGTCTCTTGAATATATCTCTTACTATTATGTCCTGAATTTTGGAGGTTCACGGATGATGCACCTACCATTGGTGGGGTTTTTTTAAAATTATAGTTTCCAATACAACATTTAATTTAGATTATTTTGGATCATTAGGATCAATAATACTTTTATCTATAATGTTGTAATGATTTCAGAGATGTATCAATTATCCAGAAATAACTAGTATAGAATACACACACGATTAATCAGGTAGTCCATTATAGGGTGAAGGAAGTGCTATATTATCATAACCCCTTTTTTAATCATTGGATGATTCCTCTTGTATTCAATGTTGGATGTCATGTTTCTATAAAGGTGAATTCTAATTATGGGAAGTGAATGATTGGTTATAGGAATAACCTTTCCGCCAATATTGGTGGGCTATTTGATGTTTTCAATCATTTTATAGTCCTGGAGTGACTTATAAAACATCACCAACATATATGTATAATATAAAATGGTTTTTCACTTGCCAAAACATTTTGGTTACCTTTATTTTTATTCTCATGTAATCATTTAGGTAGATAATGATGTTGACGATGTTTCAACCTTCAATGAGTGGCCTACAGACATCCAAAACATCCATGAGAAGGTGTTGTGTGGGACTTATATTACATTAGATCATGTTTTATAGGGAATGATTATGTGGAAGATAGTCCATAAGAGAATTATATTCAATAGAATATGTGGTACCATGCAATATTTGTTTTATCTGTTCTCTTTTATATTTTCTATTTATATATGTTGAGCATTATAGTTTATGATATAGTTCCCTCTTTTTTTCATTTTTGTAACCTCCCTTTATTTGAGAGGAATATCCCATATGAGTGTGTTTAGTAGGTTGTTTTTCATAGTGAATTGTTCAATATTGAACCTATTATGAGGTAGTTCAACTCATGTGTTAGTGATTTCCCTGATATGTATATCACTCTGTGGGTATTCAGATGACCCCAATTCACTTTATCTCTAGGTTGGTTTTTAATTATCATATATGATAATGTTTTGAAATATATCTAAATTAAGGTCCAAGATTCATCTAGTTAGAAAATTTGTGTGTATCCAATGTATGATTTACTCTAGGGAGTCCTAGACTAGGTTTATAGATACTTCCTTCCTAATGATGGTAGTACAGAAAATTCATGACATGTAGGTGTTTCATGAAATTGATATATAGATGTATTATGTAGGGATAGTTTATTGGGTGCCTTGTGATGAGAATTTATTCATGGGTTAATGGGATGAGGCCGTGAATTTCTTGTAAACACATAAAACCCAATAAGTTCATTTTATTGCATAAAAAACCATTATGAAACATGTTGATAAATGATGTAATTATATGGGTTTGATTAAACCCTACACACTTTCTCACGGTCCCCTGGTGTCCATTATCTCTCTCTTTTTTTAATTTTTTAATTCCATCAATAACGATCGATTTTTAATATATCACATTTGATTTCTGGTGATCCGAGGTATGTACCACCTTTTACTTATGTGGTTCATTTATCTAGATCTAGGAAATTTATAATTCCATCCTTTGTTAACATCTACATATAATTATTGATAAATTTTCATATGTTTTTTAGAGTTGTGGAATAAAATGTTCGAGGGATGTTTCTCTTGTGCGGGGGTGGGTATTAAGATATATGACATTGGATAATTCTCATGTGAATAATATTGATGCATTTAATGTATGGGTTCATTGGTTATCATATTTATTTTTGTGAAACCAAAATGTTAGCAAGGTTTAGAAGTTTGTATGTCAAAGGAGATTTCATAATTAATATTTATCCAAATTAATAATGGATTAGATTATGACCACCTAACTATGTTTGATCATGTGATAAGGTTTTAACACATGATTTTCTAGATAGTATGCTATTTATGATATATATATATGTTATCATTCCTTGTGATGCTATGGATTATCATGTAGATCATGATGGGTAATGTTAATGAAAACGATTGTGGTAATTTTTAATTGTTCGAATAAATACTAAAGAAGATGTATGTCAAATGACCCTACTATTACCTATAATTTGATTCTAATTCAAATTGACTCCATTAACATAATAAAATAAATTTTTTCTTCCTTGACAAGGAAATTTATAGATAATGTAATGAATGATAAATCTTTTTGATAATATTGAAATGAAAATGGATGATATGGATTATGACACTAGTATAGGTTTGATAAAACTTGTTTTAATGGAAAAAAACAATGATCATTATTAGATAACTTACTATTTATTAATTCATTAGGTTCCTATAGTGGGAACTTCTGAATAATGAATCAGGTAATTCATTATTAAATAATAACTGGTAATTTTAACAAGATAATATGGAGGCCTATGTTTCTCATCTTATTGAGAGTTCCATATTCCATGAGTTTGGAGTTATGGGAGGACATTTATATATAATGGTTGGAATCCTTGTTTTAGGGCCCAAATTTAACTTTTGGATTTTTTTGATTGTTTTTATTCCAACATCTATGATTTTTATAGATGTGAGCTTCACTTAGTGATATGATATAATCTTTGTATGAATGTTATGATGTGGGTGGGGAGGCTTAGAATATTTAGATGAAATTAATTCTTTTGATAGTGAGAATCCATTGAAGATGCACGTCATTATCAGGGATGACACGTGATATAATGGAAGAGGTAAAATATGGGATTAACCATTGATTTTTTAAATTTATATTCTTGATTGAAGGGTAAATTTTTAATTGATGATGGTTGATTTTATTATTTTATCAACATTCCATTCCACACTGTCTAGGGTAGTTGGATGTTCTTGGTTTAATATTTCATCTTATTGGTAGAATTGGATGATTTTAGATAACAAATGGGTTTATGTATGTATTATAATATTCAATAATAATTACTCATCCCATGGGAAGGGTTTTCATATAATTCATGTTCTGAAAATATGTTTATCTTCATAAATCAAGGACATATATTTATTTATTCTTAGAGGTAATGGGAAAAACACTATTATATAATGAATATGTATTGAAATAAATAAAATGTTTATGTTATTAAAAAAACAAATTATTTATGGAATGAAAATAATTTGAATATAAGTAATAAATATATTCATTTAAATGATATCATGCTTAGAGGATATATGGTCCCATAAAGTGTTAGTTGTGTGTTTGAGAGAAGATAATTGTAGTTATGATTTTTACTAGGTTTTAACAATGATGTTATTGTGAGATATATTTTATCATGTATGTTATATTATTTCATATACTTCCAAATCCATGTCAGTTAGGTTGACATGAACCCTTTTCACTAATGGTGGGTGATTTATCCAATATCTCTATTATAGGATGGATGGACAACTACACCCATCAATCAGGTTCTCTTCTCTTAGTAGTTACTTAAGTTGGAATTTATATTGTTTATATTCTTTTTATATATGAGAAAATAGAGTTGATGATTGATGGTTATTTTACACATTTTATGTCATGGAATATATAATACTAAGGGTGATTGTATGTTTGATGTGTCAGGCTATGATAGTTTGAGTTTCCTTACTCTGTGTTTGTGATACGATAGTTGAAGTTATAATACTAGTTGTAGGGTGCGCATAATATGGGATGTATCCCAAAAACAACTATGAGACATTAATAAAAATTATATGGGATGATATGATGCGTGAGGTTCATGTTGTGATTCCAATATTAGGTGAACTTGGTTGGATTATTTCGGAGATAGTTGGTGAAGGACATGTGACATTGGGGTAGAGTGACAAAACAATGGAGAAGTAGTAGCAAAGTACCTTAGATGTTTTCTTATTATACTATATTCTATATTTTATGTGATACATGGTGAGATTTATCTATGTTTAGGTTGTCATTTTTTATATATTACATATCTCTCTCAGGATATGAACTTTTTAGAATCATACTAAGAATAATGTATTGTTCATACTACTCAAATGAAAATATTTTTATGTTAGTAGGGGAAGGCTCACGATCAGGATGGATATTAATGGCATCTGGTTTTTTCCGAACCGTTTTGGGTTTCATGGTTTGTTTTCTTTAACATTCAATACTCTTATTTCCATTTTTAGTTTTTTCAGTACTGTATAAAATTTCATGTTTATTATTGCGATTTCTTTATATATATGTCTGACTATGTTTAGATTGGTGAATTTGTCTCATCTCTCTTTACTTCATGTTTTGTTAGAGGAATAATCCTCTCAAATATAGGTTTATTATAACCTTGTTTTTAGTCAATAACCCATGACATAGTGGAGGTGGGAATTTGGTAGTCATGATATCTATTCTATCATTTTCATCCTTGGATTGGTACTTTATGGTGGTATAGGGATTTGAAACTTGGTATGCCTTGTGTTTGTGATGATAACATGCATATGAATATAGTTATCATACCATGGGATTTTATATAATGATATATTTATTAAAACCATTACATTCCTTGTGTTATAATATGATAACTGGTTTATGATCTTATGAGACACAAATTTATGGATTCTGGGATTGTGTGATCTATATCTTCTTCTAAAATATCTGTTACTGAGTAATGTTCATTTACATTAGTGGATACATGGGATGTTATCACAATCATAAAATAGGGTATTCATGATGTTATCACAATCTTGAAATAGGTATAAAGTTGGTTATCACAATCCTATCATTTAATTAATGACCGGGTGGGTATCCTTAAATAATTTTCATATGCATACGTGTATTTCAAAACATTAAATACTATGAAGATTTTAGGATCTCATGTATTAAGTTGATTTATTACATTTCCATTCATGGATTTGGAATTTCAAATACTAATTCCCAGACATAGGTTTATCTTCCTTGATATGGAGGATATTATTTTGATTATTTTTTTCTCATATTCTCACAGCCTTATTATCTTGTTATGTTTAAATAGTTTCCTTGATTACCATTACTGGACATATCAGCTTACCCATTATTATATAAATTTTCCCTAGCCTATGATAATAGATATGACATGTGATATGTCTTGTAAGAGGGATAGTTATGATAAATTAAATAGTAGATATTGTAGAAATATTTTGAAAAAAATGAATGCGTTTTCATGTCTCTAATTCCAAAATACCTTTATGATCATTAGGCATGTGATTTTTTAATTTCATTCAAATTAATATAAAACATATAATATCATGTTATAAAAATCAATGGTTCACAATTGTTTGTGTCATAGTATAGGATTAGTTATCCTTTGGAATCTAGGATGTGAAATATTTATAGAGAACACTTATAATTAGCATAAGTATCACTACTAAAAATACCCCTTTTATCAGCACTAGAAAATCGTAGTTAAATCCGTCAATGATAAAGGGGGGGTCCCCTTTACCAGTGCTCCAAAATACACTGAAAAAGACTACGCTTATCAGCGCTAAAAAGAAGCACTGATAAAAGGTGTGTTTTATCAGTGATAAAAAGAAGCGCTGATAAAAGAGTCCTTTATCAACGCTTTCTTTTTAGCACTGATAAAAGACCCATTTTATCAGTTATTTTTTTAGCACTGATAAAAGAAAAAAAATTTAAAAATTTAAAAAATTTAAAAAAGTCCTACCAATCGGGGGGTGGCTTTTATAGCGCTTGAGCCCCCTTTTAACAGTGCTTTCTAGCCCCTCCAGCACCCGTATGCACCCCCATGCACCCTATATCAGCACTACACCCACCCCCTTTATCAGCGCTAGCCCCCAAATCCACCCCCACTCGTGCGCCCTTTCCTCAACCAAGATTTGATCTTGAGACCTCTCCCTTGCACTCCTAACGCCTTTACCACTCTCCCATATTGATTTTTTCTCCAGTTAATGACAAATCAATATATATATATATATATTCATATAGTAATATATAGTTATATAAATATATATGTAGTTATATTAATAATTATATTTATAGTGATATTAATATATATATATATATAGTTATATCAATATATATATGTAGTTATATTAATATATATATATATATAGTTAGATTAATATATAGGTATATAAATATTTATATATTGGTATTTTAAATAAAATAGATATTAGTTATTACATAGATAAAGCTAATATATTTTATATGTTAATATATTTTATTATTTATATTAATAATTTAATTTTTATGTGTGAATATATAAAAAATATGCATATATTGTTATATATTTGATTATAAATAGTTATGAATTATAAATAAAAGTGAATTATAAAAAATGATAAAATTTCAAATAAATAATATCAATATAAATGTAATACCTTGGAATTAATTCAGTCCCCGCCAAAAAAATCAAATAATACCCCCTTTAACGAGGCTGAAAATCCAAAAAATGTTAAAAAATCAAGGTATCCTGCCTAAAAAATCAGTTTTGGAGTCTTTTTAGGCCTTTATTGGCCTCGAAAAAACTTTGATCAGGGTCTTCCCCGGTCACAAGTCTGTAGAGATCATTGCAGACTTATATTGGATATGTGGTAGAGCTCAAACAGACTTCCAGATCAAAAGTTATGGCCATTTGATGTTTGAGTTGCATTTTCAACATATTTTGGATATTTTTTTTTTAAATTTTTTAGTCTTCAAATTGTTATTAAATGACTATTACTCAATAAAAATTAGAAAATTATTAATTAAAAATATTTTGTTGATTTTTATAGGACATTTTCACTAAATATCTTATATATTAAGTGTAACTGTATATCTATACTTATCTAATATATATTTAAAATTATATTTATAAAATATAGATTATATTTATATCAATATAAATATATCTATATATTTAAATATTAATATATATTTTTCATGATTTTTTTCGGAAGTAGACCATTTATTAGCACTTTTAAAAAAAGCACTGATAATGACCCCCCTTTATCAGCACTAATAAAAACGCGATTATAAAGGTGTAACCTTTAACAGCGCTAAAAAAAAGTGCTGATAAAGGTACCCCCTTTATCATCTCTTTTTCGTTAGTGCTGATAAAGGGTGCCACTGGCCATGCCTCGTTTTGTGGTAGTGTATAGGGTAACATTATAATGTCCTCAAAAGGAATATGATAAGTGGTTTACCTTGAAATAAATCCCTCTATGAATAATTTATTTGTAAATGGCTTAAGAATACAAGATCAGAGGCATAACAACTCTGAAAAATGCATTTCATGCATGACATTAGGGTTTCTAGGTAAACAAAAATGATCCTTAATGGACACATGGTTTGATACTCATAGAGGATAATTTTTTATTAATTCTTATTGTAATTATGAACCATCGTGAATTAATTTTATAATTACCAATGATAAGACTAGGGTGTTATATATTTAAAATATGATGTCATGATTTAGATATCATATAAGTGATTTTTCATGATTGTGCAGTTTCCCACTTTGATTAGTGATTTATCAATTTAATTTTTGGTTTCAGTCAATAGTGGGACCTTGAAGGAACTGGGATAATCATCAATGTGATATAAAATGTTTTTATTATCAACCAATATAGATAACTAAGAGATTCATGGAAATTGTGAATATTCCTTAATTTTTATCATGATATATGATTAACAACATTCACTTTAACTTATTATTGAACTCACTTAAAAAGAGATGGATAGAATTGTCTAAGTGATCTGGTGCTGGATTACACAATTTATATAAGATTTCGTTTCATATATCTCAATAATATGTGAAGAATCAATTATGGGAATATCTTAAAATAATGATATGATTTTTTATGCGTGGTGAAGTATGGAACATTATAAGCGATTATAGAGTAAAAATGAAAATTTTAGTTAATGAAATTGATGAAAATTATTGTTTCCCTATGTAATCAATAATTGTTTAATTTCAAAAATGTAAAAGGAGAGGGAATTAAAAAAATTATTTCCTTGGGTTAATGACCAATAATAGGTCAATAAGGTGGTAAAATCAATGGTTTCATCATTGTTTAAGAAGACATTGTATAATACCTATGAAAGGAAGGGGGTATTAAGGAATAAGACAATGAATTATAGTAGATGGTTTAAGATTGAAGTTTCATTTTTTGGATTTATGTTTTGGAATTCATGAATTATGTTTTGTTCATCATGAAATATATAAGGATTTCTTTTATAAGTTTTTCATTATGTATTTTAAAGAATATATAGAATAATACTAATGACCTTGAAAATTGATTTCATGTAACAGTGATGTTTTTCATTAAAAATATTTTTAAGGGATAATAACAATCAATATGCCCCTAATTTTGTAAAAAATGTGTTTATATTTGGAGAAGTGATGATTAATATGGATAATGTAAATGGGATGGTATTAATAACCTCAGAACTAATTAATGTATTTTTAAATAGTTTTTTTATATTTCCATTCATGGAGTTTACAATAATTTTTATTTATTGAATATACTCAATAGTTTGTTATTTTTTTAATGAAATAGGGATAATTTATGTTTTCATATTGTATTAGTGGTAATTTGGGATATTACTAGGGTACAAAAGAATATATGATAAATGTGTTAACATATTTGGAATATGACCATTAATTTCACCTTAATAATATATGGGGGATTAATGTTAATTTGATTTTGGTAAATTTAGTTAAATTTATTTTAAATTGTAAATTTGGAAAGGGCTATATGGTTTAACATTTATTTAATTTTTTGTGATTAACTATGGATGATTTTTTATAGTTTATTGTATCATGTATCCACCCCAACCCCTATAACACGGATATGATATCTAAATTATTTCATTATCATAATATACAAGGAATCGTATCCTCTTGGACCAAATTATATATTTATTTAGTGATGTAGATACATACTTGAAGTTCTCATTAAAATTTGAAATATAAAATAAAAAAAGGTATTTTCATAAAAAACATCATTATTCATCGTTGTGTATCCCTATATATCAATAACAAAACAAATCTTGGTATCCAGGAGTTAATAGTACATAATAAAGGGGTGAGGTTAGATGCTTAGTAAGTGTAGTCGTATAGTGGATTCTTTGACTAAATAAGGCATAATCCCAATGAAATGTTATATAACTGAAATATGTTATATTTAATAAATTACATGATCGTAATATCAAAATATTATTTTACGATCAAATAACTCCCTATAAGTAATTACATGAAATTAAAAAAACCATTGATATTATAACTTATCTAATAATCACATGTATTATCATGATTTGAATTGAAAATAATGACATTCAATTTTCTAGATATTCAAAAAATATCATCAACGTCTTTTCCCATGATATTTAAATAAATGGAAAAGGCCTCAAAAAACAAAGTCATGACTTCCCCATGAGACCTTCTTATGCATCATGGGGGTATAGTGGGTTGTTCTCAAAACATACTAAGTCCAATGGATTACTCATATGAGTTTGGAGAAACATAATCAACATAAACATTCATATTGAAATGATAAGATATGAAATATTAATACGTACCAAAATTAATAAATATAATCATAAGATATCTAGATTTATATGAGTGGTAATAAACCAGTACGTCTCATGTCAAAATGATCATAAACCATAAAATGTTATATGAATTGTATCAAACTAGTACATCCCCAGTCAAACTGATCATTAACCATTCTACGGTATAATAAAGAAATTATAAGTACAAAAAATCCCTAGAGGAGCATAATTAAAATAATGGGTTTATTCCATTTATGAATATAAATACTATATAAATATCATTAGAATCATTTTTGAAGAAATTAAACATTGAATTTTGAAAATATCTAATAAATATTGTTCAAAAAACATTATAAAAATAATTTTATTTTAAAATATATTTGAAATATTTTGAAATATTATTTAAATATTGAGTTTCCATGAGGGGGAAAATTATTTTCATAGCCCAATTATAAAAAAATGTTTTCCATTACATTTTTATTAAAATATAAATATGAATTGCATAGAAAAAAGTTATGAATATTACTTTTATTTTTTTAATGTAATAAATTTGTAATAATTTCATTAATTAATTATTTTAAATGGGTAAAAAAGTTTTAAATTTTTTTTGAAAAACATTGGTGTAATGGTTCATGCCCTCCATGTTTGTTACATTTCTGGTTTTGGTTGTTAGAGATATCCATTAGAGGTTCTACAATTTTTCCTAGGAGTTGGAGGTGCGACATTTCTATCATAGAAAATACAGCTTGTGTAATTGTATTGCACAATGTGACAGCTGGTATCATGGCATATATATGTATGGTTCACAACCTATCGAGTATTTGTGTCATATAATAAATTTTTGACACTTTTGTGGTGCAATTGAACCACAAGAATTATATGATGTCAAAGGGGATTACAAGTCATGTACACCCCCAATCCATTATAGTTTTAAAATTAATTTCCATCCTAATTTTCTTTCACTCATCCATGTTACCTTATTTCATTCATATTTGGTGATCCCTAGGCAC
This sequence comes from Viscum album, assembly GCA_963277665.1. Taxonomy (NCBI): domain Eukaryota; kingdom Viridiplantae; phylum Streptophyta; class Magnoliopsida; order Santalales; family Viscaceae; genus Viscum; species Viscum album. Next base: position 794,967,748 of record OY728136.1, on the reverse strand, counting down.
CCCAACGTTTAATTGAAATCCATATCCTCTCTATTTGATTTATTGGTCCCAACTGTGGTTTGTTGCCAATATGTGGTTGATCTAGGGTTGGTTCTTCTCTATTATTGTTGGTTTTTCATCCAATTATCACTTAGTTATTCACTGTAATGATGATTTTATGTTTTGGTTTTCATGTTTGGTTATGATATAATGGTATTTTCTTTCGGTGTAGGTTTATCTGTGGTCCCCCTAAAGATCTTGTGGTTTTCAAGCGTTCTTCTTTTCCCTATGGTGCACAGCTAGTCAGCAAGTTTCTTATAGGTAGGGATTCCATCTCCTTTCATTATATGTGTTTCACGAGGGAGGGGTATAATTATGTGAAACTATGGATTATGGTTTTCTAGGATTTATCAAAAATTATAATCAGTCAAATTGAAATTTATGGGTAATGGGATATTTTTTCAGGTTGTTACAGCTTTGAAATGAATGTGATATTGTGATTTATTAGGAATTATGATCCTCTAAAACTTATGGTCATTGAATGATATTTTTTTCAATAGATATATGTATTATGAATATTTTTATTATTTTGAAGTCAACATAAATAGAAATTTCTTAATTACATATACTTCTCTAAAGAAATCATTGCTCGAAAATTTTGGTTTTTTGTAATAAAACAACTAAATTAAAGTGGTAATTTATAAAAGAAACTTTGATAACCTATAAAATTGATGATTATGTGTTGTTATATATGTTCTATCTTGTGGAAATAATATGAGTTCTTGTATTGGGTTTTTGGGCGATATGTTTTTTGTTTTGACCTACTTTTAGGGTGGTCTGGAGGTAGATTGATTGGACATTATTTTTGGTCCATGAAGTGGTGGGTTGTTTGGCCATGATTTTGGCATGGTGATGTTGCATTTTCATTTCTACGTATGCTGGAGTACTAATGAAATAATTAATTAATTGTTCAAAAATGTTTGGAATTACTTGGGTTGGTTTGGTTAGTGGTGTGGAAATGGTTAATGGATAAATAAATGTTTGGTTGCTTGGTTAAATGTGTTTGATGATAAATAATGAAATGAATCGTGTGATTTAAATGAAATTAGATGTAAATTTTATATGGGGTTTACAGTTCTTTGAGGGAAGTTATTCATTTAGGGGTGGCATCAAAAGTGACATTATTGTGAGTTGGTTCATTTGTTTGTGGACCCATATGATGGGAATTAGTGTTTAAATATATATATAAACTTATAAATTTTTGAGATTTCAATATGCACCGGATACATGTTGTAGAGACCCGAAGCCTGACGTACATTGACATTACATTACATTTGCGGAATACTTAGTACATAACAAAAACACACACACAAGGATCGTAATAGTTTAGTATCTTTGGAAACTTGGAACGTAATCTTCTAATCGTGGTGAAAGATCTTCAACATCTCCTATAAAGATCTTCCCTTTTTTTACCTAAAAACTTTCTTTATATCCTGGGGAAAATAAAACATAAAAGGGTGAGCTCAAATGCTCAGTAAGGGTACACAAAAGAAATATCAATCACATCGTATTCATAAGAACATAACATTTTGGAAATCTTAACCTGCAAAAGAGAGCATAATTTCATAACATGTGATAAATCATGGCAGTGAAATGTAATCACAATAATCATAACTTAAAACATGAAACTTTGTGGCATTCACACATAATCATAGAGAATCATTTCTTGTTATCCAAGACTCATTGCCAAGACTATCTTAGTGGACAAAGTCCCTTTCTGAATCGAGTAACCCACGTTTCAGTCCTGTTTCACTGAACCGGTATAACCTACCATTCTAGCCCTGTCTATCTCATGAGATATAAAATCTTTACCCAATGCATTGGAGGGAGATATAGGTCCCACCCATCTTATAATGAATCCTTTCTTATGTGTGCCACATAATCATAAATCATACATCATCGCATAACACATGTAACAAAGATGGAATTCCTGAAACATCATGACATCATAAAACAAATCATATAAGGTAAATGACTTCATAAAAATAATTTCCTCAAAACTTAATCAAATCAATGTAATAATAGGGATAAAAACAGAACCCTATATTATCTTAGATGGAAAATAGTTTTGATAAAACATTTGAACTCCATTCTTGAGGAAAATATCCTTTCTACATCAAAAACACTTTTCTTTTATTAACATGTCATAAACTAAAAGAAGTTGATTAAAAATAAACTTGAAAACTTGTAAAGTAAGTTTCTTGGAAATAATGTTTTAAAAATCCATTCATGCTGTATAAGTTAAAAAAACATTCTTCGTACTTTTGTCGAAAAAGTCAAAAAGTACCTCGTACGAAAAACGACAAAAGATTCCTTTCATACATATTACTAAAAACTCACCGAAAGGTAAAAATGGATTTAAACAATTGTAGGTGGATGGAAATAATATTAAATATTGATGAAACATGGATGTGGATGATAAAATACACCCCAGTAAACACTTACGAATAAACAATCTCGGATAAAAATGAGATTGTGATATTTCCCTTACCTTAGGTCCGACTTGCTTTGTAAGTGTCCGAACCGCCCGTATAATGATTTAAATCATGTTATTGACTTATTACAGAATAATATTCATTGTTATTATATCATATATGATCCACTTATGACTTTATATTACCCGTTCTTTTGTAAATTCATGTTAAAGTAGCGTTTTGGGTAAAATCGTCTCATTTGTCGTTCGTGTTTTTAACTTGTAATTATTCATATGATTACTTAGATCATGATTACTTAATTCCAGAATATAAAACATGATTTATATATATATATTCAGAATATACATATATAATAAATCAGTAAATGGAAAGAAATACACCGTTCATGGAGACGGTAGTCCTTACGTACGCATGAACGCTGTTTTCGTTTCCTTATTGAATTGAATGGAATTAAGTAGATGACATTCATATAAATAATTCCAGTATCATTATTATGACATATATTTCATTAGTACTTATTATATATACTTTATAATCATTCATGAATGGTTAATCATTGAGAATGAATCTCATCGCGTCGTGGAGACGGTAGTCCGTACGTACGCACGAGCGATGATATCATTTCCATAAATATTGAATTGAATTGGAGTGGATTATACAATATATCAGAATCAATATGATGTTGTAATAACTATGTATAGTTATTCTTTACAACATTATACCCATCCATGTAAGGTGGTGGTGGAAAATAGATTACACCACGGCGTGGAGACGGTATTCCGTACGTACGCACGCACGGTGATTTCTTTTTTTGTAGGATGGATAGATGGTGAAATAGGGTTGTTTCATACTTATAATAGCATATCTGTATATGAGTGATACTGATGTTATTACTTCATAATGAAACAACCTAAGAAGAAGAAGTGGAAAAAGAAATAAAGATGAAAGAATTGGTAACGGTAATTTCCTCTTCTTTGAAGCGCCTCTTTGAGACCTCCACTTAGGGCACTAAAATTGGTCTTTGAGGAAGACCAGAACCTCTAGGATGTTTCTAGGGAAGTGGAGAAGAGATTTTGTCAGGGGTTGGCCGAGCTTGAGTTCTCAAATTGTTGTGAGGAGGAGGGGGAGGAGGTGTCCTTTTATAAGGGAGGAGAGGGGCACCTTAGGAATACCTCAAAATATTATTTTATATTAAAGTCAAAATCGGTTTATAATGGTTCCAAAGGGTCTTATTTCGGAGCTAAAGTGGGTATGGGTCGAAAGCATATCATCCAATAAGATTTAGACAAGTTTAGGGTATTATTTTAACCTTATCAATTAGATTTAACTCTAAGTTAAATAATTTAACTTTTACCGTGTCTTTTTGTTTTCTTTCACTATATGGTAATACACTTACTATAACATGCCAAACGAACCCCAAATTGTTTATTATTAATATATATATCCTTATCTAAGTCATTTGGCCGAATCTTAGATTTTTCGGAATAAAATAACAATTTATAATATAATATTTGATTTAAAAACTATTTTGTGTCAATTTTGACACTATTTGATATATGATTTTTGTGAAAGTCGTAACAGAATTATATGTTCAAACCAAGTTGATTAAATCAACACTAAGATATCATAGTAACCTAGAAAATTAGTGGAATTCATAAAAAGTCTCAAATTACATTCATTTTGGTGTTTATAACATCAATTATGTCAATATTTCATTAATAAGATAATTACTACATCATCATTGTGTCATAAATAAATTACATTATTTAATGTCTAAAAATTATAAATAAAATATCATTATGTAGGAAATATTTTTATCTTTCTAATTAATATTTATAGTCGAATTTATCTTATGTATGACCCCATATTAAAAATGTTTTAGTTATTAAACTTTGATTTTAACTATTTTAACTATTCATTAAATAAAATAATAATAAATGTCATAATCTAATCCATGTGGACCTAAATGGTCGTATTATATTCATAAGGTTGTTTTTGGTCGAATTACACTTATCCAATAGAATTAGGACGTGTGTTAGGGTAATAGTAATATCATATTTACCCTTAGTTACCCTATTTACTATTAACCGTGGTAAAAAAATGTAAAAAGTTACTATTCACCAAAAATTATTTTCATCTCATTGAACCACATTTTAGTCCTTGATATTAACCGTGTCTGTCGGTTTTTCAAAATTTCATTCACAGAAGCGGTAAAATTATGTTTTATGCAAAATTCAATTTTTAACCTACCACTTAGTGGTTTCACTATTCATCAAAAATTGAATGTTTTCATAAAAATACCAAAAGTTCACCCTAGGCTAATTTCGATATTACGAATGCAAAAATGAATTCCATTTTGAGAGCTAAAATTTATAAAATTTAAAAAGTGGTTATTACTATTCATAACGGCTAGTTTTAATAATATTTTAATAGCATATCGTTGTTTCGTGAAACTCAGTATTTCGTACTACACACGTTATCGAGGAAGGTTGCGATTGCGTGTAATGAAAGGCAAGTCAGAGATGTGTATTGTGAAAGCTCCTTTTTGTGTAGCGTATAACATAAGACATTAATAAAATTAAAAAGAATATTTTTCATAAAATCTTGGGCTGTTACATTCTACACCCCTTAAAATGAATTTCGCCCTCGAAATTCGTCGGGGTTATAAATGGTTTACTATTCGAAAGTTTCTTTAATAGAAACCCACATCGTAAAAATGAATACCAAAACTTGGCTTTAAAAACTAAAGTATGAAATGTAAGGATTACCCAAATAAACTAATCACTGGGTTTCCACATAGGTGAAAATATGGATATGGAAGAGAAATCTAACCATCATGTTCTAATGGAGAGTGGTTGAGAACATGGCTATGGAAAAGCCAGAAATCAGAAAGCCATAAATTTGTGACGATCTAAGGTACCATCCGATTCATCAGATATAAGATCACTAGGACAACATTTTTGGTTTTCAAGATCATTTCCCTAAAGTTGAAAATTTGAATTAGAATAAATACTTTCTTTATTTTGGTACAATCTCACTGTTGTTCATGCCTTGAACAATTTCCACTTCATCTCTTAAATAAATGAAGTTGAATTTGTTATTTGTTAAGTGTTAGCAGATCATGTGATAGAATGACCGGTCATTCCATCTGTCTCAAACAAAAGGTTAGCAAAAATTATATTCATAAGTCGATCTATAGTGAGATTAATCATATATGGTTCCTAAAATGGACTTATACTTCATATATCATACTGCATATTATAAAAAAACTAGTTTCTACTAAACAGGGACTTCCTATAGGCCAGTGGTAGTCAATAAAGGCCAGTCGCACTTCGGTTGTGGGTTCGATTCCTACATCCTTGTCTGACGCGATGGGTTGTCGCCCGTCCTGCAGGTTGTCCTTTTTCTAAAACTATATTACTATAACATCCGATCAATAATATCGAAAAAACTTCTATCCTTAAAAAATACTAACTTATGTCCAACAAAATCCATTCCAATCTTTAGGCTTATCCATAATACTGTAGTCCACTCTCATAAAATAGTGAAAACGATTACCAGAGATTTAACACCATCGTCGGTCCCCATATATCATAAGATATGTTTTGTTGGTCACATTCCAAACATTTAAAGTCCTTAATAATGTATTATCTTGAATACCCATTGAACCATAGTGAAAACTTGAATGCAGTTAAAAGTTAACACTTTTCACATACCAAAATCCTCAAAATTATATATACTCAAACCATGATATCACTTAGTCCTTATATCAATCATGAGCTCATGAATACTATTAAAAATTTCATTTTCTCGTTTTCCCTTCATTATGCGCATATCATCTTATTTCCAAAAAATATCTCAATCACTTTGAATACCACATCAATAAATATTGCAATACTCAATGATACAACATTATTTTGGAATCCCATTACATAAACACTTAATCATTCCACCACATCGTTGTCATATTCAACATTGCCAATAGTGATCGCATGTGACTTCCATTTGTCCCTTGCCTTCAGCGGTTGCTCATGTTGATCATCACTAACCCTTGGATTAGGGCATTTATTAGCATAATGCCCCATTTCCTTGCACTTGAAGCATTGAAGTGTTGGTGGTGCGTTCTCTGCAGTGTTTGCTTTATTCACATCATTAGAAACCCTTTTTCCATTACTTTGACACTCAGCTGCTCGATGACCTTCTTTTCCACAATTAAAACATTTTCTAGTACCTTTAAGACAATCTCCACCATGCTTCTTTCCACACTTTGTGCATCAGGAAACATTCATCTTCTTTTCACCATTATTCTCAGATTTCTCCTTGAACTCCATATTTCATTTCTTGTCAAAACCATGAGATGGATATGTAACACCAACTTCCATTTCTACCTTGATAGCACAACGCACAATTTCTTCATAGCTACTGAAGTCTCTTATAGCTAATTCCCTTCGAAGACTTGGTTTTAAGCCACTGAAAAATCGATCAACTTTACTTTCAGGTTGGATGATAATGCCAGATGCATACCTTGCAAGTCTTGTAAAATTTTCTTCGTATATACCAACAGATTCATCATCTTTTTTCTTTAGTTTAAGAAACTCCTTCTCCATCTTTGTTCGAAGAATACGAGGGAAGTACTTAATGAAAAATAAGTTCTTAAACTCGTCCCATTCCATGGACTCAATTTCATCTCATTGCCTTTTATTCTTGATAAGATTCCACCATTGATCAGCTTCACCTTCCAAACGATATACTGCTAAGATGACTTTATCATGTTTAGAACATTGAAGAACTAAAAATATCTTTTCAGTGGTACTGATCCATTGTTCAGCAACAAGTGGATCAGAAGACCCACTGAAAGAAGGTGGACGTTTCCTCATGAAGGACTCAATAGAATATTGTTCCTTTCTTTTCTCATTTGGAAGTCCAGAATGATTCATAGCTTGTGTAAGTATAACAATAAGATTTTTCACTCCATCTCCCATAACATTTGTTTGTTCAGGGGGACAATCATTGCATTGTCCATTGCATTGATCAACACGGTTCCTTCGGGTTCCAGCCATCGTCTAAAACCAAAAAAGAATAGTGTGAGAGGCAAAAATCATGCTAGGGAAAACAACATGATAAAGGGGAAGTACCTTCAATATCTAACATCTTAGGTTTAATTCTATGATCGTTAGCGTAGTTCTAGTACTATAACCTATACGTATACTTAACCTTAGGGACATCCCTAGACATACTGTAGAAATATCTCTAGGGATCTCACTAACGTTTTCGCATCCTAGTTTCCAAAGGTTGACTAAACCTTTCCTCTGATACAAACTGTAGAGACCCGAAGCCTGACGTACATTGACATTACATTACATTTGCGGAATACTTAGTACATAACAAAAACACACACACAAGTATCGTAATAGTTTAGTGTCTTTGGAAACTCGGAACGTAATCTTCTAATCGTGGTGAAAGATCTTCAACATCTCCTATAAAGATCTTCCCTTTTTTTTACATAAAACCTTTCTTTATACCCTGGGGAAAATAAAACATAAAAGGGTGAGCTCAAATGCTCAGTAAGGGTAAACAAAAGAAATATCAATCACATCGTATTCATAAGAACATAACATTTTGGAAATCTTAACCTGCAAAAGAGAGCATAATTTCATAACATGGGATAAATCATGGCAGTGAAATGTAATCACAATAATCATAACTTAAAACATGAAACTTTGTGGCATTCACACATAATCATAGAGAATCATTTCTTGTTATCCAAGACTCATTGCCAAGACTATCTTAGTGGACAAAGTCCCTTTCTGAATCGAGTAACCCTCGTTTCAGTCCTGTTTCACTGAACCGGTATAACCTACCATTCCAGCCCTGTCTATCTCATGAGATATAAAATCTTTACCCAATGCATTGGAGGGAGATATAGGTCCCACCCATCTTATAATGAATCCTTTCTTATGTGTGCCACATAATCATAAATCATACATCATCGCATAACACATGTAACAAAAATGGGATTCTTGAAACATCATGACATCATAAAACAAATCATATAAGGTAAATGACTTCATAAAAATAATTTCCTCAAAACATAATCAAATAAATGTAATAATAGGGATAAAAACAGAACCCTATATTATCTTAGATGGAAAATAATTTTGATAAAACATTTGAACTCCATTCTTGAGGAAAATATCCTTTCTACTTCAAAAACACTTTTCTTTTCTTAACATGTCATAAACTAAAAGAAGTTGATTAAAAATAAACTTGAAAACTTGTAAAGGAAGATTCTTGGAAATAATGTTCTAAAAATCCATTCATTCCGTATAAGTTAAAAAAAACATTCTTCGTACTTTTGTCGGAAAAGTCAAAAAGTACCTCGTACGAAAAACGACAAAAGATTCCTTTCATACATATTACTAAAAACTCACCGAAAGGTAAAAATGGATTTAAAAAATTGTAGGTGGATGGAAATAATATTACATATTGATGAAACATGGATGTGGATGATAAAATACTCCCCGGTAAATACTTACGAATAAACAATCTCGGATAAAAATGAGATTGTGATATTTCCCTTACCTTAGGTCCGACTTGCTTTGTAAGTGTCCAAACCTCCTGTATAATGATTTAAATCATGTTATTTACTTATTCCAGATTAATATTCATTGTTATTATATCATATATGATCCACTTATGACTTTATATTACCCGTTCTTTTGTAAATTCATGTTAAAGTAGCGTTTTGGGTAAAATCGTCTCATTTGTCGTTCGTGTTTTTAACTTGTAATTATTCATATGATTACTTAGATCATGATTACATAATTCCAGAATATAAAAAATGATTTATATATATATATTCAGAATATACATATATAATAAATCAGTAAATGGAAAGAAATACACCGTTCATGGAGACGGTAGTCCGTACGTACGCATGAACGCTGTTTTCGTTTCCTTATTGAATTGAATGGAATTAAGTAGATGACATACATATAAATAATTCCAGTATCATTATTATGACATATATTTCATTAGTACTTATTATATATACTTTATAATCATTCATGAATGGTTAATCATTGAGAATGAATCTCATCGCATCGTGGAGACGGTAGTCCGTACGTACGCACGAGCGATGATATCATTTACATAAATATTGAATTGAATTGGAGTGGATTATACAATATATCAGAATCAATATGATGTTGTAATAACTATGTATAGTTATTCTTTACAACATTATACCCATCCATGTAAGGTGGTGGTGGAAAATAGATTACACCACGGCGTGGAGACGGTATTCCGTACGTACGCACGCGCGGTGATTTCTTTTTCCGTAGGATGGATAGATGGTGAAATAGGGTTGTCTCATACTTATAATAACATATCAGTATATGAGTGATACTGATGTTATTACTTCATAACGAAACAACCTAAGAAGAATAAGTGGAAGAAGAAATAAAGATGAAAGAATTGGTAACGGTAATTACCTCTTCTTTGAAGCGCCTCTTTGAGACCTCCTCTTAGGGCACTAAAATTGGTCTTTGAGGAAGACCAAAACCTCTAGGATGTTGCTAGGGAAGTGGAGAATAGATTTTGGCAGGGTTTGGCCGAGGTTGAGTGCTCAAATTGTTGTGAGGAGGAGGGGGAGGAGGTGTCCTTTTATAAGGGAGGAGAGGGGCACCTTAGGAATACCTCAAAATATTATTTTATATTAAAGTCAAAATCGGTTTATAATGGTTCCAAAGGGTCTTATTTCGGATCTAAAGTGGGGATGGGTCGAAATCCTATCAACCAATAAGATTTAGACATGTTTAGGGTATTATTTTAACCTTATCAATTAGATTTAACTCTAAGTTAAATAATTTAACTTTTACAGTGTCTTTTTGTTTTCTTTCACTATATGGTTAATACACTTACTATAACATGCCAAACGAACCCCAAATTGTTTATTATTAATATATATATCCTTATCTAAGTCATTTGGCCGAACCTTAGATTTTTAGGAATAAAATAACAATTAATAATATAATATTTGATTTAAAAACTATTTTGTGTCAATTTTGACACTATTTTGATATATGATTTTTGTGAAAGTCATAACAGAATTATATGTTCGAAACATGTTGCTTAAATCAACACTAATATATCATAGTAACCTATAAAATTAGTGTAATTCATAAAAAGTCTCAAATTACATTCATTTTGGTGTTTATAACATCAATTATGTCAATATTTCATTAATGAGATAATTACTGCATCATCATTGTGTCATAAATAAATTACATTATTTAATGTCTAAAAATTATAAATAAAATATCATTATATAGGAAATATTTTTATCTTTATAATGAATATTTATAGTCGATTTTATCTTATGTATGACCCCATATTAAAAATGTTTTAGTTATTAAACTTTGATTTTAACTATTTTAAATATTCATTAAATAAAATAATATTAAATGTCATAATCTAATCCAAGTGGAACTAAATGGTCATATTATATTCATAAGATTTTTTTTGGTCGAATTACACTTATCCAATAGAATTAGGACATGTGTTAGGGTAATAGTAATATCATATTTACCCTTAGTTACCCTATTTACTATTAACCGTGGTAAAAAAAAGTAAAAAGTTACTATTCACCAAAAATTATTTTCATCTCATTGAACCACATTTTAGTCCTTGATATTAACCGTGTCTGTCGGATTTTCGAAATTCCATTCACAGAAGCGGTAAAATTATGTTTTATGCAAAATTCAGTTTTTAACCTACCACTTAGTGGTTTCACTATTTTTCAAAAATTGAAAGTTTTCAGAAAAATACCAAAATTTTACGTTAGGCTAATTTTGATATTTCAAATCCAAAAATGAATTCCATTTTTAGAGCTAAAATTTATAAAATTTAAAAAGTGATTATTACTATTCATAACGGCTAGTTTTAATAATATTTTAATAGCATATCGTTGTTTCGTGAAACTCAGTATTTCGTACTACACACGTTATCGAGGAAGGTTGCAATTGCGTGTAATGCAAGGCAAGTCAGAGATGTGTATTGTGAAAGCTCCTTTTGGTGTAGAGTATAACATAAGACATTAATAAAATTAAAAAGAATATTTTTCATAAAATCTTGGGCTGTTACACATGTCAAGCACTATATGTTGACACCTGCATTGTCACGAGGGGGTGTTTTTCCAATATCCAATGAGTAATACAGATGATTGGGTTCTCAATTTTTACCAATCCCACACACTCTTCATGGCCAGGTTGGTATTGCATAGGTAATAATGGAAAAATCTTTGTTAGGACATTATATTTTGGTTATGATTTCCTTGGTCTCATTGAGTGATATGTGATAGCACCGATGTTTGTAGGCGACATGTGATGTACTATGTGATTTCAGGTGTGATTTGACCATTCTTATAGGGTGGATTCTATAGGGTATCACACATGGTAGGAGGAGGGAATGAATATTATGGTCTAAATTTTAATGATACCCTATTACTTTGGATATAGTGGTGGTTGGGTTGTGGCCCATGTGTTTTCTGGAGGGATTTGTTGTGACTGTGATTTTGTGGTGCGGTCCTATGTGTTTACGTGTGAGGTGTGTTGTGACCATGCATGTGGGGCAGTGCGGTGTATGAAAGATATAGGAGCTGTAGGATGTACAATGTTAGGAGCGAGAGTGGAATACCAGTGGTAATGTCGTCTAGGGTACCCTTATCAATGTGATTATTATTATACTATATTAATTGGTTTTCATTATTTGGTGAGCGTGCCTTGGTGTGGTTTGGATGGTTAATATACATTGATAGGTGATTTTTGGTTCTAATGTTTTCTCATTGCTGAATTATTATAAACCCATCACATGTGGATGAGATACTTGAATTTTTCTACTGAGTATACATGTATGATCACCCTATATATATATAACTGTTTTTATGTTTTTAGGAGTATTATATAGACCGTGTTGGTCATTACTAGCTCTGACCATTTGATAGTTGGTATGTCACTGCTTTAGAAATACATTGGGTATTTATTTTAGACAATTTGATTTATATATATCAGTTCTTTTTATACATTCATGAGGGATTCATTTTGTCATGTATTTATTTATTGATGATACAACATATCTCATAGAACTAATTATATTATAGAGGGTAATAGCTCTCATATATGAGATTTACTTACCTATAGTTCTAATCAATAAATCGAGGCCTACTTCACGTATGACTCGACGATCATTATCTATCTTCCTTCATTGATGTATCTTTAGAGAGGTGGGGGGTATGACTGAGTGGTATCAGAGGTAATGGTTGAGAAATAGGATTGGGTTTATATTTTTTCATAGTGAGGGTGGTATTGGTTGTTATGGAAACAACACTAATTGAACTTGTTGTATGACATAGTCCAAGGAGACATCCAAAAAAATGAGGTTTTTGGCTCCCCCATGATCTGGTCCACTGATTCTATGCTTATTAAATGGAAAATTTAGATAGACATACATTTATGGTTTACGCATAGGAAAGGTAAATTCATCATAATGAATTATGTTCTTGTTTGAATTCTGTTTTTTTGGAAAATGTATAAAAAAATAAAAAAATTAAATTTGTCAAATTAAATCATAATGAAATTACATACTACTCAGTCTTAATAAATCTTTATTTTTCATTCAATTTTTTTCATGTTCATCATTCACAAGTGGATCAATCAGTTAATGTTCCATAGACTAATTCAATTCATCATCATAGGGTTGATCAATTTGAGGAGGAGGATTAGTGGAAGTGGAGATTGTGCTCTTTCCAATGATAACCTTTGTAGAAGTTCAAGAGAAGTGGTTTTGATGTTGAGAAAGATAACTAGCTATAGAATATTAATATTTTATTATGTTTGATCGAGTCTATGATGAGGTACTAGGTTCTTTTGGAAGTCAGTCAGATGTAGAGGCCTGTGCATCTTTGGGGGGAGATGTATTTCAGAGAGAAGAAGAGAGCATATGTTTTATTATTCGACATCCCAATGGAGTTCTAAAGAGACTTCATTTCATCAACAGTGAAGGTTGTAATGAGGCACAAGCTGCTTTATCTTCAGAAAGAGAAGACATTTGTACAGTAGTTATAAATCCTATTCAAGATAATTTTTTGTTTTTTCATATGTATTTAACTTGAATTGAAGCCTCATTTGAGACATCTTGAAGTTGAAGTCCATCCATTTATTAGGTGTTCATAAACATCTTTTACTTTGTAGACATATATGGTGGTTCAGACGAAGGAAGAGGTGAATGAACAGATGCACTCGTAAGGAGGTTATTAGGAATAGGGGGACCATCAGAGTTCCTATATAGGTAGGGTTGTTAGTGAAAGGTCTCATGCACCAAGAAATTTGAGTTTTTAACTCATCTGGAGTTGACATCTGTATGTAACATTCTTTCCTTCTAGGTCAAGGGGGGTTTTTCTTATCTTTGGAGATTTGTGTTATATTTTTTGTTCATAAGGATCATGTATATCTCAAAACTAGATCCTAGTGGTTCCATATTCATAGTTTGATAGTGGTGGATTGGTTTAAAGTGAACCTCAGTAGTAGTTTCCAATGAGGTCATTTCAGTAATTGGGACAAAAGATTTCTTCTCTACTATGGAGAGATGGAGTAACAAAATGTGACCTCAAGAAGATTTTCATTTTCATGTACCACTAAACGAGAATGGTTTTGGAGGTGTTAATTAGAAGATAGGGAGTGGAGTTGGGGGTCTACTATTGCACATAGTGGAAGGAGTTGTTCCATAGGTGATCCAGATCATCATAGGTACGATTAGTTTGTTTAGTACCCTTTTTTGTTCCATATTTGGTTCAAGAGCTTCAATGTCATTCATTGTACCCTGTCCAACCCATTCTTGGGGTCTAGATCTAAGTATTATTCTTCTACCCCAGGTGATTAATATCTCATTCAAAGGATATACCATCTTCTTAGATGTGTTTTGGGGGTGTATAATGATGATGGGGCCACATCAATCCCATGGGGAACATTTATTTTGATAGATGCAACCATACAATTTCATCCTTAACCTCATCTTTATTTATTTGATATGTGATTTAAATGAATTATTAAAAATTATACTTGAGTTTTTCCATGTGGATGGCCAACATGGGCTTTTTGTTAGTGGGTGGGGTTGTCTGGAGTGCAGTAAGTATTTGGAGGCCCTTAATTACAATATTGTTGAAATGTTAATAGAATCAGTGGAAACTGATATGGTAGAGCTTCCCAGGTTCATTGGAGAGTTCATATATTTTTTCCTTGAGAAGGTTGTGATGTTACCCAATAAAGTAAATGTTGACTTTAGGACAGACATGCAGCTCAATGCTTTTCTAATTTCAATGGTTCCTTATCAAATGTCAACTTATCAGTTAGGGTAATTGTAGGTCAAGGTCTACGATATGATGTAGTAGGGTTTTATCCATCCCAATGTTTCATAGTGTGGTACTATAGTGTTGATCACAAGGAAGGAAAACAGTAGTCGGAGGTTTTGTATTGACTACCTATGGGTCAATTAGGTAATGGTCAAAAACCGATATCCTATTCTAAGGATAGGTGATCTTTTCAACAATATGAGTAGGTCGAGTTGGTTTTCTACGATCGATATGTGGTCTGGATATCACTAGTTAAATGGTGGAGGGAGATATCATGAAGTCTTCATTCAATGTATGTATGTGCACATTTATGTTTTAGTCATGTCATTTAGTGTTACAAACTCATAAGCTATGTTCAATGGTCCTAAGAACGCAGTGATCCATTATTCACCAAATCATTTTTCAAAGGAATTCATTAATGACATCTTAATCTATTTGATTTAGAAGGGGCAGAATGCTAAGCATCTCAAAACAATCATTATTTTTCTTATATACCACTGTATCTATCGAATGTTGTCCATGTTTATGTTATAATCATGAGAGATGAATTTAGATAGCATGTGGTTTCTCTATAGGGTGAGTAAATAGTATCATCGAAGGATGAAGTAGTTGTTTATTGTGTTTCACCAAAGAACATGATAGAGGTTCATAATTTCCTTATTCTCGCGGGATATTACTAGATGTTTGTACTTGATTTATCTCATCTTCCAACCCCATTTATGTTTTATACTATGAAATATGAAGGGTTTTTGTGGAGTGGTTAGTGCCATGCACTATTGGTTACCTGAACAGTAACATGGTTAGTGCTCTAGTGATCTAGTTTCCTGAGTAAAGTGTGATGTTTTAGGTATTTTGTTATAATTCTAATCTATTCAAGGGATTTGTGCTGATTCAGTATCATGTAGCTCTATTTTAGGGATCTATGATGTTAAATCCCAATTAGAGCATTTATTCCACCCATGATCCAAAGCTAGTAGTGGTTGTAATTGAACTGAATTTTTGGCGATATTACCTCGTAGTGGGAGCGCTTTGTAGTTTGTATGAATAGCTAGATCTAGTGGAATGTCATTTCCAAGAATCATCTAAACTTGTGATAGTGAATTTGGGTGGAGTTTCTTCAAGAATATAGTTTTTAGATCTCCCAACCATCCGGAATGGGGAAAGTTGTGATTGTTGCATTGAGAAAGAATTCATAGAAAGGTGTTGTTCTCATGTTTGAGAATTCTTTGAGAGAAAGGGAGGAGATGGAAGAAATTACATAGATTAAATGGTGGATCACTGTAGAGGATATTTATTTTAGTGGATGATGTAGTATAATTTGATGTTGAAGTTGGAGTAGTCTCTGTGGGGGGACATAGAGTCATAAGTAATGTGTGATCATGTTGGCTATCGTGATTCTTTGGTGGGATGGTCCATGAATTGTTAGAACCCTGTTTTTATTCCTGGGAGGTTGTATTTTGTAGTAGTAAAGTAAAATTAAGTCCTTTGTGGGATTTAGAAATCATTTTTTGTGGTACACCCTGTAGTTTCCAAGATGTATTGTGGCTTGAAGACATAGTTTTGGTGTCCAAAGATGAAATGGCATGTGGAAGTGTCTGTGGAAAGGGATTGATTTTATATAAACTAAAGGTCGAGCATCATGTTCTAGGTTGTATATTGTAGACCATGGATGTTCTTAATAGGTAATGGGATGACATATCAATGGGTTTCAATATAGTGTTACCTAGAACCAGGGGAGGTTATGATGATATCAAGGTGTTCAAGGATCTGTTCACAAAATCAACTCCATTTTTAGAAATCGTAGAGTTATCCATACTCTATGCTTTTTCAAAGAGGTATGTATATAATTTTTTATAGTGTCATGGAGTTCGATGGTATATTTTCTCATATTAGGACACACATTTAACCTCATCAGTATAGAGAGGACTGTATTATGATTTTTAAAAATCAGTTATACCTCAGTACTAATTTCCACCCTTAGACAGATGGCAACAGAACACACTATCACAAAATTGGAGGATATGTTGTGGACATGTGTCTTGGAATTTGGTCGATCTTGGGTATGAAAAAAATGGTAGATTTTTCATATAAAAATATATATCATTATTCCATTACAATGAATCCATTTCAGGTTTCGTATGGAAGACCATGTCATTCTACTTTTCGATGAACATAGGTTGGGGAGATATCCATTCATAGTCCTAATATAGTGTATAGAAAGATATAGGATTATTATATTGTTTTTGAGAGGATAAAAGAATCATAGTATAAGGCCTTATCCTTAAAAATTACTTAATCTTGAGTTATTACAAGATTAAACATTGTTGATCTTTTCAGGTTTAGAGATTTAGAGAATTAGGACATAACTATTACATCTCAATAATTACAAAGTAGAAACATCTACTCAGCTTCCATTTTTTTCCACAAAATAAAAACACTTGAACCAAAGAGTCATGTCTAGTTCATTGTTTTAGACAGACTGGAATTTCCTTGATCCCATACTTGACCCTATTCAACTTTATGTCATGTGAAAAATATTTCAAAAAAACATGGGATGAGAATAAATAGCTCAGTAAGGGTTATAGAAATATGGAAGGAAACATGGGTTCATATATACATAAGAATGAAATCATACTTTACACATAAAACATAGGCACTTTAACATACCTCATCAAATCATGAATAAATCATATAAATCATAATACATAAAGGTAACTTGAGGCATTCATAACATTCTTATGTAGGGAGTAACCCTCTTGGTTATGTTTGGAATACCCACCACGATATATTCCCTAAATCTCTTCAGAGAAACATTAACGTTTCACTCCTTCGCGTTACCCAATGCATTGGAGAGCTATATCGGGCTCACCCGCCCTTAGTTTATAACGGAACCACCCGTCTTCATAATAATGCCCAAGAACCACAACATAATCGTATCACATAAAACATGAATAAAGGAAACATAACATTTCCACCTTTCAATCACAAGATATCAATACAAGACATTGATATAAAAAAATTATGAAAACAATTTTCAATACCAAAATAATAGAAAAGTAAAACATGGTATTTATTTTTCTTTTAAAAAGAATTTATGGCTTGTATAGGAAGCCAAAACCCAAATAATGGTCATAGCGGCGGAGAAGTCGTTGTCGTCACATACGTACGACAAAAACATTCCCTTTTGTCATTTTGTAAAATACATACTATAAAAAAGATTGCTTTTGGATAAACATAAAAGTCACAGGGGTTTATAAAACATATAAAATAAAGTTGTGTATAAAATAAAATATGCATCAATGAAAGGAGATTGAGACGATGTCCCATACAAAGATGGTAGCCTTGGATTAAGGATAGATCAGTTACATAATTATGTGTGACAAATGAATACATGAAATATAAGTGGGTATTAAGTGAATAACAATCAGAGGACATTCACACATAATCATAGAACGACATATTCAAGGTGTACAAGTTTATTCCAAAGAATAAAAATTGGGTTAAGAAGTCCCCTTGCAAAAATTCAATAGCCTAACGGCGTCACTTCAAAATTCAGAAAAAGAGTTGATGAGAGATAAATAGGGTATCTCATCACTTGGTCATAAAATTTATATCAATATGGATATATCAGAAGATATCCCAACATAATAGTATGTGAATTAAAAGACATAACAAAATAAGTCTTTTAAAAAGAGGAGGGTGAAATGTTCCCTTACCGACTTGGGTAACTTTTTAAACGTACACTCCATTGAAGAAGGGTCATACAATGAATATGTAAATACCCATAAATGAAATTATATTACACAAAGAGTATAGTAATGGTAATTACATACACCACTCAAAGGAAATTGTGGCAAATGTAGCATAAATCTCACGGGACTAAAAGTGATATGAAAAATCCCTTCTGAAAACTCGGCATCCTAACGGCGCCACTTAAAACATCCAAAATGGATTGATGAGAGAAAATAACTTCTCTCATCATATGAACATAAAAATTACAGTAATATTAATATAAAATAACATCCCAATAATAAGAAATATGATCTTTAAAAGGAATGATATAAAAGAGTGTACTTAAAAAAGAAGGAGAGGAGTAGGATCCCTTACCTCGGGTCCGACATGACTCGATTGTTATTTAATGACCTAAATAATATACTTGAGTTAATTTCTAGTTGATTAAGAAACTTTTTCAAGTTCATTATTCCTTTTATATCACTTATTACCATTTCATGAACACTATGTTATTATTTAAGTTAATAATGGTCGTTTTAACGATCATTGGTACTTGAGTCAAAAATAAACTTTTTTTATAATTACAAGTTGTTCACGTAGTAAAATATCCATTATCTCAAGAATGTTATTCATGATTTGGATATCATATATATCATATATATCCAGCATATACATGTATTTCTAATATTATATAATCATTTAGAGGTAAGAAATGAAATGCACCGTTCATGGAGACGGTAAGCTGTACGTACGCATGAATGCTACTTTCATTTCTATCTCATACTTTAATGGAAGGAAAATAATAATGATATAAAGGTATATTATAATTCCAGTATAACATCATATATAGTAATTTTAAATCCATCTTTTATACATCCAACATATGGCATTAACGAATCAAATCATTTTGAGGGGGCGGTAGTCCGCACTTCCTAAAATGAATATATCGCGTATACCCATAATGGAAGCCATAAAGGTATTCCATAAATGAGAAATACAGAAGATTAAGGAAAAAATAAACATATTATATATCATATATAAATATAGTGACATCTTAATGGCCACCATTGAAGGTGTTATGTGAGTGTTGAACAATCATCGTTTCGTGAGGCAGAAATTCGCCATCCAAAGAAACAGTATGTTCTTTAACCATTAGATGAATGTGTGTGTAAGTGTAGCTCGAAACCTTTTTATAACAACATCCTAGTATATTTATGATACTGGAGTTGTTACAAAAAAATGAATAAAAAGTGTTTATGGCGTTGGAGAAACGAAATAAAACAAAAGAACTCAAGTGAAGACATTACATTAAAATCGGGCAACTCCCTTTGGTTTGAGCTCAAAGGCTTCCTTGGGAAGACTTCTGACCAATATGAGGCTTCTAAGAGTTAAAGAGGGATGTGTAGAGGCACAATGGGTAGGGGTTGGCCTAGCCAAAGGCTTTGGAAGTGTCGGTAAGGAGGTAGAGGTGGGGGACTTTTATAAGAGGAGGGGAGGGGCACTCTTGGAAAGTAAGGAAATGTTACTTTATTTTAGAATGATTTTCGGATTTTAATGGTCCCATATTGATGTGTTTCAAGGAAAAGGTGATAAGGGTTCGAAATCCACCCATCAAATAGGTTTTGGACATGTGTAGGTCTTAGAATTTACATTATCATTCCATTTTATTTAAATCGTTAAATAATGAGGTCATCACTGCATCATCATGATGTCATAAATAATTTAATTTATTTAATGTCTAAAAATTATAAAAAAAATACTATGATGTAGGAAATCTTTTTATATTTCTAATGAATATTAATAGTAAAAAATATGACTTGTATAACCCCATTCAAAAATTGTTTTTTCAAAACATTTCATGTTTGTGTCACTTTTACTTTAACATTAAATAAAAAGTTATTTTTGTCATTTCCCAACCAAAGTGGCACCATGGGGTCCCCAAGTTGACCCATGGGTTTTATTGGTCGGCCATAACACATAAAATTAGGGTATGACATGTGTCAAGCTCATCTCATATTATTAAAAAATCATTTTTACCTTAAACTACACTAATTACCTCCAATCGCGATTAAAAACGTAATAAGTTAATATTCACCAAAAAATTATGTTAATCCGATTGAACCACATTTTTCTTCTTAATGACAACCATGTATGTCGGATTTTTTAAATTCAAAATATAAAGGTGGAAATATTTCAATTAAATGAAAAATCAGTTTTTATAAGTACCACTTAGTGGTTTCACTATTCATCAAAAATTGAAGTTTTTCGGAAAATAACAAAAAATCACCCTAAGAAATATTTGATATTCTGAATTAAAAAATGATGTCTATTTTACAAAATTCAAAACATATAAGTTGCATTAATTAATTTAATAATTAATTCCCGCTGTCAAAACAAATAGCGTGTTTTTATGAAACAAAATGTGTCAAAAGATTAACACTAGTTTAAGTCCGATTTCAAAGTAAAATTAATTCCAACGACCATTATTGGATTAAATGGTAAAAATATATTCTATTTTCACATTAAAATAAATTCAAAAGATAATCTAATCATATAAATAAATTAGATTAAAAAGTGGTTTTGAATTAAAATACAACATTTTTCACTATTCATTAAAAATTGAACTTTATCAGAAAAATACCAAAAATTTACACAAAGTAATTTTTGATGTCCCGATTTTAAAGAAGAATTTTATTTTGTCATATATAACACATAAAATTGTCAAAAAGAGGATTTAAAAGAGGATCACCATCAAAAGGAGGTTAATCGACCCTTTAAAGAATATTAGAATGTTTACGCTTAAAATTGGATTCATTCGCATTTTTAATCCTCTAACATTTATTGTAAAAAGTAAAAATATTTTACAAACATATATAATCATTTTTTAGTTAGTTCTATTCATTCCCGACATCTCAACAACTAGGCGTTAACTACCATTTAAAATAATATTATTTTATTATTAGAGTGCAACGTAAGATTCCTAAGAAACTCATTGTTG
Source organism: Viscum album (assembly GCA_963277665.1). Taxonomy (NCBI): domain Eukaryota; kingdom Viridiplantae; phylum Streptophyta; class Magnoliopsida; order Santalales; family Viscaceae; genus Viscum; species Viscum album. Next base: position 794,946,138 of record OY728136.1, on the reverse strand, counting down.
CGTGTTGGGTATGCCATCGATCATAGCGTCCCATTTAAAGTTATATTCATATATTATTCACAAATATGGATAAATGTGAAAATTTCATACTCTTTATTTACCTGGGGTGTTACATCCTTCCCCCCTTTTGGGAATTGCGTCCTCGCAATTTTATAATTGGGGCTTGGAATCTTCATTGAAAATCCCACATCGGATCAAGAGTCAGTGAAACAATCACTTTAAAATAAAGAAAGATAAGTACAAAGGTCACCCGAGTTAACCCATACTAGGATTCCAAGTATGAAAATATGGACATGGAGGAAAAAAAGGGTCATGTTCTGATGGAGAGTGATAGTAACCATGTTTAGGAGAAAGTTAACAATAAGAAAATCACAAACTTGTGATGGGTTAAATGGTATTCGATTCCCTTGTAGGAAATGTTAACAGACAAAATTTTTGTTTTAAGTTACTTTTCATTGAGGAATTTATTTTTTAGCTTAACTAAATCATAATGAAACATACATACATGTCATGTAGACTTTCAACTTTTACTAGATTCTTTAATCAAAATCATATTTTCTCCAAAAGAGGAGTTTTTAGGATGTCTTGTTCACATTAAGAGTACTATAATCAACTTCTTGAGAATCACCTAATCCACAAAAGAGAACTATAAACTTCCCATGTCTTTAGACTCTAACCAAAACCAAAAATGTTAGTACAAGATCAGATAATCCAGAAAATGATAACCCTTTATAAAAAGAAAATCTATTCTTAATCTCCAAAATATGTCAAACAAAACCCAAAGTTCAACAAGGACAATTCGATAAACAATTTTTCAATAAATTTCTTCAATGAAAACAAATCTAAGATTGAAACCCAAATATTTGAAGGATTTAGTCACATAGTCCTCCAAGTAAAATCGTAACATTTATCTCCATACTACATCAGTTGCTCTTAAAGTCTCATATTGAAAAGTAATTAACCTAATCACATATCCTCCATGATAGGTTAATATATTTCAATATATAACCAAAAATAAACTTACTCATAATTCATAAAATCATCTAACTAAATATAATCGGTCAAACTAACCAGGGACTTCACGTAGTCCAGTGGTAGGCGATAAATACCAGTTTCACTTTAGTTGTGGGTTCGATTTCTATAGCGTTGTCCGATGCGATGGGTTGTCACACGGTCTGCGTGTTGTACTTTTTCCAAAACTATATAATTATAAAATCATTCCCCAAAAAGAGATAAAATCATCAAAAATAACCATAACATAATTTAACCTCAATTTTATATCTTGCCTTTCACTTCCATCATAACATATAGTAACCCATAATTACCTCAAAAGTAAGGATTATATAAACCCAGATGGTTCTTTATAACTGTGTCCACAAAAGAACTGATGACTATTCTTTGAATAAAATTTTCATATCTCAAACATCAGAGTTACAAATACTATAAAAAGTCTTCTAACGTAACCACATCATCAAAAGAGACTTAATTCTCTTAAGAATTTCACCATAACTCTTAAATCCCTTATAGGTTGACTTCTTACTCATTAAACATTCTTCATGATCTATTAACCATTCCTTTACAACTTATTCTGAAATATTTATTTCCTACAAACAAAATCATGAATCATATCCTAAGACTCCAAAATAGGAAAACAAAAGTTAAGAAATAATCCATAACATTGATTGGTCACTGTCAGTTTCTTCATCCTCAATCAGAATGGCATTAGGTATTGGTAAACGAATATTTTTACAATCTTGGTGATCCCATTCACGAAACTTCTTCATAGGACATGTGTTTTCATAATGACCATGAACACCACATTTAAAACATTCAATTGATCCCTCAGAAAGAACTTCTTTCCCTTTCCTCGAGTCAACTAGATGCTTCCTTTTTTCATGGCAGGTTCTTGCTTTATGACCATCATTTCCACATCTATATCATATTTCTGTCCCATTGAAACATTTTCCTAAGTGTTTCTTTCCACATCTTTGACACATCGGTTTTTGAACACACTTACCTTTACGATTGTTACCTCTAGTTCCGTAGGGATTTGTTTCTCGCATATATGATGCCTTAGAGAAATCACCAAGGTTTAGGTGTTCAATCATGACTCTAGATAGTTGGTTGAGGTTAAACACAAGAGTTTTCATTGTAGCTCCCATATCATTCAGTTGCTCGCTCAAAAAAATGTCACAGTTTCCTTCACATCCACTATTACTTTGGTGCCTACTAGATCCAGCCATTTACTAAAACCAAAAAGGTCAGTGTCAGTATATCAATAAAACCATCATGTACTAATGAGGAAGATAAACACTAAGATAGACTTACTAGTTCACTTTATCTAAAACTATGACTCTTTCTGAAATCCTAACCATTATGGTAATATCACTTATGCTTAAAGAATACCCTAACCTATAAAGTTATATAAACCAACCTCTGATACCAACTATAAGGCCCCATCTTTAAACATTACTTAATCTTGATTTATTACAAGATTACACATTGGGGATCTTTTCAGGTTTAGTGTTTTAGAGAGTTAGGACATAACTATTACATCTCAAAGATAACAAAGTAGACACATCTACCCAGCTTCCATTTTTTCCACAAAATAAAAACTCTTGAACAAAAGAGTCATGTCTAGTTCCTTGCTTTAGAAATCCTGACATTTCCTTGATCCAATCCTTGACCCTATTCAACTTTATGTCCTGTGAAAAACATTTCAAAAAAACTTGGGATGAGCATAAAAAGCTCAGTAAGTGTTATAGAAATATGGAAAGGAAACATGGGTTCATATATACATAAGAATGAAATCATACTATACACATAAAACATAGGCACTTTAACATACCTCATCAAATCATGAATAAATCATTGAAATCATAAGACATAAAGGTAACTTGAGTCATTCATAACATTCTTACATAGGGAGTAACCCTCTTGGTTATATTTGGAATACTCACCACAGTATATTCCCTAAATCTCTTCGGAGAAACCATAACGTTTCACTCATTCGCATTACCCAATGCATTGGAGAGCTATATCGGGCTCACCCGCCCTTAGTTTATCACGGAACCACCCGTCTTCATAATAATGCCCAAGAACCAAAACATAATAGTATCACATAAAACATGCATAAATGAAACATAACATTTCCACCTTTCAATCACAAGATATCAATAAAACACATTGATATAAAAACATTATGAAAACCATTTTAAATACCAAAATAAAATAAAAGTAAAACATGGTATTTATTTTTCTTTTAAAAAGAAGGTATGGCTTGTAGAGGAAGCCAAAACACAAATAATAGTCACGACGACAGAGAAGTCATTGTCGCCGCATACGTACGAAAAAAACATTCCATTTTCTCGTATTGTAAAATGCTTCGTATAAAATGATTCCTTTTGGATAAACGTAAAATTAAAAGGGGTTTATACACCATATAAAATAATGGTGTGTATAAAATAAAATATGCCTCAATGAATGGAGATTGAGATGAATTCCCATACAAAGACGGTATCCTTGGATTAAGGACAGATCAGTTACAGAATTATGAGTGACAAATGAATACACAAAATATAAGTGGGTATTATGTTTATAACAATCAGAGGACATTCACACATAATCATAGAACGACATATTCAAGGTGTACAAGTTTATCCCAAAGAATAAAAAATTGGGTTAAGAAGTCCCTTTGCAAAAATTCGACAGCCTAACGGCGTCACTTCGAAATTCATAAAAAGAGTTGATGAGAGATAAAAAGGGTATCTAATCACTTGGTCATAAAATTTAAATCAATATGGATATATAAGAACATATCCCAACATAGTATTATGTTAATTAAAAGACATAACAAAATAAGTCTTTTAAAAAGAGGAGGGTGAAAGGTTCCCTTACCGACTTGGGTAATTTTCGAAACGTACACCCCATTGAAGAAGGGTCATACAATGAATATGTAAATACCCATAAATGAAATTATATTTCACAAAGTGTATAATAATGGTAATTACATACACCACTCAAAGGAAATGGTGGAAAATGTAGCATAAATCTCACGGGACTAAAAGTGATATGAAAATTCCCTTCCGAAAACTCGGCAGCCTAACGGCACCACATAAAACATCCAAAATTGATTGATGAAAGAAAATAGGGTATCTCATTATATGAACATAAAAATGACAGTAAGTGTAATATAAAATAACATCCCAATTATAAGAAAGATGAGCTTTAAAAATGATATAAAAAAGTGTACTTAAAAAGAAAGAGATGAGTAGGATCCCTTACCTCGTGTCCGACATGACTCGATCATTTTTTAATGTCCTAAATAATAAACTTGAGTTAATTTATACTTTCTTAAGAACATTTTTCATGTTCATTGTTCCTTTTATATCATTTATTACCATGTCATGAACACTATGTTATTATTTAAGTTAATAACAGTCGTTTTAACGATCATTGGTACTTGAGTCAAAAATAAACTTTTTTTATAATTACAAGTTTTTCACGTAGTCAAATATACATTATCTCAAGAATGATATTCATGATTTGGATATCATATATATCATATATATCCATAATATACATTTATTTATAATATTACATAATCATTTATAGGTAATAAATAAAATGCATCGTTCATGGAGACGGTAAGCCGTATGTACGCATAAACGCTACTTTCATTTCTATCTCATACTTTATTGGAAAGAAAATAATAATGATATAAAGGTATACTATAATTCCAGTATAACATAATATATAATAATTTTAAATCCATCCTTTAGACGTCCCACATATGGTATTAATGAATCAAATAACTTTGAGGGGGCGGTAGTCTGCACTTCCTAAAATGAAGATATCGCGTATACCCATAATAGAAGCCATAAAGGTATTCCATAAATGAAAAATTGAGATGCTTAAGGAAAACATTAAAATTTTATATATCATATATAAATATAGTGACATCATAATGGCCACCTTTGAAGGTGATATATGAGTGTTGGACAATCATCGTTTCGTGAGGTAGAAATTCATCATCCACAGAAACAGTATGTTCTTTAACAATTAGATGAAGGTGTGTGTAAGTGTAGCTCGAAATTTTTTTATAAAAACATCCTATTATATTGATTATACTGGAGTTGTTACAAAAAAATTAATAAATAGAGTTTATGGGGTTGGAGAAATGAAATAAAACAAAAGAACTCAAGTGAAGACATTACCTTAAAATCGGTTCACTCCCTTTGGTTTGAGATCATAGGCTTCCTTGGGAAGACTTCCGACCAAAGTGAGTCTTCTAAGTGTTAGAGAGGGATGTGGAGAGGCAAAATGGGCAGGGGTTGGCCGAGAAAAAGGCTTTGGAAGTGTGGGTAAGGAGGTAGAGGTGGGGGCCTTTTATAAGAGGAGGGGAGGGGCACTCTTGGAAAGTAAGGAAATGTTACTTTATTTTAGAATGAGTTTAGGATTTTAATGGACACCCATTGATTTCGTTCAAGGATGAGGTGATAAGGGTTCTAAATCCACCCTACCAATATTTTTTGGACATGTGTAGGTCTTCAAATTTACATTATCTTTCCATTTTATTTAAATCATTAAATAATGAGGTCATCGCTGCATCATCATGATGTCAGAAATAATTTAATTTATATAATGTCTAAAAATTATAAAACAAATACTATGATGTAGTAAATCTTTTTATCTTTCTAATGAATATTTATAGTCAAAAATATGACTTGTATAACCCTATGAAAAAATTGTTTTTTAAAACATCTCATGTTTGTGTCATTTTTACTTTAACATTAAATAAAAAGTTATTTTTGTCATTTCCCATCCAAAGTGGCTCCTTGGGGTCCCCAAGTTGACCCGTGGGTTTTAATGGTCGGCCATGACACATCCAATGAGGGTAGGACATGTGTCAAGCTCATCTCATATTATTAAAACATTATTTTTACATTAAACTACACTAATTACCTCTAATCGCGATTAAAAACTTAATAAGTTACTATTCACCAAAAAATTATTTTAATCCTATTGAACCACATTTTATTTATTAATGACAACCATGTATGTCAGATTTTTGAAATTAAAAACACAAAGGAGGCAAAATTTCATTTAAATGGAAAATCAGTTTTTATAAGTACCACTTAGTGGTTTCACTATTCATCAAAAATTGAAGTTTTTCAGAAAATTACCAAAAATTCACCCTAAGAAATATTTGATATTCTGAATTAAAAAATGATGTCTATTTTACAAAATTCAAAACATATAAGTTTCATTAATTAATTTAATAATTAGTTCCCACTGTCAAAACAAATATCGTGTTTTTTTGAAACAAAATGTATCAAAAGTTTGACACTAGTTTAAGTCCAATTTCAAAGTGAAATTATTTCCAATGAACACTATTGGATTAAATGGTAAAAATATATTCTAATTTCACATTAAAACCAATTCAAAAGATAATATAATCATATAAATAAATTAGATTAAAAAGTAGTTTTGAATTAAAATACAACATTTTTCACTATTCATCAAAAAATGAACTTTATCAGAAAAATACCAAAAATTTTCACAAAGTAAATTTTTATGTCCCGATTATAAAGAAGAATTTTATATTGTCAAATATAACACATAAAATTGTAAAAAAGTGGATTTAAAAGAGGATCACCATTAAAAGGCGGTTAATCGACTCTTTAAAGAATATTAGAATGTTTACGCTTAAAATTGGATTCATTCGCATTTTTAATCCTATAACATTTATTATAAAAAGTTTAAATAATTGAAAAACATATATAATCATTTTGTAGTTAGTTCTATTCATTCCCGCCATCACAACATCTACGCATTAACTACCATTTAAAATAATATCATTTTATTATTATAGTGCAACGTAATATTCCAAAGAAACTCATTGTTGCGTGTTGGGTACGCCATCGATCATAGCATCCCCTTTAAAGTTATATTAATATTTTATTCACAAATATGGATAAATTTGAAAATATCATAATATTTATTTACCTGGGGTGTTACACATAGGACTATATAGAGCCTTATACCATTCATAGATGTAGGACCATGATGTTAGAGTTTGAGGATCATGTGTTTTTTATGGTTTCCCCATAATGTGGGAAATAGATGATTGGAAGAGAAAGTATGTTTTCTCTCTATATTTATGTTACCATTAAGGTTTTGGGGTGAGTTAGAAAGATTTAATATCATCTTTTATTTCCAAAAAAGTTATATAGGATCCACAATGTCATTCATATCACTCATCTTCTTGAGAATCTTCGTGATGTCACTCATGTCATTGAATGGGGAGAGTTTCATATCAAGGGTGACACAATGTTTTTAGAATCACTATTATAGATCCATGATCACCAAAAGAAGGAACAATATAGATGGACCATATCATTGTTTTTTGTTTCATGAAGGAATATTTTACTAGAGGATATTACTTTAGAGAGAGATACGTAGATTCTTTCCTAGCATCCGATGTTTTTTTTTTTTGAGTTTTTCTTTTCTCTTTTTTTACTTTGTGATGCAGTGTTTGAACATTGTTTTGTTAGATTATCTTTTTTTCCCTTGTTTATTATGACTGGGGTGTAGTGTGTCATAAATTCCTGACAAATGAAAAGGGTAATAACTTCTTTCTAATAAATATTTTTTAACTTTTATTCTATTGAACGTATATGGGTGAGTCAGTGTGGCCCAGATCATATATTATCATTACATGGAAGACAGAATTCACTTATTCATGTTTTCGAGAAGGTGTGGTTTGTTGGTTGTATCTGTTTTTGGTTGATTACATGTGTAGGTTTAGACAGTTTTGAATTGTTGATGTGGAAGTTTGGTTGTGTAAGAGGAGCCATTTTGGGGGTTTGAAACATTTTATTCCCATTTGGGTTGGCGTATTTCACATATGGTAGTGTTTGAGATATTATAAAATCCTTGAGAGGGATCACATGTGATGGTTTTTTGGACCCCCTTCTTTCTAGGATTATATTTGTATTATTAATGGAAATATTAATTTTATAGGTATATGTTGTAACGGTTCATGCCCTCTTCTACAGTTATATTTCATTTTTTGAAGGTTGGTGGTATTTGGGGGAGTTTCTGGGAGTTATTTCTGGGAGTTTGATGTTCAGTAGAGATACTGAAGAAAATACACATCATGTATGAGTGTTTCATGATGTAAAAGTTGGTTATAGTGCATTTCCAGGGCTGTTTCATGATGTGTATAATTCTGAGGTTAAATAATAAAAAGGAATTGATTTTTTTTCGGTGAAACAGATCCTTCATTATTACATGATTTTATAGGGGATTACGCATCATGTAAACCCCAAAAATAGTGTAGCTTAAAATATTATTTCTAGCCAAATTTCCATTAATTTGGCTATGTATTATTCTTTATATCATCATGGTAACACCCATGGATCCCCCAATGATTACATCAATCCCTCTTCCTCCATTTTATTAGTCTAGATGTTTGTTCATTGGAAATTGGTGCTCGATCTGTAGTATATTCTTTTTCCATATTTTTGGGTTTTCTTTCATTCTTCTCATGGGTATTCATTGTGGCAATTTTTTTTATTTTTTAGGGTGAGTTTTGGGTTGAGTTGTTATGGTTATTGTTTATGATGTAGGCCAATATGTTGTTCCCATATTGTCATTGTGGTTTTTGAGTGTTCTTCATCACCCTGTGGTGCATAATGATTCGGGAAACTATATTGAGGTAGTTTGTCCCTCATTTATCAATATTTTTGTATCATATAGGGGTGGTTTAAAATTTTATATCAGTGGATTATGGTTTTGTATGCTAATAAAAGATAAATAGTTCATTAAATTTAAATTTATGATTAAATGGGTATGTTTTTCATACTTTTGTAGCCTTGATATGATTGTGATGTTATGATTGTTTGAGCATTATGAACTACTGAATGTTGTGTCTATTGTGTGATTTGTTTTCTCTTGATATATTTATTTTCCCTTTTATTTATTCTTATGATATAACCATAAATGGAAATTGTAATATTAATTATACATGAATAATGAAATGGTTTCCCTAGTATTTTGGTTTGTGTGTTAAAAGAATTAAATTAAATTGTAATGTGTAAAATCTCCTTTGTAAACCTGAAAAAAAGTTTTTCATGTGTTATGATGTGTGTTCATGGTTATGGTACATTTATGTTTGGTTGAAATCGGGTGTAGAGAGATATGTGGTTTTTTCAACATGCTTTTGAGGTGGTGAAGAAGTGGTTGATTTGGACATGCTTTAGGTGTAGTGAGGAGGACAATTTTTGTTGCCAAAATTTTGGGGTAGAGAGGTGGTGGTTACTTTGTTTTATATTCACTATTAGTGATGGAATAAATTATTAATTTGTTAATATTATTTGGAATGTCTTGTATTGTTTTGGTTAATGTAATTTAAATTTTTTATGTATAGATAAATGGTGTGTTATGTGGTTAAATATGGTTGATTCTAAATAATGAACAGAATAATGTGATTTAAATGAAACTCATAGAAAATTTGAGATGGATTTTGTGGCATGAGGTGGGATATTTCTCATTTAGAAGTTGTACAAAAGGTGAAGGTGTTGTGAGTTAGTTCATTTTTTATAAACCCATATTTCAGTCATAAGTGTTTTATATATTATATACATATATATATATATATATATAAACTTTTACATTCTTGTTATTTCAATACAAATCCCTCCGACATTGAGCACTATGTGTCGACACCCATATAGTCATGTGAGGGGTTCTTTTTTCCCAAATCGGTCTAGGATTACTGCTGAATGGGTAGTCTCTCTTTATTTCTATCTCTCATCTAAAAAATGCAGGTATTACACATGTTTTTATTTGTAGAGGGTTCTTAGTTAATTAAATAGTGGATGTAATGGTTCTGGTGTCTTTAGGTGAGACGTGATGTATCAGGTGTTTGCAATCGAAATGTGATGACCCATGTGTTTTCTAGCCAGATGTTACAGTGATTTTGGGGAGGCTTCTGGTGGGGGTCATTCAAATTTGGACGATGTCATGTGGTTGACTTTATACTTGTTCATGATACACGATTAATTTTATTATAATTATAGTTGTGTTGTTTCCTTAGTGTTTTTGGGTGGGGGGATTTGTTGTGTTCATGTTTGTGGTGCTGTGGACCCAAGTGTTTGTGGGTGAGGTGTATTTTGACCATGCTTGTGGGGTGGTGGGGCATACATAAGATATGTGATCATAGACACATATAATTTTATGTGTGGAATTAGTATTCTAGTGTGAAGGTAGTGTAGGGTACCCTTATTGATTTTATTTTTATTATACTATATTACCCAGTATGCGTTATTTTGTGAGTGTGACTTTGTGGTATTGGGGTGGTTATTATACCATGATAGGTGTTGTTTTATTTTTACCTACTTTCAATTGTGAATTAGTATGATTATTTCACTTTTGTATGAGACACATGAGTTTTTTGTACTCATTATACCTGTATGATCATTCAACTTATATAAAATTGTATTTGGGATTTCAGGAGAATTACATTAATTGTGATGGGCATTACATGCTTAGACCTTTGGATAATTGATGTGTCATTCCATTAGATTTACCTTGGTTATATAATTTGGAGGGTTTATTGTATCTATATAAATTCTATTTATCCATCCATATGGGATGGGTTTTCATTCCATTTTCTTCATAGAGTTGTTTGGGGATGATCAATTTTATCTCCCGATCTTATTTGTACTCTTGATAGAAATTCCTCTCATATATGGGATAATAATACCCTCAGTGCTAGTTTCCAACCTATTGCCTAAATGAGGAATTTCTAGGGGGTTCATTATCTCTCTCCCTTCATTACAGTTTCTTTTGAGGGTGAGAGTCATGATAATGGGTTTTGATGAAAATTGATTTCTAACATAATAATGCAATAAAGTAAAATTTTCTTGAAAACATTTCTCAATCATTTTAAGTTATAAGTGTTGTAAAAAGGAAGTATTACTATAAAATGTTCATGAATAACTAGTTGTTAAAAAAATTGATATAATTTAAGATATATATGTCATATAATTCCCCCAAGATAGATATAATCATAAAATATCTATATTAATAATCATATTGTGAAATAAACCTTTACCATACTAGTATCTGTGGAATCATAATCCCTTAAAAGGAATAACATAAAATGAAACATAAAAAAAGATATATTTATTATATAACATATAAAATGGGTAGTATATACACCACCCAAATAAAAGATGTTTTTATTATGGAATAAGTCTTATGGATGTAAAAGTGTGATGAGAAACCATTACCTTATGTTCGATTTTAGTCAATTGAGATCACACCTAATGTATAATGAATTTTATTGTGTTATTATTTTATAAAAATACTATGCATAATATTATAATATTATATATGATTCTAATATAGAATGTTTCCACCAATTTGTCAATAATATTTTATTATTTTCATTATTTTGTTTGTTAATTGCCTTGTTTTCTCATGCAAGATTCTTCATGAGAGCTACTATTTTTGTGCATATTATATATACATATATATAATATATTGAATTAAAATAATGTAATAAATATAATATTTACTAGGTATATTGATTTTTATACAAAGTTTATATATTTTTTTATGTAAAATTAATCACATCACTTTTTGGTGACAATTTTCCGTACGTGTATATAAGCCACGATATCATTACCTTAACGAGTTAAAGAGTATGTAAGTGGCTAATATATTAATTTTAACTTATCGATTTGAGATTATATTTATCACATATACTCATAAATTTATAATTATTAATTTCGATTTAAAGCATAATGGAAAAACAAATTACATAGCTATGCGAGGTGGTATCCCACTATACATGAGCATCATTATCACAATAGAAATAAAATGGAAGGTAAAATGGTATTTAGGATAATATAATTTTTTAATTATTATAATATCTAATATATCATATAAACATGGTAATTCCATCATTATATCAATTAATTAAATTTTGTGATAGAGAACAAACTAATTTGGTTTGTGAGGAGGTAGTCCGTCGTACACACGATTGATGATTAGATTTCAAATTTTCATGGAAGTGGAGATGGAAAAATAATAGTACCTAAAAATAAAAATATCATATTTTCTATAACATACTAGTTTTATTAAATTTTATGTGTTAAAATATAATATAAGGTTAAAAATTTTAAATAAAATGAAATATCATTATTAAAATAATTATCTTATATAAGAGAAACAACTTTTGAATCTCACTTTAAGGACCATAGATACAGTATTTTAGGAATATAAACATCCATATAATGTGTAAATGGATTTTGGGTACATAATTATATATTCTTTTATTGATAAAAATGTTTGGGATTTGTGAATAAGTGTGGGTAGGGAGTTTACTTTTATACATGTGGAAGGGAACCCTCTTAGAAATTATATGGGAATTTACCAAAATTATTAAAAATGATAATTTCATTGACTTTCCAAAATATTATAAATAAACCTATGATATAATTTTCAATAGAATAAGGTGGATATATATAAATGAAATACTATTTTTACATGTTTTTATGTCATTTTATACTTTATCATCTAATTTAACCCCACGATAAACCCATTTTTATCTTAACCGCTGAAATATTTTTAACATTTTTCTTGTATTAAATTTGAATAATATATATATATATATATATAATTTTAAAGAATAAAATATATTATTATTATTAATAATGTATAAATTTTTAAAAGATACATTTAATAAGTATATTTTTTTCACTTAAATAATACTTGTGGTCTTGACCAGAATACAAGTTTTCAAAGAGAAAATACTCAAATATTTTAAATATTTCAATATAAAAATTACCTATTAAATTGATTCCAATGTACAAAATTGGATGAAAAAATATAATTGAATGAATGTTACATTAAACATAAAAAAAATATAATTTAACTTTGCAAATAATTTAATCGAAAAGGATGTTTTCAATAAAAGTCTGTATTTCCGCTATTCATTGAAAAATGAAACATTTCATTAAAATAAAAAAATCACCATAATATAATTTGATATTAGTATTTACATTTTCTCAACAATATTTATAATAAAATTGGTAGGATTTAATTATAAATTAATTTTGAAAATCATGGTGAAACCACCTTTTAGAAAAATAGTGTTGTTCAAAAAAACATTAACATTTCATTCAAATGGTTTTGATTATATCTCTAAAAAATATATATCCATTTTATATATATTATAAAATTTTAAACAATATTAATTTTATAATTTATTTGGTAATATTCATTCCCACTAATTTTATGTCCTTTTAAAATTTTTCATTCATAAAAGGTAACTTTTTAATTGAGTATCATGATTCAATTAAACACAGTGTTTCATGAGTCACTATATATTGAAGAGAGCGACTTTATATTAACACAAATATTATATAAAGCCTTGGGGATTCATATTAACTTTTAATATTTATGTTTCATGTCATATATGAAATAAAAAATGATTCTCATATTTTAAAAAATAGGGGTTTTTTATTCTTCCGTCAAATATAAATATTGGCCTTTCAATTTAGTCTTGATTTCAATAATCAGGTGTTTTACAACTGAACATATTTTTTATTAAATGAAAATCATTTAAATTTTTATTAACGCATTATATTAATTATTGATAAAATGGGTACAAAAATGTGACATGGAATAATAGATAACTATGTTTCCATTGGGAAAGTATTGATGGAAAGCTAACATATAGAAAATGATGAATATAATAAATAAGTAAAGAGAGTGATATAGATAATTGATCAAAATAAATGGAATAATAAATGGAATCTTAATGATATAAAAACTATAGATTTGTGATTATTTAAAAGATCATTAGTTCAATAAAAATTAATTTATTATTATACATTTTTTTCAACATCCTTTTCCTAATGTTGAGGAATTTTTTTACTTTCTATGGAATATATTGAAATATAGTGACTTCCTTTTTTTAATTTTATATAAGAAATATCGTTTTTTTATTTTATTATCATTTCCGACTTCAATTTTTATGATTATAAATTTATATCAAAGATGATTTTTTATATCAGACATAAATAATAATGTTTTAACAGATCAAAAGATTTTAAAGAGTAACAACCTATTCTATCAATCATTACTAAATGAAAAATAGTTAAATGATATTACAAAATAACACAAAATGGTTAAAATAATACATTGAAAGTATATTTATCCATAATACTCATAAAAATAAGTCTTTCCAAATTAAATATCATTGAATATTAATAGAACGTCATTAAGTCAACATTATATTCCCAATAATACAAATTATGACTCTTAACATCACATTACAAAGATGTGAGTACCTTGACCATAACAAAAACATAGTGAAAATATTAATACTTACAACTATAATATAACAAGTTATCAAATATATTCTATAAATACCTACATGTATTAAACAGTACCATTGATAATATAAACCATCAAATCACTAAAAAAATTCCTAGTCACCAACAGTCTATTATTAAAATATAATTTTTCCCTCAAAATTAATAACATATTAGGGGTTATCCTACCTTTATAATTTTTTTCAAAGAGGTTGAACTTATCAGAAAATAAATTTTCTTGGTCCTGATTACCATTAGACATATTATATAAATTCCACGAAGAAATAGTACTACAGTACAATACTTATACATTTCATGACTCTTATCACTAGAAAGACATTTATTAAATACTCCTATAATAAAACTATATAATATAAAGACATTCACATTAATCATATGATATTTCTTTTAGTAAAAGAATAATATTTGACTTTATCCCTTATCTTTTAAAGAGGCATATTCTATTTTTTTATTGGGTGATTCATTTTCATTATAACAAATCACCTTTTTGTTAAAGCATAACAACTTGTAATATTCATTCATTACCCTGAAATCGTGATCTCTAAATACATGGACTACGTACTTAATGATAGGTACATTTCATTTTAAACATTTTCCAAGGTATTTCATTCAAAAAATATCACATACTAGTTAATAATACTTTAATTTCACCCAATTATCCATGTTTTTCTCTATTATCATATTTTTTCTCTTTATTATCTTTAAGGTCATAATACTTTGAGATTTTTTTATCTCCCTTGATAGTACATATTAATATTATTTCATATGATGAGTATGTTTGGAAGACTAGATCACTTTTAAATATTTTCTTAAGCACAACAAATAAAATCATTATTCTTTTTCATTAGATTATTTTCCATGATATGATTCACATTATCTATTTTAGGATCCATTTATAGAAAATAAAATATACAAGATTATATCATAAAATTAGGAAAAATATTATCATCCAAAATCTAGTTAAACACATAACATTAATTGAAAAACTTTTGAATAGAAAATTTCATAATTATAAACATGTTTTTTTGGAGATATCTTTATTTTAAAATCCTTCATAATGGTTTTTAAAGAAAATGTGAATTATCAAAGTCATATTCCCTGGGAGTGTCTCATATGGTGCGCAATAAGGCCTATTATCAGGCACAAATTTATGATTGGGTCAAGCCCAATGATACTTTTTCATAGTTATTACCCACATGAACATTTGTGATAGAACCAAATTAACATATTGTATTGATATAGGGATGTATTTTTTTTTCAAAATAAATACATAATCAGTATCATACTAAAACATTATGATGTTATTTTATTTTTATCATCAAAATATATCATAATGTTATTTTCCCTAATGTATGTTTTCTTAAATCATGTTATCAAGGATTCTATTAAACATCCTTAGATTCAAACTGTAGTGACCTTGAACCTAGTAATAAAAATTTGTTGCCTACATTATTAAATTAGAATAATAAAAAAAATTTATCCTTAATGACTGAATAATATATTATTATTTATAAAATTGATACATTCTTGAAATTATAATGATAAATGAAAAAGCGAAAAATGTGATTTCTTTGAGAACACAATTATTCATCCTAGTGTATCCCAGCATATAAATCACAAAAAAATCCTAATATATAGGGGATAGTAGAACCAATGAATGTGGGGATATCTATATTTTTAATGATAAGAGTACATTTGAATCATATGTTTTTAGTAAAACTCTATAGTAATCGTAATTCTATAATGTAACTCCCCATGATTTTATAGACCATATTTTAATATAAATGAAATTTTCATTTATATATTTCAATGAACTAATAAAAAATTCATTTCAAACATCACCAAATCAACATGAAACACACTCAACACCCAATTGGCTTGTGTTACATGAAACATTGATGTTTCTACAAAACATCATTTTGTTATTATAATTATTTAAATGATATAATTTTAATCTAGCTATTAAAGATAGCTATATGAATTGTAATAAATAATTTTAAAATATATTTCATAACATTTTCATTTAAAGAAACATATTGATAATAAAATATGTGATTTTTTGTAATGTCCTTCAATGCTTAAAAAATAGTTATATATAATAAACCACATTAAATGCACTTTTATGGGAAAACTAATTTTAATTTTTTAAAAAATATAGAATTTTGATTTTATGAAATATATTTCATTTTTTATTTATAATTTTAAAATTACTTTAGGTTTGATTTTTTGGATTTTTCTAAGGAACTTTATTTTTGAATGAATAGTGAAAACTACATTATTTTCATTCAAAATTAATTTTTTGTATAATTTATTTATAATAGTATAGTATATTTTTAGTTATATAAATAGTTTAATTAAATATTATTATTATTAATTAATCCAATTTTGGTAACTATAAATATTTCCACTTTGAAATTTGATATAAAAATGTAGCAACATTTTTATCATTTTAACCTTAAAAGTATGCATTATCGAATAGGTTGTGGGATTAATTTTAAATTATTTTGTCTCACTTTATTTTAATTTTGAATAATGGATTATGAATTTATAATAAGCTTAATTTATAATTTGTAATAATTTCAACTTTATTTTTGATCAAAATTAATTGTGAATGTCATTAAAATTTATTACACTAATTAAGTGAACAATAATTTTAATAAAGTACTAAGCCTTAACTATAAGACCCAAAATGACCTAGAAAATTTCCCAAAAGTCATTTAATGTCCATTATTCATAATTTAAAATTACTTTAATGATTTTTTTTTGTTTATCATGACTAATGTTAGGTAAAAATGTGGCTACACAAAACTTGTTATCGAAAATGCCATGTGTTTCCTTTCCCTTCCCTATAAATGTCCACTACCTCTACCCACTTCTTAAATCCTCTCAAGACACATGGATCAAAAAAACTATTCTAAAATAATCTCTCAACATCCCTCACTTAAATATATTATCCTTTCTTAGAGAATATGGAAAATGAAGGAAGCCTTTTGGGTACGAACCAGAAGAAGTTACCCGATGAAGAAGTAACCTCTTCACAAAAGCTCATTTCATGTAATTTTTGTTTACACCCCCATAAATCATCATTATTACATAAAATTTTTAAAATAAAATATTATCCTAAATATGGTAGGGTTTTTAGTCTATTTTTTATACCTACACATATACACACATCCATCAAATAGATAATCAGATATACTGTTTACATGTATGGAAAACTACCGCCGCAATAAATGATGATTGTTTATTTCTCATTTGGGTCCTCTCATGGTGGAAATTATGATGGATAATATATTTATATAGGTTATATATTATATCTAATACTTATTTAAGATTATTTATACCTTATAAAACACGCTAAAAATTTCCTTCTATTTGGTGCAATTTTGGTAATTTTGTTCGAGGAATTGTGGACTACCGCCCCCTTAATGTGATGTGATTCCGCGACCCACTAAAAGGATTTTATAAATTATGGGTTTAGTTAAATTATATGATATATATAAAATTATAATGATAATTTAAATATATTATATACACATACACTTCTATGTCATTTATATTCTTTCATTCAATAAGACAATTAAAACATAATCAGTGTTATTACATACCTACGTCTTACCCTCTCAATGAATGGTGTATTCAATTTCATATATCATTATACTATATTTTATTGTAATATATTTTTATATAATGAATATTAATATTATTTATGTAATACATTTAATTTCACGAATCATTATATAATTACAAGGACTAAAGATATTACAAGGTAGGACACCTAGGATGAATAAAAAGAATATTACCCGATGTGAAACTGTAACATATGATTGTTAACAATAGGGTAATATATGGTCATAATAAAAACATATATGGTATTATGTGTTTGTATATTATTAATTAAAATATGTATAATAAACTTAATCTTTTTATAATGTAACCTTGTATGAGTAAGAAGAGAGTCAAGACACAAGGTAATGGGATTACATCTCACCTTTTATTTTTGTGAGGTACATGATTTGTTTCCCACTCATTTATTTTTTTTGTTGTATATGCAATAAGAATGATTGAATTATATTTATTTTATAACTAAATTATGTTTATTAACATATCCATTTTATTAACATTCATTCAAATGGTTTGAATATAAAAAATTTACCAAATTGGTAAAAATGCTTTGTCTCAATTTTGCTTCATTGGAACTCAAGTTTTATTCTAAAAATAAACTCTCATTCCAGGTTTATATACATACATTTTATATATATTACCATGAATATATTTTTTCATATTATTTTATGATTAATGTAATTTTATTTTCATACATGGATAGTATGATCCCAAGTTACCGAGTTATAAGATTTTGTATAGACAATGTAATCGTTTTCTAATATTTATTATGTTTATGATTTCATTGATGACAGGTTTTGAAATATATCTCTAGAATACTCATGAATTTACTTATACTAAACTTATTCCAGAAATAATAAGGAGTTAGTACTTCTTTTTCCACTATTTTTTAAATAATATAATATTTATTAGTAATCATTGAACATCTCCCTCTCTAAATTTACAATTCTATGGTATTCAAACACTTGTTTTTTAAAATAATTTAAAAAATGTTTTCAAAAGTTCCTAGAATATCATTATAATGGGAAAAATAATTCAAAAATTATTTATTGTTTTCATATGTTAATTTTTTTTGTTTTCAATGATATTTTAGATGAAAATATTTTCAGATTGTTATATGTATAAAATAATTTTTCAAATAAGAAAATATATTTTCCTTAAAATTGTTTTCAAAGTTCATAAGAAATTATTTTCCAACTATGATAACATCCATTCGTGTCACTCATGAATTTATGGATAAATTATTAAATATTTTCGTTAATAAGAATACTTTAAATAGATTATGTTTTGAGAGAATGATGTTTTTGAAACCTACTTCTCTTTCATGGGTTATATGCTTTTGAATCCTTCTTCTTTTAATGATTTATTATTTTGATTAGATGATTATGAAACCTATCTCATTTCGAAGGTTTTGATATTATTACATGTTTATAATACCCATTTCGTTTCATGCATTATTATATTAATATTTATGATTATAGGGAACATTAAGAAATATTTTACTATGAGATGGGCATGACCTATATCTCTCCCCAATGAATTGGGAAGAAATTTATATATAATGAGATTGACTGAGATTTTATTGGGAATAAACCATGACCACTATGAGGTCCATGGGAGTTATCCAAGGCCACTATAATGGTATAAGGATTAAAATAATGCTACTAATATGGTCATGGTTGTGAAACATGTATACCAAAATGGTATGGAGAGTAAACCCTTACATTGGGGACAGTCTTGGCAGTTATTCCTTTGATAATATGGAACTAATATTAAATTTTTATCTGTTTTCCTCAATGACATGTTTTATTTATATGTTATTCATTCATATATTATGATCTTTATTCCATTATAATTCATGTCTTCTAAACTACTAATCATAATTTATTAATTATTGTTATGATATTTAATAAGCAAGGTCTAATCTTCTATTTTCATGATCACGTTCTCATAGCCTTTTTCTCATCATTATTATTACATGTCTCCCTTGTTTAGAATTATAGTGCATTTAAGATACCCCCTTTTTATGTTTCCATTCCCCTTGGTTATGATGATATGAATTATGTTTGATGTATCTAAGAAAGGTGTTATTCCTGAAGAACAGAGTCAGAGATGATATAGATCATTTATATACGAGTGTTTATGATTCCATGATTCCAATGGTAGTAGACTAATTACAGTCATTGGGGGTCTATTTGTATAATAATTAGGTATTCTAAAAAACATATATAATTTTTATATTTTAAAATTGAGGGTCTTAATAATAAAAGTAACATGTGGAATCAAAAATCAGTATTGCATTGTTGGTTTCACGGATACATAATGATTAACCTTCATGGTTACATTTTGGATTATTCATCGTAGTATATTCCATTAATATTTGATGTGAAATAAAAAAAATAGTATGTCTCATTGCCTAATTATTTAAAGAGCTATCATAGGCCCACCCTTCTGAAGATTATCACAAAACCACCTGAACTCATAAATAATTCCCATGAACCATATCATAATCATAATACATAAAACCTGGAATGATTTCATATTAACTTAGAAATAACATTTTTTACAAATTCATGCACTCATGAATGGAAATCATTATTTAAAAAAATTTAAACATTTAAATGAATAATTAAAAAATTAAATAACATAAAATTGTGAAATTACATTCATTAAATATAAGTTTAAAATATTTCCTTTTGATGTTTTCACAAATAGTTCAAGAAATGTCTTTTTAAGTAGTTTTTAAATGAGTTTCCAATGTTCCTTACCAAAAAGAAAATAATATTTATTTTTAAATTTTTTATTGAAATTCAAAATAGTCATACAATTTATTTTATAATAATTTTATGTTAATATAAAAAAAATATTTCAAATAACATCAAGAATATTGAGATGGAGAAAAAGCTTTAATAATTAAATAACTAAATATTAAAGGTGTCTCAATCCAATTTGAACAATTGAATCATAATATCCATGAAGGAAAAATTTTTACAAAACATTAATTAACATGTTTATAGAAAAAATATGGATAAGAAATGTCATAGTAGCTATATATGCACCATATAATATAATAGAAGTTGATATCATCTAGAAATGATTCAATGAAAAAAGATTAAGCTGAAAACTGTTACCTTCAGCCTGACTCCTCACGTAAAATATTTAGTCTGGAATAATAACCATAGGATAATTATTTACCATATTGAGAACCTTTTTAAATTATATTATTCCATTTTTATAAATTATAAATTTTTTATAAGAATTACTTATTTATGATCATGTGGAACATTTTGATGATATTTCTTACGTGGTTCTAAAATGACTTTAGTATGCTGAATATGGTCAAAGATGTCATTAGTCCATCATCTCCATAATAATATTCCAAAAATAATATTCAATTTTTTATATCAGTTATAATGTTAATAATATTCATTAAATATGGAAATGAAAAATGAACAATGTTTGTGTCATAGAGACAACATGTGATATGTACACACGAGTAATGTTCCCATTATTAATTGATCACTTATGGAAGGAATATAAATTTTATTTTATCATTCTATAATTAATATAATATAATTTATAACATATTAATCATTTATATATACTAATATATCTATCATCCTTATGGTGTCCAATAATATTCTAGAATAAAGAGAAGTACTACCATATTCATGCAATGATAGAACTTTTAAATAGTTTTGAATACTTTTCATGAATAATTTTTAATATCAACTACATCCTTTCCAATTTTATTGATAAGGATTTTCAAGGTGTATGTTTGATTTCCATATATATATTTCATGATGATGGAGTTCACATATATAATGTATGTGTTTTGAACAGATTGAGGTAGTGTATATGTGATTTCATTATTCAACTCATTTATGCAAATAATATAACATGTCATAGGAAAATTGAGGAGGTGAATATGCATTATTTAAAAAATCAAAAAAGATCATGCATGATATTTTTATTCATGAATTCTGATTAAAGATGAACATGAAATATATATGGGATGAATACTCTGATTTGATTTCAGAATAAAATTAGGACATTATTTGTGAAGGAATTTATAACTAATTTATTCAATGATCAGTGAGGTATGGTCTTTAGTAAAATATATAATAGTTTCCTAGGCAGGGATATACTAAGGAGTAATTCCATCTATAGCTCGTGAAATTTATTGAGCATGGCCATAGGTTTTTAAAATTTTATTGAATTGAACATGAAAAAGTTTGGTCAATCATGATCATCGAGATAGATCAGGATATCATCCTATCAATGTAATAAATATTTTGAAGAAGAAAAAAAAGTAATATATAGTGTGTATAGGAAAAAAAAAATTTATGAGGATCGTGAGACTAGAATGTCAAAAAAGACAAATGGTTCGGGTGTGTAACATACAATGATATAAGAGTTGGATTGTTCTGGGTACCACCTAGATCAGTTGGGGGATCCACTGTTGGGGTGTATAACCAATTACATCTTAAACTATTGTAATTGATAACAATATTATTATAGAGAATCCATCATGGGTGTATAGATAACTTCGAATGGATTAGGTATTTTATGTCGAACCATGTAACAATTTTGTATTTTTTCGTTCATCTGAATCATGCATTACATATAGAATCCAGTCATCTTAAAAGGTGATAAAGTTTTGATTTTTAATGTGAAAATTAAATTCAGTAAAATAGGTCACACCTAATTCAAACCCCCTCTATATGTGACCGCATGATCCATTTGAAACTTCAACCCCTATTATGAACCTATAAATCTTCATTAAAAAGTGAATGATTAGAAAATATTATCATCTTAGATGAGACAGAACTAAATTAATAAATCTAATAAATTATGTGAAACAATATTTTAACCTTGTTTATGTGATACCAATCAAATAGGAATAGTTCCATCATGTATATTTATATTTATAGGTGTTTATATATACATATTCGCACACAAACACACACATATATATATATATATATTAAAAAATATTATTATATGTGAGTAAGGAGAAAAGTAACATAAATCAATCATTATCGTTCCCTGGGTTTGTAATCACGATCATCTTGACATCATGTAGAAAATAAATTGAGTTGGATGTCATAATTATCAATTTTTTTATCATTCAGAAAATATATATGTATATAGTCCCTTTCAAAAATATCAACATTGTCCAATCCCTAAAATTAATCATAGAAATCAATGTCATCATAGGGGGATATAGGTCTTATCCCTGGATTCACCCATACCAACCATCAATCACTATAACAAGGATGACATATTCTGAAGGGAAATATTGAAGATTCCACATTATTATACATATATAATTCAAGAACTAAGGAATGTATCTGAGGAGACCAAATTTAATAACAAACAATAATTAATGTAATTTAATTTTTCACATGACTCCAACCAAGGAATTATAACTTTGGAACCCATGAATTACTCATGGAATATATAAATTCATCAATCCCATAATTCTGTCATAGAAATTATTACATGGTAATCTACGTATCAACCAACACATATTTTAATTCATCCTTCCTATGAGTCTATCCAAGGAATTATTACATGGGAATCCTTTTATATCACAAAGATTATATAAATTTATCTAGACAATTATTCCATGCAAGGACTTCCTACATATGAATCCAATTATCACCCAATACATGTATAAAAAACTCTCCCTATGATTTTTTCATGAAATTCCTACATGGAAATTTAGGTATCACTCAAGGTGTATAAGAAAATCAAACTACAAATCTTTTTATGGAGATCCTAAATGGGAATCCGAAATTCCACCCATGAGTACCCAAATAACATGCCCTATGAGTCTATTGAAGTAATTCGAACATGGTAATCTATGTATTGCTCATGGAGTATAGAAAACAATAACCATGATGTGTACATACAAGGAGTTCAAACATTGGAATATAAGTCTCACTAAATGAATAAATAAACAAATCACCATATGAGTCTCTATAAGGTATTCCAGCATTGGAATCCATGTATCACTCAAGGGGTATAATAAAATTCATCAAATTCTAAGTTGTAGCTATGGGAGTCCCAAAAATATGAACGATAATGAAAAAAGGCCTTAGTATCCACACATAATGATTTATGACTGAGCATCCCTAGAAGATCATGTCTCATTAGGGAATGTCTATCAATAACTAGAAATCACCTCAAGTGTCCATCATCACATCTCTAGTAAACAACTAAATTTATAAAATATAAGTTTGATTTTTGAGTAAACATAATCCCACCACTACTATCTCATCCTCACATATTACACATTTGGATTGGTTCTAAGATGACACCTACTACTATATCTACATAGACATGATGTACAACCTTATGGTTTTTCCAACATCAGGCACCCATTGGGTCCCCAAATTCATAACATGGGACATGCACCCTATGTAGGATCCTCTAGGTCTACACATAAGAAAATGAATCCTACTCAGGATCCTTAGTAGTGAACTTTAAATATGGGATCCTATATTGGATCCTTGTTGGTAGCAATACATATGTATCTTATATAGGGTCTTCATAATGATATTTTGTAAAGTAATCATACACGAGACCCACAATAATAGTACATATAGGGATAAAAATTATATATGGGATCCAAAAAAGAGTAAACATGTAGACAGAACCTACAAGGAATCCCATAAGTCATCTTTTAATAAAAGTCAACCCACAGGGGACCCATAGTAACAATAGTCTAATAGAGTTATACTATATGGGATCCTCATAATCCAAAAATCACACCTCCTCCTAGTCCCCAAGGTAACATATTGTAATGAAGAAATCTTCAAAGGAATAACTATACTGCATCATTCATGAGAGATATCACATGGCTCATCTCAGACCAATGATTCTCTCTCTCAAGAAATAACTGGATTTGAATACCAGAGGAAGAACCTCTATATTATGGGAAAGTCATATAACATAACCTATGAATGCTCGATTATATTAAATGGTAGTACCATTGTGATATACATAGAAAATAGTTATAATGGGACACTCATGAGTATAATTTTTTATCATGGGAGTAAATATAAGAAAACCCCAAAAAATAGTTTCTAAGGGTATTATACAACATGCATAACATAGTACGTAGTGTGTACGCCCAAGTCCTCACATATGGAACTACTACAACAATACATGGAATATAAAAAACCATGCACATGTTTTTTTGGATAGGTATCAGGTGTGTATCCTATATGGGGTACCTACCTATGTACATCTCATATTATGACCCTTAAATCGTATGTCCTTGTAATTCTACATGTTTTTCAACCCACATGGGTTTTGGCTATATACTCAATATAGCTATCTGCCCATACGCAAGATGTCTGTCTAGGTACCCAAGTACACATCAAAGTCCTAGTAAATGGAATGTATACACTTTACAGGAAATTTAAAACCAAAATACCATCATGATTGAATAGAAAGAAAAAATAACATTTGGTCTTGAACTACGATTTTGTGATTGATTTTTTTGAATGCAAAACCCCAAAAATTTCCAAATATGCCCATTTTCTTCTAAAAATCTATAAATCCACACATTATGGCCCTATGATGTAAGAAAAAAATAATTTAGACATAAAATGATAAATATAATAGGATATATTAATAAATGTAAAAATTTCCTAAATTTGGTTGGAATCCATTAAATCCTCATCAATTTTTGCAATCCATGACCATCACAAGATGATCTGGACCATCTCGAGCTCCGTGACGACACCTCTCTTTCTTTCTCTATATTTCCCTCTCTAAATATGAATTTTCATCCCTTGTTCATGAGAACGTGAATCAATAAGAGCATGAATGAGATGTCATGGGTGTATAAAAATAAAAAAACAAAAACTAAATAAGGGAAATAAATTTAAAATAAAAAAGGTGATTGGGCAGTCCCAGGTGCATAACATGAGTTTATAACCATCCATTGAAAAAAATCCCAATTTTTGTACTCAATAAAAGAGATATAATTTCAATCATAAGTTAAAATAAAAATATATATTTGAATTAATACAAAATAATTAATTTATATTTTATTAATTAAATATTAATTATTAATTATTCCATGAATATAATAATGGAGCATAACTCCACCAAAAAAATGTTGATGGTTGAAAAAATACTCTAGGATAGAAATAATGTCCATGTTAAATTTATAAGATCATATTATTATGGATAATTTCCATTTTACACCAAATAATCATGCTATAGAAAATAATTAAAATTTCATCTCAAATTTTCCAGTCTATAAAAACAGGCATTCATACACATTTTGTTAAATGATTTTATATCTAGAAATAAAAATAAGATGTAATTTACCTAACAAATTTTTAATGGATTATTAGTACAAAAGATGCATGAAATGTATAAAAATATTTAACAACCAATAAATAACCACGTAAAAATAATATATATGTTGTTTAATAGATGAAGAACAAATAAATCCCTGAATAAAATTTAAACATAAACAATTATAAATAAAAATGAGATGATAAGATAAACCCTTATCACAAATTTTCACATGTTCTAATGTGTTCAAAAATATTATATAGTAAATTTATATTTATTAATAATCTATATGAAATCCATATTTATTTATTTATTGTGAGATATATTTCAATCATATATTCTTTTTAATCTATTTTATTATAATTCAGTGATGAAAAATATAATATATGTATTAACTGTTACACATGTTTTGATTCGATGGTTATAGACCTTGCACCTAGGTAATTGCTTAATGATCTTTATAATGTCATATATGTAATATATATCATATTTATATATCATCTAAAGTTTTCATAACCATCCATGTTTGGATGTAATGAAATACTATATACTTCATGCATGGAGGTAGTTTTCCCCACATATATAGGGGTGTTATTTTTTTTAAAACTAAAAAATGATAAAAATAAAGAAATATAACTATTTATATAAAACTAAAAAAAATTGTGTTATTAATATCATAAATATTTATTAAATATATCTTTATAATCAAACAAGTATGGAACTAATGGAAAAAAATCATGTTGTATTATGGGGGAAGTAGTCTATATATATGCATGGGTGGGGTTTTAGTATTCCACTGGATAAAAAGGATATATTAATGGATATACCATAGAATTTAAAATAGAAACATATATTAAATAAATTTATTTATTTATTTTATTGTGGTTATTGAATATTTTATGGTACATTAAGAAGATATAAAATTTAAAAATCATTGTAAGAACAAATACCTCTTCCTTTGATATCCTCATTTAAATAGAAAATAATTTTTCAAGGATGGGTATTCTGGTAATTTGATTACCTTTAGACCCTAGATAAGGGAGTTGGTTTGTATTTGAAAATATTGTGGATGTGTTAAGGTTAAATTTCCATGTGTAAAATTAAGAAGAGTATGTTCACTTTTATATGGGGGGTAAGTGACACCATTGTAAATTCCCACATCATTAATATAAAAAAAGTCATTTTCATTGGAAGGTATCACCAATGAGAAAAAAATAATTACAGTTATTCTCTTACTCAACATATCCAATAAGATTTAAGAATGTTTTATTGATAAATTATTCCTTTTGTCTTCTTGTAATTCCATCGTTATCCATTTTACCCCTTACATTGGTGGCATGATTATTTTCCCTGCCAACCATTCCTTTATATTCAAAATTAAATGTTCCTTATTACATAATTAAAATATATTTATTTCAAATTTATAAATAATTTTAAAATTTTCTATTCATATCATTGGTATAAATTAATAATATTACTGTTACCCAAAAATTAAATATAAATAGTATAAATAAAAACATGTATTTTTATCCAAAAATGAATTTATTTTCAAATCATGTATATAATTGATATTTATGACATTTATTGGTTTAAAATTAATAAAATTAATTTTATTTTAGTCTAAAATCAATTAAAATATAAATATAAAATTTTAATTACGTAATTAATGAAATGTAAAAAATAATTTTTTGTTAAAATAAAACATTATATTGATTCTAAAAAATCAATAACAGATTTTGATGTTCATAATTTTTTTCTTTAATCTATTAATTTTTACATATGTATTTTTTCAATAAAATAGTTTTAATTACTTTATATTCATTCCAATACAATTATGAAATCATTAAATTAAGGTGTCATTAAAATTATAAATATCTAATATTCACTTAAAAATCATGGTTTTCATTTTTTGAAAACACACCCGAATAGATTTTACCACATTATAAATTAAAAAATTAAGATCATTTAATTTAATTAAAATTAAAAAGTATTAAAAAATATATTTTAATCATATTCTTTTGTAATGTTTTACTGTTGTTATATAATGTTGTGGTAATATAATATTCATTAAACTACATTTTAGGTATATAGTGTTTTTTTAATAAAATAAATTCTTTTGTATTGCTGAGTTGAGATTACGAATTAGATAAATTTTTTATTAATATTTTACATTTAACTATACAAGAGTTAAATACTATGAAATAAACATGAATATCTATCTCAATAATAATGTGATGAGATAACAACTAATAATAATTCAATGAATATGGAAATATGCATCCCAGCAAAATAATAGATATAATGTATAGGGTTATAATTTAATTGGTAGTGTATTCTATAAAATTAATTATTGGATACATATTAAAATATAAATACAAAATATTTTAATATAATATTATAGACTACATTGAAATAAAACACAATATTCACCGAATTCAAATCCCTTCGTGTATGATTTTAGAATCATATATTTTCACATAACAAATTAGAATGTGTTGTCATTTATAAAGATATGAATTAAGATAATAATGAATATCATTTCATAAAAAACTAATTTTCTAATTCTCAATCACATGGATTATATATTAATTTTACATCATAATTTTTTTGAATGTACATTAACTCATATACAAAATGAAATAAAATAATAGATAAATAGTTTTAAATATTTTAAATGGAAAATAGGTTACTAATTTAAAAATAGTAATATATGAAATACATTAATCTAGTATATTTTTAATCAAATTCAAAAAATAATGAAATGTTTTGTCTATGGTTTAAATTTATTTTACCCATATTATTATTAAATTAATGTATTTTTATTATTAATGTGAATTTTCGATATTTTAGATAATTTATAGTTGTTAATGGAAAATAATTGGAAAAAAATATAATTTTGAATATAATTACTTTTGAATATTTACTGAAAAAATTATTAAGTATATTTTTTCTATTATTATCATTCATAAGATTTTAACATTCTTAGTTTATAAATTCTATAATATTTTTTGCAATAATGCACATGAAAAGAGTACAAGGATACTTAAAGTGGATTGAGAAGGGTAATGTTGGATTCATGACAATGCTCATCATTTAAGTGATAACAAATATTTTTTTTCACATTCCTCTATTAAACCTAAAATGGAATGATGTATTTAAATGAAGGAATTAAACCTTCATAGGAATGCATAATGTAATCACGAAATAATATCACCTTTTAATTTATTTTATTATTATCCCTCATCAGTAGTTAATTTCCCTTTCAGAAAAATATTCATGAGGTAGTTGTAAACACATCTTAGAAGGAATGGAATGGGAGTTGTGTCAAATTATGATTTTACAAAATATGGGGTTATTAAGCATATTTTTAGTTTTAAGATAGGTCATAAATGGTAAAAAGTGATTTTATTTTCAATTTTAAAAAGAACATAATTTTATCATTTTAACTATCGCATTGTGATTATATTAAAAGTAATATATTTCTCGAAGTAAAGATATGAGTAAAATTTAACATAGTGATTTTTTGGGTATGTAAATATGCATAAAACAAAACATGGAATATGATATAGAGCCGTAATATGATTATCAGTTGAGTAAACTCAAATATACGAAAAAATTAAATATTATTAGGATTCAATACAAATAATATTGTTATGTATTTTTGAAGTAATGAAATGAAATTGAGTTTCTAAATTAAGTAATCATTCTCATCCATGAAGATAGTGGAAACACTAATCTTGATAAATTATTAAAGTATATTTAATAGAAATATGCCCTGATGTATTAAAATCATTCATGGAATCTTATTATTCATGAAAATGAAATTAAAATGATATTATTTAAGTGGGGTGTCCTCAAAACATGATTAATAGTATAATTTTATGTAGCCATGATATATTTGGTAGTGATTGGTTAAAAAAATTTATTGTATTGATTATGGGTATAATGTTATTTTAGTAAATATGATCATCTTTATTATATATATTTTTCATAAAACACATTTTTATAACTATGTGACATATCGAATAGATCTCTAAATCACATTTTATATTTACAATTTATTTTCAAGGATCTATAGATATTAAATAATTATCGTTTTATGGATATAAGTGGTGATACCGGGGTCGGTAAGTTGCAATGATACATTTATAAATTGTCAGACTTTTCTATGATATTTAATATTATTTTTTATGGTATAATTATAGAGTTATATTTTAAAAAAATTAGTGATATTTTTTATATATCTAATCACATTTTTATTACAATTATTGTATTTTTAGTGTTATATATTCCATCTATACTACTAATTAGAAATGATAGCACTACATAGATGTAATAATAAAATTGTTTTAGATAATGATTCTAAATATATATTGATAGAGGGAGCCTATAATCCTAGTAATAATATATACAATGTGATCTTTGGTATGTTTTACAGAATATATTATAATATATATTTTAGTAAAGGGATAATATGGAATAGTGTTAAGAACACTAAAAAATTGTTCATATAAAACTACAATGATGTTTTTATTATGAAAGATAATTTTCTTACTACCAATACAGAAATAAGACATATTTACTATATTATTTATACTTTTGTAATTTGATCCATAACATATATTATGTTATATACCAGACATTTATCATTTATGGTTCGATAAAAAGAAGTTAATACAAATTTAATCCAACTGAAAGCCAATATATTATAGTTATGAAATAATTAAATAACTAAATAAGGTTTTATGATTTATTATATATAAATTGATGTAGGGAAGAGGTAGTTTTATGAGATTTTACTAATTCTTTTCTTGATGATGTAATTTCCAAATGGTGATAGGAATATTATTTTTTATTCTACCACAATGATGGATATATTCAAACTATATTTCTATGGGGTAGATAATTAATTCTTTTATAATGTAATAATAATACATCACTAAATCCAATTTTTTTATGGAATAAATTAGGATAAAAAATTTATTGATCAACTAATTATTTTTTTTGAATTTTTAAAATGAACGATCTGTTTTGAGAAAAAAATAATAATCTATAAATCATGTTAATGTACCTTGATCGCACTAATATATTAATTATATTCCTTTTAAATAGAATCTTATATTTGAAATAGTTTAGTGGTTTGATGTAATCGTTTTTCATGTTTCTTATAATATATTTTAGATATCATTTTAAAAAACAAAGATCTCAAAAAAAATTATACAAATATTGTAACAACAAGAGATTTTTGGGGATTTTTTCCCAAAATAACTATAGTTTCTATGATAGTTTTCATAAAACGAAACAATGTGTTTAAAAAAAGACATATCAATATAAAAATTTATTATATAATATGATATTTATTTTCCATCCATTGGAATGGTGGAAATGAAATTGATTAACTTAGTTCGGAAAATATATGTTTGATGCATGTATATACCATAATTTTTTTGCTTACCAAATAATTAGAAATGAATGTCAAACCATATGAAATTAAAATATATCATTTTTTATAAAACTATATTTATGTGGATAGACTTTTTAAATCACAATAACAATAAATAATACCACTTGGTGAGTTATTTAAATTAAATATAAATGTTATATATTCAATTAAGATAATATTAATCTTATGTGTTTTCCCTGTATGATATAAGAATAAATGCAATGTTTTGGTTAAATTTTTTTTTTAAAATTGTTTTTTAAGTATTCAGAACATACATTAAAAATAATGTTTTCTCCCATTAGTAAAATTTAAATAAAAAAATGAAAAATATATTGAAATTATAATTTTAATATTATCATGGAGTTAATTTTGTGGAATTTTCTAAAAAGATAAAAGTTTTAGTGAATAGTTAAAATTAATTTTTTTATTAAAAAAACTCTTTAAATTTAAAAAATTTATAACATAAATGTTTTTAGAAAGCATTGAAATGATAAATTCGGAAAATTATATATTAAATAATACAATTTGTTTTATTTTATTCAATTTTATTTTGACTTTTTTTTTGTAATAACCTTCTTAAATATTGAATATTTTCCCATTATAAAACAACATTTTCATCGAACCTCAAGGTTCAGTTTTAAAATAAATTTTTTACTACAATGAATAGAATTTGAAACAATATATTTATTATTTGTAATCATAATGATTAATGTTATCTAATTATGTATACTTATTTTTTTAACAAATTTATTATTAAAGACATTAAAATCCAATTTCCATGGATAAATTTGGAAAATGTTTATTAAGAGGATAAATTAAGATGATAACATGTACAATGACCAAGAAAAATTAAAAAAACCCATTTTATGGCCATTTATTGAAATTATTACCAACAAGGTTCTAGAATCAACAATTTGGTATATTGTTTTATTTTGAAAAACATGGGGACATTTTATTCATTAAAAAACATCCATGTTAGTCCTCTCCCTGCTTATAAAATTATACTCCATATCCTCAACACATCACACTTCCAAAACCCAATGGATTAGAATATACATACCAAAATGTATTCTTTAATTCCCTCTCCTAATAATACAGGCATTGGTAAGGACATAAATTAAATTCTTTATGACTCTAGGTGAAAATATATGAGTTTGTATGGAGAAGAGGATAGGTCATTAAATATGTGTTTCATTTAAATTATTATTCTAAAACCATAAAATATATTCCAAATATGATAAAATAAATAAATGTTTCTAATAAATATTTATATTTATTTATTTTTATGTAATAAACTATATACATATCAACTTCTAATATATGGGAAATTAAATAGTTGATCATGTGTATGGTAGACTGCTGCCTCACGAACCGATGTTATTCTTTTTAAATCACCTCAACTCATGAATGGATATAGTTATTTATTTATTATTTATATATTATATTTTTATGTTTATTAAAAATATAATAATAGTAAAATTTATTCATTACTAAATTCCTATCCTTTAAATAATAATAATGTGGCTCATGTTTTCGGTGGACTACAACCACACAAACCAATGAGATGTGTTTTTCATTTCTATTTTACAAGAAAATTATTAAGGATTTATTGATTGAATATATTTCAATTTTTTTAGATAATTATAAATATTTAATAAACATATCTCATATACCATTTACATTCAATTCATGTTTAGATACAATAACATCATTCATGTGAATGATAGACTACCACCTCACAATTCGAGGAGATTCCATTTTCCAATGTCATTTACGTGTAATGTAACAAGGATGTGATAAAATAAATATATTTGTTATATATGATATCTAAATGATTATTTAAAGGTAAAATATTATTTATCTTTATTTCATTTTAACTTTTTAGAAAATAAAAATATAGTTCTTTTGTACATATGCCATATCCTCTCAATGAACAATATAACCCATTTTATATATAAAAAAATTAATAGATTAGTATTTATAAATATATATTGAATATATTATATATATTTTCCTGTTTAAATTTATTTAACTAAAAAACCATGATATTTGTTAAAGGATATTAAATACCAAACAAAAACATACATGAAAAACAAAGTATTTATTACTGGAATCCTGATTTTGAGAAGGAATAATTGATAATAGGGTAATAAAAAGACAAAAGTAAATAGAAAATGGAATGATACTTTTGATTATTGTTATATAGTTATGATATATTTAAATTATATTTATTATACAATAGTTTTGACCATTTATGAAAGAAGAAACGTCTTAAGGGGATAGATTTGTGGTATTTATTTTTTCTAGTATATGTAAGCCATAATAACCAGTTGTTTGTTTTGTAAGGTGTATATAACTTTCCTTTAAAATTGTATATCATGAATCTAATTTTTCATGATTTGTTTTGAATATATTCGTTATTTTATGTTATGATTAAAAATATTATTAATGTAGTAAAAGAATTTGGCCTCAATTGAATTTCATTTGGGGATATGTTTTTATATGAAACTATATTATTTATGTGGTATATATAATTAAAATTTGACACATAATACCATGAAATTATTAATTCTAATGATACTTTAAATTTCATTTAATATTATTCATTCTGAGTTATTATAATGAAAATTTACTAAAGTGCAAAGGGTTTTATCATACAATGTAATCATTTAGTTGGATTGGTTATGTTTCTCCTTCTAGTCATGATAATCATATGAAATACCCATGATGTAACTCATGAATTTTCTTATCCTCTTTCTATTTCTTGATAATACATGATTTACCTTTAACGTCTTATCATTGTCTACACTTCAATCAAATATATTTTACAATGAAACTCAAAATTATTATATTCTTTAGTCATAATGTTTTATTACACCCATATCCATGTTTAAAAAAAAAATCAAAACTTGTTTTATTGATCATCTAGGATTATGTAATATAATTTTAAACATTGTTTTACAAAATTTAGGCATCTTAATGTAATTTTCAGAATAAAGTATATTTGGATTTTAAAAAAAAGTCAATTGAATACTTATTTTATTCTATACAAAATTTATTTTATCATGACCACTAAGTCATTTGAATATTATTTTATAAGATTCAATGTTTTTTATAATGAAAAAAATTTCCAATGTGTTATATGATTTTTTTAAAAAGTGATTTTCAATAAAATTTTATTTTCCTCACTAAAATTTCCTACAATCTATTTAAAACCATTTTCTATATAAGATAAAAATATATTTATGATAATTATTATTTACTTAGGATATGATCAAATGATACCATTCAAATTATTTCTTAGGATGCTTTATGATTATCAGTAAATTGTTTTCATTAATCCCATTTCATTATTATTGGTTATGATATGATGTAATGTTTATGAAACCAATTGCATTAATGGGTTTTTATATGATTAATTATTTATGATATTATGGAACAAAAATGTATATATTATGAGATATGTGGGACCTATATATCTCATATTTTATTGGGTAATTATTAATTTTCTATGGGATCAGAGGGTACATGTAATGTTATCCCATGCCCGAATGATGGTACACAGTAGGATATCTCAATCCCAGATCATGTAAATGAGTGGTTATCACATGAATAACTTTTTATAAATTTATTGGTGGGTAGCCTTTAAAAAAGGTTTTATATGATTATTTTTATTCCAAAACTCTTATTCATAGGATAATATCATGCTCTCATGGCCTATGTTCATTTATTTCTTTATTATTAATGTCATATGAACTGCCATGATTTATTCCATCACTCATGTTTATGATCTATGATTTGATGGGTATAATTTTTAAAATTTTATTCTCATGCCCCCATAACTATAATCTCATGTTATATTTTCATATTTATTTTATTTACCCTCAACAATAAAATGATATCACCCACTATTATTCTTATTTTCCCCAGGTTATGATAATAGGTATTCTTATGATATATCTGAAAAGGGTTCTAGTTGTGAGGAACTATGTTGGATAAGGTATTCAACTCTTATGAGGTAATTGTATATGATTCCATGGTTCTAATGGAATGATACTCTTATGACCCTCAGGTGTTTGATTGTGTATTTTAATGAATATTAATTTAAAATTAAATAATATCTATATATGAAAACATTTGGGTCTATAAATTTGGGGTTAGAGGATTGGTTTAGATAACCATTGCAATCTATGATAAAATAACATTTGTGAAAACCATTAGGATGATACTAAGTATAGGATAACATCATAAAATATTATAAATGATTTTTTATGTAGATTAATATTTTTAACAAGTGGTTATGACCCAAAAAAGAAAAATTGGGATTGACTCTATAATTTTAGTGTACACAATAGTATGCCTTACGATTCATAATTTTTTGAAACTCTCTAGGGGTATGTTTTCATTAATTCCGATATTCCTTACAAACCATCAAGAAGAATTTGAATAATGGCCATAAATGACATCAGTTAATAATATTGGTTCATATATTAAAAGAAGGATTTAGAATTTATAAATCATATAAGTAATTTTATTATATTCATGTGGGTTTCCACTATGATATGTGTTACCCAGACTGTGATTTATAGTTGTATTCAATCATGGGAACAAGAAGGGGTTGTGATAATGTTGAATGTGATAGAAAATGTGTGTATTATCAACCTATTTGGATTGTTACAAGAGTTATATAATTTTTTTTCTTAATCATTCATCAAAATATATGATTACAAAACTATATTATAACTAACTATCAACTTAGTAAATAAGTGAATAATGGAGTTCAATAAGTGTTCTGGTGGTTGTGACCATTAGATAAATAATATTTACACTCTTATATATATATAATGTTTTAATAATAACTATAGGGATTGTATTAATGTGAAATAATGATATTTTAAATGTGGATAATAAGGGAAAAATGTAAGAGATTTCATTGGAACAATGAAAAGATAAGTTAATGTAATGGATAAGAATTATGGTTTCCCTAATCCATCGTAAATGATTTTATGTTATATATATAGAAATAATTGGCATTATTAATATTAATTTACAAGGGGAGAATCTCTAGAAGAGGATTAATAATGTGGTGCATGTAAAGGTTTGTTTTTCAATAATGAGTACACTATAAATGAAATATGAATAGTGTTAGGTATTTAGGGATACGTTGTTGATTCCTACTTAATGGCTTAATAATGAGGTAAAATTATTGGTGTGGTTATGGATTTATATTCATTAATTATGTAATATATGTTATGAAATATATATTTATGATGCAAAATTAGCCTTTTATTAATTATTATCAAGATTAAATTTACTAACACTACTCACTATGAAAATTGCGTTAATGGAAATGTGATTTTTTTGAAAACCGAATATTATTGGACGATAACCATAAATATGTATTCATAAAAAATCCCTCAGGGTAACAATGAATCATTTTTGGGTTGGTTATGTTTGTTGAAAAAGGTGTTTTTCATGGTAAACTGTCGAGTTCCAGAGATGTTGTTGAAAATAGATGTTGATAAGGAACCATGATAAAGGAATGAGAGATCTATAGGTGGTATAAAATAACATATACAATGCGACACTTTTTTATTGTTTTTGGAAAAATTTTGGGGTCCAAAATTTGGAGTTTGGTAAGAATTGTGAAAACTGTGTTTCTGTGATGAGCTCATTAAAAGATAGAAAAGAATCGAGTTTCTAAATGATGGGTTTCAAAAATTCGAATTCACATATACTAGAATAATGTTGATGGGGTGCTCTGTTAATGCGATGAGATTCACTAATAACATATGTAAAAAGTATTTCTAGGGAAAATTGAGATGTTGGTGAAAAGGAATTGATAGAACAATCTATGATTAAGATGATCTATTTGATTTAAAAAATTTCTATGGTGCTTCAGGATATTGAGATAATTTTAGTGCAAATTTCAGAGCTCTGTGATTTGAGCTAATGTGGGGATTAATTTGTGTGTAAGGCTGAAGGTTCAGTGGAATCTTCTATAAATAGAACACGAACACCTTGAGAATAGTATAGTGATCAAATTAAAATACCAAAACTATCGAATTGTGAAGAATATTCATAGAGAAGGGATAATTGTGAAATTAATAGAAGTTTGTAGAGGTTGTTGAGCTCTATGAAGTGATGGTGAAATGTGAAGGCCAGATTGGTTTTGCGGAGGATGTGAGCTTCACAATGGCTTTTTTAGCTTTGTGTAATCGAAAAGATCAGTGTGATCACTGTAAACTAGTGAGCTCTATGATCTAAAGAGATCTAAGATCTAGTGATATTTTCCAATTATTGTGATCTGTCAACCTTTGAGCTACGTGAAGAAGTTAGAGATTTGAAAAGTCTTGTTTAAGATTTGAAAAAGTATGAGCTTCACAACTATTATGTTCTTAGAGAAATATTTTCAAATATGGATTCCAGATTTTCAGAAGAAAAAGTTTTATTCATTTCTAGATGAAGGTGGAACTTCAAGAAATCATATATCTATAATTGAGGTTGAATTAATTAGTGATAATGAAAAGACCTTGAAATATATAAATTGTGATTGGATCTTTTGATGAAGCAGTGATCCCACAACAGTTGAGAGAGTAGTGGGTCCCAAAATTGTGAATGGTTATATATTAGAAGGGGTAGTGAGTTTGCATCAATATTGTAAACAACAGTTCTATTTTAGACGATTTGGTACATCGACACAATTTCTTTCTATTCTCCTTAGACGTCTCCCAATGAGGGTGAACCAAGTCCATTTTCTGTGTCATGTGAATGCTTCTATATTTTCTCATACTCTGCAATGGGAAGGAGAGAATAATTAGTTTCTTCTAATTATAAAAAAATATCATAGGGGTAGTTTTTTTAATCTGTTATACCTTGATTCACCCACTACTAGTGTATCAAGCCTACTATACCAAACAATATATTCATAAGGTTCTGATAATGGTGTCTATATTGTGTAAATAGATTATTGATATGGATAATTTAAATTTTCTAGTGATTATGACCTCATAAATGATTATGGATTTGTTTAAAAAGTCGATTATTTTACTATTGATGGAGTTTATATCAATTTTATTATGGAATGCACATAATAATCATTGGTTTTATTTAATGAATTATGAATATTTTTTGATTTATGGTGATTATGGTTATTACCATCCCCTGATAGAGTTTATGACCATGGTATTCACATAGTTGGCCTGGAATCTATAATTTCTACGTTATTATATGCAGGGAATTAATATTGAGCTAATTTTGAGAAATTTAGTTGAATTATTTATAAATAGTGATTTTTTGAAGGGTCATAAGGTTCTCCATTAAAAGAAAATTTTATGTTGAATGTTGGATTAGTTTTTAGATATTAATGTATTAATCACCATATATAAATTTAATAATATATATTAACTAGTATAAACCATTTTTTGGGTTATAAAATGGGATTCAACAAATGAATTATCATCCTATCATGGGTCATGAGATTTATTAGTTCATCATTAAAAAATTATTATTCATAATTTAATGGTGTATGTAATGAATTTTATGTTTATCAAATAATAACCAAAGGATGAAATTATTCTGATGATATAACGGAACGATATTTCCTATAAATAATGGTGCAATTGAAATTATTCATTATATTAGTATGGTATCTTATTTATTGGTGCTTCCACTAAACCTATTTAAATTCCATAATGTGTTCCTTTTATCCCACTTGATAATGTAAATACATGGTCTATAATATTTACAGAACATAGTGGTCATAATGTTGGATCATGATATTTACTAGGAGGAATAAATGATGATGATTATTTATTATACATAGTAAGTTCTGTGAAGCAAGAACCCTCTCCTGGCAACTTTTTTTGGAGAATCCATGAGCTTATAGAATTTTCATGGGAACCCCGTGATACAATGAGGTAAAAGTATCATTAATTTATTTGTACCACATTTATGGAATTATGAGGGTGAAATTAATTTTATGTGAGGTGGAATGTAATAACTTGTGATTTTGTGAAATCATTTAGAATAAATTTAATTTCTATGATTTGTTACACTACAAGAAACACTATGTTTTAATGAAACATGATATAATATTAATGTATTATTATTTAATAACTTAATTATTTTCTTTCCATTTTAGTAGAAGGTATAAATAATATTATAAAAATTATAAAAATATATTTTTTACACATTAATATAACATGAATTTTTTAGAGACAAATTAATTAGACCTGAAAGTAAAAACCATTTGAAAATAAGTGAAAATTTATTCTACAAAAAAAATTTGTACAAAAACATGTTTTCTCTCAAAAAAATAAATAAATAAATATTTTTCAGTTATTTTAAATAAATTTATACAATTTATATTCATTATAAGTTTTAAAATTCATTTTATTTTTTTAATTATGAGATAAAAAGAAATCCATTTTTACATTAACAGAGTATATTTTTTCTAAAAAAATTGATTCATTTTTACATAGTTATTTTAATATTTATGTTTAAAAATTTTAGTATTTTAATTTAAAAAAACACATTTTTAATATCATAAGTTCATAATTATCTTGAAGTAACATTTATTGTTTTTTTAAAGGTAGTATTTTTAGTGAATAATAAAAAGAATGTTTTTTTATTAAAAATGTTACATTT
Source organism: Viscum album (assembly GCA_963277665.1). NCBI lineage: Eukaryota > Viridiplantae > Streptophyta > Magnoliopsida > Santalales > Viscaceae > Viscum > Viscum album. The sequence goes on along the minus strand of OY728136.1, from coordinate 794,905,686 downwards.
TTATTCAAATAATATAAAAGATAAATTTTATTTTTATATTATTTTAAATATAAAATTAGTTAATTTTTATATATACATATCCAAATCAGGTCATTTGAATAAATTTCACCATAAATATTCTAATAAAAACTTTTTAAGATTATGAATTTGTTTTTTGGAAAAGCACATTTTTTCCTGTGTGTATGTATAACTTGAAATTAATTGTTTTACCTAATTTAAATAGAATTTTGGAAAATGGATTGTATTTTTAGAGTTCGATTTTTTTAATTTTAAGTAATGAGTTTAAATAATTTTTTTACCTTAATGAATATTTAAAATGGTTAAAATTTATTACCAAGTTTAAGGTTAAAATGGGTTTATCGGTCACTAAACTAAAAAGATAATTTGTAAAATGACAATAAAATCCAAAAACAATTTTAATGAATTATTTATATCTTATATAATATAATAATTTAAATTTTCCACTTTTATATACTTCTATAAAATTAAAAACATGGTTTCTCACCATTCTTTTCAAAAATTCAATATGTGTCCTCTCCCCCACTCATAAAAGGACACTGACTCTATAAACCTATTTAAACCTTCAAAATAATTTGCTTCATCCATGACTTATAAAAATTTATTTCTTAATTCACTACACACATTATAAATTTATTTATGAGATAAAAAATTATATATGTGAAGGTTTATGGTGAAACTTAATGATATATTTCAAAGAAGATGTAATGTTTTAATTATACTTTTTATTTTACTTATTTTACTAATTTCTTAAATTTTTTCAAAATATGATAAATTAATAAAACATGAATATAATAAATATTGATATTTTATTATTTTATTTAATAACCAGTATCCTTATCCACTTCTATAAATTGGGAAACAAAACTATCGATAATGTGTGTGTCTTTCTACCACCTTTCGAACTGCTGTTATTTATTTTCCTTCTATAGCTTTCATGATTGGATATAATGATGGGTTAACTATTTATTTATAATCATTTTGATATTATAATATAATTATAATTATAGTTATATGTCTATATTATTACCTACCAAAAATTTGGAAAACAATAATGTCACTCATGTGTACGTCAGACTACCGCCTCGTGAAGAGATATGGTATTTTTTCATATATGTTTGAATTGCATAGTAGTAAGGATTGATTGAATGCATATTTTTTTATTGATAACATATTTATACATAATTAACAAATACATCACTTATTTCTTATTACATTACATTCATTGGGAGATAACATAATGTTGTTCATGTGTACAACAGATTACCACTTCGTGAAGGGATGTGAATCATTCTTCATGTACACATTACATCGAATTAAATAATGAAATGTTTAAATAATTAATATGTGATATATATTATATATAAAATAAACTATATATTTATTATATTTTATACCTATACTTTATTTCAGCCTTCTATAAAATAGAATTAGTGTTCTTACAGACATATTGCATATTTTCTCTAGAAAAAATGTAACTAATTTTCTATTTCAAACATTACAAGATTAATATAATGATATATATAATGAACGTATATAATATTTATATCATTGTTAAAAAAGAATAAATATGTTAACCAGTATAAAATTTAAATTAAGAAAAAATTTCCAAAGTAAATCATATATTTAAAATCAATCATTTATTACATGAAAAATCAATTTAGCATGGTATTGTTAATAAATTTGTAACAAAAAGTCATAAGTAAATATTATATGTTTTGATACATATATATATATATGGTTATTTAATTTATTTTTGATAAAAAAATATATTAATCAAATATAGTTTTTTAATGTTTACAAAATAATTTCTCACTTAAAGGAATATATTTTTAGTCTCCCTATAATTTATAGAATAAATATTCAATACTAACAACTAGTTAATATTGTGTAGTGTGTATTAGTACCCTTTGACATATTATATAATAGATTGGCCTTTCTTTGAGATATTTTCTGTTTATTTTGAAATTATTATTTGATGGGCCTTATTATTCAATATATTTATACTGAATTGTGGGATTTTTTTCTCAATTTGTTTCCATTGATAAATAAGTTATATTATCAACCTATCTTCTATTATTAGGTTTGTGGAGCCTAGTGGTTTAAACTACTATTAATAACATGTCAATATGTGCCTAACAGGTGAATGAAAATTGTAATGATGATTGTAGTATCCATATATTTTAAGATTGTAGAACCTGTCTTAGGTTTCAAGGACTTGTAACATGGTGATACAACATTACAACAATTAAATACCACACATTATGAATTATGATTTAATACATTAGGAATAAATACATGATCCATTCATCATCCATGATTGTATTAAAGGAATGTTGAATCTTTTGTAGTTTTTATTCCAAAAAATAAAAAGGTGGGTGATGTTTAAAAATGAAGAAGAGAAGAGGATGGGCTTAGTATAAATAAGGTGGCCAATAAATCTTGTACACATTGTTTTTACCATGTAGGGCCTTATATAATAAATGTAAGATATCCATGGAGGCTGGACAAGGACCTCATCCTGAGGAACATGTAGGAACTAAGGGTTAATCGTTCTTGAGGGAAGCCCTCAAGGCCAGCCTTGCATTAGTCAGGGTGTACAGGTCGTGTAAATGCCCACATATGTGTGCTTTTGTATATTCCCATAGGTGTGCACCCGCATTAGGTAGGGTGTACAAGACATGTATGATGAGCAGTGGAATCTGGTGTCTCTTTATACGTTTGGGGGTTGAAGAAGATTCCACAACCATTGGATCGATCATGGATGGCCCTGATTAGAAAGAGGGATAAGAGATGGAGCGTGAATTTCAGATTGGTCGTGAGATTAAATGAAATGTAATCATTGCACCCACATTTTAAAAAATGTGTCCCAGATCAATTATACAATGAAAATGTTTTTTTTACCAGATTCTAATGAAGAAAAACCATTGTTGAAGAAGTGGGGTAGAATCTCAAAAGATTAAATGAAATTTGGAAAAATAATGAAAAAGTTGTTTTCAAGAGAAAGAAGAAGTTATGCCTGAAAAGAAGAAGATATACATTCTATATGAGGGAACCAAAAAAATTGAAACTAATTTCATGGATCATATAGAAAAATGGATTAAATCTTCTAGAAGTTTAGATGACTAATATGAAAAAAAAATACTTAAAGCCCATGTTGAATAATTTATTGGAATCTGGTCTTGAGAAAAAATATAAATCTCAAGAAATATAAAATATTGTTACTAAAAAAACATAAAATATTATTTAGTGAAAGGAAAAATTCAAAACAAAATAAAAAATTTATATTTAATATATCAAAATCCACAAACTGAAGGTAGCTGAAAGGGACAAGATGGCAAAGGACCATGAGGTTAAGCTTCTCCTCAATGAAGTAGAACAATAATTTATTTAGTCTAAATGACTAGAAGAAAAAAATAGCTTGAATAAGATCAAAGAAGATTTCAACAAGTCTTTTGAGGTCAAAGAAGAATCATCACACACTTGTGAAATGGTGGGATCAAAGATTTAGGTCAATTCAACACTCATAAAATCTCAAAATATATCTGTTATGTTGAACAGTGATGTCTAAGAAGAAATATCAAGCATGTTTGGAGAAAAAATGCTAGTGAAAATTCTTATTCTAATCAAAATATAGATGGAACCTCTTCAACATTATTAATTCTTTCAGACTGAAATCAACCTCATGGTCTAAAATAACTAAAACAATCTTCAATAAAAGGCGTCTATCATAGTGTAAGGTCACAGTTTAGAGGATAATACTGGTTCTTTAGAGTGTTTGGACACAAATAATATTTGTTTTGGTACGACATGTCCCAACTAGAAATGAGGCATGAACTAAGGGGGAGCTATTCTGAGAACAAAACAGAAATACAGCCTAAGAAATCTATATTGAAAAATTCATCTGATCTTCCCAATTAGAATAAATTGTACTTCCAAAAATATGTTTGTGAAAGATGTGATCAGTAAGGGGATAATAAAATAATATGTATGATTAACCTTCCTGATCAAACACTCAAAATAAAGAATGGAAAGGGAATTATGAAAATAAATAAAGAAAACTCATGTTTTGCTGATGATTCTTTGAAAGCTAGTAGTAAAACCAATGCATGGTTTCTCAATAGTGGATGTTCATCACACATGACTGGTGATAAAAAAATATAAAGAAATATATTAATTCATGACTAAGGAGTTGTAATCCTTTGTAGTGATTGTTCTCTTAAAATCAAGGGAGATGTAAAAGCTATTATTGAAGCCAAAACTCTAAATTCCAATGAATTGTTATTTGTTTAAGGGTTAAAAAAATATTTTATTAGTGTGTCCCAAATATGTGATTATATATATGATGTGTTCTTTAAAAATGAGTCATGTGTCATGAAAAGATCAAATAATTGAAGAATCATCACTTAGGGAAAAAGAGCCAATGTAAATCTATTTCAAATTGGTGATTCTATTAATTCCTATTATTTGAGTTCCAAGGATGAAAAAAACCTCTAAAATATAAGACTTGGCCATCATGGTCAAATTAATATATGAAAAATCCTAATGTATTACAATATGAGAGATCTCCCCAAATTGAAAATAAAAAGGGAGGATGTTTTTGAAACATGTCAGAAATAAAATTTGACTCAAAGTGCACACAAAGTAGTAGATATTATATCTACTATGCCCCTTGAACATATTCATATAGGCATGTGAGGGATAATGAGAAAAAAGTCTATAAAAGGTTATTTTTATTTTTATATCATTTATTAATGATTACACTTGACTAACCTATGTCATGATTATTAAACACAATCTTGAGGAAACCACAATGTTGAAAAAATTTAGAAGGTAAGATGAGAAGGTGTTGGGTATCTGTACGAAGAGAGTGAGATTCTAAATTGTTAAATAGTATAAAATTGATTCTTTTATAAGTTATCTCTAAAATTATGGAATCAAGAATCAATATAGAACACCTTATACTCCATAGTAAAAAATAAAAACATAATGAAACAAGAGAAGCATAGTTGAAATGGGAAGAACTATGTTGTCTAAACATGACATCTAAATGCTTTTCTAGAGTGACATTGTGTGAACCTCCATACATATATTGAACAGATGTGTTCTCATACCAGAAACACAAATGAAAACCTATGAAATTACGAACACTAGAAAAACAAATGTTAAATACTTCAATGTTTTTGGAAGTCCTTGGATCATAAGATTAAAGAAAATAATCTAGAAAAATTTTAAGAAAAGAAAAAAGAAGGTATCTTCATGGGCCACCTACATGATGGTAAATGATACATATGTTGAAACCAAAGAATGAAAATATTAGTTGATTGATGTGATGTCTTAATTAATGAAAGTAATATCAAATTAGATATTACTGAGAATGGTGATGTAGAAGACTTGGTTGAAAATGACATTAATATGGAACAAAAGAATGATGAAGCAGCTAGGATTGAACAAAACAATGTCGACATCAATTCTGAACATATCAGTGATGAAGAAGAACCAGATGAAAATAAAATAAAACAGTATAAAAAATTAATCAAACATTGTGAGACAAAAAATGTCATCAGAAATCTATAGTCTCTAGTGAAAACAAGAATAATATTTAGAATTTAGTATCAAACTTCACTTATTTCTCATATTGAACCTCATATAGTGGCTAAGGAAGTTGATCATGCGGAATTAATACAATATATACATGAAGAGAATGATCATATTGAAAATAATTTCACATGTGATCTGGTTTCAAGAATGAGGAATAAAAATCATATTGGCACCAAGTAGGTTTTAAGAAATAAGGCAAATAATAAAGGGGATGTTTCAAGAAACATGGTCGGAATGGTATACAAGGTATACTCACAAATGGAATGAGTGGACATTGAGGAAACATTTTCACCAGTAGAAAAACTATAAACCATTAGAATTTTCTGAGCAGTTGCATCACACATGCATTATAAGGATTATCCAATGGATTTAGAATCTATATTTTTTAATGGAGATCATGAATAAGGGATATATATCGGACAACCATATGGTTTTATTTTGAAAAAATATGCTAGCATGGTATGTAGGTTGACAAAATCTTTTTATGGTTAAAAAATTGCCCCTAGATCCAGGTACTCTTAATTTGATGGTTGTCTATGTGATATGATGTTTGTCAAGGGTACAGTTGATAGTAATCCTAATGTCAGTAAAATGGACACTAGTACTCTCATATTCATTATATAGGAGAATTACATCATCATATTTGGAAAAAATAAAGTCCTACAAGAATAATTTTCTAAGCAGATGAAGAGATCCCCGGAAATATTCATGATTTGTCAAATAAAACATTTTTAGTGATTTTAGGTTGAACAGAACAAATTCCATATTTCTATCATATGAGAAGTATGCAAGGGAATTGATGAAAAAGATTGGAATAGAAAATGAAATAGGGGTTTTAACTCCCATTTATGTTGGAACCAAGTTATGCAAGGATGAAAATGGAAATAGTGTAGATTAGAATGATTTCAGAAGAATCATTGGTAGCTTACATTATCTCACTACATCAAGGCCATACATAAATTATGTAATGGCTTTATGTTCCAGATTTCAATGTTATCAAAAATAGTCCCACATATCAATAGATAAAACAATTTTGAGATATATGAAAGTATATTTGAACTATGGTATTTTATTCCAACATAGTAAAAAAATGAAGAGGTTGGGATTTATAGATACTAATTGGGATGGAGATTGTACTGATAGGAGATCTACCTTAGTTTGAACCATATTTCTTCGAAAAGGATGTGTAAGTTGGTATTGTATCAAATATGATTTTGTAACTATGAACATAGATGAGGCAGATTATGTAGAAGCCACACAAGCATGTAAATAGATGAGTTGGATGCAAGTTCATCTAACAGATTTGAGAGTTGAAACTGTGATACCATTAAAGATTCTAATTGATAATCAATGTAACATTATATTATCTAATAATATAATAAAAAATTCAACATCCATGCATATTGATATCAGATATAATTTTATCAATGGATAGTTATCTTGTGGAGATATCAAGATCGAATACATTTCAACTAATGATTAGGTTGCAGATATGTCCACTAAAGCAATTCCAGCAAAGAGGTTTTTTGAGCTGAGGCTGAAACTTCATGTTTATCATTCTCCTCTCAAATGAAGAAAAAAACGTCCCTCCTATTTCACTAAATATATATACATTCATTTTTACTAATTTTTATGTAATTGAATGAGATGAATGGAACCCTTGAGGGGGAGAACAGTTTGTGGATGTTTTTTAGGGTTCTTGTAGTTTATTAAAGAATCTATCCACTTCTATTTCCTTGGATTTTAGTTGATACATTCTGAGCATGATTTCAAATATAATTTTTTCTCTATATAACATTGAAAAAAAATATCTCTCTTTTTTTCTACACCTAGTTAGCCCATGAAGACATAGAGTTGATAAACTACTGGCTCTTTACTAAGGGATCCATTTGATATCATCCATTCGCATTTGTTTGCCAATAAGGGGGAGAAAACATTATAGCATGAATAATGATTCTACTAGAGTGTGCTTCAAAGACACTGAAAAAATACAAAGGGGGTAATTTTTTAGCCACATTGTTGAATTTTTTGTCAATAACATGTCAATATGTTCCAAATGAGTGAATGGATGATGTAATGATGGTTAGAGTATCCATAAATCTGACGATTGATGAACTGGTCTTAAGATCCAAGACTTTTGTCAATGTGATAAAATCTTACATCAGTTGAAGACCATGCATTATGCATTATGAATTTATGCATGAAGAATGAATTCATGATCCATGAATCATCCATGATTGGATTAAAGTAATATTGAAGCTTTTGGAGTTGTTATTTAAAAAAGAAAAATAAGGGTGATGTTTTAAGATGAAGAAGATAGGAGGATGGGATTAGTTGGATGAATGTGGCCATGCCGTCTTGTACACATAGTATTTAACTAAGTTGGGCCATATAGAAAAAATGTAGGCCAACCATGGAGGCTGGCTGAGGACCTAATCCTTTGGAACATGTGGGACCCGGGGGTCAGCTACACCTGAGGGAAGCCCTCAATGCCAGCCCCACATGAGGCTGGGTGTGCATGCCATGTATAAACACAAATTTGCACGCATGGTGGTGAAACAGTGTGGTGCATGAATAGTGGGTTTCAAGAGCATTCCTAGAAGAGGTAGATTGGTTTCTAAGAGTGCACCCATAGAACACTAGTGCGAGGAGGCACTAGGAGACGCTGGAGGAGATTTTTGAGCCATAGCCACTGCGAATTGACATATAAACTGCTCAAATTTTGTGGTGTATTTTGATGTGGGATGCGGCTTTAAAAATGTGGATGCAATCCACTATGTTCCTTTAATATCTCTACTAATCTGAGCAGCATGATCCATCCCTCATTTCACATTCTAATTCAAGCCATCTGTTATCGATCCAACGGTTGTGGAATCTTCTTCAATCTTTGACTGCATGGAGATCTACACAATGCTTCTTCTTATTATCGAAACTGCCAATCCACGTTGATCCATCTCCTAGCCACTGTTGAGGATGAAAACTCATGCATGGTGATCATCTAAACGTACCTAACACACGCATGAGTTAACATTTTCATCCATGTAATTGAAATGGAGAATCAATGATGGCTGACGCAACCAAAGGTGCGAGGCCACATCATGCTGCTTGAGCGCTCAATGAGATGATATTCATGCATTTGAAAATGCATGCACATGAGGATTATACTTATAGAGAATGAAGAATCCTACTATTGAAAAGAAAATAACCAAGATTATTTACAATAGCTCTATCCCATGTTTGAAATATTCAATGTTGATGATTGTTTCTATTCAAATCCTTGAATCCCACAGAAACTCACAATGGATTTGAATGTGGATTAGTGACCATAATTTCTTATTAAAGAAGTAGATCCTCGGTGCATTAGGATGTTGACAGAATTGAGAGTAATACACATATTTTGGAGTAGTATATCACACATTACCCAAAAGAGTCTTCTGCGCAGCTTCTATTTGTGCATAGATAGGTGACCTCCCTATGGTAACCCTACATGAAGGAGAATCCATCCATGAAAACTAAACAAGTGAATCACAACCTTGTGTTACTTCATGAAGAACTAGATCATGAAGCCATTCAATGACACTCCCTTGCACCTCCTTCATTTGTGCAACACACCCAAAACCAAGAAGCCTCCTTGGTTTTTGTGTTTTGAGGATCCTAGAAAACAACTATATATATACACTGTATCTTGAGAAAACAACCAACGCAACAAAAAAAATATTGAATTGGGTTTGTTTTATGTGCTTGAGAGTCATTATAGAATTACCTATGTGTTTCGTTTGTGGAGAAGTGTACACAGAGATGTATTAAAAAACTGTGAATATCTAAAGAAGGAAGGAAGCCGATCAAGGTGTATTTTTGTTGCAAATTACATAACTAGTATCATACATGAACTTGTGTATACCCATGAACATGTGGAGAAAGTATTTTGTGTCAAATGTAATATGTGCACAAAGAAACAAAATTGGAAAAATTGCATAAGACCATTCTTACATAAGCATTATTTTAGAATTTGTGTGCATCATTTGCGCACATCAATGTGAGGCCAGGACTTCTGTAAGAAAAAAATTCATTCTGATCGTTTATTTAATTGAGTAAACTGATCATTACTAGTGATCATAATATTTCAGCAAGACTGATAGATTCTATTAGAGTTTTTTGAATCTAGTGGAACAAAAGGAAGAATATCAATCCATTCGAAGGAAAACGATGAAACTGGGGGCATAACCAGTTTCTAGAAGAAGAATAAGGTGTAGTGAAGTTAGGGGTGGGGGTAACCAATATTTAATTATGGGTTTTAACCTATTACTATCAGTAATCATCTTATGATAATGTGACGAATCCGTGTTGGGGAGAATAACCAACTTGGCAATGAGTATGTCTCTGTATGGAATGTTGATAACCCTAGTGTTCTATACTTTTGTTAACATTATTTGAAAAGTGGATCAAGGCCTTAACTAGTCATAGAGGTTTAATTAAAATATAAGTCATTTCATTTAAAGAAAATATTCAAAAGAGAACCATAGATTCACCCCTACTCTCTTTGTGATCTTTCACTATTCTTGGTTTTTCAAGGTTTGTATAGAGACCCTCTGACATGAAATATCATCAATTTATATATTCTCATAAAATTTTAGGATTCATTTTATGTTATTCTTTCATGGGTATTTTTATTCAATTTACCAAAAATTGTATAGGTTTTATGATAACATCTTTTCATTTATCGAGATTGATTATGTTTATGATTCTAGTGATGAAATACTACAAACAATAACTCATGATATTCATTAATTTTCTTCTCCATAAGTTATTTATTTATAAAATATTTCTCCCTTTATTTTCCTCTCTTCATGTATTCATTATTTCAAAAAACAATTAATGGAAAAGCAAAATCATTTCTATCCTTAGTTGAAAACACTTTTTTGGTCTATATCTATGTTTTATAAATAGGATTCCAAAAATATCATCATATTCATATGGGATTTTTAATGTCATTTATTCAATTTTTTATTGTTTAAAAAAATTATATGTATTCTTCATTTCATTTTGAAAATTAGTCCCATTTTCATTTTACTAATAATATTAAATGGATATTTATTTTAATTTGTACGACGTAAACCCTTTCATCAATACTAAATGTTACAAAGAATAATTTTTATATTCCAAATTTCATTTTAAATGAATAGTATTTTTAGTATGTTTTAGTATTTTTTAAAAATTAATTTCAATTAAAGGTTATTTTCTTAAATAAATGTTCCTAATGGGCTTTTAAATCATTTTCCATCTAATATGACATCCTTTGATGTTAATTATTATTTAATAAGTTTATGATCCAATGATACCATAGTTATTATTCATCTATCTATGGGACTTGATTAGTCTATTCTAACCCTATGTGTTTTCTGAATGTTTGAGGTGCTCAAGGGAGGCCTAGAGTATGTGTAAAGGAATCTGAGTATTAAAAGAATATAGAAGAGAATATTATTGATTTGTAGGTGTTTAAATTCATTAATATTATGTTCAAATATTCTGTGAGTCTATTTCATGGGGTTTCTCGTGATGTGAATTATTTTTATGCCACATGGTCTAAAGGGACCCATATTTTTATGGTAGATAAAACCTGATACATTCAAGACATATAAAGGTTTAACTCTGTGAAGATATACTATGTGTTGTGCCAATAAAAGTTGAATTTCCTTGGGTTTTCTCAAATCATATTTCTATTATCTAAAATTCATGAAGTCAATTGTATCTCTCATCAGGTGTTTTGTAATTCCTTTTACATGAAACGATTCATGGATTCCCATGTCCGACCCACGGTGATCCGATATATATCCCACCTTTTCTGTCATGGTTTGTTGATCTAGATCATCATTATTCTTATTTCCATTAAATGGTTTAATATAAATATATTCTAATTGTTTTTTATGTGTTTCATTTTGATGTATTAATATAATGGAATCCTTGGACTGATGTTGACATTGGAAGCTGGGTGATCGGGATCAACATTGTTTTTTCCATTACATGTGAAGAACATTGACACCATTGAGGTTCGGTATTCATTGTTTCTCTTATTTATTAACATGCAATCCTAGAATTATCATGGATTATCCAATCTGCTAGAAATTGAATTTTCATAATCTATTTATAACCAAATGAAAAAGGAATTGGATCTCGATCATTGGTAAACATTTGATAATGTTAAAATGGTTTTCATCATGATTTTCTTGAAAGAGTTATATTTATGTCGTTTTTTATAGCCTGACTTATGATTATATGGATTATCTTGATGTTTTTAATGTAAATGATCAGGAATATAAATTTGGTAATTCTTCATTGTATGGATAAATAATTATATAAGAGACTATTCAAATAAATCATGTTTTTCTTTTAATTTGATGGTAACTCAATCTTATGTAATGTGAATTCATAATTGAAAATGTTCTCTCATGATAGTGTAATTGATAAATAATGTGAATCCTAAAAATTCTTATTGAAAATATTGAATTAAAATGGAATGATACTGAGAGTGGTATATCTATATGTTTATTAATACTGAATTAATTGCAAATATCATGTTTAAAATATGATGGATTTTTATAGATTAATACATTCAGTTACCCGTAGTTGCAATGCATGAATAACAAATTGGTTAATTCATTATTTATTAATTACTAGTTTTTTATAATGATATTTTATATGTCATAAGTTTCCTTTATTCTTGAGAAGTTTGAATCCTTAATTTTGGATTCATGTGATATTGTTTATGTTTGAAGGTTGGATACCTTGTTTTAGGGCCTAGATTACCATATTGTAAATCTAAGGTTGTTTCATTCTACTTTTATGATGTTCTCTAGGTGTTAGATTCACATCTTGGTGTAATATGATCCAGGGTTGGTTGATCCTCATATGAAAGAAGTTTTGTGGGTGGGGAGTCTAAAATAATGTTGAAGAAGCTATGACATAATATGGAAAGGTGCATCGAGATATGTATATGGGTTTCATTGATTATAGTAGAAATGATGGAATGGGTTGAATTTTTTATTACCTAATAAGGTGGTCAAGATGCATGAAATTCTTATTTAAAGGTAATTTTCATGGTAACTTGTTTTATCTATAGTCTATTCCCTATAACCTGAGGTAGCTAGATGTTCGTGGTGGTATTATTCCTCTTAAATAAAGCTTAGGAAGGATTTCCTAGATCACCTAGTTTATGGAATGATGTTAATAAAGAGTAGTCATATGTAATCCCATAGTTTTCGTGGTGATGGAATGAAAATGTTAAAAATATGTCATTATTGTGACACCATGGACCCATTATGGATTATTCATGGAGGGAGTGGACTTCAGGATATTGGTTAATGAATTCGTCTTGAAATAATTATTTTTATTTATTGAATAACTAATTAATTAATAAAAAGGTAAAATTATATATAAAAATTAAGAATTTAATGTAGATATTTAAATTCCTGTGTACTTATAGGATCTATATTCCCTAATAGTGGCTTTTTTCTTCTGGGAGACAATAACTGCAGTTGAGATTAAGACTAGGTTCTGCTCATATTGAGGTTTTGAGTCATATTATATCATTTATATCATGTGATTTATTATGCTACCCAATGTCTTTATGTCAAAGGGATTAAAAAATAGTGGACCCAAAGAGGTTGTTTTCCACAACATCATAGTTGTAGGATACATGGAAGACTACACCCTCTGGCCCTACTACCTTCTCACGGTAGATATCTATGATTGTGTTCATAAACTTTAGATTCACCACATATGATAATTGATATATTTATTATATTTTTTCAAGTTTCTAAAATATGGTTCCAAATATAGTTCCCAATGAATGGTTATAGGTATGAAATGTATTAGGAACGATGACTTGAGGTTACTTACGTGGTTTATGAGTTGTGATGTCTTGATGTATAATAACCAAAGTATGATACTCATCAAAAGGTTAATGGTGGATCATGGAAATTACTATGATTTAATATAGAGATACTGTATCCAATTATGGGAATATGTTATGATGTGATGCATGAGGTGTATGTTGTGATGAATGTATCTACTATCTTCAGGATGACTTATTTTGGAGATAGATGGATCAAGATGTGAGCCATAAGGTCATGGTGGGAAACTCATATTGATTCAGTAGTGTGGTACCCTTGATGTTTCGTTATTATAGAATATGATCTCTTTTATGAGATACATGGTGATAAATAGGCATGGTGTGGTTGTTTACTTAATATACCTGCTTAGGTGAAAATTTATTTCCAATGTTTCTAACAGTGCTTTAGAATGAATTATTTATCTTCTGCAATAGAGGATTTGGGGAGGGTACTATAGAGTATACTTTTATTCTCACCCATAAAATAGGTTAAATATTTTTTTGTTATAAGGTTCTGGTTAAAGATCTGGCTAGTTATTACTAGATTTTGGTATTTTTAGGAGCCTAATGGGATTATTTGTTATAACCACCATTACCTTTTGGAAATTTTGGTTTAAATTTTTATTGTTTTAGTACTATATGAAATTACATTTTTTTCTTATTAGGATTTAATTATATATATGTATGAGAATGTGATGTTTTTTATCGTTATTATCTATCTCATCATCATGCTCTCTTAAAGGTAATTGTATTTATATATATGTTTCTCCTACCCTAAGTCCTTGTAACCAACATAATTTCTATAGGCTGTGGGGTTTTGGTAGTTATTATCTCCGTTCATTCAGTTATAGAATAATAGGTGTACTCATTGGGAGGAGGGGTTTATGAGAATGTGGTATCAATGGTTTAGGTTGAGTGATACACTATATGTTTGAGTTTGGAATATGTGAAATTACATGAGATGGTAGGGAAACAATATCAATAATGTTTAGTAAGACATTTAAACACATAAGACATGTTGATAAATAGGTATTTAGTACCCCTATGATATAATTAAAAAACATTTACATTTACTGAAGTACTAAATATAGTAATATTTATTTCAAGGTAGAGTGAAAGGAAAGGATCATGAATCATTCTTTATTGGACCTCTATTTAAAATCGAAAGACATTGGGAGAGGTTAAGTCCAACATGATAAAAAATATCGAATTATCTAATGTTAAATTATTACATATTCCATGTTAAGGAGCACTAATAGTTTTTTAATGTTTATATTCATAGATCATGGTTAGTTTCCACATCATTTTTGAACCAAATATGTTAAAAAACATTTGTTAGTAGATAAATATAGAGTGGAGGTTGATGAAAATGATAGTTCTAAGAGGAAAATATATGAGTTTCAATATTTTATTATATAATAGTATGAAGGATTTATTTTAGATTCAGTTAGGAAAGACTAGTTGGATGAGTTTGAGAAACCACCATATTCAATTTGTTCAAGGATGGAGTGTACGGTTTCATTCACAGTGATGATGTTTCATAGAGTAGCGATGGAGTAGTGGATCTTATTCTTCAAGGATTATTATGATTTTGTAGTATCAATGAATCATTTTATATATATGTTAAAAGGAGATTTATTTTCATTGACTATGAAGATGTCTAATAACTAGGAGATTCTTACCCATCAATAAAGGAGTTCTAGAATGTGAGAGTTCTAGATCCATTTTAGGTCCCCTCTATGATATGAATTAGAATTATTTCTAGGTGAGGAGGATATGAAGATTTATTTGGGGGAGGATTTGTATCTGAATATCCATTCCATGTCACCATATTTATAATGAAGATGTATCTTGGGGTTCTAGATAGAGAAAAAGTCATTGATCTGACACTTGTTAGAACTAGAATGACATGTGGCGGGCATTGGGATTCCTTTTGAATGAAAGATGTGGTTTGGTCTTCCCTATTCCCTAGACATATGACATTCCATTCATTTGAGGTAGATTGCAACCCTCATCTTCTTGTTTCTTTTTGCGATAACTCTATTAGATTTATATAAGTGAAAGAGAACTGTTTTTTATTTTGGAAACCAAATTAATAAGCATTGAGGAGCCCAAACATTCTAGTTAGTTAGTTTACACTAGTTTTCCCACTCAGATTCTTCATTTGAGGTAGTTTCAGTTAATGGAATAGCAATATGGTGTTCCAATTATGATTTTAAATAAAGAATATAGTGTAGAAAATATACAACCTGAATATGATAATCTTCCTTATATAGCATATCATGTCCAAGGAGGAGGAAGTTAGAAGGGTCAAGGAGTCTATGGAAGAGGTTTTGGTCGTCTTTATTCTCTAGTGTTTCTAGGTTATGGTGACATAAATTTATATCAAGGTACAAATTTATTATATTCTACATTTGTTCTTATTTTAATTGATTTTATATTTTGTAACTCATTCATATATTCTACACCCATCCATTAATTGGGGATTGATTTAAAGTGTATTTCATTTCCCATTCCAATGACTATAATAGTTGGAGGTTGAGCTGACTTGTATGATGTATGTAGAGACTACGAGCTAGTGTTGGGTTAGAAACACTCTTGATGATATTTCTTATATTTATAGTTACATCTATATAAACCCATCATTCGAATAGATTTTTAATATTTAGTGTAGGATATCATATATTTCTATTAAAGATAGGTTGTGTTCTAGGATTTTAAGGGAGAGATATCATTGTTTTTTGTGACTGATACAAATGTATGTGTCATAAAAAAATTCAATCCTAGGATTCCGTGGTAGAGAAGTTGATTCTTAATTATTTGGATGTTCAATAGTTAGTATTTCCCCAGTTTATATATGAGTACACAAATTTTATTCTAAGGTATGTTATAAAGTTACCCCAAGAATGAGTGATCTCATCTAGTGTCAAGCTACAATCAATAGTGTCTTCTATATTGATGTATCTATTCTGGATGGTGTCTTCTATGTTCTAAGAACATGGAGTAAAACTCTATGATCTATTTTAGTGTTTTTTGTTCAACTGAGTGTGTTATATTGCAGTTCACATGTTTTTTTCGAAGAAATACTATTGCGGTTGGTGGATTAATATGGATTATCTTCTCTTAAACAAGGTGATGGTGATGAACATATATTATCATACGTAGATTGATGATTTATTTTATAATCTAAATGGATCATGTTTGTTCTCCAATATTTATATGTGCTATGGATATCATTAGAAGAATGTTAATGATGAGGATATTTAGAAGGTTTTATTCTATTACTTTCATGGTAATTATGAGTTCATTGTGACACAAATCTGTCTTTTGAGTGCACTATCCATGATCATGGGGTTGATGTAAGTCATTTTTAGAGAGAAAATATAAAATATTTTGTTTATATCTATCAAAGACATCATTGTAACATCCGATTTTCCATGGTATGTTTCTCTTTGAATAATACAGTAGCGTTTGTTATACGCAACTTCGAGTTCTAACACAGAACACAACTAATAAAACTAGCTGTTATGAATTGTAATACCCACTTTTTGAAATTTTATAATTTTTATCTCTTAAAATGGACTTCATTCTTGGATTCAGAATATCAAAATTATCCTAGGGTAAAATTTTGGAACCTTTTGGATAACATTTATATTTTGATGAATAGTGAAAATTACTAAATTTTAATTAAAAAAACATTTTAAATAAAAATAAGTAATAATGATAAATTATGAATTTCTATGGTTTTAAAGTATATTTAGAATATATTTTTACCATTTAATAAAAGTTTTGTCATTTAACATAATTTCACATTTAAACCGGACATAAACAACTGTCAATATTTTGATAGTTATTATCTCTTCAAAACACGCGTTTTGTTTTAACAACGGGAATTAAATTTAAATTTATTTTTTCCACTTCTGTGTTTTTAATTTTGAAATACGGATTCCATATTTGGAATCAGGAGGTTAAAATTGTGTAAATAGGTTACTTTTTTTATACATTTTAAACAATTTTTTTCATTAAATATTTTATTTACCATGGTTAAAGGGTAAATATGGTAAACTAGGGTAAAAAATAATATTATAATAATATTAATTTATCCGAAAACGTGTCCTAACTCTATTGGATGATACATGTCCGACCACAGTCAATTTTTGGTCTATTTTGTGACCCCATGGATCCACTTGTAAATGATAATGACACTTTATATAAATTAAGTTGAAGTAAATACAAAAATGACATAAGCATATATCTTCTATAAAAAATATATATTTAGGGATATATATATTATATTTTTAACTATAAATATTCATTATAAAGATAAAAATATTTACTACATACTAGTATTTTATTTATAATTTTTAGACATTGAATAATTAAAATGTATTTATGACACAATAATGATGCATTATTTTCTTAATTAATGAAAGAATCAAATAATTGATATTGTAAATATTAAAATAAATATAATCTAAAGGTTTTGATGCCATCCATGAATTTTATTGATTCATATGACTTGATTGGATTGCTTAAATTAATTTGGTTCGAATTAATAATGTTGTTAAAATTTTATCAAAAAATCAATTATTAAATAGTGTGAAAATTGACATAAAAGAGTTTTTAAAACAAATATTATATTACTAATTGATATTATATTCCTAAAAAACTATGGTTCAGACAAATAACTTATATCATGATAGGTGTATAATTAATGGACCACATGGGGGTTGGTTGGATGTATATAGTATGTTTATTAATGATATAATATAAAAATACAAAGTGACATGGTAAATGTCAATTTAATTAACTAAGAGTTGACACTAAAAGATAAGGTTAATATAATGACCCAAACCTATCTAAAATCTATTGGTTGAAAGTATTTAAACCCATCCCCACCTAAGACTTTTAATAATCCACTTTGGATCCATTAGTAACTGAATATAAATTTATTATAAATTAGTACTTTCAGTTTTTCCTAAAGAGCCCATCCCCCCCCCTTATAAAAAGACACCACATCTAACCAATTCTTCAAACCTTCAAATTATTTTGGTTCAGAAAAAATAAGCCCATATACCCTTTCAACTATCCACCATTAATCCTAGAGGCATTCCTTTAGTCATAAATTTAAAGTCCCGTAAAATTCAAGGGATGTTTTTTTTCTTAATTTTCATTGGGATTTTAAAAGAACATAGTTTCTGACGGCACCTGATTCTGAGGCCTGGTGTGCCCGGAATCAATTTATAAAATTTGTCTCGGGTACGTTCAATGAACGAATGAGCTGGTTTTTCTAACATTTGAACCGGTGCTTGGAATCGAATTCTGAGGGCACCGATGGAATCACATCGCCGGTAATTTCCGAGAAACACCTTTTTCGGAGTTGCATTTGCTCGGGTGTGGTTTTTAAAGTTTGGGGTTATATAAAAGAAATAAAATAAATTTGGTACAACTAATCTTATTTTATTTTTGTTTAACCTAAGCTAAGTGGATGATGTTGGAACCACAATATCCTACCCACTAGGTAGGATAATTGTGAGGTGGGACCCACACGAGCCCCACTGTTTCTTTTCTTCCTAAACCCCCTCCTTTAATAAGGTAATGAAACCGCACCCCCATTAAGTTGAAGACAACCCTTGTCTTTATCTGTTAATGAAACACCTCTTTTAATTGGGTGGTTTAAACATTGCAATTAATTCAATTAATTGTTTCATTTGTTATGAATTTCAAAGACGTCGACTTGTGCGTTAACAAAATAAGACAAGTCTTATTTTTATAAGGGGTTTGTTAAGCGTGAAGGCTTGGGAGAGTTTTCTCATGGTCTTGAAGTTCTTCTTCCTCGACGAAGAATGTGAAGAACACGATGAACGCCGACCTCCGATGAAGGTCGACAAGAATGCCAGATCCTCGGAGATTGACGACTCGACGCTGATGAATCTTTTCTCCGCGACGCGACGATCCCCCTTCTGCGACACCTTTTTCTGGGACATGTAATTCTGCAATGGGACTTCGATCAAACTACACTCAAGGTAGGTGTTTTATTGTTGTTGTCTTGTTCATTAATTTTCAAACATTCTTCGTTAATCTTAGCCGCTTGCTATTGATTAACAGGAGGGGGCCAGACCGCACAAACACAACCGACCCTCCTCCCTTAATTCTGTTGCATGACCTTGTTGTGGTTTGGAACGGAGATGGTGTGGTGCCGTCATGCCGCGCGGGATCGTGCGACAAGGATGTGCGGCGCCATCGCGCCACACTGATGAAGACGAACAAGGCATGGCGCCATCGTGCCATGGCAGAGAATCATGAAAACACCACGGCCGGAGCGGGGCTGCGGTGGAGTGGCATGGCGCCATCATGCGGTGCCAGACGGATCAAGGTCGCGACTTAGGCCGCGACAGAGTAAGGACCGGTGGCCAGTTCCGGGCCGCCGGGGTCAGAGTAGGGGGACCGGCCCATGCTGGTCCCGTGGCAGCGGTAGATGGCCGGCCGGGGCGGGCTGGCCGGTCAGGGGAGAAGCTGAGGGTCATAACCCTCGGCTGTCCGGACAGCAGCGGCCCCCGACATGGGGGGCCACGGTTACGAAACAGGGGGGCAACGCCACCCCCCCCCCCCCCCCCCCCCCCCCCGCACCGCTCGGCCGTTTCGGCCCAGCCACCTGGCCGCTGGCCGCACCAGTGCCCCGGGCCGGGCCGTTCAGGCCAGGCGGGATCCGGACCCGGTTTGGGTCAACTCGGTTCGAGCCAACCCAGGGCGTCTCGGGCCGTGTCATTCCGGGACTGAAACCCCCACTTCCGGACCACTTTTGGTCTTTTTCCCATAACATGGGCTACGGACCACTGATCAACTCACCGTAATTTGCGATGCGATACATGGATAGAGACGGTCATTTTGATATATTACAGTCAAGGTTTTGGAGAACTTTGGGTTTGGATGGGTTGGTTAGTACACGAAACCAATCGGGCCCTCGGAGCGGAAACACTTATAACTTGAGCTCCAGACGTCTGATTGTCGTGCTATCGACATTGATGGATTCCTCTTATTGAGACAAACCTTTTGGGTTACTCTACTCGAGGTTTGGATGCAATTGGCATACAGTCAGGTTGTTTTTGTCTTAAAAACCAACCGGCCCCCTAGGACGAAAAAGCAAATAACTCTCAGACCGGGCGTCCAATTGATGCGCCGTCTCTGACGTTGAGTTCCTGTTGATGATACGGAATTTTGGATACATCAACTTTGGACAACGTGTCAGTTGATGTATCAGCCCCTCGGCTCGTGGGGCGGACCCTCCCGAACGAGCTTGCTGTGTGCGGGAACCCTAGAGCTGGCTACGACTGCGACGACGATGATGACTGTACAGAAATCCTCCGTGGATTCCACAATGACGACTACAACACTCAGAGATCCTACGTGGATCATTGCTACCGATCCTATCTGGGTCAGATCCTCTGTGCGTCAGCGCTCAGCGGTCCTATGTGGGCCAATGCCTACAAATCCTGTGTGGATCCAATCCTGTGTGGGTCATTACGAGGGTTAGTACCTATCGATCCTTTGTGGGTCATTTCAGGGGTTAGTACCTATCGATCATGTGTGGGTCCGACGGCTTAGATGAATTAGTGGCTACATATGATCATCTCTATCGTCTTATGAAGAAGTATACCTGTGTGAGCCGAGTCTTGATTTCAATCCTTATATTCGATATGATTGACTTTCTCTCCTATGTGGATTGTGTTGTGATATCCTGTGTGGACGTGATTGATCTTGGGCTCTGATACTGGAGCCAAACTAGAATTGATAACTTTGGTATATGTATGGTCATATACCTAAGTAGTGTTGGATGTTACTTCGTGATTGTATCTTTCCTTTGTGGTTGATCCTTTGTGGATTCTGGGAGACCTTTGGGGGTCTCGGGGTCCCTACTGAGTAGCATATACTCACCCATTAACGGGATATGCATGAAATACATTGTGTTGGTTGTAGACGATGGACAGTGCCGATTGTGGTTGAGGCTTGCGGAGTAGGACGGTACCTAGAGGTTGACCACTGGGTGGGACGTACTCAGAGCGGACGGCTGGACCCGAGGAGTTGTAGAGGCTATCTGTACCCACCCATCAGGTGGGACTTCCAGTGGACAGCTCGACGTTGCAGCTTTACTTTTTAGTTACTATACCCCCATTTTCAGTTGTACTTTACTTTCAGTTTGGGTTTCTATTCTGGCCCACTTACTTTTCTGCACTTACTGTTGTATTCAGTTTTTACTTAGTGTTTACTTCTGCTTGCTTACTCTGTGTGTTTTTGTTTACTTACAAAGGAAATGCCTTCCCTTTCATCGGGAATTACGCCTTGGTGCTAGTTGCCAGCCCCTGGCCTATGGAAGGCGGGCTTGGGGTAGTCACGGCATGAGCCCCGAGGACGGGTCGTGAAGAATTGGTATCAGAGGGCTTCGGTTCTACTGCAAAACTCTGGACTCTGATCTTTTCCTATGTGAAGAAATAGTGTTAAGGGTATTGAGTGTGGTTATCATTCCAGGGAGTCCAGTGTTGGTGCGGCAGCCGACGTATCCATACACCAGGACCATGACTTCTGATTTCAGACTCAATGCACGAAAATATTGATCGCGTGTGTGTTTCAGGTTTTATTTGTGATTACTTTGTGTCAGTTCCCCAGGTATACTGTTTGAAAATGGGGGAATTGTTTCTTTTCAGGATGGCCCCATGACGGAAGCTAGATAGGGTTCCGATTGTTGTGAGTGATGACAGCCCACCGAGCGACGAGGCCTCGGTACAGGGCACTTTGACAGCAGAGGCACCGGCGGTACCTATACCTACCGAGCCACTGACACTACCAGCCCCAGCCGCTAAATGTACATGTCGCCTTACTGCACTGTATGAGTTTCAGCGTCAGCGACCACCCAGGTTCCGCAAGGAGACGAACCCTCAGGAAGCCGAGGATTGGCTGGAGGCACTTGTACATTTTTTCTATTTGGTAGGGACACCAGCATACCTCATGGTGATCCTTGCAGTGAGTCTCTTGAACGCGACAGCAGGCAGATGGTGGAGCTTGATGCTCCCGGTGCACAACGATGCATCACTCCTCTGGACGTACTTTGAGAGCCTCTCCCACTCAGAGTTCTTCCCAGCCACCCTCCGTGTGGTGTGAATCTAGGAGCATCTACAACAGCAGCATGGAACCTTGTCGGTCACCCAGTACTCGACATGATTTACCGATCGCTCGTGATATTTGATGGACATGGTACGAGAACCATTATTTTAGGCCCGAACCTTCGAGTTGGGATTGAGGGATGACATCAGGGCATCACTGATCTCCCTTAGCATTCTGACACAGGCAGGGGTACTGGAGAGATCCGTTCTAATTGAGAGCTTCTTTGCTGAGCCTATATCAGCAGTGAGATGGGTGACACATAGTAGAGTCTTCTACAGCAGACAGTCTACCGATGACACATGGGTCCAGGCAGACCAGACCCTCAAGCAGACGACCTCAGGACACTGGCTCAGAGGTGCGGGGAACACAACGCAGAGCCAGTCTTTCAAGAGGTAGATAGTGCTACGCATGCGGTGGGCCGGGACACAAGGCTCGTGACTGCCCTACCCGACATACCGAGGAGAATCAGAAGATTGAAGGGACACCCTGGCAGAGGCAGAGGGTTGACCATGGCGGTCCTCCAGGAGCAGGCGGACGATGTAGAGGAGCTGGCCGAGCAGCAGGTGGTGGGCGATGCTTTGAGGCTCTACCACCCCAACCACCTGGAGGTCCACCCCGACCACAGGGAGCTGGTGGGCAGAGACAGGCACAGCTCTAGGCAGCAGAGGCCTACGACCACGGCGCGCCCGAGATGATTCGAGGTACTATATGTTTCTATTCCACCCTTGCTGCAGTTCTTAAAGACACATGAGCTTGTCATTCTTTCATTTCCACTGCCCTTGTTCGTAGCTCGGAGATTCCGACGGAGCCATTGGCTCGATCCTTACCTCTAGAGACTCCTATGGGAGTAGACTCGACGACTAAGCACTGGTGTTGGATGTGTGAGATTACTCTAGGAGGAGAGAGCATCGGCTGGGATATTGTTGTAGTGGTGTCGAGGCCTTATGACGTCATCGTGGACATGGATTGGTTATCTACAGTCCATGCTCAGATTGACTGTATTAGGCGCAAGGTGCGATGTGTACGCACCGACGGGAGCAGTTTCACCTTCACCAGTGAGAAGGGATCCTTTGTAGCATAGGATAGACTCATGCAGAGGAGAGGACAACCCATCACTCATCAGTTGGCTAGCCTCATCCTAGGGGCAGTTGACGTGTCGAGTCCTGGTTTTCATGCAGTAGTGGATCAGTATACAGACGTTTTCCCCAATGACGTCCCTAGGCTACCTCCTCACGGAGAGGTAGACTTTTATATTGACATGTACCCCGGGACAGCCTCAATATCCACTCCAGCATATCGTATGGCCCCTACGAAGCTTCGAGAGCTACAGGTACAGTTGGAGGACTTGTAGGGAAAGGGATTCATCTGACCAAATGTTTCACCCTGGGCTTCCCTGATATTGTTCGCCAAGAAGGCGGAAGTGAACTTGCGACTGTGTTTCGACTATCGTCACCTGGACAAGTTGACTGTGGGGAACAATTATCTACTAAATAGGATTGACGACCTCTTTGATCAACTCAATGTATCACGGTGGTTCTCAAATATAGACCTCAGATCAGGCAATCATAAGCTCATATTTTGAGACAAGGACGAGCAGAATACGACCATTATATGTTGGTATGGCCACTATGAGTTCTTAGTTATGCCCTTCAACGTGACCAATGCCCCAGAAGTGTTCATGGGCCTCATGAACGCGATCTTTCAGCCATACGTCGATCGATTTTTCATGGTCTTCATCGACGACATTTTGATATACTCGAACATTGAGGAGGAGCATGACTACCATTTGTGTGTTGTACTAGACACACTCTAAGAGCACCATCTTTATGGAAAGCTCTCGAAGTGTCATTTCTAGTTACGTGAGGTCCACTTCTTGGGACACGTCATCTCTGAGGTGGGAGTTGTGGTGGATCCTGCGAAGATCGAGCCAATTCTATCTTGGGAGCCACCCAGGAGCGTGATGGAGGTGTGGATCATCCTGGTCTAGGTGGGTACTACTGGAGGTTGATACCAGTCTTTTCCAGAGTTGAGGCACCACTATCAGCTTTGATGATGAAGGGAAAACCCTTCGTGTGGTCAGAAAGATGTCAGCAGAGCTTCCAGGAGCTGAGACAGAGATTAACCAGCGTGCCTATCTTGAGGTTGCTGGAGGAGGGAGTAGGGTATGTAGTTTACTTCAATGCATCAGGGACCGGACACTGATGTGTCTTTATATAGGAGCGGGCAGGGATTGCCTACGTATCACGTCAGTTGAGGTAGCATGAGAAGAACTATGCTACCCATGACCTGGAGTTAGCAGCAGTGGTATTTGCACTGAATATGTGGTGACACTATCTAATGGGCGATCACTTTAAACTCTATTCTGACCATCAGAGTCTGAGGTACATCTTTTCGTAGAAGGACCTGAACATGAGACATCAGCGATGGCTCGAGTTCATCCAAGACTATGACTTTGAGATAGTCTATACTCCTGGAAACGGGAACATAGTAGTCGATGTCCTTAGTAGGAGGATGGGCATTCAGCTACTTGGGGAGGCAATAGAGCAGATAGCCGCTTTGTAGATATATTTCATGGATAGAGATGGAGCAGCCTTTCTTTAGTCTCTCACAGTCACTTCTCCACTACTGCTGTGGGTCAGAGAGGCACAACATGGGGACGTTGACTGTGAGACGCGGTGTGCGCAGATATCCTCAGGACAACCACCTGATGGATTCTCTGTGGGAGGAGTGCACAATGTCCTTTTCAGAAGATCTACCATGGTACCAGCTGCTTTGCAGGAGGATGTGATGAGAGAGTTTCACACTTCACTTTTGGTGGTACATCATGGAGTGGCAAAGATGTACCAGGATCTCAGATGACAGCACTGGAGGCCGGGTATGAAGAAGGCTGTGGAGGGGTTTGTTTCTCGATGCCTCGCCTAACAGAAGGTGAAGGCAAAGAACCAGGTACCAGCAGGCTTGGTACGGCCCATGGTGGTCCTAGAGTGGAAGTGGGACAAGATATCTATGGATTTTGTGACTGGAAATCCACGCACTTCCAGTGGTTACGACTCCATATGGGTGATTATCGAATGAATCACCATTTCGGCCCACTTCTTACCCATCAGAGAGCAGGTCTTAGTGGAGAGCTTGGGATGTCTCTACATTCAGGAGATTGTGCGAATTCATGGTGTGCCATTATCTATCGTCTCCGATCGAGATTCTTGCTTTACTTACAGGTTTTGGAAGGGGTTGCAGGAGGCGTTCAAGATGCACCTACGTCTGAGCACCCCCTTTCACCCTAAGACAGATGGTCAGATGGAGAGGACCATTCAGACTCTTGACGCCATGCTCTGCACATGTGTCCTCGACTTTGGTCGCAGCTGGGAGGACCACTCACCCTTGTTGGAGTTCACGTACAACAACAGCTACCACTCCACTATCGGGATGGCACCATACGAGGCGTTGTACGACCGACCTTACAGATCACCGTTGTGCTGGACAGACCCTGGGGAGTCAGCACTTGTGGGACCGTAGATGGTCCAGGCCACGACGGAGAAGGTCCAGGTCATCCAAGAGCAGATAAGGACAGCTCAGAGCCGACAAAAGTCTTATTCTAACAGGAGGCAAAGGCCACTAGAGTTCGAGGATGGGGACCACGTCTTCTTGAGGGTCTCACCTCTAGGTGGATTACATAGATTTGGCATAGGCGGAAAGTTGTCTCCACGCTTCATCAGACCATTCCAGGTCCTCAGTAGGATTGGAAATGTGGCTTATCGCCTGGCTCTACCACCTCAGTTGCGTCGGGTGAATGAAATCTTCCACGTATCTCAGTTGAGGAGATACATGCAGGACCCGATGCATATCATTGACCATGGGGAGCCGGACGTTGATGATGGGGCGACTTTTCCGAAGGTCCCAGTGGAGATATATATTGATAGGATAGGGTCCTATGTGGAAGATTGATTCCTCTAGTTCGCATCATATGGAAGCGCGGGAACCTCCAGGAGAGAACCTGGGAGCGGGAGGCTCAGATGCGTGCTCAGTTCCCCCATTTGTTTCCCTAGTTTATTATGTATCTTTACAGGGATGTAAATACCTGAGGTGGGAGTGATGTAAAGACCCGTAAAATTCGAGGGAATATTTTTTCTTAATTTCTTTTAAGATTTTACAAGAACGCAGTTTCTGACGGCACCTGATTCTGAGGCCTGGTGTGCCCGGAATCATTTTCCGAAGTTTGGATCGGGTACGTTCAGTGAACGAATGAGCGGGTTTTTCTAACTTTTGAACCGGTGCCCGGAATCGAATTTCGAGGGCACCGATTGAATCGCAGCACTGGTAATTTCCTGTAAAAACATTTTCCAGAGTTGTGTTTGCTCGGTTGTGGTTTTTAAATTTTGGGGTTATGTAAAAGAAATAAAATAAAAGTGGTGCAACCAGTCTTATTTTATTTTTGTTTAACCTAAGCTATGTGGATGAAGTGGGACCACAACATCCTACCCACTAGGTAGGATAATTGTGAGGTGGGACCCACATGAGCCCCACCATTTCTCTTCTTCCTAAACCCCCTCCTTTAATAATGTAATTCAACCGCACCCCCCATTAAGTGGATGTCAACCCTTGCGTTTATCTGTTAATGAAATGCCTCTTTTAATTGGGCGGTTTAAATGTTGCAATTAATTAAAATAATTGTTTGATTTGTTTTTGAATTTCAAAGACGTTGACTTGTGCGTTAATAAAATAAGACAGGTCTTATTTTATTAAGGGGTTTATTTATCATGAAGGATTGGGAGAATTTCCTCAAGGTCTTGAAGTTCTTGTTACTCGATGATGAACACGAAGAATGCCGACCTCCGACGAAGGTCGACAAGAACACCGGATCCTCAGAGATCGACAACGCGATGCCAACAAATCTTTTCTCCATGATGTGATGATCCTCCTTCCGCGATTCCTTCTTCTGCTACGTAAAATTCCATGAGAGTCCTTCGTTCAAACTACGCTCGAGGTAGGGGTTTAATTATTGTTGTTTTGTTTGTGAATTTTCGAACGTTCTTCGTTAATCATAGCCACTTGCTATCGATTAAGGGGAGGGGGCCGGACCGCACAAACACGGCCGACCCTCCTCCCTTAATTCTGCTGCATGACCTTGTTCAGGTTTGGAACGGAGATGGCGCGGTGTCGTCACACCGCGCGGGATCGTGCAGCAAAGATGCATGGCGCCATCGCATCGCGCTGATGAAGACAAACAAGGTGCAGCGTCATCGCTCCTCACCAGAGAATCAGAAGAACAACGCGGTCAGAGCGGGGCCGCGTCGGAGGGGCGTGGCGTCGTCGCACTGCACCGGATGGATCAAGGCCGTGGCTGAGGTCGTGGTGGAGCAGGAAACTGCGGCCGGTTCCAGGCCGCCCGCATCGGAGTAGGGGGACCGGCCCATGCCGGTCCTGTGGCGGCAGCAGCCAGCCGACCGGTTAGGGGAGAAGCCAGGGGTCGTAGCCCCCAACTGGCCGGACAACAAAGGTCCCCAACATGGGGGGTCAAAGTTACAAAATAGGGGGCAACCCCCCCCCCCTCACTACTCGTCCATTTCGACCAAGCCACCTGGCCGCTGGCCGCGGTAGCGCGCTGGGTCGGGCCGCCCAGGCTGCGCTAACCCGCACCCAGGCCGGGGCGGGCTGCGCCCAGGCCGCGCCAGCCAGGCCAGGGCATTCCCAAGCAGGCCGGACCCGGACCTGGTTCGGGCCGACCCAGGGGATCTCGGGCCAGGTCAGTCCGGGCCCGAAACCCCCACTTCCAGACCTCTTTTGGTCTTTTTCCCATAACATGGGCTACGGACCACCGATCAATACACTGTCAGTTGTGATGCAATCATTGGATCGAGACGGTCGTTTTGATATATCACACTCAATGTTTCAAAGAACTTTGGGTTCAGTCAGGTTGGTTCATACACGAAACCAACCGAGCCCTCGGAGCGGAAACGCTTATAACTTGATCTCCGGACGTCCGATTGATGTGTCGTCGACTTTGATGGATTCCTCTTAGCGAGATGGACCTTTTGGATTACTCCGCTCGAGGTTTTGACGTATTTGGAGTATGGTCAGGTTGGTTTTGACATAAAAACCAACCGGGCCCATGGGATGAAAAGGCCAATAACTCTCAGACCGGGCGTCCGATTGACGCGCCATCTATGAAGTTGAGTTCCTGTTGATGATACGGATCTTTTTGATACATCATCTTCGGATTAAATGTCAGTTGATGTATCAGCCCCTTGGATCGTGGATCAGACCCTCTTGAACATGCTTGCTGTGTGCAGGAACCCTACAGCTGGCTGTGACTGCAACGGCGATGACGACTGTACAGAAATCCTCCTTGGATTCGACGGTGACGAATACAGCACAAAGCGATCCTACCTGTATCAGTGCTACCGATCTTGTGTGGGTTAGCACTCAGCAGTCCTTTGTGGATCAGTCCCTACAGATCATGTGTGGGTCCGATCCTATGTTAGTCATTGCGGGGTTTAGTACCTATCGATCCTTTGTGGGTCATTGCGGGGGTTAGTACCTATCGATCATGCGTGGGTCCGAATTCTTATATGAATTAGTGGATACATCTGATCATCTCTATCATCTTACAAATAAGTATACGTATGTTAGATGAGTCTTGACATTCAATCCTTATCTTAGATATGATTGACTTTCTCTCCTATGTGGATTATGTTGTGATATCGTGTATGGAAGTGATTGAACTTGGGCTCGGATGCGAGAGCCGATCTGGAATTGATAACATAGTTATATGTATGGGCATATACCTAAGTAGTGTTGTATGTTACTTCGTGATTGTATCTTTCCTTTTTGGATAATCTTTTGTGGATTCTGGGAGACCTTTGGGGGTCTCGGGGTCCCTACTGAGTAGCGTACACTCACCCCTACATGGGATATTCCCGCACTATGTTGTGTTGGTTGCGGATGAGGGACAACGCTGATCGTGGTTGAGGCTTGCGGAGTAGGATGGTCCCTAGAGGTGGACCACTGGGTGGGATGTACTCGGAGTGGATGGCTAGACCCGAGGAGCTATGCAGGCTATCTGTACCCACCCTTCAGGTGGGACTTCCAGTGGACGACTCAACGTTGCTGCTTTACTTTTCAGTTGTTGTGCCCACCTTTTTCAGTTGTACATTACTTTTAGTTTGGGTTTGTATTCTAGCCCACTTACTTTTCCGCACTTACTTTTGTATTCATTTTTTACTTAGTGTTTACTTCTGCTTGCTTACTATGTGTGTGTTTGTTTACATACAAAGGAATTGCCTTCCCTTTCATCGGGAATTACACCTTGGTGCTAGTCGCCAGCCACTGGCCTATGGAAGGTGGGCTTGGGGTAGACACGGCACGGGCCCCAAGGATGGATCTTGACAAGAAATCCATCCTAAAGATCTGTTTTGATCAAATCAAAAGGAAGAACCTGAAGAAGAGGTAATGTTTTCACCACCCTCTTTCCAGTTTCTTTCTTCTTCAACTTCTACTTTCTATGTTATTTACTTTATAAAATAATAAATGTAGTATCATCTATATACTGGGATGTTATTATAAATATTGTACAACCATATTCAGTATTCTATCCATCCTTTGAATGACATGTCACCATACATGTGTACGTACGGCTTACCGTTTCCAAGTCGTGGTGTAATTGTTATTCAAACATTATTATTTGGATGGGGTATAATAATGATGTGTAATTCTTGTAAATAATAAACATAACATGATAATTATTCTATATATATGATATACCATCCAATTATATATTATTTTAATATTAAAATAATGATATTGTCGCTGGTGCATACATACGGACTACCGTCTCCACGAACGCGATGTGATTCATTCCCCATCGTATCCATTCAAGTATAATTTTCCTTATATGATTAAAAATTATGATTAAGTACTTCATATCATTATGGATCTGAATATTATAGATCCCATCCATAACAAATATGTCTCACATTACAATTAATATAAAGAAATACGAATCTGTTATCACCCGAAACGATGATAATACTAAGATATTATTAATAAACCAATGTTAAAAGATCATATGTGATATCATATTATTCTATATGATTCTTGTATAATTTAGTAACAATTATTTCACCATTATACAGGAGGTTAACCAACCCTCCTCCAAAGAAAAGCAAAGGTAATAGTTTATTTTATAATCACTTCATTATCCGAGGTTGGTTATACATAATTATCTACTGTGACCTCTTTATCATCCCAATCAATGTTTCTTAAAAATGTATTTCAAAACATTCTTACTATTTTATATACTATGGGTTAAAGTCATTTATACCCTTTTTTACTTTTTATAAGATGTTTAAAAAAGAAATATTTCTGTCATTTTCCAAACAAGGTCCTTTTTATCCTTTTCAACAAAATTAAGGCAAGAATGTCTTTTTTTAACTTATATGGTGAGTGTAGCTATTTTCTATCGTTATAAACTCGTCGAAGCATCCCTTAAAAGCTTATAAGAATATTTTCAAGGTAAATGTTTTATATTATAATTTTGTGACTCATAAAAGATTTCAAAATAGAAAGAGATATTTCTCTAAAAACTGTTTTGATTTCATTTATGTCAGTATCCTTTGATGGATTTTAAGTTTATTTGGATTTGATTTATTATTATACAAAACATATATATTGTATCGAAGGTATTGTGATATTTTTCACTATGGATGTGATATTTTTATACCATTCTTGATTTATGGTTAAAATATTGACATTTCATATTCTAGTTTTAATACGAATGTTTATGATATGTTTAAACCCTTTCATATGAGGAATGTATTGGACATAGTAAGTGACGGGTGGAGCCCTCTATAGCTCCTAGATGCATCGGTTGGTCTCATGAGACAACTAGACGTGGAGTTGGTAGAGTCCCATTCCCAATTTTGATTTATGGTTCTTTGACGAGGCCTTAAACATTTTTAGACATCTTGGTCGAGGCCTTGAAAAAATGTTTTAGAATGTTTGGAATTATACATTCCCTCATTATGGAAATAATATGGATAGTTCATGTGGTCATTCTACTAGTAGAATACCCATGATTATGTTTAATTATGGCCTTATTTACTCAGCTCATTTTATTTCCATAAAAGTATTCATGTTTATTATTGGTAAAGGCATGTGGTTTCAATTATTTACCATGCTTAATATTTATGTCATTTTCCACTATATTACATACCCTTAATGAGTGTTTGAGCTAATCCCTTTCTTATGTTTCATTTTCCTAGGATATGAAGAAGTTTGTTATGAGGGACCAGTAGGTATAATCTAGGAGGCTTCGATGTTTCTAATGAAATATAATTTTGTTCTTTTTCTTATCATGTTGTAATGTTCAACTTATGTATGAATCTTGTTTCTAATTATAGTAAATCGTTCGGTCATTTGAGACATGATTTCCTTATGATCATTCCAATGTTATGTAATAATGAAATGACTCTGGGTAACTGGGGTGGGGGTGTTAGAGTTGGTATTAGAGGATGTTTAGTACAAACCTTGGAAACTAGATTTAGATAAACTCTGATTAGGGCACATAGACCTAAGATGGAATTTGAGGATTAATATAGAAGAAATTATTAGAATTTAGGTATTGTAGAAATTTTGTGAGTTTTCTGAGAAATACATCCCTATATGGATACGAGTAGGAAGAGGAAGCTATGGCATAGATGTACCTTGGGGAAAAACCTGAAAACACTACTTTGAGCTAGACTCGTACGGGAACTGGTGCACGAC